>BSBN01000223.1:1200000-1825000 GCA_027924645.1 Cunninghamia lanceolata | reverse complement strand
TGAGGATAAGAAATCAATCTCTTGAAATAGAATAAAAGCATAATTTTTTGAAAATTCTAACTAGATAAAATTAAGAAATAAAGCAAACTAATCCTAGAATTAAGTCTAAAAAGAATATCTAGAAATAAAATGGCTAAAATATTTAATATCCACCTAAGCAACATGAATACAATCAAAGGCGTAATCATGTGTGGTTTACATCAACACCCCCCTTAAGCACAATTTAGGTGGTTGTGTAATGTCCCTATTTTCGGAGTGATCATTGAGGAAGGCTAGAAAGACAATTTTCACACTTAGGGATTTTTGATGGACATATGGAGTTTGGAAAATGGATTGTTATATCCTTCCACTAATTATCATGTATTTTCCTTGGGTGAAATAATTTATCCTCATATGGAGCAAACCATCTAGGACAGTATTTGGTGTGAAAATTGTTTGTATGGAAGAGTTGGCGATCTCATATCTTTTGCCTTGGCCTTGGAGTTGTTAGCCGTGATGGATAGATAGGCTATACTAATATTTTCCCTTGTCATTTGGTGGCACTTGGAGGAAGGTTGCTTGGAGGAGAAAAGGAAGTTAAAATCAAAATCTTTAATTTGGATTTTTGGTGCCTAGAGTACATCCTATTGGGTCGGCCATGTTGGAGGAAAGGTGAAAACTAAAATAAAATAATATTTTCTTCCTAGGTCAGCCAAAATTGAAGGAGGCAAAAGCATGTATAAATATAAGATGATTTTGTGGCATTTGCATCATAATTCATTCATTCATCTTTTGGGAGTTTATCTAGATTGGAGAAGAGCTTAAGATGAAAACCTAAAGTTCTTAGGAGGAGTTGGATGAAACCCTAGTTCTTTCTTGTGGAGGATTCCGTGATGGGAGTTCACTTGCACTTCATTGTTATTTTGTTAAGAAGAGGAGCAAAATTGTAAAATTAGATTGGAGATCATCTTTTGGGCACTTCTTTGGCATGGATTGATCATCATTGGAGTTTGCCCTAGTGTTGGAGCACCCTTCATTAGAGGAGATTTTGGAGGTTATCTTTACTAATTAGGGTTTGAGAAGATTATAATTTTGGAGCAGCAATAGAGAAAACCTAAGCACACCTTTTTGGAGTGGTTTTCCATTGCATTTGATCATTGAAGACTTAGGGTTTGATGCCCTAATTGGAGCAACAACCTTGGAGATCACTTCCTATAATTTTGGAAGGTCAATTTGCTATATTTTTGGTATGTACAACCCTTAGGGTTAGGGCAGAACTTTGCTAGGCATGTTTATCATGTTTTCCCTATGTTTTGAATGTATTTAAAGACTTGTAATATTTAGATTTTGTAGCAACAAACATCTAAAATTTATTTGAGTCATTGGTGTTGGATATTTGAAGTGGTTTTATTGCTCATTTGATGGTAAAATGCAAGTATATTATGGTTAATCATGTTTATGGTGAAATGTCATGTTTTATGGGCTGCCCTATGTGTTTATTGAGGTCTGATTTTAAGTTCAGAAAATTCAAAAATTAGGGTTTGAGTAGAAATCTAAAGTTTGGTATTTTGGAAAGTTCATGAATCCAAAATTGTCCAAAATCCCATTTTGGGATGTTACAGTGGTATCAAAGCTTGGATCTTGCTAGCCTGCAGGGTTCACATTGACATTGTGAAGTGGTGGTCTTCTAATGTTGGCACATGAATATTGAAGGAGGAGAATACATCACTTATAGGAGAAGGTAGTGTATTGTTGGATCCGATTCAGAAAAAGAAGGAAGCAACATGAGTGATAGAAGTCATGAAGAATAAAACACAAGAGAAATGTTTAATGAACTGGAAAGGGGGCAGTATAACTTATATCAACTCTTAGATCGAGTTCTAAGGAATAGCTTGGGAAATAATGGCAACAACTAAGACAATGATGCTAGCACTTCTTGAAATCAAGGTGGTACTCCCAAGCATACATCTCATTCATCAGTGGCTAGACCTCTCATGCCTACATTTTTGGATCAGCAAAGGAGGGTGGAGAATGAACCACAAGCTAGAGAAGAGACCTTTGAATACTACTGAAGAGAATGGTTGGCATTGAGTGAAGAATGTCATGAAGCTATGCCTTGGTCAGATTTCTACCAAGTGAAGTACAGGAACCGGGATAGACCTAGAGATGCAAGATGTAACAACTACACAAATCATGAAATGTAAAAGAAGTTGGGAAAGGTCAATATCACACCATTTGATGGCTTGGGGAAGATCATGGCATGATCTTGGATACAAAAGTTAGATAGCTACTTCACTTTGAGCCCTATGTTCGAGAAGGATGCCATACAATTTGCTACACTCCACTTGGAAGGCGATGCTCTAGATTGGTGGTACAATGGCATGATGACTCTAGGTCACAATCTCATCACTACATACTTGGATTTCTCACTTGATTGATAGATTTGATGAAGCAAATCCAGAGCAATTCTTTAAGGAGTTGGCACAACTCAAATAGAAGGAGTCATTAAATGCATATATTTTAGAATTTCAGAAGCTTGCTGTGTTGGTGCCGAATGTCTTAGAGACACGATTGACATTTTTTTTCATTGAGGGACTTGAGGAGCCAGTGCATGGTTGGGTTAGAGCCTTAGATCCTCCATCATTGAGGGAAGAAATTAAGAGGGCCTGAGGAATGAAGTTTTTAGCACCATCCAAACTGAATTTTCAAAGCAAGCCATTTCAGAAGGATCCAAAGAAGAACTTTCTGAAGGATGAACCAAAGAAGCCCACAATTGATTTCAAGACAAGGAACGCGCTACAGAGGAAGAAGCTTTGATTTACATGCAAGGAGCCATGGGAGCCGAGGCATATATGTCAAGGTAAGGGCAAAGCATACTACATTGAGGTCTCTTCTAATGGAGAGGAGGAGGTTCTTGACACTAGCTCGGAGGGAGAAGGGGATGAATGACAAGTAGAGCTTGATGATACACAAGGTACTATTGCAAGTTTCTTTCAGGTGTTCCCAAGCATTATCCTTTTAGGATTAGAGGTGTTGTGAAAGGGCAAAGAGTATCTTTCTTGGTTGATAGTGGAGCCACACATAATTTCATTGATGAAGGCTTCATAGTTAAGAAGGGATTGCAAGTAGAGGAATTTCTAGGGTTCAGTGTTCTATTTACGAATGGTTTCAAAATGAGTTGCACAAAGAAGATTTCTCATCCAAGCATTCAACTAGATGACTACACTTTTGAGGATGAGTTCTTTGTTGTTGGTATTGGAGAAATTGAACTTGTCTTGGGAATTCAATGGATCAAATCTCTTGGGAGATACATATAGGACTTCAACAAAATGGAGATTGAGTTTATAACTTCAAATGGCAAGCAAATCATATTGAGGGCCATCAATAGCAGCACACCTATGAGTATGGCAGCGAAATGGATGGAGGTTCGATTCAAATTAGAGACAAGAGATTTTCAGTTAGAGCCCCCTTTTGGATTTGCACTTGTAGGACATGTGGCAAAGGATGAGGAAGAGATTGAGGAGCTAGAGGACAACTTGTTAAGGTACGATAACAGGTCTTATTTCTAATTCATGACAACAGTCCTATTTCTTTCATAGAAGCTACTTCATATGAAGATCACGAGGTAGAAGAGTCTCCCAAGAATGGCACTTGTAATTTGGATGTGGAGCATAAGGTAGGTATTGAAGTTACATGCTAAAAAAAGTTTGAATTTGTCCATCATACCATGGAGGATGTCAAAATAACTCAAGACTTGTGTGATGGTTGGCTGTAAAGTGCAAAGGAGGTGAATATGTTAGCTGCCCAAGCAAGACAACACTTGCAAGAGGTTAAGGAACAGTGTCATCAACTAGATCAAGCAATAAGGCAAAGGGAAGAACACCTTCAATCTCTATTTCTTCTAAGGGAAGAATGCTTGGTGGTGGAGCAAGCAAAGGAGGATTCTTTTGAGAAGAGCAAGCAAGAAGAGTATACAGATTTAGATGGACAAGTGGAAAGGTATGGTTCAGAAAATTTTGTTTGTGTACCTGATTTGCATCATGAGTTACCTTTGTTTGAGAACCCCTTGAAGGCTCAAGCCTTAGAGGAGGTTAGAGCAATGGAGCATACACTTAATGGATTAACCACTAGTGTCATGTCCTTACATGAGGAGGAAGTCATAAGTGATCTAGTTTGTGCTAGTCCCTTGATCATTTTTGGAGGAGATGAAGAGTTAGGTGCTAATGTGATACAACCCTATCATCTTGTTGATCCTTTGGTAGTATTGGAGGCTACTCTATTTCTGAGATTTGTGATGTATACCCTGGAGACACTTGCATTTGATGGGCATAATAGATAATTGTAGCTAGTTCATGTGCCTAGGTATGGAGACATTGTTATGATCTTTGATTTTGAGGCACTAATGTTTGTGTTGCAGCTAGATTATGGAATTGGTCTTGGAGATGAGCATGATGGCATTGGGTTTCCCACCCTAGTGCATGAGGATCCATTCCCTACATTGTTAGGAGGTAGTTCCTCTATTTCAGGGTACCTGGTTTACCTACAGAGTTTTTGGCGAACAACTGATGTTCGAGAGTTTGGAGAAGTGTTGGATTATCTTCTCACCATTGGAGGATGGCATAGGGATGATACTCTATCATCCTATGACCTTGGAGACCCTATTTGCATCCACATAGGTCTAATTTTTAGTCATGAGGTTGTTGTTTTGTTCTATATCAGCAACTTAGGAGGAGTTGCCATGTACTTTCTTGCACGTATGTGGGGTATACTTCTCATCCATGGGAGATCCACATGAGTTGGAAGCTGGTTCGGTGTTGATGACACTTTGAGATGTTTCCACTTTCTCATGTTCAATGGATGTAGAGATGTGGTGATTTGGGATCCAAGTAGTGACAGGCTTGACACTTGGGATCTAAACCAATTGCTTCACAATTTTTGGAGCATGGATGATGATAGTGTGGAGTAGCTGAAGCTTGGAGATAAGTGGATGTCCTCCAAAGTTCATACTCTTCCTCACTTGTTGATAGGCATATTTCTCTTCAGGGCTTTGGATTGGACTAGCTATTTGTTCTGGATGGATGGAGCCTTGGGAGTTTTGGAGATTGTAGTACTTGTGGTTGTGATCAGATTTTTAGAATCTTGAGGATGGGGCCAGGATGAGTTTGAGTGTGTATGGCTTCAACCACCGGAGCTCACTTTGCATTGCATTCTTCACATTCTTCTTGGGAGATACAACCACAGGTGGAGATTTTTTGTGGTCACATAGCATCTGAGTGGATGGAGATACATGTCATTTGACACTATCTCACTTGTTGCATACTTGCCATTGCTTGAGGACAAGTAATTCTGAGAAGGGAGGAGTATAATCTCTCTATTTTTGAAGTGATCACCAAGAAAGGCTAGAAAGGCAATTTTCACACTAAGGGATTTTTGATGGACATATGGAGTTTCGGAAATGCATTGTTATATCTTTCCACTAATTATCATGTATTTTCCTTGGGTGAAATAATTTATCCTCGTATGGAGCGAACCATCTAAGATGGTATTTGGTGTGAAAATTGTTTGTATGGAAGAGTTGGTGGTCTCATATATTTTTCCTTGGCCTTGGAGTTATTATCTGTGATGGATAGATAAGATATAATAATATTTTCCCTTGTCATTTGGTGGTGCTTGGAGGAAGGTCACTTGGAGGAGAAAAGGAAGTTAAAATCAAAATCTTTAATTTAGATTTTTGGCACCTAGAGTACATTCTGTTGGGTTGGCCCTATTGGAGGAAAGGTGAAAACTAAAATAAAATAATATTTTCTTTCTAGATCGGCCAGAATTGAAGGAGGCAAAAGTGTGTATAAATAAAAGATGATTTTGTGGCATTTGTATCATCATTCATTCATTCATATTTTTGGAGTTTATCTCTTGGAGAAGAGATTGAGACGAGAACATTAAGTTCTTAGGAGGAGTTGGATGAAACCCTAGCTCTTTATTGTGGAGGATTCCATGATGGGAGTTCACTTGCATTTCGATGTTATTTTGTTGAGAAGAGGAGCAAAATTACAAAATCAGATTGGAGATCATCTTTTAGGCACTTCTTTGGCATGGATTTCGAGGAGTTTTCCCTAGTGTTGGAGCACCCTTCATTGGAGGAGATTTTGGAGGTTATCTTTGTTGATTAGGTTTGATAAGAGAAGAATTTTGGAGCAGCAACTGAGCAGACCTGAGCGCACCTTTTTAGAGTGGTTTTCCATTGCATTTGATCATTGAAGACTTAGGGTTTGATGCCCTAATTGGAGCAGCAGCCTTAGAGATCACTTCCTATCATTTTGGAAGGTCAATTGCTATATTTTTGGTATGTACAACCCTTAGGGTTGGGGCAGAACTTTGTTGGGCATGTTTAGCATGTTTGCCCTATGTTTTGAATGTGTATTTGAAGACCTGTAATATTCAGATTTTGTAGCAGCAGACTTCTGAAATTTATTTCAGTCATTGGTGTTAGATATTTGAAGTGATTTTATTTCTCATTTGATGGTGAAATGCAAGTAAATTATGGTTAATCATGTTTATGGTGAAATTATGGTGAATTGTCATGTTTTATGGGCTACCCTATGTGTTTATTGAGGTTTGATTTTAAGTTCAGAAATTAGGGTTTGAGCAAATATTTAAAGTTTAGTATTTTGGAAAAACCGTAAATCTGAAGTTGTTTGAAATATCCCATTTTGGGATATTACAGGTTGAAAAGGATGGATTTTGACAACTAGACCATGTCAAGTACCCATGTACAAAAAAGTATCCCCCAAGGAGAGATGCTCCCCTAGAACAACTTCCACCATACTATAGAAGGTGAGGAATGTCAAAGAAAACTATTTCATAACAAGTACTAGAGATTAGGTCCCCTTATATCGAATAATGCATATCCTTTCAAAAGAAAGAACCCCTATGTTATATATCTATTGAATTTCCACTCCAAAGGTGGAATAAAGGGAGGAAAGCTGAAGATATCTATAAAATGTTCATATTCCCCATGACTATATTGAAATGTAGTTGGATATGATTAATAGACTCTAGGGATATTACAAGATCTGTCGTCATGAAACCATATTTAGGTGAAGGAAAGTGAACATGAGGGTTTTTATGTACTCTCATTACATCCAAAGAAGGTGATGAAGCTTTAGGAGAGTTGTCATCAAAGAGGAGATCTGTAAGGCCATACAATGTTGTGGCCTTAGTCATACTCATGGCTATCATGTTATTAATTAGTTTTAATCATGGCATGGAAATATTTTAATGCTTGATGTATCATACTTCTAGTATTAATGATAATATGCTTGTAAACCCTCTTGGTTCTAGTAACTTATATGAGTGGTGGATTATTATGTGTTGGTCATTAGTTAGTGGTAGATCATGCTTAACCCTAATTTGTGATTTATTAATAATGATTTAATCCTAGTTGTATTCATAATTTTGTTCATAGTGTGCATAATTATGAATCACCAAGTGAGTGTTAGTAGGATCATAATTAGGGTTTTGCATGTTCCTCTTATATTGCTTGAATTGGGAAGTTAATTATGAAGTTTAGTATGTTATTTCTTAATCAATTTAGAGCATCTAACTAGATATGGATAGTAAAATTTAACTAAATATTTTTATACAAGGAGACTCAAAGGCTAGTGACATAGTGCCCACTTAGAAGATGCTACAAGGTAGGGTAGGTCCCCTATAACTCCTTGGTCATGCCAGGAGAGGCCCCACACATTGGTGTGACATTTTAGTTGAGTTTTGAACCTACAACAATTTGTTTGTGTCTTCCAATGGCTTAACCATCTAGTTTATGCTCGAGGGATATGATTTAACTAAATTTTAGCTTAGATGTTTAAGTGGGAATTAATTGTGGTAGGGAATGCAAGGTGGGATCATTATGATATTGTTTCTAATTAGGGACAAGTTATGATTCAAAAATGCAACCGATTTCATTAGGACATGTGGATAGTCCATTTATTTCTCTGACACTTGTTGCACTCGTTGAAATCTATTTATACTTTAATATTATTTTGGATTCATATGATGATACTTAGATAGATGCTATGTTGGTCAATCCTTTGTCAAATCACTTCCAAGACTTCAAACTACTATTGGAAACATTTTCTGAACTGTTGATATAAAATGTGCTAAACCCTCAATACTAAACAACCCCTGTAAACCACCCCAAAAATGATGCAAATTAGAAATATCAAGTCTAAGAATAAATATCAAAACTTGTAGCTGAAAATGTGGTTGTACGGCTCCTTGAAGAAATGATACGACACTCAAATGTATCCTCAAATTGCAACACACCTCTATAGAAATGATACATCCCTATTTGAGGATGGTATGACTCACTAATGACAACAAATCAAACATATTCAAGTTTGCAATCTATTCACACATCAAAATACCCTCAAAAGAAGGTGTACAACCTACAATGAGTGGTATAGCCTTGTATAGAAAAGTACAATTTAAAATCTGCAATATTTACACTAGTACAACTAGCTGCAAGTATGAATTTCTTACTACTTGAACTTTAATTTGAAACTAGAAATGAACACTTAGAAATTTGTATGAGCCAGACCAAACAATCATAACAAAAACCCTGCAAACTAATGCTTGATTATACGGCCAATAGGAAGCAAACTCTTCTACACAGAAAATTATTAGGGATTTGCAAGCAAATTATATTGAATTATTCTCAAATTAGAAAACACTCAAACTAAAATAAATCCACAACCACACTAAAAGAAAATATAAAGATTTATCTCACTAATGATTCCTGAATGAAATCACTCAAATGGCTAGGTAGGTTTTCATCCTTGAAACCATTCTTTTCCAAAGGGTTTTCGTCATAAGTAGAAGAAGATGAATAGAGTTCAATCTTTGAAACAAGTGCTTTCAAAAATTCAACAATAGCCTCTTTATATTCTTAAATCCTTCCTTTATACACTTTTATGTCAATTTTAGGGCAACAAGATATTATTTTCTTTTATTTCACTTTTCCCCTTCAATAATAAAAGTAAAGTGACTTTTCAAAATCTTTTTATTTAATAAAAAATTTAATCCCTATTTTCAACATCACTTTTATGACCCACTTTAAAACAACTTTTTAAGACACCACTTTGTATCCCATGTCTAGTGTTATAAGTTTTGGCCCTCTTTTAAAAACACTTTATGACATCCCTTTTAGGACTTTGTAATTTAATAATAAAATAGAAGTTGTCTTTTTTAATATAAAGTTACGTTTTGGGTAACTTCAATTAAATTATTAAATTATTTCCTTAGCTCAAAAAGGGGACATGACATTCTGCCCTTCCTGAAATTGATTGTCCTCCAGCAAATTGATTTAGTTCATCAACTACCCCCAACTGAACCTTTTTGCAAATACTAGGATCCCAAATAAATCTTAAAATTTTACAATTCCCAGCACTCGATCCTTCTTGTGATGCAATTGGCTTCTACTGTGCTTCTCTAATATAATTTGGAAACCTTGCACAAGGTGAAGCTTCTTCAACAATCCTGATGAGAAAATCATCTAAATTTTCCCCCATGATAGTTAAATCATGAACCAGTTGGGATCAAAAAAAAATTGAAAATCATCCTAGTCTTTAATCTTGAAAATTAGTTCCCTGATTAGACCATTCTTCATGTTGGCCTGATTCTACATAATATTTTGAAACCATTATTTATGATTCCCTTATAATTGAATCTTCAAATAGTCCTTAGTTAAACTAAGTTCAAAGGTGGGTTCATCAAACCTTTCCCTCACTTCCTTATATGCAATTAAGACCTCTTATACAAATCTGATGGTAGTATCTCTATCTCTTATCAAATGCAGGTGTTCAGATTTCATTATTTCTAATGCCTTCTTTAATGTTTGCAACCCATTTACCTCATCTGTTAGCTCTTTCTTCTTCTCCTCAATTTGAGCTCTCTTCAATTTTAATGATTGCTCTTCAATGAACCTTTTTGTGCTATCCAACTCCATTAAGACTTACACCTCCTTTTTTGTTACAATCAATTGTTTCTTCAACTCATGCAACTCTTTGGGCCTCTACTCAAATTATGAAAAATGACTTTTCTTTGCTGCGCATGGCTGCAAACTACAACTTTTTGTCACTTGGCTGCATCATTAACATCTTCACAAAATAATGTCTTTGAAGTATATCTCCATAAATGGGAAGAAAAATGCTTGTAGTTGTAACATGATCTTCAAGAATATTCTTCCCTTTGTGAAAGTGATCTACATATTTCAACTGATCAAATTCTGATGTTGTAGATTTCTCATTAACTATTTCTTCATGAGCAACAATCTCACAAGATTCATTAAATTTGGTCACCCCAAGAAGATCGTGAATCATTAGATGTTGATTCTCTATCATGGAAGATAGCACTACTTGTGAATTCATTGTTTCACATGCATCATATGATTGGCCATCAACTACCTCCTTCCAAATTTCCTCCTTCACATACTTGTGAGTTTCCTTACAAACTCCTTTAGTAGAAGGAATGATGACACCATGAACAAGGAGTGAACCAATGAGTTGAGGACTTAGGTGAGAGCCCATTTCCTGCTACACTTCAAACTTCAACATTAGGTGTCTCAAAGTATCACCGGATCCCACACTCTTATGTCTAAACAACTTTTAGCTTGTATGAAAGGATCTATGTATCATTGGCTACAAGTTGTGTTCCTCACCCAATCACTCTCAAGATGACCAAAATCATGTAATGACATCAAAATTCTACTGGAATCAACTCTACAATCAACATTTTATTCTATGGCATACCTTTCAATAGAATTTTTTTGAAATGTAATCTGACAATCTTCTTGAATTAGAATGTCCTTCTCATAAACTAGATTATCACCAAAACAATCCAAGTTCTTATCAATAGTTCTTGATCTAAAATTTTTAGCAGGCTTGAAACCAACATCAGTAACTAATGAGACATTTTTCTCATGTACATGTCTATCAACTTAGTCATCTTCGAACTCCTCCTCACATGCTTCTTGATTCAAGGCATTCTTTTTATTTTCACAAGAATGCTTTGAGTGCATGTCTTCCTTTACTAATGCTTTTGATAAAACAACACCCTCTTTTTGGTAACTAAAAATATTCTTCTCACTTTCATTCTTACATTTATCCAAGAAATCATCCTTATGCATTACATGGACTCAACCATTGGAGGGTTGATGATGTGAACTAAATAGGAACAACTTTCTCACTTGTGTAATCAGCAAGTGATGTTTCCTCCTTGACTTCATTAAAATATTCTTTTGGTAATCTTTCATGGTCTATTATCACAAATTCAAGTTCTCCTATCTTCCTTTTTGGCTCTCTATCTAGTTTTTCATCTAGCTTCACATCCTCTTTGCTCCAACATTTATGACTTATCTCCCAGGTTTCCTTACATGAGAGGCAAAACCTTTGCCTTCTAAATTCATTTTTGTTATCATATTTCTCTTTTACAATAGGAAATCTCTTCTTTTGTTGGCTAGAAGAAGATGTCTTAGAATGGGGTTTGGTAATTTGCACCGAAGACTCTAGCCCTGACTTTCCTTCTTCCTTCATAAATGATTTCATGGGTTCTTGCTTCACAACTTCTTCTATTGATTCTTCTTCCTTCAAAAACAATTTATTTGTCTCCAACTCCTTGGAAACTTTTGTCTTCTTCTCCGTGGTAGGGAATGTCTTCTTCTATAGGTTGGAAGGAGTTGACTTAGACTAAAGAATTGAAGATTCTAGAAATGAAATCCTTTGTCAATTTCCTAAGGTCTGGGCTCTAATTTTTCTTCCTTTCTCATCTTTTTAATGTATGTAGAAAGCTCTCTTTTGTTAGGATACCTCACTTCAAGTTTAACTCCAAGTAACTATGAAAGGAAACTTGATCTTTGAATTCATTAGGTAATTCTTGATACTAATCAAGAATTTTGGTGGCCTCACATTTATAATTCATTGTATCCTATATTTTCATTAGTGCCTCATGAACAAGATCTTTATCCTCTTATTTTTGTAAGAACCTTGGCTGATAAGGATTGAGATTGAAACCAATCATAGACCGAGTATTTGTAGGACTCTTGTTCTAATTTAAATTTGTTGCAAACACCCTCATAGTCTTTTCCATTTCATTTTGACTTTGTATAAGAGATTCAATCAAAGAATCTATCTTATTTTTGTCTCCCATAACTCACCAGTTGGCAGACACAAGCTCTGAAAAATATGTATCATTGTTGAAACTCAAAACATGCAATTGCTGAAATTGACATGCAAGTGATGATCACTGGTATGTAACTTCTAAAACTAACATGCAAACACTAATAAGTGGCATGCAAGTGCTGATAACTAATATGCAAACATTGAACACTGACATGCAAGTGTTGATCCTGTTGTACCCAACCAATTTTTTTTTGCTTCATTAAGGCATTTTGAAACAAGTCTAGAAAATTTTTCATCAAAAAGTCAAAAAAGCAAAATTTCTAAAAATAGACGTCGAGTTAGGTTTTCTGGGTTTCTTGAGATATGGATGTTGGCAAAACTTTCTAAAAATAGAATCTCCAAATTAGGTGTCGCGCTCGATTCTCATTGGTTGATTTTGCTTCACGATCGGCGCGGTTCATACGAAATCTTCAAACGACCAAGTTTTCTCTATTGGGTCATTTTTTCTTTTTCACAAGGTGAAGCATGAGCTTGAAAGTCATCAACATAGAAAATTTCACCTGCCAGAATTCTTCAACGAGTTTCCAACGCTATTTCAATGACGCAAAACCGACAAACGGCCATCGACTCGACAATGCACGCAAAACGATGCAAGATGGATCCAAGGTGAATTGAAAAGTTGGAAAATCATAAATTTGGCTAAGTCTGGTGAAACTGGGCGCCCCTGAGGCCTGGGGCGCCCATCTTCTCCTGTGTTAGTTTTTTTCGACGTTTTTCGAGAAACGTCGAAAATGCTTCTGTCAGCTCTTTTTCGGTTGGTCAAACTTGGTCAAAAGTCAATCAAAGCCAAGATTTCATCATAGATATGTTCGGACTACTTAGATCAACCTCTGTCCCACCTCGACAGTCGTCAAAATGACTGAAATCGAAGACTGAACAGGAGCCGTCGGCACGGAA
This sequence comes from Cunninghamia lanceolata, assembly GCA_027924645.1. Classification (NCBI taxonomy): domain Eukaryota; kingdom Viridiplantae; phylum Streptophyta; class Pinopsida; order Cupressales; family Cupressaceae; genus Cunninghamia; species Cunninghamia lanceolata. The sequence goes on along the minus strand of BSBN01000223.1, from coordinate 1,811,888 downwards.
ACTGAGAAAAGGTACAAAATCAAAAAAATTTGAAAAATTTTCTAAGTGTTGACAAACCAGGCGCCCAAGGAGGCTTGGGGAGCCCAAAATCTCCAGAGTTAGATTGTTTTTGATGTTTTTCTCGAAAAACATGAATCTCCTTCCTTCAGCCCGATCTGGTTCAATGTTGATCAGTTTGGCACGTTTTTTGAGGCAAACGGAAGGTACAATCAGCTCATTTTTCATCAAGCTTGCATATTTGCCAGATCACCAGGCTCATTTTCATCCCAGTTGATAGAAATCAACAGCCAAATAGGGGTCATGTGCCTTCGGAACGCGCACACAAACCAAGAAATTGGAAAAATTGAAAAAATAAAAAAAATGGCTAAGTGTTGGGAAACCAGGCGCCCCAAGAGGCTTGGGGCACCCAACTTGAGCAGTGTTAAAATATTTTCATGTTTTCAGCGTTTTTCGACATGCTTTGTTACCAATCTTCGCCCGTTGGCAGTTTCTGGGAGGTCAAATTTGGTCAAACGATGTCAGATCGTCGAACGGAGGCAGGGGATGGAATCTCAGTTGATCAATCTCCAAAATGTCAGGATCAATCAGCTTTTTCAATTAATGATGACATTTTTTTGCCTTGTTAAAGTCGGAGACAAGCCATATTTAAGTCAAAACGAGTGTTGAAGTGTTGAAAATGAAGAAAATTTTGTTAGCACTTCTTTCAACTCTTGTGTTCGATGACATCTTCAAAGAAGATATTTTTTGTCATCTTGTACATGAAGCCATAGGCTCCTACAAAATAGGGATTCTTCCTATTCGAAGACATCCACTTGGATTTATGCTTTAAAAGATGCTTTCTTCATGGATGAGGGTGAAGTTTTCTTCTCACACAAATAAAGTTGCTTTTTCGACCAAAAGATTTATAAAGACAAGCTTTGGGCTTCTTTATTTTATTATCTTTTGTAGGTTGCATCCAGAGGAAAGATTTTATTTTTCTTTCAACGAAGATTCGAAGACCCAAACCAGGTGCTTTTTCAGTGTTCTTCATAGATTCGGGTTGAGGAAAAAGAGAGGCTTGCTTTTTCAGGGTCCTTGTTTCAAGGAGATCATTTTTCAGAAATCCGACCAGAGCTTTTTCAGTTTTCGTCGAGATGGGTCCATTCAGATTATCATTCTCTTGAAGATTGGGAGTTGTGCTTTTTTTTGAGAAACTATTTTTTCCTACTTTTTTGAGAAAATCTCCGCTTTTTCAAAATCTGACAATCTGGGTTGCTTAGAAACATAATTATCTACAAAACCCATGTGCCAGTTTTTTTAGCTCACACTCTACTTTTTCTAAAAATTAGCAAATAATTTTCAGCCATCTGTCCAATACTTTTTCCAACATAGGCGTGTTCATAGTCGATTTTCAAATCTTCCAATATGCAGTACTCTCCAACACAAATCAGGCACAAAACATCATTGGTTCATGATTACCTGAAAACTTGTGAAACAGACTTGCATAAAGTACTTCCAGTAATCAATTTACACTCCTTGGAGGATGCAGGAAATAATGCTATCAGGAATCTTAGACACTCCGATTTGCTTGCAGCGACATCCTTTCCTATCACCGTGCAAAGTATCGAGTTTGTGATTGCTTGCGTGATGCATTACAACTCAGTCACAAGAGAAATTCAGTCAAGAGATGGACGTGTGCTCTGTAGCTTGAGGCCAAATGACATTGAAAAGTGTTTTACAATACCTATTTGGAGAGAGAACTTAACTGTTTCACTTGAAGAATGCAAGAGGGTTTGGAACAATGATAAGGAAAAATACAGAAAAAAGATTGGTCAGAGGTGGTTGAAAGAAAAGTAGAATATTATGCCAAAGAATGTTGGACGTGGAGAATTCAAGGAGGAGCATGCAATAATGATTACTCTGCTAAGTCGTATCACGGGTCAAGCAGATGCAAACAAATTTCAGCCTTGGATGTTTTACATCATGTCCCAGATTGTTGACGGAACCGAATTCTATGATTGGTCGGCACTAATCAGTGATAGTCTCCAACAACAAATAATTAATTTTCAAAGGGCTCACGAATTCCACTTGATATCATACCTTGTGTATTTGATGGCTTTTCAGGGTCAATTCAGAGGTTTGAATGTTGTTGGAACTCTAGGTACTCAGCATGTGTATCATCATTTCCTGCAGTTAGAGATCTCTCAAGCTGAACGACATTACAGGTAGGTGAATGATGCATTCTTGATGCATGCAGTGCGAGACATGGACAACAAGTTGCATATACGGTTTTCTGTAGAGGCTAGAATAGCAATGGCAGAATGGGCTGATTGGTTTATCCAATTTCCTACTTTTTCCTACATCAGAGTATATGGCTTCTCAGGAGCCAGCCATGTTGCCGCGATATCCTACAGACAAAATAACATTTATGGAATTTTTGAGGCAAGCTTATGAAGTGCATACTTTTTTGCGTAGCAAACGCAAGACAACCTTCAATTTTCCACTTGGGATAAGTATTTACAGATGTAGATCTGGAGCAGATGCCAAGGCAATCGGTAATGAATCATCCATATATGGTCTTAAGTTTTTCGACAGGAGATCTTCATATGATCCCCGTGGTGTTTATGCATCACATCTTGGTCAGAATTGTATGCACAAGTTTGCAGTTGAAGACTTATGGGCTAATTGTGCTGATGAGTATGAAGTGCGAGGGCGCAGTTACAGTAGGTTCACTCTTCAACAAATGTCTGATATCCTATCAGAAGACATAGAAGGTTTGACAGAGAGTGGTGAAGTTCTACTTCCCATGTATTTTAGAGACCAAATTGAGCAACAACTGTTACCGCCAGTTAACTGGTCAGTAAAAGAAAGCACTTCCATTGAGGAGAGAACAAGTCGAGTGGTTAAAAACAGTTTGATATTCTTGAAGACTAAGCAGAAGGATGATATTCCATTAGCAGAGCCACCAGTTGTGCAACCATCAGAGCCTTCCACTTCCAAGCCAAAACAAAGAGTAAAAGCTATGAGTGTTCTCCCAGAGGGAACAAAAATGGCAAAGTTAAAGAAGAAAAAGGACGAGTCTCCAGTTCGTGTCCAACAGGAACATCCACCAGTTGAACCAGAAGTTCTTGTTGAAACAACGCCGCATGTTAAGGTGTTACCTTCAGATCATGTATCTCCACCTTCTTCACCGCTCCCTTCTCCTATTCACATAGATTCAGAGCTAGATTCACCGGTTCGTAACTTTGATGCAAGCATTGATTCATCAGGAGCTGATGAGGTGAGAACCAAGTTTCCAAGAGAAGATGGCTCATCTTGGCTTGAAAATATTCTAGGAAGGAAGAGAAGAAAGCCCTCATATCAGCTGGATTTAACAGAGCTAAAAAGCGTCTATCAAGACACACCAGACAAGCAGCTGAAGAAGCAGATTCACATTGAGAAGAATGTGGATGGAGAAATAATTTTTGAGACTGCAACGCCTCCAGAAAATAGAAGTGCTAATGATGTTGAGGTTGATGACTTCACAGTTGTCAAAGCTAACCTTGGCAGAAGTAATCGCCATACAGATATCAATCCCTTCGAGGTTGCAGCAGATAGCTTGAAGGAAAGGGTGTTGAGAGATGGAGAAGACAAGGCAGCTCTCAAAGCTAAAGTTTGACAGCTGCAGCAATACATTTCCAACCTTTTCCATGGCACTTCATAGGTTGATTTGCTTCTTCCACCAAATCTTGGATCACCAACCGATCAGCGGCATTTCAGTAAGTTGGTCCTCTATGGGAGGCACACGAACAGTTGGGTAGAAGAATTTGTGACGAAAGGGAGAGTTGTACTTGTAGAGCTTTATCAGTTGAAGTACAACACTCATGATTTACGCCAAGGCATACAGGGGTCGCAACAAATCATGGCAGAAAATAGGCCGGTGTTTGAGATCATTATCTCTGACTTGAAGATTGCACATGATACTGTTGATTCAGCTGAAGATAAGAAGACAATTTCTACTTGGAAAGCACAATATCTTTTCACAGTAAAAACTTATGACAGTATGAGTTCAGAGTTGACAGAATAGAAAGAAAAGGTAGTTGGCATCCTCAAGTTCGTCAGATCCTTTGTCTCTCAGATCCTGTGTTCATATGAGAAAGAAGATGGTACCCTATATGATCTCGGGGAAGTGCAAGCAGAGTTCCAGACTCTCGTCCACAGCAACTTTAATGATGATATCAATGCCAGCAAGATGAGTCGTCTTGCCGCAATGACAGTAAAATTTGACAAGGCTGCAGGTGAAGTTCACGAATTTCTTCAGATGGTTGCCAATGGTGAAGAAATGTTAGAGAATCAGAATATCGTTCTAGAGGTATTAGTGTTCCTGGCAGAGATGCGGTCACTCACTTTTTAGAAGATATTGTTTCCCAGAATATCAACGGATGACATCACCAAAAAGCTAGAATGTTGATGAGAATGCATTTCAAAATAAAGTAGCTTTAAAACATATGCTTTTTGTTTTAAAGCATGTGCTTTCATCCTAAGCTCATCCATTCTATATTTAGAAAGAAATCACCTTGTGATAGTTAGAATCTTCTTTGCTTTAAAGCATTTGTTTATTGTATCTTTGTCTTAGAATAGTAATAAATCTTGTGAGTTGGCAAGTTAGGGTTAATCAAGGAGATTTTAGGGTTCCCTACTCCTTTGATTTTAGTATAAATAAGGGCATCCTTGCCCATTGTTTGGAATGACTTTTGTGATAGCAAATTTGCTGTGCCTATTCTAGCTTGCAAACATTGTTATTCCAGGTGTTTGTTCACTTTGTGTTCATTGTTCTCCGGTGTTTGATCGCTTACTGTATGCCTACCTTTTGCTACAATATTGATGTCCTGGAGTTGTATTAAACTTTGTGATATTGAATAGAAGTCTCATGCCTACTTTGCTCTGATATTCTATATCGATTCATTAAGTTATCGTCGTCAAATGTGTATCTTCTGCAGCTTTCATTTTCAGCGTTCATCATTAAAGTACTTTTAGTCTTGTGATGTTAATATGGAAGAAAATTGCTTAAGTTTTTGTGTTAACAATCATTCCTTGTTCACTTTCAACTTCCTTTGCTCTGAATTTACTCAGGAGGTTGAAAGCATCATTAGTCTATGCTAGTTGTAGTAGAAGTTTTATAAAAAGGAAAAAACCTCTTCTACAGCGTTTAGAGTTTTATAACCTTGTGCTCGCAATTGAGAATCAAAAAGAAGATAGGCGAAGTTTCATTCAAGTTATCTTTTCAGCTAACATCAGCAAGAAAGGGAACTCCCCCTTCCAATAGGAGAGCAGTTTATCTGTGCATAGCTGTCCGTTTCCAAATCGCATACCAGAGGTGCGAATTGAAACGCCAACAAATCCCTAACATGCAACTTCTGAAACTGACATGCAAACACTAATCACTGGCATGCAAGTGATGATCACTAACATGCAACTTATGAAACTAACATGCAAACACTAAACACTGACATGCAACTTTTGAAACTGATATGCAAACACTAAACACTAACATGCAAGTGATGATCACTAGCAACTTCTAAAACTAACATGCAGTGGATATAAGTTGTAACAAATTGTTAGCTTTAGAACAAGATGGCAAGATCACCAGCTCTGATACCACTGTAATGTGCCAACTATTTTTTTTGAAATTTTAACAGTATTGAGATGCAAATGCAAGTCCTCACACTTTTTGATCACCCAATTCTTGATGTGGGCAAGGTGAGAGCATACGGAGTTTAAAAACACTATCTAGTTGAATGTAATGTTGCAATAGAAAATAGGTGCTATAGCCAACCAAAGCATACAAGTGGCATAGTCGACTAGATCAACACCTCTTTGGTGGACAAGTATGCATAAATACTCAAGCCACTGGAAAATTACAAGTGGGTCTAATCAAGCCAAATTAGCTAATATAAGCAAACTCAATCAATGTTAAAACAAACTAGAAATAAAATGCAAATGCAAAGGGATCTTGCGGTAAACCATCCAAGATCCTTACAATATGAAATGCAACTGCAAAATACTATTTGGCAATTGACCCATCTAGATTTACAAAGAAGCAATTAATCAAAGTAATTATTATCACCATCAATCACAATAATCAAGTACTGGTTAGAATAATAAAATATGAAGCATATCAATACCATAGTTGATGTAGCAAAAGATTAGAAGATATGGTATCTTGGAAAGATGCAAAATCCTCTATCAAATCACTACCAAAACATCAAATTGTTGTTGGAAACATTCTCTAAAGTACCGATATAAATTGTGCTAAACCCTCAATACTGAACAACCTCTATAAACCACCCCAAAAATGATGCAAACTGAAAAAATCAAATCTAAGAATAAATATCAACTGAAATTAGAAACCTACAACTAAAAAAAGGATTGTACAACTCCTTGAAGAAATGGTACAACACTCAAATGTACCCTCAAGCTACTACAAACCTCTGTAGAGATAGTACAACCCTATTTGAGGATGGTACGACTCACTAATGATAGCAAATCAAACATATTTAGGACTACAATCTATTCACATATCAAAACACCCTCAAAAGAAGATGTATGACATGCAATGAGTGGTATGGCCTTGTAAAGAAAAGTACAATTTAAAATCTGTTATATTTGCACTAGTACAACTAGCTACAGATGGTACAATTTTCTTACATTTGGAACTTTAATCTGAAACTACAAATGAACACTCAAAATTTGTATGAGCCACACTAGATAATCATACCACAGCTAATGCTTGACTGTATGACCAATAGGAAGCAAACTTTCCTACACAGAACAATCATTAGGGATTTGCAAACAAATAATTTTGAATTCTTCTAAAACTGAAAACATTCAAACTAAAATAACTCCACGACCACTGTCACGACCCTAGTTTGATAACTAATCAATATTTAAATAGTTTTATTTTAAATAATTACGTTAAATAATTTATTAAATTTATTGATTTGTATAAGTAAAATATTATGTCTTAATTTAAAAATATTAGATTCGTATTACATAAAAAGAAATCAAACTAAACCAATTAAGTTAATAATTACAAATTATTAAAAAGAATTTAAAAAAATGATTCATAATGCATAAAAATAAATAAGTCAAAATAAAGAATTAAAAATTATTAATAGGTTGGAATGATTTAAGTTAAAAATTAAAATTGATAGCTAAAATGTAGGATGCAAAACTTGAGTTGTGATTTTTCAATTAGCTTTGATTGAGGAGATTTTTTGGCTTGCTCTGTGTGGAACAAAATCAATGGAGATAATTTCTGCCGGAATTGTTAAAGGAGGGTTATAAATAAATGTGTAGGAGAGGGGTTTTTTTTTACCAAAGAAAATTTTGGGGGAGATCTAGCTGGGTGCTCTCCACTTGCAGAAGGGTTTTGAAATGTAAATTTTAGTTATTCTTATTTATATGTATTATCTTCTCTTCGACAAAATTTTGTTGGAGTGTGCTCTAAAGGACATGAACAAAATTTTATTTCTTTAAGGTTTGGATATATATATATATATATATATATATATTAATGATATATATATATATATATATAAAATATTATGAATGAGATTGAAATTAAGGTTTCAAGAAATAAAATAAAATAAATATTATATATAAAAAATTAAAGAGTTGCATGAGCAGGCTCACGACCTGCACGCAGGAAAAGGGGTCACGGTTGCTATGCAAGACGCCTTAGGGTTTGGCCCCCTAAAACTAAATCAAATTTTACTTCTATTTATTTATTCATTTTATCAATAACACAAAAAGAATTCTATATTTTGTTAGTAAATTTTTTTAATTTTAATTTTAGTTTAATTCAGTTAAAATTATTAATAAATAAAAACTAATTTTATTTTATTTAGTTATTAAATTTGGGATTTATAATGAAATTTATAATTGATTTAGCTAGTTGTTTTAAAGTGGAATTATTTATGATATTATAGCTAGTTAAATTAATTCAAATTAATTTGTAATTAAGTAATTTAATTAGATAATTGATTAGAATTTATTATTATGATATGTAGGTAAATTAATTTGACTTGATTTATGAATAGTTAATTACTATGTTTTAATAACTCATTAATTGTGTAAATCTTCTCATAAAAAGATAATTATATTAAAGGATAGAAATAATTATTTCCTTTTTCACATGTATTGTATAAACATCACTAATTAGTCATCTTTGTCGTTTATTTGTATTATATGAATTTGTGACAACATTAAGAGATAAATATACAAGATGTCAAATTACAAATGAACTAAATAGGAACTTGGTAATCAAATATTAGTGGGATTGATTAAGGTACGAATCAATTCAATTTCAACCAACAATTAAGTTAGATAGATTTACTTGATTAAGATTATCTTGAATGGTTAGTAAGCATGTTGTTAATAAATTAATAAAAATATAACAAAGTAACTTATAGAAGGAGCTCATTCAATAAATGTTAAATTCAATCTACAAAATTACTAAGCTCAATTACTAAATTTAATCACAAATTTTCTTAGTTGAGATTATTAAATTTCATTAACAAATTATTGAGATATTAACTCTTATACAAATTAATTAGATGTGAACAACTTTGTTAATTTCTTCCATTACAAATGGTTTTTCCAATGTTTAGTAGTAATTAGTTGGACGTGAACAATATAGTTGTTTTTTTTAATTTTTACAAATGGTTTACAAATTGATGGAATGTATTAAACTTAATGATCATTTGGTCTCAAAGGTTCACTTAATATTTTCAATTGATTCAAATTGTTTTAAATTTCCTTCTTGTTTTAGATAATTAAATAACTTAATCAAGAGAAAACCAAAAACCATATCGGGTTCACATTTACGTGTAATGTTGTCACACTTGAACTACTGCACTTATTGCCTAATATAGCTACAACAACAATGTATGTGGCATCATCCCTATAAATCGTTGGGGAGTAATAAGGAACGTCGTGATATTAAGTCTGAGGGATGGGTAATCTCCCTCGGACACCAAACTAACAAGATTAATCGAATTAATCTGACTTAAAAAATATCTCCCATCACTTGTTTAAAAATAATTTAGAATCGCCTAGTAGTTTTATTGCATTTAGAAACATTTTTCTTGTAAGGGAACATGTTTTCAAAAGAGGAAAGGGGGAATAATGTAATTGATTATTTTTTAGGTAACATTGCATGATTGTGATTATACATCTTCTAGTACATTAATGTGAGTAAATATAGATGATAATTTAATTAAGGTATTATCATCAATAGTTTTCTTAGAGGGTTGAATAGATAGAATTGTGGATTAAAGATATTAGATGAATGGTTGAAAAACATAGATATATCTCCAACAACAAATTTATTAGTGGATTTCATCATTCATATGATGCTTAATCATGTTTTCTAATGCTTCTGTATAGTTGGTCAATTTAGATGTGCATATGCAATAGATTTATTTATGAATTATTCATATCTTGGGAACTAATGATGAGAAATATTTGTAATAGTGCTTGTGAAAATGATAGCTCAAATTTTAGTTCTATTCTATCATAGTTAAATTTTAGTATATAGGGAAATTCTGACGGATCATTATTATGGGTAGCATTTATATTCTTGGTATTTGAAGAGGCATCTATTAACCTTGGTAACTATAGATTTAGGATTAAAAATGTTTTGGAAAAATATGGTGAAGAATACTTCCTGACGTATACTTTCACCTCACTTTCAAGGATATTGGTGAACAGAAAACAATAAGAGTTCTTCCAAACCAAACCATTAAGTCCAAGAGAACAAGAAATCCGTCTTGGTCATGTGAACCTTAGGCAAACCATACCATATAAAGAAAACTTAAACGTCAAACACCCTTTTTAGGTGTTTGCTTTTCTTTTTCTTAATTCCATCCCTGTTTCACCTAAGTGGGTGGCAGTTGACGAAGAATTGTCTGGGAAAACTGGACCCTAGAAATGGTTGCATACCACTCGAATAGCTACATAAACATAGAACAACCAGAACTATATATCGCTCATAATGAATCCTTGTGTACCTTGACCCTGTGGATACAGGGTATCTAGGTAGTATGAGAAACAAATGATGTTTCCAGTACTCAAGTACCAAGATTATGTGAGGATTAAAACTATCATGAAAATATTAAAAAAAGTTAATTATAAAATCTTATCACCTAAGCTACTTTGGTAATAAAAATAAAATTTTCCCTTCTGCATCAAGTACTATTTTTGGATCTATGTTTTGAGATGGTCTTTACAACCACATTGAAAGAAACTATAAAGATTCATCTCACTGGTGATTCCTAAATGAAATCACTCAAATGGCTAGGAGGGTTTTCGTCCTCAAAACCATTATTTGCCAAAGGGTTTTTAACTTAGGTAGAAGAAGATGAATAAAGTTCAATCTTTGGAACAAAAGTTTTCACAAATTCAATGATGGCCTCTTTTTGTTCTCAAATCCTTCTTTTATAGACACTTTTAGGGCAACAAAATATTATTTCACTTTTCCCCTTCACTAATAAAAACAAAGTGACTTTTCAAAATATTGTAATTTGATAATACTTTTAATCCCTATTTTCAATGTCACTTTTATGACCCACTTTAAAACAACTTTTTAAGTCACCACTTTTGATGCAGAGCTGCCAACAGAAACGTGAAAGGACATGTATTAACATATATTTACCTTTGCATGTTCACTCATAGGCCAGACATCATCCTATCGGCCAGGCAAGATAACCTTATTCTGATCACATACATTACACCGATGTGTGCACTTGCATTGGTTTCCTATCGGCAACACATATACTATCAGCTTCTCCGATATGTTTTACTTCGACGGTTCCTGTCAACCTGACATATACAACCTTACACATACAATCCCTAACTTGCCATGCCGGTTCTTCCTACCGCTCCTACCGGTCACCTCCTGTATGCAACTCAATGTATCTACGGAATGTATATTCCAATATACATTCAAAATATACAGCTCGAACTTGCATTCGGATCATGCACTTGCCGAAGTCAACCGTTGACTTTCCTTGTATCAATCAATGTACATTCACAATGTACATTCATCACATACAATCCGCCATGTGCATCTGCAGGATATTCACAACCATTCAACTGTGGGATACACAGGGAATGAACCCGATATACCTTAGCAACATACACAAAGATTGTATATCAACCATATACATCCACAACATGCATTTCGATTATACATCCAAAGGGTTTGACCGACGTTGACCACCTTGCATGTACCCAAAACTTTCTCTCTCCCTTGTATATGCGACAGATTAAATTTTTATGATGTATGTTTCCCACATACAACTGTGATGGCCAAATGTGAAATCCACAAGAACATGCGATAGCGATATACTCACAGAATGTATATCCCGCATACAAAAGCGATATATACACAATTTGTATGTCTATTGAAACCACACGGATTTTCACTATTTTGACCCGCTTTATACTCAGCAATTGTACAGAACTTTCTCTCTATCAATCTAATGCAGTTTTAAGACTTTTCCAACCTAGCACATAAGGATGCTAGGGTTTATCAAAGCATGTTACAAACAGTCCTGTGAACATGAAACGAACAAACAGAAAATGCAAACAAGAACACAAATGAATATATACATCCATTCCATCGATTACGAAGTAATCCAACCGGTGGAATGGACTAAGAACCCATTTCGTTTCCAAAACAAAAAATTGATTACACAATGAATTCAAAAACCAGAAAGATAACACAAACAAGACCTTCTTATTGCTTTCAAAATTGTATACTGATATCTGATTCCACAGTTCCACAATTCAATCTCACAACTACTTCTCTGTCTAATATCTCCCCTCTTCTCAGTCTATTCTATATCTGAAATCGATCTGATCTAGGCTATTTATCTACTCACTACGAGTAATATACAGACTTGGTTCCCAGCGGCTGGGAGACTATTCCAAGTGGCTGGGAGATAACATCCAACTAACCACCTCTAACTAACTAACAACTTTGTCATAACAGATTGACAAGTGTCCTAGGGACTTGCACAGAAACCTAGATGCAAACTACAATCACAGATATTGGTCAAATAGACCTTATTACATAGGAATAAAACATATCGAGACTTTAATCTTCTCCCTTAGACATATAATTGACTTGTTGAAGGGGTGCTCCTGCACCAACTTTGTACCCCATGCCTAGTGTTATCACTTTTGGCTCTCTTTTAGAAACACTTTATGACGTTGAACCCCTTTGAGGACTTTATAATTTAATGATAAAATATAAGTTGCCTTTTTTGAATATAAAGTTACTTTCGGGGCAACTTAGATTAAACTATTAAATTATTTCCTTGGCTCAAAAAGGGAACATGACACAATGGGTAACAACACTCATAATAATAATGTTCCACCTCCACTTTTATTGCCATGAGGCATTGGTATTAGTCCTTTGGCACTTGCAAAGCACAGTGATTTTCTACATGGCTTGAGGAAGGTTTTTCTAAAGTTTCATGGTGATGGTGCATAACACCCTAATGAGCACATTATCACCTTCAATACAACATACAACATTCTAGAAGTGGCACACGAAGACATCACAATATGGCTTTTCTATGAACCTTGGTTGGAGGCATAGTGTAACAATGGTTCCACCATCTTGATGGAGGATCATCACAAGTTGGGAGATCATAGGTGAAAATTTATTGTTACTTTTGAAACTAGTTGAGGATAGTTACATTCATTTTTCATAGCTCTTAAATGCAAAGAAGGAAAGCAATGAACCTATGAGAGAATTTGTCACATGATTCAATCACCTTGTTGACAAAATTAGTGCTACTATGAAACCATCTCTAGAAATCCCCCTAAGTTATGGTGTAAACCCATCAGAGATCATATTCATCATCAAGTCCAAAGATATTGATGAACTTGAAGATGCTTAGAAGTGAGCAATTAAATTAGACGATAACATGATTACTACTAGGAAGATAAAAAAGATTATCAAACCTATTATTCAAATTTCCACTGACCTTATTTTGCAAAGAGTGGTGATTGGTGTGACTAAAATAAAGAGACAATTTCAACAAAATGTTTATGTGCAACAATATCTCGGACATCCTTTGAGAAACTATGGTCCTTTCAATAGAAATGACAAATTTATATCACCTCCATTTGCTAGGCTTACCTTGGAGGCACCTCCTAATGACAACATGAACATTTTTTTCTCTTTCCACGAGACGAAATCACAATACTATAAATTGGTTGGATGTTCTATAGACACCTGAAATTGACCATATCCTTACATCCTAGCTATCCATCTTACGACACCTCCTAACCCTACTTTCGACACCTTTCGACATCATTCATCCTAGGAGTACCCTTTATCATCCCCCTTCCATTAGCCAATTAATTAAATAAATTATATTTATTTACTTAATCAAGATTATCCATCCCACCAAATTAATTAATTAAATTATATCTATTTATTTAATTAATTTTAATCCATTTTATCTATTTCCCAAATTAATTAAATGAATTATATTTATTTAATTAATTTAATCCATTTCCCCTCTAATTAATTTATCCTCCCACATCACCCTTCTCCAATAATTAATTAAACAATTCTATTACTTGATTGATTATTGAGAGTCACATGACTAGCTAAGAGTTTGTCTAGATTCATTGAACCTCGACACTTTCACAAAAGTCAAATTAGTTTTACATCTCAACCATCCATTTCATACTACATCTCCAAATCTCAACTGTTCACATAAGGATATACCCTAAAAGCCTCCATCCTTGCCCTAATGTTGTCTCATCAAATCTCAACCATCCATTACACCTTTTAATCTTAGGGCCATCCATCCAATCATTCAAGAATCTATAAATCAAACATGAAGCCATTTTGATACATATCACACAAGAATGCAAAGTTATGCTGTTGGAGTGAGCAATCAATATATTTATCATTATCAAGAGCATATCTAGTGGAGCTAAGGTTTACTCTATTGACACTATATTGGATAAGAAATAATGATTCGAGGTGAAAGATTGTGTTTATTGCATTATCTTTATGTATTTTCCTCATATCATTTTCATGTCTTCATTTTGGAACACCCAATTGGACCTTGTCCCTTGTCTAACCTTGGCTTTACAGGTTGAGGATTTTTTATATTGTTGATTTTCTTTGTTTAGGGCCGAATTGTTTGCAGAGCTTTGTGTTTTACACAAATCTTGAAAAAAAGAGATTTTGGATTCGTTGGATAGAGGACTTCGAGAGCTTTCTAAAAAGTAGTCATATTAAAAATTTGGATCAATATTGAAGGAGATATGATGATTTGAAGTTGACACTACAATTCTAGTTTTTCAAAAAAAATGACGTGTGACTTTTAGAAAAAAATTCATATCTTGCAATCTAGGTAAGCAAATCACATTCTATTTTTTGCAAATGGGTAGAAATATTTAAATCCATTTTTATATATCATTCTTTTTTCAAATCTGTGGTAGAAAAGGATTTTTTTTTATGAAAAAAAAAATATTCTTTTCAAACCCTTGTTTATGGCATAACTTTTGCATATGAAATCCAATTTTAGCAAAAAAATTTTTGAAACTAATTAGAAAATCATAAGGGATCTCATGATCGTATCTATTTTGTTGTTAGATGATATTATTTTCTGGTTTTTGTAGGGGTTTATTTTTCAATCCTAACACTTTTTCATTGCAAACTTTAATTGCTCACAATTTTTGCATATTAAATTGAAATTCAACAACTTTTTTTTTAAATTGCATAGAAAATCACAAAGAATCCATTGGTTCATCTAATCTACTGTATTTGGATTGTTATTTCTGATTTTTGTAGATTTATCTTTTTTTGAGATAACACTTATTTGTAGCTTTACGCTTGTCCAAGACTTAATCTTTTACAAACTACTAACAAGTGTGGTGCAAGTTTCCTTGTTAAAGACTTATCATTCCAAACCCTTTGTACTTGCTTTGTTTGGTGAATTTGGTGTGTTTTTAGGTGTGTGTGTGTGTGTATGCTCTTCCCTTACGTTGAAAGGCCGTCTTGAGAATAAAAAAACACCTTTTGAGCACATCATTTTCACACCACACATTGATTTCTAAGGGTTAATTAATCTTGCTTGTGTGGATCAAGTGTGTGTGTGTATGCTCTCCCCTTGCACTGCAAGGTGATCTTGGGGATCAAAAACGCCTCTTGGTTTACTTTTGTCACACAAGGACCCAAGTTGTGTATGCTCTTCCACCGCGTTGCAAAATGATTTTGGGAATCAAAAGCACTTGGAATCTTTTCCCTTTAGGAGACTTTCTTGGGAATTTCATCACCACAAGGGACAACCTCAACCACGTGTTTCGATGAGGTATATCAAAGGTAGGAATGAAAGTTGTACCTCAATCTAGTCATTGTCGTGTCTTTGATGCAACCTTGGGGCCTCTAGTGATTCAAGACACAAGGTGAAGGGATCATCTTAGCTTACACTCTAGTCCCACACTTGTAAAAAAACTAGTGTTCACGTACTTGAGCCCCTTGTACCTTGCGTATATTGGGGACACCCCTAGAAACCTTGTTCATCCTAGTAGAAGACCTTTCGATCATTTTTCCTTGTGCATCATTGCCGAGGAGGAGAAGATACTCATACACATTTCATAGTAAGAGAGATAGAGATCACTTTGGGCAAGGTTTTTCGCCTCCAAGGTAACGGACTTCTCATGAACACGACTATCCCTAGCTATCCACCACTAGATAGATAGTATATTGTGAGCCCACAAGGATTAACATTCCCACTTGAATAATCTAGGGTGTTATTGTGTTTGGTGTGTGTGTTCATATTTCAAAACCTATGCACTTCCCTAATCCAAAATCCAAATCCTTTGCAAAATTGCCTAAGGTCAAGCTTCAAGCCATCCACCTCATCTCCTAATCATCCATTTTATTCAAATCATACCTTTTCCATGTCATTTATTAACCATACTAATCACCCCCAACCATCCTAATCATCCGTCTTATCCTAATCATCCTAATCCATTCCATCTACCTAATCCACTTCCACGTCACCATCATCATCCTAATTAATCTCATCATTGAGTTTAATCCAACCTATCATCATTCTAATCACCTTCCCAATTCAATCCTTAGTCTATAATCCTTTATTTATTATCATCTATAATCCACTATCCAAATCCAATTTCATTATTCATCCTTATCTTAATTCATCCTCCATCCATTATCATCTATAATCCACTATCCTAATCCAATCCCATCATTCATCCTTATCCTAATCCAACCCCATCCCTTATCCATCCTAATCCACTCTCATCATTCATCCTTATCTTAATCCAACCTCATCCATTATCATCCTTAATCCACATTATAATCCAATTATCGATCTTAGGCCAATCCTTCATCATCATCTTAATCCATTCCCTTTGTTCACCTAATCCCATTTCAACCAAATCTTCATCTAATCCATTGATCCCTCATCCAATATCCATATATCTATTTCAATCAACATCCTTAATCAAAAATCATCCTTTGAAAATCAAATTTTGGTTAAGGGATTGACCTCCCTCAACTCCATACACTTTCATCCAAACCCTAATCATAATTATCCAAATCATCATCAAAATCCTTCATCCAAAGGTGCTAGTCCTAATCCTCCATCATCCATTTCAAATCGAATCTTGAAATCAAAAATCAAGACCTTAAGTTGATCTCATTATCCTTAATCCAAACTTACTTAAGAACGTAAGTCTATCTTAATTATAGTTATCAAATCTAATCAATTCCTGCTTAAGAACTTTGTCTATCTTAAGTAGAAATCAAATCTAATCCACTCTTGCTTAAGAACTTTGTCTATCTTAAGTATAGAGAATCATCCTTTATTCAATCAAATCAAATCATTTTAAGGTCTTGACATTTGATCCCCAATCATCCATCATCTTATATCTTCCAAACCCATCCACATCCAATCAAAAATCCCCATCCAAGACAACACCTAAGCCTAATCCAACACCTACATACAAACATTATGAGTTGGTTTGATAAATTCATTATGGAAGCTAGAACTCCTATGTCCCCTCCTTTGTATGAAGTCCATGCCAAACCCAAAGTCACAATCCTAGGGGGTCCACAATACGCCAAACTCAAAGTCACAATCCTAGGAGGTCTGCAATATGCCAAACCAAAAGTCACACTCATAGGAGGTCTGCAATATGCCAAACCCAAAGTCACAATCCTAGGAGGTCCACAAGTTGCCACTACCGATGATGATACCCTTGTAGATCAAGAGGAGTTCAGCAATCATCCTAGCACAAGCTATCCCTTGCATCCAAATCAAATTTTCATAAGTCCTCATACCAACCTTGACAAGGGAAACCCCACTCTAGCATTTGCATCCTATGAAAATCCTCCACCTTCAAATCCATCAATCCTTATAGTCCCTCCATTAGAATATCCCTCCAACCCTCCTAATCCTAATCCATTAGTCCACATACCTCCCAATCCATCAATCCCTATAGTCCATCATTCATTAGCTTCCCCATCAAATCTTCCAAACCCTAATCCATTAAGCCATTCCTTAACTTACCTAAATCCTAAACCATCAAACCATCCATCTAATCCCAATCTTAATCCATCCCTTGAAGATGACCCCCAATATTCACCAAGAATGCAAGAGTTTACTAAAGATCTCAAAAACATGGAGTTGGTTAGTCATTACCTTAAAGCAGAATCAGATCATTACTTCTTAGTACTAGCTAAAAGAGGTGCCAAACTACCATATGATTTTGACATTTCCCAACTCAAGAGACAAAACTCTTCAACACCCAAATATGAAGACTCAACCATCGGCCCATGAAGCTATGAAGGATGTGACCCAAGGACTATTAGAAGGAATCCAACACCACCATGTAAACCAACGCCTATCCTTGAACCTACTAAAGAGCCTTCAAGTACCATGCCTATTCCTCCAATACCATCATACAGGTCACTGCCTATCAAGCCTATTGAAGAATCTCCTACCATAAATGCAAGTCAAGATCCATCATGTAACCATTCAAAGCCTATCAAACTCATCCAAGAAATTTCCATTTCCATCCAAACCCAAGAGCTATGTCAAGAATCAAATCCAAAGCATGATCAACCTTTCACCCAAGTCAAAATCAAACTATCCAAGCTACTCATGATCAAACTACTCAAGCCACTATCATCCATGATCATTAGATTGTCATACATGATCCTACCACCATTCATGATCAAGAAACCCACACTAATCCTATGCATCATCCAACTTATCTTATCCTTCATCCCACAACATCTACTTCCCATGATGAGACACTTGGTCCCCAAGAAAACATAAACAATCAAACAAATATCATGGATCATCACATTGCATCTTAATGAGCATAGTGTTAATCAAGATTGAAGCATCCCAACTCATCGCTTTCCCGATCCCACACCATCTCCTATAGATCCCTCATTATCCCCTATTGATCCTTCATCACCCCCTATCGACCCTATCCCAAATCCATCTTCTATCCCCTTGGACCCAACACCTTCATTCATGGTGGTTCTCTCGTAGGAGAACAAATTCTATCCACCACCCATCCTCACCCATCTAATAATGGACTCACGTCTTGTTTCCAAAACAACAAACATCCCATTGCACATCGCATGCTCCAAACCATGAACTATTAAGGAAAAGGCTTAGGCCTTCATGAACAAAGAATATTGGAGCCCATCCATGTCAAAATCTATCCACAATCGCATGGCCTTGACTATATATCCCAAGGAAAATAATTCACACATGTTGGTACCACCCGCACACCTCATAAGGCATCTTCTTCCAATTCCAAGTTAGGTGCTCCTCATCACACCTCTAAATCATATGCTGCCATCCCTCCATTTTATTTCCTCCATCAATCCAAACATCCTCCCATCCCTAAATTTGCTCTTCCTCCACTCCTCCCAACTCCTAATACTCCCATCCTCAAAACCCTTCATCCCTTTATCCACAAGTCCACTAATCCCTCCATCCACACATCCCCCTCCCTTAAATCTCCTAAAATCCCTAAACCTGCTCAATGAATGCACACATCGCCTAAACATGAAGCTATCACAAAACCCATGGGATTCAAAAATAAAAATTTGGATGCCTCCTTACATAAAGTGCGAACTCCATAAAAGCCTCAAGATTATCATGTCGTAGGGCATCGATACACAAAATCCAAGCTAAATCAAAAATCCAAAAGGCTACACAAGCCCACACCTTCAAAAGAAAAATCTAAAACAAAAATGGTATGGGTCCCAAAGCAAAAACAATCAATCCGAATGGAGCATCCAAATCCCACTCTATTAAAATCCCAAATCCCAAAAATCCCACACCCAATCAAAAATCTAAGAATCCTAAGTCCGTTTGAGCCCCTAAATCCCCAAATTGGCAATCCCAAAATCCCCCATCTTGATCCCATAATTAAAAATCCCCATTACTCCCCACTCCTCATCACAATCAAAAGCTTCAACATCCACTATGGTGTGTGCAAACATTGGTCTTGGTTCCCCTTGACACCATGACATTTCCGCATACCCCCTTTCTCCCATCATATCTCCACTATCCTTCATATCTCCCCCATCACATCCCTATGATCCATGCATTTGCATAATCCATCATCCATCCATTCCATCTTCCCCCACACCTACCAACATCCATGTGCGTAATAACACTTGACATGTTCTATGTGATGCATCTATCCACAATGGGACCCTATCACCTTGCTATGGAAACGAACACTCAAGTCCTCATATTCCTCCAAATCCTTTCCTTCATCCTTCCCCCCATCCCATCCAAAAAGCACAAAAAAGTAAAGAAAAGTCATTCGTCTAATGGTGAAAACCATTTCATGGCACCTTGGATAAGTACCATGATGAAAACTCATTTATGGGCATCATGTGTAATTTGATTATTTGTGTCTTACACTTAGGGCAAGTTGTCTTATATATCGCATCCTATCACTCCCATCTTATCCATCCCCATCCATTATATCTGCATACCTATCCCACTCCACCAACCCATCCTCCCCTCCTACTTTTGATCTTAATAAGGACAAGGACAAAATGTTGAAAATTGCTTTGGACATTTCTTGATATATCCAATCTTTTCCCAACCAATCCTATCACCCTATCATTGCAAGCATTATCACGCAAATTCCTAAGCATAATACCTAGAGTGGGGAATGTTATTCCTATGCGACATAGTCCTTGGAGATCACATCCTGAACTCCTCCATCCATCCATCATAAACTTCCCATCCTTTAATCCATCCTGAACCCCTCCATCCATCCATCATAAACCTCCCATCCTTTAATCCATCCTGAACCCCTCCATCCATTATGAATCCTTCTCTAATAATTAATTAAATAATTCTATTATTTGATTAATTATTGAGAGTCACATGACTAGCTAAGATTTTGTCCAGATTCATTGAACCTAGACACTTGCACAAAAGTCAAACTAGCTTTACATCTCAACCATCCATTTCATACTACAACTCCAAATCTCAACCGTTCACATAAGGATATGTCCTAGAAGTCTCCATCCTTACCCTAACGTTGTCTCATCAAATTTCAACCATCCATTGTACCTCTTAATCTTAGCCATCCATCCAATCATTGAAGAATCTATAAATCAAACATCAACCAAGCCATTTTGATACATGTCACACAATAATGTAAAGTTATGATGGTGTGAACAATCAATGTATCATTATCAAGAGCATACCTAGTGGAGCTAGGATGCACTCCATTGTCGCTCTATCGGAGGAGAAAGGATGATTTGAGGTGAAAGGTTGTGTTTATTGCATTATCTTTGTGTATTTTCCTCATCTCATTTTCTTGTCTTCATGTTCATCACATAATGTAACTCATGGCCTCTTCAAGGTCAATATATCAAAGGGTTTCGAGCAACCTTCAACATCTTCAAGACTCGGTCAATGGCAACTTTATGACAAGATATAAATTCAATGTGGACTTGTTTGTTTTGGACAATACATGTGAAGAAACCTTGCAAAGTGACTTATACCTTGGGTGTTGCAAGAGCTGAGCCAACCCAATTTGTAGGGTTGTAGATGAAACATAGTTGGTTGCTTCAATCTCTCAATGATTTTTTATGTGATTGCCCCCATCGATCTAAGTCTAAGGGCTACCCATTCACCCACATTTGTGTTTGGAATAACCACTTTGCTTCAATTTTCTTAGGTAAAAAAGTTGTTGCTTTTGTAGTGTTCGATCAAACATTAGGTTGTGTTAATGATTCTATTTGAGGGCTTGACATTAACATCTCCAACTTCTACCATTGTGAGCACGTTCTTCTATGCATGGCCCTCACATTGGAATGATTGCAACTCCTATGCTTGTCACAACACTTACTAATCTTGGACAGTTTGTTCTTGTCTAAAGGTGATGTCTTCTTTGGCATGTTAGTTGTCTCTCACTTGACCTTCTGCTTGAGCTCTGCGATGATTATTGCATAGCACTAGGCCTCCCCCATCATTTTTATCTTTATCAATCTGGACTAGATTGTTGTATAAAAGTTGTTGCCATATTTAAGGACTATGTTGCTCAGACTCAAATGAGCCCAACCTCACATAAAGCTTGTGACACAAGGTTATGATCTTGGTGGATAACTATCCAAATGAAAATCTAGATGAGTTATCTAGCATATGCGGAAGCTTATGAATCAAATTATGCAAACAAAGATAGAGAAATATATAGCTTAACAGAAAATGCATTTTTATTCATCTATCTATTTTGTACATGGCATACCCTTGAGAAAGGCGTATGATACTATCCACCTATCTATTGTTGACTATCTTGATTGTCTAAACTATGTCACACACACACACACGCACACACACACGCACGCGCACACAATCCTAGTGAACAAATGTCCAAATGAGTTATAGCGTATGCAGAAGCTTATCAACAAAATTATGGAAATAGAGATAAACACACACACACACACATAATCCTAGTGAACAAATGTCTAAATGAGAATCTAAATGAGTTATAGCATATGCAGAAGCTTATCAACAAAATTATGCAAATAGAGATAAAGAAATATAGAATTAAACAACAAATGTATTTGTATTCATCTATTTGTTCCATGCACCTTGAGAAAGGAGTATGGCTGCTATCTACCTAGCTTTTGTTGACTATCTTGATTGTCTAAACTATGTTGTAGAGATGTCTATATATAGTTTGCAATGACTCATGCCATGGAGATCAAAAGCCACTAGGAAGTTGAACCGTCTCCTTGAGAAATGGAACCGTTTCCTTGATTGGCTTCTCATCCCCAACAGTTGTGGAGGGTAACCAATTGATGGCATGTCCCTAATGAGCTAGCATGTGACTTGGCATATCGTGAGTCTTGTGAGTGCCAACTTGGTTGCATGATAATTGCTATGTCTAAAGACTACATAATGACACTCACAATGATGCGATGAGCAAATATGTGAATTGAAAGTTGTAGTCTTGCCAAAAAGTGTACTAGACCCTGCTAGAGCTTTGGTAGAAACTACTAGTTGATTGGTTGAGGCATGTTTGTCGTAGAAGTGTTTATCTCTCTGCAAAGTGTGTTATGTTGCAACTAGAGCTTTGGTAGAAACTACTAGTTGATTGGTTGAGGCATGTTTGTCGTAGAAGTGTTTATCTCTCTGCAAAGTGTGTTATGTTGCAACTAGAGCATGTGTGACATTTTCTAGGGAGTGCGTATGGATCTTTGTGTGCCCTAGAGCATCTAGGAGGTGCTTTGGTGTACATTAGATTTGAGAAGTAGTCCCCTAGTTACCACAATCCATGAGAATGGCTAGGTGTCATTGCAAGTTACCCGTTTGGTGAATCCTCCTAGACCAATCTCTTCACTTTACAATCTTATCTCTTCTCTATTCTTGTGCCTCTATCTAGCTTTTTTCTCATATTACAATCTTGCAACATAAATAGCAACTAGTTACATAAAATAAAATAGGACGTGTATTAGGCATGCATGTTCTCCATTTCCAATGGTAGATCTTGCCATGGTATCTCCTACACTATTGCACAACTTTGCTCATGTTCCCCTATTTTATTTGTATGTTGATATGGGGTTGTTGCATCATCTTTAATAGCTCCCAAGTATGTAATAAGCTCTAAATCTCTTTGATGAAAACCCTACCAATACTTATATTTTATTATTTTGTTGGTTCTAGTACCATTGGTTCTTTGAAAGATTGGTGGCTCGTGAATTCTAGTTAAAGGAGGCCATTGCCTCCTCTATGGTTGTGAGGATTATTCAACGCAATTTACGTAGTTTTATGATTAAAAAAGGCTTTCTTTTATTCTTTAAAGAGAGAGTAAGCTGTTTCCTTTTAATGAAAAGGAGAGAGACAAACACCATGTAAGTATTTGTTGACGATCTTGACATAGCATTTGTATTCGTTGTTAATAGAATGCTAGAAGAAGCTTTGTGTTCTAAAATTTGGCAGATTTTAAATTGCATTCTAAATGACAGTTCAAATAGTTAATTGATTTCTAATCCAATTCTTAACCTATAGTTTCACCAATCAGCAAAACCAAACTCTTGATGGATTTAACAATAAAATGAGATGTTTTAGACAGGTTTATCTATTCATTTACTATACTTTTTAATATATCATTTTTTGGCTACCTTAGGAACTCTCTTATTATTTATGATAAGAATCACTATATTATTTCTTGTTATTATTTCATTTTACAACCATTCTGAACATACTTGGTAAGAACTGCTTTTTTAAATCCATAATTGACTGTATTGCATTGCGTCTATCTTTTGAGCGTGGCGCCCGGAGAATATTATTGGTTCAGTGGATAATGCATTTGTCGAATTATGTCTCGAGAGGATTCCATAGAGATTCAATGCAAATACAAGGAGGAATGCAGGGACGAGAACATCTGAAGGTGTCATTTTGTGCTCGTCACACCATCCAGCACTGTAAGCACTGCACCATAAGGTATTGGTACTATTACTAATCGAGGAAAACAATTTGCAGAAAACAGGTTTCCTGAATCCTTCTTTTCTTTGTCTTGGATGTTCTAGTGAGATTTATATCCATCTTTTATTATACTGTTGACAAGTTGGTGTAACACACATGTTTGTTAGAAGTTGAATTTCTTCCTTATACTAACAGCTTTCCTAATCTATAGACAATCAATTCTTGAATAAGTTCTTTATTCTCTAAAAATTGAGCGTTAAGAGTTAATATCTAAATGTTATTGTAGTTGGATGTTCAGAATATATGCATATGCTTATGTATTTGAACACTGTTATGAGATGAAATGTTCTAACTGCACTGTACTAATTGGATTGATCTAACGGCCAACACATTTTGACTCTCTAGTTTATCTCTTTGTTTCGCACGGTTATTCTTAAATATCATCCACTTCAACAGTCAAGAGTCAATTTTGGCTAATAAAAATAGGACAAATATTTACCACTTTTGTTATGAATAAGGTGTAAAATTACTAATTGATTGTTTGACCGTTGAAATGGATAATATTTAAGTAGAGTGGTTTCGCACTATGTTACTTTTCACCGCCTTGGTTCTTTACCCCCGGTACTTCTCTTTTATAATTGAATGTACTTTCAGGAGTCATATAAACCTACTTTAGTAATCAGTGGACATCAATATAATCTCTCTCGTTTGTGCATGTGAAAGAGCAACCATTCAGGAAAAAAAAAATTTATTGTCTAGCTTTCATGTGTTCAAGGAATTAGCATGTTGTCTGGGTTAAGGCTAGAGGAACACATTGGCCACAAAGAGAATTGTATCTCATAAGAACGAGCAAACACAACATTAGATTGCTGGAGAAGACAAGCTGTCAAGTTTGTGTTTGTCAAGAAAATAATTGAGGATGATCATATTCTTTTCTTGCCCTTTGTATCTTCAAAAACTTTTTCAGCCATATCAGCAAGACAACCATTTGCTTTCTCTACTTCGATACTAGTTTTATGATAGAAACCAGTGTCCCTCAAGGCATTTGAAATTGGAGCCTTTCCAGAAGCATTGGCACCATAAAACAAGCGCTGCATGCAGAAACCAAAAAAATACTGGTCAACGGAATCTGAAATATTGGCAGTCACAGAATATGCAAGTATCTACGTATCAACCTATACAGACAAAATAGCCAAAACTCAAAACATGAGGAATAAGCCGGTACAAGGATATGCATGGAACACCATCATTTGGTTTGAATTTGTACCTTAAATTTTGACAATTGAATAGCTCCAAAGCACATTGAGCAAGGCTCACAAGACGCATAAATCTCACAGTCTGAAAGGTTCATCCGCTTAAGTTTTTTGCATGCCTAAACAGGACAATGAGTAAGATGCATTTTCATAGCAATAAAAGGGTGGAGTGAAGGATGCCATCCATAAAAACTATCAGCAAATGGGATAACTTGGAGACTATACTCATATTTTAGTACTATAAACACTGGGTTAATATTAAGATAAGGAATATTTTAAACATAGTGGTTATGTTCATTAAAAACAAAATATGAGGTTGAAAAAACCTTAAATACTCTCAAGCAAAAAAAATTCAAGAAAAGAAAAAGAAAAAAAATAATAAATATAAGCAAATATCTCAAAGCATATAGTCTATAAATAACTTAAGTCAAATGGAAATTATGACTTACAACAATAAGAGAAGAAAATATAAATTGAATTTGGTTAGAGACACAGAGAAGCCCATTGACCCAATCTCTTAATAAGCAAGGTGTTAATATGTATGGACTAAAATACATGAATGTTTTTTCCACTATAGTTTCAAGAGTACTAATCATTAAATGAAGAATAAGATTTTTCATTCAACTTAAAATACACAAATTGTTATATCCATTGAAAGAATAAACAAGAAAATGAAATCCTGCCACCTGCAACAAAAAGGAAAGTAAGGTATATGGAATGTCAAGATGCCAATATAAAAGTTCATGTTCTACCGAAACGAAAAAAATCTAAAGCAAACATGCGAAGCCTGTTCTAACATGCATAATGAATATTGTTATTTGAGAATGCACCATGTCAACCATATCCGTTTAGCCTATGGGTTGTTGGCAAAATATTTTTACATCTAAAATGAATGCCGTCTTGTTATACGCGTAAGCATAAACATAAACGTGTCAGAAAGAAAACATATGAGCATACCAAATCCAAACACTTTTCACCAAATTTCCTCTTGCATTTGGACACAATGGCAAATTCATGGGAAAGAAAGAATGTCAAGCCATGGGTACAATCAACAGGAAAGCACTCAACCAGTTTCTGGAGTTCAAGGAATGTTCTTGGCCTCCTCTTCCTTGTTGGGAGAGAGGCATAAATGTCCAAAGGACCTCAACCTTTTTGGAAAGGAAGTTATTATTTGCAGCCAAGATAGCCTTGTATAAGCTGTACTAAGAAAGTCATCAATGCCCTATACAATTAAAAAGAAAAGTGGCTAAAGGAACTGTATTCATGCTTAAAAGAAAAGAGATATTTAATGATAATCAACTTTCTATTGTCTTCCCATACTATCTGTACAGTTTGCCACACGAAATTAATAATAGTTTAAAACAGTTACATATGATAATAGACCTTCACGGATAATTCTGTGAACTTGATTTGGATCAGCTATTCAAAGAATTACCACTGTCTGCATTTGCCAATGGAAAAAAATCTGGTTCAAATTTGTGTCAAAAAGTTGTTGTAAACACTGTTTAACAGCGAGCAGTCTAAAAGTGCAGTTATGAGTTAAATGAATGCATTCATCATCTCTGGTTTCTAAGTAGTTTAGCATACTAAACTAGCAATTCTTATGTTCATAGTTTAGGCATAAAGATTGATTGCACTTCTAACTAACTGTTTTCTTGATGCTCATTTAGACAGATATTATAAGCTGAACATTGTAACATATGGGATGTAATTTCTGAAACTGTTGCTTTTAAGCAGAATTTAACTCTTGAAATTGCTAGGCAGTTGGTGATTAGCTTGGTATCCTCGTAAAACAATTGATGAGCTCAAAGAAAGGACCAGGCTGGTTAACATTTCATTTGCTCAAGGAAGGAAATGTTTAATTCAGGAACCCAAGTCCTGATATTTAATCTTAAATATTTTTTATCAAAGAATTAGTAACAAGAACCAGAAGTAAAATAATAATTTCATCAACAAAATGTTAAATTTTCGTAACAGTCTATCAGTTACAAAAGGGATTCACCAGAAGAATGGAGGAAGTGTTTGTGGATTTTTAAGAGAGCGTGAATATTAATATTTAGAGTAAACTTTCATATAAAATGTGCATAATTAATAGATTCTCCAAGATGTAAAAGTATTAATAGTTGATCTGATGTTTTTCCTTATGACTAAACCTATAATACATATCTCTTGTTTTTAAAACTGAAAAGATTCAATAACCATTATGTACATGAAAATAACTTCCATCCTGCAAAATTTTCGAGGTACTTCATGAAAAGACACATATTTCAATTCCTCTCTAAAAGTTACATAATTTAAAAAATTATGGTCCCTCATTTTGAGTCTGTATGTAAAAGTCTGTGACCTCTACAACTTGCAAAATAAGGTCAGTGACATAGTCAAACTCATATCTGATGGAACAAGGCACAGGTGATGAGTTCAACTTCTTTCAAACTTGCCCCATATAGGAAAGACATAACATAGCTAAAGAGTCATGAAAAGTTAAACTTCGCTTCTTGCTGTCTTCTTGCATTATAGACATTACTATACCTCTTGGTCGATTCATCTACCATTCCTTTCCTCTTAATACACTCATTAGGGGTATATTTTGGGGATAAGTAATGAACTAGAGATTTGTTAAGGTCAAGAGAGCTTAGATTAGCTCAAATTAAAGGATTTTTTCTTTTCGTAATTCTTTTGTGATCCTATATATTGTGGTTGTAGTTCATTGCCATCGATTCTTGAGATAACTAGGCTACGCGTAGTCATACAATTCACTAGATGCAAGTGATAGGATTTTTGGAAGGATGTCTTAAAGGTGCTCATGAAGGGATAAATATTGTTCAAATGATTTTGATATTGGATTCCTGCTAGAGCTTTCTTCCCACATTCGGTTTCTCCAAGGTAAACCACTTATGTTGACCTCTTTCATGTGATGTTCCTTTCAGTTGTTTATGCTATTTCCTTGCCAATTTGTTAACAATATTTAGCACAAGTAGTTAAGGTACAACTGTACTTAGGATAATAGCATTTTACAAGCATAGTTGTTCCTCTCAACAGCTATTTGTGGGAATTAACCCCACATAAGCATACTCTTGTTTACACTACGGTTTCACGGATTGTTTAACCATCCATGTTTACTCTATAGATTGGAAAGTCATAGAAACTTCCTCTAGGGAGTCAATAAGGTCTTGCAGAAAGTGTCACAAGCAAAAGAACAACAATTGGCATAGGTCCAAGAAGATGATGGAGTAAGGAGGAGACCACCCACTACCAAGGAAGCACAAACCATGATTGAGGTATGCACCACATATGTTCTTTCTTCCAATCAAGATGAGTCATTTGGAGGAATTAGCTCTAAGTTGATACTAAATATTGGTTATAGTGACAAGGGTCTTGGAAGGGATGGACAAGGCATAACATGCTCTATTGAGGTTAAGAAAAAGAATCAATATGCAGGTTCGGGATATTTTGATGGCAAAGACGAGGTTGGAGAATGCTCCAAGACAGCCCAAGCAAAGTCACTAGCTAAAGAAAATCAACCCACAAAAGGTATTGGCTATTCCTATATCATGATATTTAATGAAAAATTGAACCTATTATCTAAGTTATTGGGTTCTTCTGTTTACCTTGCTGTATGCATATAGGTATGGTTCGGGTACAGGTGCGAGGACAGGTGACAGAGGGTTCACCTAGCATCTACCCAGGGCACCTAGTGTTCGCTATGGGGGCTTTTGGACAAGGCATAACATGTTCTATTGAGGTTAAGGAAAAGAATCAATATGCAAGTTCAAGATATTTTGATAGCAAAGTGGAGGTTCAAGAATGCTCCAAGACAGCCCAAGCAAAGTCACTAGACAAAGAAAATCAACCCACAAAAGGTATTGGCTATTCCTATCTCATGATATTTAATGAAAAATTTAAAATATTATCTAAGTTACCGAGTTCTTTTGTTTACCCTTCCGTATGCATATGGGTACAGTTCAGGTATAGGTGCGGGGACAGGACAATGGGGGGTTCGTCTAGGGTCTGCCCAAGGCACCACAACTTCGTTGTGGGTTCTTCTTTGGCCGTCTTGTCTAGGATCTAGGCGTATCTAGGTGATAGTCAACGAAAAAACGTCACAAGGGGTGTTGTTATCCACGTGTTGAAAGCTCGTTTTTCCATTAGTCATCACTGTTTTTGTGTGAGAATTATTATTGCGGTTGAAGGTTGACGTATAATAAAGCCTTATTTTGCCCTGGTTGAGGGGACACACCTAGAAAGGAGATGCAAGCTAGGCTGAATAGGATGAATCAAACTTATCATAGTCTTGAAGGGATTATTTCTTTATGGAGGACCTACAACGACTAGTTCCGATGAACGACTTAGTGCAACTACTTATTCCCAATGTTTCTAATTGTAATTTTCATTTTGCATTGACATTCAACAAATCACTGAATTACGAAAATTTTCTTATTTGTAACCTATGATTTAAATATTTTGTTTATTGACAATTATGAGTATTATTGTTTTTATAATTTTTAATATATATAATATAATAAAGTATAATTATACATTATATAATTATAATAAATATTATATTATATAATAAATTATAATTATATATTTTATAATTTTATATATTCAATGTAGCAAATAAAATTTGTTGTACTAGCATATCCGAACCCCGAACCCATTCCCGTCCCCATACCAAGATAGGCAACTTAGACTATTATGTCTGAGAAAATTCCTAAGAAGAAAAAGGGGAAGGAATGTTCACCACCACTCCTAAAATGTGATGTAAATAGGCC
Organism: Cunninghamia lanceolata; assembly: GCA_027924645.1. Classification (NCBI taxonomy): domain Eukaryota; kingdom Viridiplantae; phylum Streptophyta; class Pinopsida; order Cupressales; family Cupressaceae; genus Cunninghamia; species Cunninghamia lanceolata. The sequence goes on along the minus strand of BSBN01000223.1, from coordinate 1,781,855 downwards.
TAAGTGCAGCCCAAAAAGGTATTCAAAGAATAAGTCTTCTATTGTTTGCTTTCATTACAAGAAGAAAAGGCACTTGAATGTTGGCATCTAATCCTTGTGTGTATTATGGAAAGAATAACCATAGTGCACAAATATATTGGAAGAAGAAATCCATCACAAAACATCCAAGCACCTCATAAGAGGACTAGAAGTTGGCACCTCTCTCAAGGAGTCAAAGGTAAAAGAAGAAAGAAGCATGACCATTCTCTAGAGAGAGAAGCGAAAGGCAAGATGTTGTCTAAGGTGGGCAAGAACTATTGCACTTATTGAAATATGAGTAGTGGCCATTAACATGCTAAGTGTTCAAGACTCCATCCACAACTTCACCTAAGGCAAAATACCAAGAGAGTTTCTAAGAAGAGGAGGTTGTTCAAACACCTACATAAATAAAGGTGGAAACAATAAACTAATGCAAGAGCATCCTAGGGATCCAACAATCTGCAACACCAAAAACAAAGAATTCTTTTGAAAAAATAGAAAAACAAATGCTAAAGACAAAAGGCAGATGGGGTATGAAGCTAAGGTTACTAAACCTCAGCTAACTCAACTAGAGAAAAATAAAGTTGAATTGGGGGAGGTGAGAGGAAACTAAGCACCCTGTAGAATGCATATTAAGACAACGTATTCTTCTAGTCCCTCTCATGAGCTACACAAACTTAGGCAACAAAAGCTCAACTTGATGCAAATGAGGCATAATTCTTCCAAGCGGCACACACATATGATCTTACATTAGATGCATAAGGGGCGGAGCAGCATATATTGTTGACTCTTGCCAATCGATATACACAATGTCGTGTCTCCAACTAACACTATAACCAACATGGATGACCTTAAAGGTTATGGCCAACTGACAAATGGATAGGTTCCAGGGGGTCATCGAAAAAAAATCTACTTAGCCTCCCTTACTATATCTAATATGAAAAGGTCAACCATTTTTTTGAGGTTGCCATGTAGCTTACTGAAATAAAACATCATGTGGGTAGAGTTTGAGTAAGCATTGAAGGGCTAACAACAATTTCAAACTAGTACTGCAACATGATATGCCTTGTACACCAACTTTCTAGCTTTTTTACCTTGGTTAGGGCTAACACTACACAGAGAGAAGTATTTCTACTATATTACTTACTAGTACTACTATATTTATATTATATTCTTACAACTTCTAAAGAAAGGGGTGCATATATTCACATACACATAAACACATATGTCCACAACTGACTGTCTTTATTTATATCATATATAACATCTATTACAGCTGCAACATATCTTATCTCTTCACTTTACACTCTTATCTCTTTTCTACTCTTTGTGACTCTATCTGCCTTTTTTTCAGATTAGAATCCTGCAACATAAATAACAACCAGTTACATTAAATACAATAGGACATGTATTATTCATAAATGTTCTCCATTTCCAGTGGTAGATCTTGCCATGGTGTCAGACTCCCATACAATGTCGCACAACTCTGGAGTTCATATTCCTCTGTTTTATCTGTATGTTGGATCTGAGGTTGTTGTATCATCTTTGGCAGCTCCCTAGTATGTAATATGCTCTAAATCCCTTTCATGAAATCCCTGCAAATACTTGTATTTTCTGATTTTGTTGGTCCTAGCACCATTGCTTCTTTGAAAGATTGATCGCTTTGTGGAGTCTAGTTAAGGAAGGCCATGGCCTCCTCTATGATTCTGACGATTTTTCAACAAGATTTATGTAGATTTTAGATCAAAAAAGGATTTTTTGACAAAAAAGAGAGAGTAAGCTGTTCTGTTTTCATGAAAGAAAGAGACACACACCATGCAAGCATTTGTTCTTTGATGTTCCTGACGTAATGTTTCTATTCGTTGTTAATAGAATGCTAGAAGACGCCTTGTGTTTTAAAATTTGATAGGCTTTAAATTGCATTATAAAATGACAGTTCATAATAGTTACCTTATCTTCAATCCAATTCTTACCCAATAGTTTCACCCAAAGAAGCAGAAATTGCAGAAAAATCGTAATTAATCATAGAAACCCAAAAAAAACACGATATTTTAAATAAATCATAGTCAACATTCTTTTACCAAATTTTTCCTGCATAATCGTGAAAAAATGCTGAAATCACATGTAGTCATATGTTCTAACGATTTTTTACTTTACCCCACGATTTTTTCGTCCAGCTAGGGTTTTAAACGCATTTCCTATCATAACTTCCTATGATTTTTGTGCTCTAATTTGATCGTCGTGGAATGGCCGCAAATTAATCAGATGGAAAATCACTCGTCATTTTAATAAACTCCCTGATTTCGTTTGAAATACCTGATGCATTTTAAAAATTTGGAAGAGCAAATGTAGCAGGGGAAGGTGAGTGGGGGATTCTCATATTGTTTCGGTCTTATTTTTATTTTTTAATTCGTTTCTTAAATATATATATATATATATATATATATATATATGTTGGGGGAAATTAGGAATATTTTTTATATATTTCGCAAATTATAAACATTTATATATTTTTAATATATATTTGCAAATTACAATTTTTTTAATATAAATATATATTTACAAATTATGAATATTTTTAATATATTTTTTGATTGGTATATTCATAATTTTTTAATATAATATTAAAATTATTCATAATTTGCATATATATATATATATATGAACCCATACTCATATCTAAGCCCCTACCCATTCCCATATACCTTGTTTAGAAACCTGTGTCTGATATTTCAATTTTTAGGTTAATTGTTCGCTACATGGAGTTTAGGCTCTCTACAATTGAATAAATTCCATGTGAAGCATAATCGTGGGATTTAAATTTGTTTAGTGTTTCGTAATATTTCATTTATAGGTTAAGTGTTAGGGTTTTAGGATCTTGTCTGTTTTTTATATTATAATTGAAAGCCATAATGATTTTATTATATTAAGATTATAATTATTAATAAAAAAGAATAAAAAATTGAAAAAGTCAAATCTAAAAGTGTGAAAGTCAAACATTTTTTGAAAGGGTTGGAGGAGTTTTGGAGCTTGGTTAAATGCAATAAAATTATGAAAAATGGCATGTGCCATGAAGGTATATGTGATTTCAAAGGCTTTAATTTGGCCTTGGTAGCGCGACCTCACCCATATCGCAATAGGGACCCTATGAGGGGCGTTGCCCCTAGACCCCCATGGGACACTACTCCCAGACCCCGCTGAGGGCACTTCCACTAGACTCTCGTGAGGTGCATTGCCCCCTGACCATGCTAGGGGTTGCCAACCGGAATCTCTACTCATTTTTATTTGCTCTCTACATTATGCTATTAAAATGCCTTTAAATTTAAAAATTGTAAGTTTTTTTCTATCTTTTTTTAACCTTTTTCTACTTTTTTTTTCCCAAAATTTCGAAAAAATCGTATACTTTTGGTTTGCTGATTTTCCCCAAAAGATTTTTGCTGCTATGGTTTCCCCATTTGACAAAACCAAACCCTCAATGACTTCAATAGTAAAATGACATGTTTTAGACAGGTTTATCTATTCATTTAGTATCCTTTTCATTGTATAATATTGTGGTCAACTTAAGAACTCTTTTATTATTAATTATAAGATTCACTATTTTGTTTTCTTGCTATTCCATTTTACGACTATTCTGAACATGCTTGGTAAGAATTGCTTTTGTTTGTTTGATCGCTTTTAGTTATCCATAATTAACTCTATTGCATCGCTACCATCTTTTGGGTGTGGCATCCAGAGAACATTATTGTTACAATGGATATTGCATTTCTCTAATTATGTCATCATAGAGAGATTCAATGCAACTACAGGAAGGAATGCAGGGACGTGAAGATCTTAAGGCATCCATTGTGTGCACATGTCACACCATCTATCACCCTAAGCAATGCACCATAAAGTGTTGGTATTACTTATTAGCATTAATTGAGGAAAACAATGTGGAAAACAAGTTTCCTGAATTCTTTTCTTTCTGTTGAATGTTCTAGTGAGATTTAACCATCTATTATTGTACTGCTGACAAGTTGGCATATCACGTACATGATTGTTAGAAGTTCAATTCCTTCCTCATGCTAACAACTTTGAGCATCTATAGACAATCAATTCTTGGATAAGTTCTTTATTCTCTAAAAATTGAGTGTTACAAGTTAATAACTAAAAGTTATTGTAGTTCACCCAATAATGGTAGGATAGGTGGCAAGCATCTTAAAAGATAATGATGTTTTTTTTGCATGTGACGGGACAGTGGTACAGTGGTATTTATGTGATGTAATTGTACCCATACTATTGGGAAAAGTGGCGGCAGGCATTTTGTTTTATGTTCAGAGTGTAGGGGAGAGGACCCAGTAGGGGTGCACCCTAACTTCACGCCTCTCAAAATCATTTGTGGCAATTTTGAATCACTTCAAAAATTTTACAGTAGTTTATTTGGCAATGCCCCTACTTATAACTAAGGTTTCAGGGCCACATCATCAAATATGATGCCACATCAGCATGCTTTTTGTTGAGGTGTCAAATAGTTCCCCCCAAAAAAAGGTGGACCAATAGGTGTGCATTAAGTCATGTTTTGTTGGTGGACTGATGTGGCATCACATGATTGGTTGTTTTTTAAATCTAAAGGGCACCTTTCATTCAATTATTAGTACTTATAGTAACACTAACAACCTTAAAGTCACAACTACTAGTACTAAATTTCAAAAAATATTGAACCTTAAATGCACATATACTATCTCAACCAGTAGAACTATCTCACCTATTGGATCTTTTCCCCTATTGTGTGTTGTTTTCAGTGTGAAGTGTTGTGACATATGGTGTCCTTAGAGGGTTCTCATTCTGGGGCTGTGAGAAAAGGAGGGAATAGTAAGGGGAAGGAACCAGTTCTGGAGAAGAATGTGAAGCAGAGGAAGTGAAGGGTCTCAGGTGAAGAAATGATTGTGGATTTTATGGCCTATGTAGAGAAAGACATTAAAAATCCAAAACTGTGTCACTGGGTGATAAGAATTTGGGTGCTCACCAAAGATATGGACGAGGCACTAAGTGTGGGGATTCATTCAGTTATATCTAATCTCTTGCTCAACCTTGGGCACACATGAGGAAGGAGAAGTGTTTTTGATGTGGCTCAGGCTTTGTCTTGTGCCTCTTTGCTATCAAGTGTGGCTAGTTCATTCCTAATTCACAATGATATCGAAGATGTGGTTCACCAATCTGAGGTATATTTTAATTGCATCCTTGATCGTTTACATGCTTAAAAAAAGGCAACAATGTTTGCAACATTCTCTGAAGGAAATTGTGAAGGGTTTGAAGGTGGCTTTATTGGTGGAGGTTATCCCGGCATTTTCAAAATGTTGTGATGGTAAGGACTCGAAGGATGTGGAGGTTGTGGCTCCGTTGGATGAGACAATTTCTTGTGAAAAATGTAATGTTGTTAAAGGGCGGGTGCTCGGGGCTTGCGTAATTTGCCTCGGCCCCTATTTTATACTTTTATGTTATGGCATCTCTATTATGGGTTGAGTAGGGTGGCAGTTTTTTCTATGTTCTAGTCAGGTTGTTACTGTGTTTTGGGATGGCCGGCTGTTGTTATGGTTTACTAGTCTATACTGTGGCTATTTCTTAGGGGTGGGTGTGTTAGATGTTTCTCTCTCACCTGTTTGGTCGGTCTCTCGTCGGTTGGGCAGCTGGTTATAAGTTACTTTACCAGTATTTTTTGGTTTTGGACCTGGCTGTTGTAATGATGCCAACATCCAGGATATAATGCCCATTTTGTTCTATGGCTCCTGGGCCTTCCAGGGCTTTTTTTTTTTTTTTTTTTAAGTTATTGTAGTTGGAAGTTCATAAATGTATTTTAACATTTTTGAGAAGATGGAAATGTTCTTATTGCATTGTACTTATTGGATTGGTCTATCAGCCAACACTTTTTGACTCTTTCTAGTTTATCTCTTTCTTTTGGTCTTATTGATTAGTTATTTTTCACTGCCTGGGGTCTTTACCCTAGTACTTCTCTTTTATAATTGAATGTACTTTCAGGGGTTCTATAGACACAATAGTCATTATTGGACTTTAATATAATCTCTCATTTGTGTGTGTGAGAAAGAACAACTATTCAGGAAATTTGTTTTTGTTGTCTAGTTTTTTGTGCGTTTAAGGAAGTAACATGTTATCTGGGTTAAGGCTAGAGAAACACATTGGCCACAAACAGACTTTGAGCTAGCCTTACAGATTCTATATTTCACTATTCTGATAATGCAATGTTGTATATAAGATCAGCAATCTGTTATTATATAAACACGGCTATTCTTGTTTGGTGCACCTACTTATAGGAGGTGTTCAAGGAAAATCTGCTGTCTATTTCCAAACTCAAAGGAAGACAGCACAAGGTATCTAATAAGAATAAGAAAACATGACATTAGATTGCTGGTCTAGTCAAACTGTCAAGTTTGTCTGTCAAGCAAATAGTCAAGGATGATCATATTCTTTTCTTGCCCATTGTATCTTCAAAAACTTTTTCAGCCATATCAGCAAGGCAACCATTTGCTTTAACTACTTCGATATTAGTTTTCTGGTAGACACCAGTGCCCCTTAAGGCATTTGAAATAGTAGCTGGAAATCCGGCAGCAAGTGCTGATTCTACATTGGCACCATAAAACAAGCGCTGCATGCAGAAATCAAAAATATTGGTCAATGGAATGTGATATATGGGCAGTCACAGAATATGCAAGTATCTACATATCTACCAATACAGATAAAATTGCCAAAACAGAAATATAAGGTACAAGGATATGCATGGAACACCATTATTTGATTTTAAGGTGTACCTCAAATTTTGACAATTGAATAGCTCCAAAACACATTGAGCAAGGCTCGCAAGACGAATAAATCTCACAGTCTGAAAGGTCAACGCGCTCAAGTTTTTTGCATGCCTAAACAGGTAAATGAGTAAGATGCATTTTCTTAGCAATAAAAGGGAGAAGTGAAGGATGCCATCCATAAAAAACTGTCAGCAAATGGATAACTTGGAGAAAATACTCATACTGTGGTACCATTAACACAGAGTTAATATTAATAAGAAATATTCTAAATATAATAGTTGTGTGTGTTAAAAAATAAAACATGAGAGGTCAGAAAAAAACGAAAAATCCTATCGAGGAAAAAAATTTCAAGGAAAGAACCAAAAAAAAAGGGACAAAAAAAATAACTCAAGTCAAATAGCTATTATGAATAAATTGAGTTTGGTTAGAGACAAAAAGGATCCACATCGAGCAATTCTCTTAATAAAGAAGTTGTTAATATGTATGGACTAAAATACATTAATGTTTTTCTCACTAAGGGTACGAATCATAAAAAGAAGAACAAGATTTTTCATTCAGTTTAAAATATTCAAATTGTTATATCCATTAAAAAACTTAATATGACAGAATAAGCCCAAAAAAAAAAAAAAAAAAATCAATCCTGCAACAAAAAGAAAAGTATGGTATATGGAGAGAAAAGTATGGTATATGGAATGTCAAGATGCCAATATAGACGGTCATGTCTTGAAGAAACTGAAAATTTCTAAAACAAACATACAACGCCTGTTCTAACATGAATAATGGATATTGAAGATTCGAGAATGCACTATGTCAACCATAATGGTTTACCCTGCGCATTGATGGCAGAATATTTTTACATGTAAAACGAATGCCATCTTGTTATACACGTAACATAAACATGCCAGCAAGAAAACATATTGGCATATCAACTCAAAAAACACTTTTTCACCAAACATCCTTGTAATGTCCCCTTGGCCAACATGAAGAAATTTTAATTCCCGTAGGGTAATTGGGATATTGCACGGGAATAATTTATTAATTAACTTATGTTGTCTAGAAAGGTTTATTTTAAAGGCCACATATGTTTAATTAATAAATTTAATAAAAGATGGACAACATTACAAAAGTGACTAATTTACGGCTCACAAATTTGGCATTCATCATTGATATCCTGTTGGCAATTCATCTCACAAATTTACGGCTCCAACCAAGTCCAACACTTATACAATATCATGGAGAGACATCAGTCCCAAATTCTTCACAATTGGACTCCTGCAGTCTCAATAGTACAATGGATATTGGTCCTAGGATAATTCTTATAGCAACTCCATGCTGTCCAATGTTAACCATGGTTATCAGAACCTCTATGGTCCTAGCATAGCCTCCAAAAGATTGAACTGACCCTTACTCTCCCATTAACAAAAGGATTTACTAGGAAAGGCTTATGCATTCTCTATAGCCATGCAGTCTAAGCTTTAAGCATGCATTAGTTTAGAATTACATTTACTAAATCAGATTTCTTGTTGATATAGATTTAGTAGAAAAATCAACAAAACTAGAATAAGAAATGCCATAGTATCACACAATACAATTTCAACAAAAGAAGGCTACACTCAAATAAAGACAAAAACATTAGATGAAAACATACAAGTAGAAATTGGCTCTGAAGTGTCTGAAGATTTACCTCTTTTATGCACTTGAATGGATATGTGATGGATGTGATAATGATCAAAATGCCACCATGTCACGGTATATTTACACATGTATTTTCTTTCATTTTCCAAAAGTTGGCATGCGAAGGCTCATTCCAATCAATAAATGACATATACGATTTCACGTGTAAAATGGCTTGGACCCTTTCACTTTATGCTGTATCCTGCAATTTTTTAATTAAACTGCTTCATGCGCCACTGTCCAACCAAAGGGCTAGCCTTGTGCTCACAGTAATTGAGCTTTTAGATCTGAGGGTTAAGATGGCTTCTATATCAATTGCTATGATAACTTCTCTATTAATTCCTTTTGATGTATTGATTAGGTCTACACGCTCAATTAAGCCTGTGAGACTCAGTAATTTTTCATTTTCCTCTAGCTTCTTCACTAATACAGGAGTTACTTTGGCCTTGGATGTTAGGTGTGATTCTAGGGGAAGTGCCTTGTTCAGCCCTCCCAGCCTTAGGCACTCCCCTGTGAGCACTATCAGATCCTGCATTGGCCCCTTCATAGTGATTGGTGATGACACCAACGGCTCCTCCATTTTTGCCCCAGACTATTGATCCTCGATGAGACCTTCTCTCTCTAGTACTCCTCAGCTTCTGCTCTTTGGGGCTCTTGTTCCCCCTACTTGGCTATTGCCTATTTGTATTGGTTTCTTGACCACCTATGTCGGTTGTCCCCTGCTGTTTTGTATTTTGTTTTTGGTTCTTCCCCTTTGTGGGGCCTCTCTAGGATTTTCCTCCTAGAACTTTCTTTGTAAACTGGTGTACTTGAGTGGCATTGACATACTTTTGGTCATCCATGGACATTAATATAATTTATTTCTTTCTTTCTTTCTAATTTAACTTACTATGTTTCTTGGTATTGAATTGTGACTTTCATCCACAACATTGAAACTATAGTAAATTATTTTGTGAGTAATAATGTGTCTATTATTGGCCATAACAATAGAAGAGTAGAACTTTGACACCTCCCCAATATCCTAAATCTACTTTTCGTCCAACTTAGAAAAGGCAAAAACCCCTCTCGATGGATTATTCAAAATAATTATGTCCTTAATCCATTATGTAACGTTTATTTTAGCTTCGAATGAGACCAACCTCCACCATAAAGGGTTTCTCTTTCATAGTGGATGCTTCTCTTTCATCGCACACATTTTCTCTCTTGCCCTCTTTTAGATATATCCAGACCGAAAATGGTTTACACCAAGGTCATAAATGGCCAATTATCTTGGGGCCCAAGTCAAAACACAAGACAGGAAGCACAGGTAGATCCTAAGGACAGACCCAAAATTGGTATAGCCTTTCAGCAGGCATTAGAATGACTACGATCCACAAACATTCTCCATCCTTTAACAAAGCCCCAGTTGTTCTCATGGTTGTGTTTCTTTATAGCAGAATTTTAATAAGTGTGTGCCAAGATTGTATACAATCTCAAGGATGCTAATTTTTAATAAAATAAGATTTTTGAAAAGGAAACAGGCCTTCATTATTGTCTTCTCATGTGAGACATTTTTGTTAACCACATATTTCCCAAAATGATGATTATTAGAAAAACAGAAAATTAGTAAAAGAACAGTTCAATCCGATTGTAAAAAGAAAGTTAAGGTTCAGCAAGGAACAACCAGAAAAATAAAAACAAATAAGAATACTCATACCAAAATAAAGCAATGGCATAGTTCCCCAATATTATTTCTACTAACCTCTCTTATAGCCACAACCTCTGCATGTGCAGTTGGATCTGTTTGCTTCAAAGTCATGTTATGACAACTAACAACAACCTCCTCTCCACAGACCACAACAGCACCAAAAGGGTAACCATCTTCAAACTCTACAGCATTGTATGCTTCTTTTATTGCCTTGGATAAGAACTGAAAGTCCCTGTCCTCAGCTGCTGACCAAAACATAATGTATACTTAGCTGTTAACTTTCACAGTCAGTTAAGCTACTCTGTTAGACTATTAACCATAAGAAATATCATTATCCAAAGAAATAATAGAAGTCCAAACCTTTCTCATTACAGGAAATCATGGATGCCATAGAGTCAATCCCGTTCTTGGACTCTGTAATTATTTGAACAAAATCAGTACACTCTGAGTCAGTCATAAGAAATGGAAAAACATAACAAGGTTCTGTAAATCTGAGCTCCCAGGGATAACAAATAGTAAGAAATTGAATTTAAACAATGATAGTATTTTACCCCTTACGAACAAAAACCACACCAACCATTGCTTTCTTCCTTGAGAAACAACCTCAAAACAAATCAAAGAACAAAATCAGCTAATATTTGCAGCAACTGAAACCCTAATTATCCTAAAACCTAAACCATGGGCATGCATCCATTGCTTCAAGAACACATTGTTATATAAGGTCATGTCTTGTGACTTGTCCATTATTCACATGACACTTGGAAGGTCGCATATTACTCCATCGGCATCCTATTAGATAATATCATAATATACATTTAGAAAAGTTTGGTAACCTAGCTGTTTGAATTTGCTTAACTACAGGCAAATTGCTATGCCTAAAGAAGCTTTTTAGTATTTTGTTGCAAGGCTTTGCATTTGTTATTTGGTTTCTTTTCTATATAAGGCTGAATAATGTAATGTAAAGTGAGTAACAGCTTGTGCTCCAGTTCCATATGGTATCACAACTATTAGACTAGCAAGGGCGGTATGATCTTGGAGGCGAGTTACACTACTAGATTTGTGAATGACAATCCCACACTTATGGGTAAGATATTTCTTCCTTGAGGCACCATAATAAAGCAAGCTTTGTTGTTTTAAAGGAATTTGTGGTTTTGTTTAGTGGCAGTGTTAACATGTTTAAATAGACTAGAGAGGCATAATGCAGGGGACGGTGGAGCACTCAAAACTCTAAACACAATTACTTTATTTTGTTCTGCACACCATACCAGATCAGATCTGCATGAGCAAAAATAGCACTTCTTTAACAAAAGCAAACTCAGTGCATACTGTGGTTGCTGAACATGAACAAGGGCGTGAGGAGCAGAGGCACTACGGACAAGGAGTGTGTTATGATTATAGAAGCATGAGGTTGCTGTGTGACTTGTGAATGCAGCGTGAAGGCATCCAACGTAAAGACACTGCGGATGAGGAATGCCTTCAATAGTGATGGGGAGCGCACAGTGGATACCACAGTACGATGCCCTAATTTCTCACGATCAGCAAAACTTCACATGTGAGCTGCCGAACTTTTCCATCGGCCAAGTCTCTCATCATTCCCCAAAGCCCCGATGGCATTCGCTCTTGCAGGGACGCGTTCCGTCAGTGGACGCCCATAACCTTAGGCTGAATCGCCAAAACCGCCATCGCACAGCTTCCTCCTGTGAACCCTAGCACATGAAGATGCTAGGATGTCCTTACTGCGCGAACCCCTCAATCCGAATCAACTGCACTATCGAATAGGAAATACAAAACAAAGAACAAAACGAATACTGATACATTGAAGCCATTCCATTGATTTCGACAGAAATCTCACCAATGGAATGCTTCACGGCGACATACGACAACAATGGGAAAATGCAAAAACAAATGGAAATCTACAATTGCGCGATCTACAGTTATAGGAAACATAAAACTAATTGACAGAACAGAATTGCTTTATTTCTCCTGAGCACGGTGCAATCACATTCGATTTCCACTACTTCAATCTGATTACATTCGATGATCATTTGATCATTTCTCTGGGCATTTATCAACTCGCCCTGAGTAGTACCACACTAGCTCCAAGCGGCTGGGAGAACAATCCAAGCGGCTAGGAGACAACCGACCAAAACTACCCAACTACCTTATTTTGGCATTATTACTATTTTTAGCATTATGCGATTACAACTTGACAAATGTCCCCTAAGTCACTTGGGAATTTACAAAAAATAGACCTAGCTACAAACTAAAAACGTGATTTTCGAGGTGCTCCTGCACCATACTCCCCGGGTGAAAATTGTCTCAAGTCCTCTTAGAGACTAACTGTTGCAAATCACCACCCTGCTTTTTGATGTCTTCTGCCAGCATCCATGTGGCTTCTAAGTCTGGAAGTCCTTGCCATTTGACCAAGTGCTCAAAATATGTCTGATTTCTGGTCTTCTTGGCTATCCTGCTATCCAAAATACACTCCATCTTTGGTGGTTCCGTATGTGGTAAAGACTGCACCCACTCTGCATTGTCTTGAACAGAATTTGCGGTACCCTGGCCTGTATCAGGACTTCTATATAATGTCAGATCAGCAACATTGAAGATAGGTGAAATAGCAATGTCATCAGGGAGTTCAATTTTGTAAGCATTAGAACCATATTTTTCCAGAATCTGACAAGGTCTAATTTTCCTCATCATCAACTTGCTGTGGCTTCCCTTGGGTAGTCGGTTCTTGTTGAGATGAACCATGACCATATCTCCTATGTGGTACTGCACATCCCTTCTTCTTTGATCCACTCGAGCCTTGATCTTATGACTGTTCTGGTGTAGAGTATCTCTGACATGTTGATGGATCTCTTGCATAGCCTCTGCAAATGTATCAGCATGTCCACTCCTTTTGTCCATCCCTTGAACATCTCGCAATTCAAAAATACCTCTAGGATGACTACCATAGATAACTTCAAAAGGACTTAAACCTGTGCTTCTGTTTGTAGAATCATTATAGGCATATTCTGCTTGTGGGAGTACCACATCCCAACTACTGCCATGTTCTCTTGTCAAACATCTTGGCAGATTGCCTAATGACCTATTGACAACCTCAGTTTGACCATCAGTCTGAGGATGATAGGCTGAACTAAAAGACAAATGTGTACCCAATCTTTTCCACAAGGCTCTCCAGAAATGTCCCATAAATTTGATGTCTCTATCAGATACAATACTCAAAGGTAATCCATGAATCCTGACAATTTCTTTAAAGAACAAACCTGCAATGTAACTAGCATCATTGGTGGTCTTACAAGGAATAAAGTGCGCCATTTTGCTGAATCTATCTACCACAACAAACACACTGTCATACCCTGTCCTTGTCTTGGGCAATCCCATCACAAAATCCATACTCAAACTTTCCCAAGGTCTGTTTGGTATGGGCAAAGGTTGGTACAGTCCTGCATTGGTTGAGACTCCCTTTGCTCTCTGACAAATCATACAACTCTCAACAAACCTTCTGACATCAGATTGCATCTTTGGCCAAAAGTAAAACCTTCTGACAAGATCTAAGGTCTTATTGAGCCCAAAATGTCCTCCTAAACCACCACTATGTTTTTCCTTCACAATATTATCCCTCATTGAACACTTAGGGATACAGAGTTGACTTCCCTTAAACAAAAGTCCATCCTGCAATGTATACTCTAAAAACTCGCTATGGAAAGCATTGGCAAACGCACTGCATACACTGTAAATTTTCTTGAAATCTTGGTCCTCTTCATACAGTCCTTTAAGTGACTCAACACCCATACTTTGTAGCTGCACTTCTCAAACTGTCAACACTCTTCTGCTTAAAGCGTCAGCAACCTTATTAGTTATTCCTTTCTTATGTTTGATGATGAAGGTGTAGGCTTGAAGGCTTTCCACCCATTTCATGTGCCGATGACTGAGCTTTTCCTGTCCATTCAAAAAACTAAGAGCATGATTGTCAGTGTACACAATAAATTCCTTAGGAAGCAAGTAGTGCCTCCATTTCTTTAGAGCTTGTACCATAGCATACAACTCTAGATCATAAGAGGAGTATTTCCTCTTGGCTTCATTTAACTTTTCACTAAAGAAGGCTACTGGTCTGCCTTCTTGGCTCAACACTGCTCCTATGGCCAGTCCACTTGCATCACATTCAATTGCGAAAACCTTACTGAAATCAGGCAACACTAAGACAGGGAATTTAGCAACTTTTTGTTTCAGATTCTCAAAGCTCTTATCTGCTTCTCTCGTCCACACAAACTTCATCTTACCTCCACCCTTGATGGTCTCCAACATAGGTGCACAGATGTCACTATAGTTCTTAATGAATTTCCTGTAAAATGTGGCCAACCCATGGAAACTTCTAACCTCTCCTGCTGTCCTGGGTGTAGGCCAATTCAAAATAGCTTCTACCTTGGAAGGATCCATTTTCAAATCACCCTTAGAGATGACAAAACCTAGGTACACCAATTCTTGTTTCATGAAGTCACACTTTTCCAAGTTAATCAGTAATTTATGATCTTGCAGCCTCTTCAAGACAATCTCCAGATGTTTCAAGTGCTCTTCCTTGCTCTTACTGAATACTAAGATATCATCAAGGTAGACTACCACAAATTTGCCTTGAATTCTTGCAACACCTCATTCATCAGTCTCATAAATGTGCTAGGGGCGTTTGAAAGACCAAACGGCATCACAAGCCACTCATACAACCCTTCATTGGTTTTGAGAGCTGTCTTCCACTCATCCCCCTCTTATCCTTATCTGATGGCACCCACTCTTCAAGTCTATTTTAGAGAAATAGGTAGCACCTCCCAAACAATCCATTAGATCTTCTATTCTAGGAATAGGAAACCTATATCTAATGGTTATCCTATTTATTGCCCTAGAATCAGTACACAGTCTCCATTTCCCATCTTTCTTTGGGGCTAAAACAGTAGGTACTGCACATGGACTAA
Source organism: Cunninghamia lanceolata (assembly GCA_027924645.1). NCBI lineage: Eukaryota > Viridiplantae > Streptophyta > Pinopsida > Cupressales > Cupressaceae > Cunninghamia > Cunninghamia lanceolata. The sequence goes on along the minus strand of BSBN01000223.1, from coordinate 1,766,709 downwards.
GACTCTTCCTTATCAGCCCTTTGTTTAGGAGTTCTTGAATTTGTTTTGCTATCTCTTACATTCTATTGTGGTGTCATTTTATACGCTGCCTTATTAGGAAGTACTGCTCCTAGTATGAGATCTATCTAATGGCTAATGTCTCTGATTGGTGGTAGGGAATCAGGTATATCCTTTGCAATCACTCCTTTGTAACTGTCAAGCAAATCTCTGACCTCTTTAGGCCCTACTTCTCTCACACTTTTCTTCTTTTCCTCCTTGGGCTTCACAATCAAAGCAAAACCTACTCCACCACCTTCCTTTAGTGTATCCATGAATTCTTTTTCTCCTACCAACATTACACTAGACCCTACATGCTGTTGATCCTCTTCTACCAATGATTGTATCCTATAAGTCACACCATCCTTTTGGAATGAGTAAGCATTCTTTTCTCCGTCATGATGAGCCTTTCTGTCAAATTGCCATGTCCTACCTAACAAAAGATGGCAAGCATCCATTGGAAGGATGTCACACAAAATCTTGTCTCTATACCCCTTAATGCTGAATTCTACCCATGCCTGTTCATTGATGAGTACGTGCTGCCCCTTGTTCAACCAACTGACTTTATATGGACTGCTATGGGGTATCTTTTCTAACTTCAACTTATTCACTGCTTCCAAAGATATAATGTTATCAGTAGAACCAAAGCCAATAATGACTTTGCAAACCTTACCTTGGATCTTACAGTTGATTCTAAACAAAGCCCTTCTTTGTGATGGTTCCACCTGCGCTGATTCCTTAAGCAGCATCCGCTTGATCATCAGATTCTCTCCCGTTTTTTATTCTAGATTCACTTCAGGAGATGTCACACTCCTTGCATCTTCTTGAATCAAAGTGGTTCTCTTCTCACCACCATGAGAAGTTGAGGCCTTCTCTGGACACTTGTATGCCGGGTGCCCTATCTGATTGCAGTTATAACACCTCATATTGGAGAATTTGGATCCTCTACCTGATCCATTTGTCCCACCTCTTCCATTAGGCCTTCTTCCTCGGTAGCCTCCTCTGCTACTTGAGTCCCCAATTTGCTCTTCTTGGCCAGACTCACCACTAGACCTCTGGTTAGGGCTTCTTCCTCCAAAACTGCCTCTGCCTTTGAAATTCCTTCCACCTCTACCTCTATTGTTCTGCTCACTCTTCCTCTTTATCTTCTCTTCAACCCTTAAGGCCATCTGGAAACACTTGTTCACTGTGTCTGGTGCTAAGATGCTGATCTCATCTTGAATGTTCATCCTTAGGCCATTCAAATACCTGGCCACCTTCTCTGACTCTTCTTCTTGTCTCTTTGATCTGAGACTGAGTTTATGAAACTCTTGTGTGTATCCATTCACATCAAGGTCTCTCTGTCTGAGGTTCTGTAATTTCTTATACATCTGCACATCATAGTCCAGGGGTAAGAATTGTGCCTTGATTTTGGTCTTCATCCTTTCCCAGGAGGTTATCATATTTTTCCCCTCCTTGACTCTCTCCTTATTCGTAATTCCACCATGCAAGAGCAAATCCCTGCAACCTTGCCTTTGCCAACTTAACCCTCTTATCATCAGGGATTTCTTTATATTCAAAATGATTGTTCAATGCCTCAATCCAGTCAATCACTTCTTCAGCTTCCATACTTCCACTATACATAGGCAACCCATCTATGGTGTCCCTATTGATTGACTTTAATGCATTTAAAAATGCCCTCTCGTCTGCTGGTATCTCCTCTGTCTTTTTACTGGTTTCAGCAATTTCCGTATCGCCTTCATCACTGTCACTTTCATATTCCCTCTCTTTGCCTTTGGATTGCTTGAACTCTCCCAACTTAGATGCAAGCATCTCCTCGATCAGCTTCTTGACGATGTCCTGCGACATACTTTTGGGAGGCATCCTCTCCGCCTCTGTCTCGCTTTCTTTGTCTGACATAAACATGCACAGACAACACCCAAACGCCAACACTCTTGCAAATCCTCAATTCGATTTGCAGCCCAAATCTTTTTTGGGGGCTCTGATACCAATATGATGGGGAGCGCACAGTGGATACCATAGTCCGATGCCCTAATTTCTCACGATCAGCAAAACTTCACATGTGAGCTGCCGAACTTTTCCATCGGCCAAGTCTCTCATCATTCCCCAAAGCCCCGATGGCATTCGCTCTTGCAGGGACGTATTCCGTCAGTGGATGCCTGTAACCTTAGGCTGAATCGCCAAAACCGCCGTCGCATAGCTTCCTCCTGCGAACCCTAGCACATGAAGATGCTAGGACGTCCTTACTGCGCAAACCCCTCAATCCGAATCAGCTACATTATCGAATAGGAAATACAAAACAAAGAACAAAACGAATACTGATACATTGAAGCCATTCCATTGATTTCGACAGAAATCTCACCAGTGGAATGCTTCACGGCGACATACGGCAACAATGGGAAAATGCAAAAACGAATGGAAATCTACAGTTGCGCAATCTACAGTTACAAGAAACAGAAAACTAATTGACAGAACAAAATTGCTTTATTTCTCCTGAGCACAGTGCAATCACATTCGATTTCCACTACTTCAATCTGATTACATTCGATGATCATTTGATCATTTCTCTAGGCATTTATCAACTCGCCCTGAGTAGTACCAGACTAGCTCCAAGCGGCTGGGAGAACAATCCAAGCGGCTGGGAGACAACCGACCAAAACTACCCAACTACCTTATTTTGACATTATTACTATTTCTAGCATTATGCGATTACAACTTGACAAATGTCCCCTAAGTCACTTGGGAATTTACAAAAAATAGACCTAGCTACAAACTGAAAACGTGATTTTCGAGGTGCTCCTGCACCAAATAGGCATCCAGTGTGAATGTTTATTTGTAGAGGCACTCCAAGTGGACGCACAGCACACAGCAACAGGGGGCAGAAGTGGTGTTCAGCAACAGCACACAACTATTGAAGACTAAGACAGTTTGTTGGAGTGTGCAGCTACTGTGAAGATATCTACAGACCGTGTATTGGAGCAGCAATTTATAATAGGATGTGTGGGTGTACAGTGGTGTAAAGGGCTATGGTAGTGTTTGTATGGACATTGAGGAGTTGAGCATATTCTTGTATTTCAAAATGAAAAGTTATATCCCTTGTTAGATTTTTCATCTTGTTTGCTATAGATTTTAAATAATTATATAATCTAAGTCCATGGTTGAAACTTGAAAGTATTTTGAAAAGAGTGAATATTATTTAAAGTAAAGTCTTTCTGTTTAATTTGAAATTGTACAACCTCAATAAAATTGAATAAAACACGTAACAATAGAAATTGCAGATAGAAAATAGAACTTTCTTTTATTGATTTGGACAACTTATTACATTACAGAAACTCAAATACACTAAGAGGAATCAACCCTCCACAGGCTGCAACACATTACAGCTTCCTATCACAAGATTCTAGAATCATCTACCTTCTATAACCCCAAATCAGCTAGGGTTTTTATTTTCCCCACCTATTCCTGACACTACACTTTCCCCCTTAACTCTACTACTACCTAGGGTTCCCAAAATAGTCATAAATAGCACTTTTTGGTGGCCTCCAGCTAAATTTCAAAATTTGTAACTCCCTCCAAAAGTAGGTCAACTTTCAAGAAGCATAACTTTTGATCCAGGTGTCCGATTGACGAACCGTTTTAAGCACTGGAAAGCTCGCGATGTGAACTATCACCCCAAAAATTTGTTAATGAGTTTTCGTTAACTTTTCAGTACGTTATGGGATGTTTTAGTGCCTCATATCTCATTTCGAAAATTTTCAGGGGTTTTTCAGAAAATAAAAATTTTAATATCTTTCAGCTCACAAATGATCTTTGCCTGATTCCTTCGCCGAAAGTCTTATATTTATGTTATGAAGCTTTCTGTAAGTTTTCGCTTCAATCCATGCCCAAATGCAAATTTTCCTAAAATGGCAGGTAAACTTTCCAAAATTGGCAGTTTGCTATTTTTAACAGTTTTGGAAAAATTGAAAGTCCTACATCATTATTCAAGAGAGTATGGAACCAGAAATACTAATTATGGAAAGAAATGAAAACAACTGTAATGATTTTGAAGCAACATCTTTTTGGGTGATGCAAGATTGTTCTTACACCACTGGATGCTCCTGCATCAGACACCCAAGGTAATTCGAAAAGTGACCCTATCACGTCTTAGGTGTTTGTGTGAGGAAAACCCAAACAGTCAACCTCTGCTTTAGACAACCAAAAAGAATCTTCAACAGGCATTCCTTTCCATTTCACTGGATATTCTTCATATTGCCTATTCTGAGTACTTCTTCCCACATGGCTATCCAAGACCTCTTCTATCTCCTCCGCTGAAGTAGATGCCGAAATACTCCACTATTCTTGTGTCGGTCCATCCTCTGTGCCACCTTCATGATATTCTATTAAATCAGCAATGTTGAACACGGGGGAAATATTGATCCCACTCGGCAGCTCTACCTCATATGCATTTCCTGAATCATGCTTCTTCAGGATTCTACACGGTCCAAATTTCTTTATTTTCAACTTATTGTATGTTCCAATTGGGAACCGTTCTTTTCTCAAGTGAACCATGACTTCATCTTCTACATGGAACTCCTTATATTTCCTCTTCTGATCTGCCTTAGCCTTGTACTGAATATTCATCTTATTAATGTGCTTTCTCACATCTTCATGTAAATTCTTCAGGTGTTTTGCAAAGTCTTCAGCCTCGGCACTTGTCTTTTCTCCTTTGTCTAGATTCTTTAACTCTGAAGCATTTTTTGCACTATTGCCATATACAATCTGGAATGGTGATTTACCAGTACTCCTATTGACAGAATTGTTGTAAGCGAATTCTCCCTGTGGTAAAATCAAATCCCATCCCTTGGGCTTATCTCTTACTAAGCATCGTAGTAGGTTACCCAAACTTCTACTCACCACTTTCGTCTGCCCATCAGTCTGTGGATGGTGTGCAGAACTGAACTTCAAATCTGTCTTCAACTTCTTCCACAATGTCCTCCAGAAATAACCAACAAACTTGGTATCTCGATCTGAAACTATGCTCTTTGGTAGACCGTGTAATCTCACCACTTCTCTGAAAAATAATTCAGCAATATGAACAGCATCATTAGTCTTCTTGCAAGGAATGAAATGTGCCATCTTCGAGAATTTGTCCACCGCCACAAAAATGGAATCATGTCCTCTCTTTGTCCTTGGTAAGCCAAGAACAAAATCCATACTAATATCATCCCATGGCTTCTCTGGTACAGGTAATGGCTGATATAGCCCTGTATTCTGATTTGTTCCTTTTGCTATCTAACACACTCTGCAACTCTGCACAAATTTCCTCACATCCTGTTGCAACTGTGGCCAATAATAATTTTCACCAACAATAGCAATGGTCTTATCTCGACCAAAGTGTCCAGCCAATCCTCCACTATGCTTCTCCTTAATCAGGTTCTCTCTCATAGAACTCCTTGGAATGCACAACTGGCTTCCTCTAAACAACATGCCATCTTGGATTATGAAATCCAACCATTTTGTCCTGTCCAAAGTAACAGGTTCCAAACAAGCTTTCTAGGCCTCTGCAAAATCTGGATCTTCAGAATACAAACTTTTGAGCGCATCGAACCCAACAACCTTTATCTTCATTTTTGTCAACAAATTTTGCCTTCTGCTCAAGGCATCTGCAACTCTGTTGAACTTCCCACTCCTGTGCTTCAAAACAAAAGTATAGCTCTACAAAAACTCAACCCATTTTAAGTGCCTTTGGTTCAACTTTCCTTGACTATTAAGATACTGCAAAGCTTGATAATCAGTATATAAAACAAACTCCTTTGGCAATAAATAATGTCTCCATTTTTTCAAAGCCTGAACTATTGCATAAAACTCCTGATCATAAATAGAATATTTTTTCTTCGCATCATTAAGCTTCTCACTAAAATAGGTAGTGGGCTTACCTTCTTGGCTCAAAACAGCTCTTATAGCACTGCCACTAGCATCACAATCTACCTGAAATACCTTATTAAAATCTAGAAGTGCCAAAACAGGTTGCTCTATAACTTTCTACTTCAATGTGTCAAAACTTTTGTCTGTTCCTTTAGTCCATCTAAACTCTTTTCTATCCCCTTTCATTGTCTCAGTCAGGAGTGCACAAATGCTACTAAAATTTTTGATAAACTTTCTGTAAAAACTTGCCAAACCATGAAAAGATCGCACCTCCGTAGCACTCTTTGGCATATGTCATTCAATGATAGCACTTACTTTTTCTGGGTCCATCTTAAGACCTTCCTCTGAGACAACAAATCCCAGGTATACCAACTCCTTTGCAAAACTACATTTCTTCAGATTAATCAACAATTTCTCCCTCAGCTTTTCCAAAACTGTTCTGATATGCATCAGATGCTCATCCCAAGTCTTACTGAAAATCAAAATATTATCTAAATAAACAATAACCAAACTTCCCAAAAATTCTTTCAATACCTCGTTCATAAGGCGCATGAATGTGCTCGGTGTGTTGGTTAGCCCAAATGGCATGACAAACCACTCATACAAACCCTCATTTGTCTTGAAGGTTGCTTTTCATTCATCTCCTTCTCTGATTCGGATATGATGATACCCACTCTTCAGGTCAATCTTCGTGAAGTACTTGGCTCCATTCAAACAATCCATTATGTCATCCATTCTTGGCAATGGAAACATGTACTTGATCATGATCTTATTTATGGCTCGAGAATCTATACACATTCTCCACTCTCCATCTTTCTTTGGTGCTAGTACTGCAGGTACCACACATGGACTTAGGCTCTCCTTTATCAATCCCTTCTTCAATAGCTCCTAAACTTGTCTGTTCAACTCTTCATTCTCTGCAAGGGTCATTCTGTGGGCTGCCTTATTTGGCAGACTAGCTCCTGGTATCAAATCCATTTGATGACTTATCTTCTTTACTGGTGGTAAACCTTCTGGTACATTATCAGAGATAATATCCTGAAATTCTTCTAACATTTATGAGACTTCTACTGGTACATCTTCACATTTCTCTTGACTAATTTTAGGAATCAATGCAAAGAAATGACACTCATGCTTCATTCCCTCAAAAAAATTTCTACCATCTACCAAGCAAATTCTGGTAGTACTACATACCTTTTCTTCCACCTCCTTCAAGGGCTTCAACTTATGACGAACTCTATCCTTTGTTAGGGAATATGTGTTTGCACGACCATCATGTACAACACTTCTATCATACTGCCACGACCTCCCCCAACAGCATATGACATGTATCCATCGGTATGATATCACACAGCACCTCATCATGGTAGTCCCCAATCTTAAACTTCACTAAACACTGCTCATTGACCAAAGCTCTGTGGTCCTTCTGCAACCATGCAATCCGATATGGATGTGGATGCTTTCTTCTTGTCAACTTCAACTTGTCAACCATCTCCTTTAAAATAAGATTGTCAGTGCTTCCACTGTCAATAATAATATCACAACACTTACCTTCACATTTGCACCTTGTGCGGAATAAACTCTTCCTCTAATTGGGTTCTTTCTCCTCATTCAACAAAGTTCTTTTGACAACTAGGGTTTCTCTCCTTTCAGCATCTTCAGAGTGCTCAAATTGCGCATCTTCATCGACATATGCAACTCGTGCATTACCTTCAGGTCTTCTATTTGTCCTTCCTTGATGTTGTAGACACTCGTATGCTCGATGTCCTTCTCCACATTGGAAACAGGTTCCTCTGAAACCTCCTCTTCCAGGTCCTTGCCCAGGTCAACCTCTTCCTCTTCCTCTTTGCTCACCATTTTTCTGGTCATGAGGGCGGTAGGCATTATCCCCTCTCTGATTTTAACTGGTGCCAACTTCTTCACTTTTCTTTTGATCTTCATTATGGCCTCCATAGGGTCTTCCACCAGTCCTTCCGCCTTGACCTCTTCCCTTTTGCTTGCTATCGAATCTTTTATTCAGCTTCTCTTCCACCTTCAGGGAAAACGGGTACGCATCTTCTATGGTGGTCATTCTGACTAGACTCAACTCCTCTTGAATACTTGGCCTCAACCCATTAATGTAATGGGCTACCTTCTCCTTATTGGCCTGTGCATGGCCTGTCCTGATAGTAATCTTATAAAACTCCTCTGTATACTCCTTGATAGACTTGTTACTTTGCTTTAGTCCTTGCAGTTTCTTCAACAACTCCATCTCATAGTCCACAGGAATGAACTGCTTCTTCAGTTTCTCCACCATCCGATCTCATCTGGTGATCTTTCCTTTTCCTCTTCTGTTCCTCTCTAATTGGACCTCCTTCCACCAAAAACAGGCATGGCCCTTAAGCTTTGTTTTTGCAAACTTGACCTGATCTAGGTCCTCCACATCTTCATACTCAAAATACTCCTCCATGTTATTGATCCAATCAATAAGTTGTTCCGGATTCAAATCTCCAAAATATGTAGAAACTTCGATCCTGGGCCTCTTTCCAATCTTCGAAATAGCTCTCAATAACCTAATTTCTGCAAGATCTCCTGCATCTTCTTGTTCTTCTTCAGATAGCTCTTCTTCAACTTCATCTTCGCTTTCTTCTCTTGTTCTCAGCTCAAACCCTCTTCACAGCTCTTCTTGTAATGCATCAATTTGCTTTTGCAGGGCTTTAAAACCCTTTTCCGTCAAAGCAATCCTCCCAATACGATTTCTTCGTGAGGCATCTTGATCTCCGCAACAAACCCACAATCTCAGATCCTGGTGCAAACTACCTCACGATCGGTGATCTGTCTACACACTCAGGAACCCTTGCTCTAATACCACTTGAAGAAGGGGGTAAATCATAAAACACGCAACAAAAATTGCACATAGAAAATAGAACTTTCTTTTATTGATTTGGACAACTTATTACATTATAGAAGCTCAAATACAATCAGAGGAATCAACCCTCCACAGGCTGTAACACATTACAGCTTCCTATCACAAGACTCTGGAATCATCTGCCTTATGTAACCACAAATCAGCTAGGGTTTCTGTTTTCCCCACCTATTCCTGACACTACATTTTCCCCCTTAACTCTACTACTACCCAGGGTTCCCAAAATAGTCATAAATAGCAGTTTTTGGCGGCCTCCAGCTAAATTTCGAAATTTGTAACTCCCTCCAAAAGTAAGTCAACTTCCGGGAAGCATAACTTTTGATCCGGGTGTCCGATTGACAAACCGTTTTAAGTGCCGGAAAGCTCGCAATGTGAACTATCACGCCGGAAATGGATTTCCGTCAACTTTTCGGGACGTTATGGGATGTTGTAGTGCCTCATATCTCGTTTCAGAAATTTTCAAGGGCTTTTCAGAAAATAAAAACTTTAATATCTTTCAGCTCACAAATGATCTTTGCCTGATTCTTTCGCCAAAAGTCTTATATTTCCGTTATAAAGCTTTCTGTAAGTTTTTGCTTCAATCCGCGCCCAAATGCAAAACTTTCCTAAAATGATAGGTAAACTTTCCAAAACTAGCAGTTTGTTATTTTTAACAGTTTTGGAAAAACTGAAAGTCATACATCATTATTCAAGAGATTAAGGAACCAGAAATACTAATTATGGAAAGAAATGAAAACAACTGTAATGATTTTGAAACAACATCTTTTTGGGTGATGCAAGATTACCCTTACACCATTGGATGCTCCTGCATCAAAAATACTCTGGCTATAACTGTTTGAAGAGTTTCTGCTTTGGTTAAAACCCTATGGGGAAAAGTCTACATTAATAGTTACTAATGGTCAATACAATACTTACTTTTGCCCAAGTCCCAAAGGGTAAATGAGAAAAATTTCAGTTTATGGAGTTGTAAAATACTCATTATTTATGAGTATTGAGATCTCAATCAAATAGTGCTAAACAAAGAAACAAGACCAATAGTTGATCTCGAGGATTTTGACAGAAAACATAAAGAAATTTTCATGATTTTAAAGTTGTCAATTGCTGATCCATAAACTAGGAGGGATATTCCATACACTAGTCTCCAATCTACAAATTTCTTATGAAGAAATGAGAATTGTAAATTTGCCAAACAATTAACTCAACCTGCAATGTGTAAAAGAGAGCAAACACCATGAACAAATGAGAATCTCCAGGATTCACCCTAGAGAAACCCACGTGTAAGAGAAAACTCCAGCTAAATGTGAGCTACAACTCACTTAGAATCCAAATATTCAAATGGCATATACAATTCTTGGCCACTTGGGCACATAACCAGACTGAATCTCAGTCATTTCAGTTACCAAGACCTCTAACACAGCTCTCTAAAAGTCAAATTGACTTACAATGGCAAACTGTTCACTAGGAACTAGTAATTCCTATGAATTTCACTCAATTCCCTTCTTGAACTACTTCAATACTCTCAAATTCATGCTCAGAATGCACTCACAATGTTTATTTATGCTTTACAGGCCTGAATAGAAGTCCAAAACTCTCCAGAAGTTGAAAACCAAGAATTTAGAAACCCACGGGACATTTCTTTGTCATAAAGTGAAACCGCCTCTTCCAGCAGGCAGTGATTTCAAAACTGCCCCAACGGTTTCAAAACCATCTCTTTTGACAGTTTTTAACCTCCTCCTACTAGGAGTCACATTTTCAAAGCTTGACTAAACAGAAAACCTTCAACAGAGGATACACACTAGTCGTTCGCCAACTGAACCCAGTAACGCGGATTACACCTTATGGCAGGCGAAATCATCTATGCCCTGCAAATGGTAAAAACCCAATAGTTTCACCTCTGTGTACAAGACTAGGGTTTTCCCAACCTAACTAAGCGTTGGAATCAAAAGTGCAATTAGAAGACAAAAAAGGAATTGGTAACAAGGTTCTATAATTCTGAGTTCCCGGATATAACAAAAAATAAGAATTTCAGGTAAAAATGATGGCATTTTACTCCTTCAGAACAAAGACCTACACCGTCACTTTCTTCCTTGGGAAACAACTTCAAATCAAATCAGAGAACGAATAATCAGATAATATCTGCAGTAACTGAAGCCCTGTATCCCTAAATCTAAACCACGGTCATGCATCCATGGCCTCAAGATCTATAAGAGAAGATCTGATCTTGAAAGGAGATTGTAAATATCTTGAGGAATCGTTTCCTGATCCTTAGGCTGCTTGGTCTCATGGACTGTTATTAAAATCTTTCTTTCTTTCATTCATATATAAGGTCATGTCTTGTCCCTTATTCACGAGACACTCAAGCTCGCATATCCCTTCATCCATCTGAACTTTTAGGATGTTGGTTTGAGCCGGTGAGGCTCGGCGATCAAGTGATAACCACAATTCTTAGGACACGTGTTCAAAGCTTAGTTGCATAGAAATCCTGCATAACAGGAACTGAAAGATGGTGTAGATTTTATGGAGACAAAGCATTTAAGGAATCCAACAAATTTATACCTTGGAAAATATATAGCTATACTATAACGACTAATTTGGCAAAGCACTATTTAAGATAAGATACAATACATTGAAGCATGGAATGCCATGCCAATGGTTGGCTACTCTGCAACTAGACTTCAAAGTTGAAACAAACCATTCTCTCCCCAACTCAACAGCTCCGACATTTCTACTTAATTGTAGGAAAGAAGTAAAGACAATAAACTGACTGTAACAAGAAATCGTGCAATACTAAATACTTGTAACGAAGAGAAATTCATCAAATATTGTCAGATTCTCCCCAGTCTAGCTAATCACCCAGAATAAGCCAAACAAACAGATCATACAAAATTAAAAGGATCTAACTGAGTGCTCGAAAGGAAAAGAAAAAAGTTGTGAAAGATGAGAAAATGCATACGCTTGAATTCTTCCAGGGTCAATGATCACGGAGTAGCTGCAAAATGGTGTGAAGGAAGGTGTGAAGGAATGCTTTTATTCATTCGCCTTTGTTATATTTTTTTATTGGATTGCATATATCCACAAAGATACTGTTCTGAATGAAAGGATTTTTGGGGGAGAGGGCCCGGTGGTGGTGCACAGTGTAGAGCCACGCCAGTGCCATGTTGGCTTAAACACGTTTTTATTTGGACATGTTATGAGTTTCAAAATTTATTTTTGATTTAGTAGCCACTCAAAATTGTTTTTTAATATACCGTAAATTAGAAAAACTGTATAAATTTGAACATTAATTGATCCTCTAATTATATTTATCATTCAAAATGGAGAATTTATAGAAACTGTTTGATTCTGAGGGTTAAAGGAATAATATTTTTCCTCTGAATCAACAGTTAGATCACTTACATGCTTGTTTACTATCAGTGAATTTTTATTAAAACCAATTTAATCGAGGGGTTGACCTAGGAGAATTTGGCCGCGTTGCAATCCAGCAATCTACCCAAAGTATTTTTAAAGACCTTCAGTCATTTATTAGTACCTACCATGGCATGGTACTCTTGCATTCCATATGCAAAATTTTGCATTAGTTTTGTGAACTGTTGATGAATCATTTTCTTTTATTTTTGCTATCACTATAGTTTGTAGTGTGGGCAAAAAACTTTGATTGGCTATGAGACTTTTATTACTCGCTTCATGTGAACCAAAGCAAGCACAGTCAATATCAATCATACCAAAAATTAAATGAAACCAATATTGATCCATCCTCTAAATCAAATCAAATAGACTTTATTGTTATGGAAGTCAATATTGAATAAAATGTAGAGAAGACATTCTTGTGGGAAATCTTATGGGATCTCATCTATAACAGTTACAAATCAAATATAAAGATTTACCTTGATTTTGTTTACTTTTTGTCGATATGACGTTAATAGTTTTTTTTATTTCTACATATCCCCAGTTGTTGCAGTCTAAGAAAGCATTTCCAACTATGATATCTGAGAAAAATTCCAGTTTATGTTAAAATGAGACAAAACCCATTAAGGAAATAAGTGGCAAGAGAGGGAAATGGAGGATCAGCTATTTGTTTGCCGAGCATAAGTTTAATATTCATTATTTTCTCATATGCCCAGCATAAGTTTAATATTCATTATTTTCTCATAGTGGAGCTGCTAGAAGAGCTGTCACAGTTTTCCTTTGAAGAGGCAAGACTCCGTCGCCAGTTTTCAGGGAGATTGGAATCCTTTTTCCCTCTTATCTTATTATGTGGATGTCTTTTATAGTAAAAAATCAATGTTTTTTCTTTCGTTTTAAATTAAAAAAAAAAGGCTTCAAAAGAATAGATATAAATCTTTTCTGAAAATTACAAGGACGACTTTTGGGTTTCCAATTTAGCTACTAATGGAAAAGGGTTCTCTACTCTCCAGTTACTGCTAAGGAGCTAGCATATATGTAGCGCCCATGTGGCATGGTCCTTGTGGATCCGTTCCCCATGATTACCTCGTCTCTGTATACTTGAAATTTAGAAAGTTTTCAGAATTTGTGGAAAACCTTCTTTCACACTCCAACCAGCTTCTATATGTACTTATGACCTAAGAAGCTGCTATGGTCCTCAGCTGTTAATGTCATGCACTGAGACCATTAATAGTGTTTCTTATGGACTTCTTCAAGACTTATTATGGTCACAGACAGGTTATGTTGGGATAAAATTGATATAGATTATGGTCACTCCACCAGTCACCTTGTCGATATACCAGAGGGATTATTCATTGTGAGCCAATTATAGAAGGACAGCCTCATTCAATTATTGTTTCATTCTAATTAAAAAATAATAATAGAAAATAAAGTACACAGCCAAGATACAGTAACGAAAACCAAATAGCACAGATGTGAAAGGCAAAAACAAAATTGTCAGTAGGTTAAATTGTCGGCTATTTTATATGGGCTCTTCCATAGTCTAATGCACGCTACTGTACACCAACAAAAGCTTGAGTAAATAAAATGTGTAAAGCAACAAAAAAACTTGAATAAATAACCAGTTAGTGGTAAGTTACCTGATATCTACCTAACACCCTGTCAGAAGAATTCTGTATGAGCTGCAGAAGATGTCAAAGAAAAATAGTTGTTCTTTGTTAAAGAAAAATAGTTATTCGCTGTCAAAGAAAAACAGTGGTAGGGGAGAGGAATCCAATTGCTGAGCATGTTTCAATAGTTGTGATAGTATTTGTGTATTTAAGGTCTAATTTTTTAAAAAATTTAGCACTAGTAGTTGTGACTTCAAGGGTGTTAGTGTTACTATAAGTACTTATAATTGAATGAAATGTGCTCATTAGATTTAAAAGCAACCAATCATGTGATGCCACATCAGTGCACCAACAAAACATGACTTAATGCACACCTATTGGTCCACCCTTTTTTGGGAACTATTTGACTCCTCAACAAAAAACATGTTGATGTGGCATCATATTTGATGATGTAGCCTTGAAACCTTAGTTATAAACAGGGGCCTTGCCAAATAAGGTGCTGTAAAATTATGGAGTGATTTGAAATTGCCACATATAATTTTGAGAGGCATGAAGTTAGGATGCTCAACTATTGGATCCTCTCCCCTAAACAGTTACTCAAAACTAGAAAAGTTGTATATTTAATATAAATCAACCTATAAAACATAACAACAAATAGAAAAAGCTACATACACTATATCCCCTTTTCTATTTATTAGACTCAACTCAATTACTATAATTCTAATTGTTTGTATTGGTTTATCACTTAATTGAATCTGTAAGAAACACAAAGTTTGAAAAGTTAAAAAATAGATCACCTAAGAATAGAACTACCCATATGCCATTTGACTTAGTCTGAATCAAGTGAAAAGCATTTTGGTTGTAAAATTATGCCGGCATAGCTAGGTGCCAGCAGCATTTGAAAAAGCAGCAGCAATGAGATTTATTTAGCCAAAATTGTTGTTTGTGCCCGCTAAATTGTAGTCCTCTTTTTAATTTTTTATGCCTTGTAATGGATTGCTTTATTCTGCAAATATAGATGGGTGTGAGGTCGAATTGCCTCTTAAAGCTACTACACATTGCTCCATTTAAAATAAATTAAAGACAATACCTAATGTTCATTGCAATCAACGGAAGGGACAAAGCCACAGCCGCCTTTGATTCCTAACGTTACCTTAGCAAGCAAGCAAACACAGAAAAATAGACTGAGCATCCAAAATGCACAGGCTTTTTCCTCTGATAAAATATCATTTCCAAATGAAGGAATTGTCATTTGGCAAACCCATCTGATTATCAAAATATATTAATAAAGAGCAAGGTGATGTCAACGTGCCAACAAACATTAGAATCCAAAGCTGGGCAATGTATCTGATATGATTTATTTGCGAAAGGATAAAATGCTATCATAATAAGTACAAGGAACAAGGGAGCCGAGCATTAAATGGATGAAATAGATCATAAATATTTTGTCTTTGTATTAGGGGAGAGGAGCCACTAGTTGAATGGGGTCCAATTGTTGTTATAGTACTTGTGGGTATAGGAGCTAGTACTTGTGGGTATAGGAGCCAGTGGTTGAACACCCTATATACTATATATTAAAAAGTGACCGATTGTTGAACATAAGTACTTATAATTGAATGAAATTTCTAAAAAGCAATAAATCATGTGATGCCACATCCACACACCAACAAAACACAACTTAATGCAAAACTATTGGTCCAATTTTTTGGGGGGTTTTTTTGGACACATCAACAAAAAACATACTAATGTGGCATCATATTTGATGATGTGGATCTGAAACCTTAGTTATAAGTAGGGGCCTTGCCAAGTAAACTGTTGTAAAAATTTCAAAGTAATTTGAAATTGCCATGTATGATTTTGAGAGGCATGAAGTTAGGGAGGGTGTTCAATTATTGGTTGAACTCTCCCCTACACTGTTTATCAACATAAACAAAAATTGGAAAGGGCAAAGAACTTCTACTTCTTTGATATGTCACTGTATACATAAAAATCAACATTATCATATACCTTCAAGTAAAAGAGTTTGTCCATCACAACTGACACAAAAGACTAGACTTTCAAGTCTTCAAGAAATACATATGTTCTATGCTAGAGGCGATGGTTGTAGAATTGTAAAGAGTCTGCGGGCTGTGAAGTCTTCTTTTCGTTTGATTGATGGTACTTCATGCCGTGTTCTGATTCAGATTCCATGATTACTAGGCAAATACCACACAACATGGATTACTGTTGTAATTTGTTGGGTATTCTACTACTTTTCTACTTTCGTGCAAACTGAGGAAAATGATGGATTGTCTTTTGTATTACCTATGTCATGGATTGTCTTGTTTTTTAAATATATTGGCACAGTCTCTTGGTAATAATGAGACTTTAAGAAAGACAATCTTTCGAATCAACTCACCAAATGTTACCCAAAACTCATATGAAAAACCAGCCCATCAAATATTTTATAGTTTAAGTAGGAATTCTCTACCATACACAGATTTTATGTTGTTAAAATATTTTTCATGTAGAAAGAAAAGTTTGTTTAGAATTTCAAAGCTTCTGTATGGTTTTTCCATTCTCATAATTCATAAAATTTCGTCACGCAGATGCCATCACGCAGTTTGATATTTTCCATTCATCAGTGGTGAATCAGTGGCGATCTCAGTGTCGAATCAATGGTGCAACATCTAACTACAAAGAAGACCGATTTTCTCGGTGCTCACACCAATTGTCTTGGTGATGACTCAATGGTCAATAATCCTATTCAATATTAATTAGTCACTAAAAACTATTGAAAATGATAAAAGTGCATTTCAAATTGTCAACCTAACATCAACAATCATTCTTAGATACCCCATATACCTAATCTCAAGCCCATCTTGCAAGTACTTGCTAGAAAATTGTTTGAATCTACTTCCTAAAAATGTCAACTTTATACGAAAATGTGGTTGAATGAAAAGGTTACAATGAAACTTTGTTCTGGAGCTTTGTAATTGTAATAATTGACCTACTCATATTCATTGTAGCTATCTATTTCATTAATAAAATTGGGCATTTTGTAATATTCGTCATCTTACTCATCTTGTTCTATTGCTCCACATTTCATTAACTATGCATTGCATATTATCTCTCCTCCCTTGCTTGTTGAACATTTCTCTTAAGATTGATAGATCATTCTAGAAGTCAAAGAAGGATTGAAAGAGCTCGATAGTTTGTCATAATCAAACAATTAAGTTATTATCTCTTGAACGTATGGACTATACACAGAAAAATAAATGGCTTTATTTTCCTGTTAAGAAATGGGAATACCCACAACATGGAAAATTTGACTCAGTGTTATTGGGAAAAGTATTTAAAATATATTGCCAAACAATGGAGGATGCTCTTCAAGTATTCACTAGCCGCAAAATTCTTCAACACTCCTTTAGGATGTTATACTTCTCTGAAGTAGTTTCTCTCTTTTTATCCAATGCCATGGACATCTTGCAAGAATCTACTCCTTTAAGAAAGCTTGCTTTTGATTACATACAAGACTACCTGATATATGAAGAAAGCCTAAATATTGATGTGATTGATTACGACCTATTCAATGGGACAAACCTGATTGGAGGGTTAATCACCCATAGGAATATTCAGAACTGTCATGTTGTTTGTAATCACAGTGAAAAATTACCTCCATCCCCACTACCATGAGCTTTGCCCTGAACTTGTCGATAAAATTGATGACACTTACCATGCACTCTATATTCTACTCAATCATGTTCGACATCTATGGGACCTTGCAGACGATGCAACAATTTTCAACCACATGCGATTGATGGAGAGGATGTCAATCGACCTATGTTTTGTGCTCCTAATACTCATATCAATGATTATCTTGCAGCTACAAATTAGCTTTTGTCAAATGTTATAATTTTTTTTTACAAATGTTCCAATATATTTTTGCTACAATTTATATCTATTTTCCTCATTTTTGTATATGTTATTCACAATATACATGTAATTAGAGTTATTTGTTGTTTTGGGTCATGATACACACTATTTTGTAAATGGGTAGAATGTTTATTTCCTCCACTCTGTTTTTATTTCCTCCTGCTTGTAAAAATTTCTTTTTATATTGTTAAGAATATTTTTAGTTGTTTGCACCTTTTTCCAAAGTGTTAAGAAGGCTTATTTGTTGTCACGTAACTTTTGCAGGATATCAAAATAATCAATTCATTGCATATACGCAATAGAGGTTGCATAGATTTATTACAAATGACAACAACAAAAAAATTAGGTTATAAGATGACAAAGAAATTGCTAGAGCAACCAAACTATCAAGACTATGGGAGAAATAATCAACCTACTATAGATTGGACTATTAGTCCTACAAACTTAAAAGTTCAAGAAAGGAAGGAAAATATATAGGTGTTAGAAAACATTGAAATGGTCATTATAGAGCAGAAATCCATGGCTACAATTATAACCAATGTAAATAGCTAGGTACCTTTGATACAGCAGAAGATGTTGTGTATGGCTATGATAAGGCAACTATATCTATCCGAGGCATTAACGCCAAGATCAATTTCTCATACAAAAACTTAGAGGCATGCAAACACATTTGCAAACATTCCATCAACGTACCTAAATATAGAGGTGTTAGAAAACACCCATGGGGTCGTTATGGTGCAAAAATCCTAGACCCAAACTCCAAGCAACGTCATTGGCTTGGAACATTTGATACAACAAAGGAGGTTGCATATGCCTATGATATTGCAGCCATTTCAATGAGAGACATGAAAGCAATTACAAATTTCGTTCACATGACTTCAAATCCAGGTAAGTTCATTTCTAATCAATTCATTCTTCCTTTCCCTCCTTTCATTTCTTACTCCAAATTCAAAACAAATTATACTGACCCTGTCAATATCTTGCAAGATGCTTTCTCTAATTATACATGGAGGAATTCAAACATTAAACATTTTGCACTAGATGCTAAAATGTACAACTTTGGTGAACTACTCAGAAACAATTCCATGCACTCTTCAACAACAATGATAGAGAACAATAAACAATTTCTTGGAGGTTCTTCAACCAATTTCTAATGATATGTCTCTCTTCCTAGAGGTACTACAAACAATACAATGAACACTATCATTGACACGCATTCCAAACAAGATCTAGCGACTAGTTGTAGTCATAATCCTGAATGCTCATTATCATGTTCATAGACCTCCTCCATCTCAATTGTTTAGTCTCCTTTTCACAACAACAATAACAATAATATAGAATTAGGTTTGTTGGATCAGGTGATCCATAAGTTCCTTCCTCAATAGGAACAACTACAACTCAAGAAATATACCATGCATGTTGCTCAACATCAATGCTCAAGTTCATATGTTATCAAACTAGGCAATTCAAAATATTTATCTCACGTTGATCAAGAAATGCTTCTCGTCTACTTCAATTTTGGTTATTGATATTTCTATATTCAAAACACAGACACATAACATTTCACACCAAGATGTTTTAATACAAATCATTGCTTAATGTTTGTAAACTATATTGTATTACAATGTCTTGTTCCAATGCATTCATATATGTCACGCTTACTACAATGCATATACAAACACAAACAAATGGCAAGTACTAGCCACTCTGTGGCACTTGTTTAGTTAGTGAAAATCAAAGAATCTAATGAAGTAGATAGCAAAACTACACAGTACATCAAATCAAGATCATGTGGCACCTTCAATCCTTTATTTAGTTAGTGAAAGATAAAGAATCTAATGAAGTAGACAAAAAAACTATACAATGCATCAAATCAAGATCTACCTAGCATAGACTTGATCCATAGTAGTGGAATTAACCTATAAAGGAGCACAAGTCTACACAAAATCTTAGGCAGCACATACTACAAAGATATCATTTTTGTAGTAGTTCTTCAAGTTATGTGTTGCATCATAACATTATCTTCATCACCGTTTCCAAATCTAAGTACCTAAATCCCATGTATTTAGTTTCCTATATTAGCATTTACTATTCTAATTTATTTAAACCATCAACTCAAATTTCTTAAGTTAATTTGTATTTATTGATTTCATTAATTAATTAGCATAGGTTTACCACATTTAAGAAATTGTTATTTTCCTTTATACTTACCTAATTAACAACTCAAAATTCCACATGTCATTCATTGCCACAAGATCTACATTTCACTATCTTGTGTTATTTCTATAGTGAAAGAGCAATCCTACATAACATAGGTCTGACCTAAAAAAATAAAAAAATCTAATGACCAACTCCCACCCTTTTCCCATAGATTGACTCAGGGGATTTATTTGAGGCATATCATGAAGTCTTTTTAGAATAACTTGACTTTTCCCTATCTTCCTTTTCTATTAACCTTTGAAAATCATAATTAAATTGTTTTCTTTTAATAGACTTTAGCGTTTTACTAATTAAATCATCATATGGATATCCCCCTCTAAGATCTAGTATAAGCTCTCATTGCCTATAAATACCCACATCATTTTCATGATAATAGGCAGTATTAGACTCATTAGACTTATTTGATTCCTTAGCTTTCCATGTTGTTTGTGACTTCCTCATAAGAACATTTGGATCTTCCACTTGAGGAACAAGATTTAAGCTACAATCCTTTCTAAAAGTAGATCTTTTTCTATCCATCTTCAATCCTCAAACAAATAATCTTTTCAACTGAGTTCAACATTACAAAGTCATCACTCTTCACTTAAAAAGATAATTTAAATAAGATCTACATTGAGTTCTTTGAACCAAATCCTAGCAATAGTTGGCACTTAATCATTGTAGCATTCTAGTGGTCCTAGACAAGATGGAATTAACCTTGAAACAAGAAAGTCAACACAAAGGTTGCATCTAGATATTCTAAGTTCACAATCTTTTCCCCAACACCATTATGTTGATGCAAGTTAAAAAGACAACACTGCCCAAATACAAAATGACATAGCAATATTCAAACCTAAGCATTGAACTTCCCCAACAATGGCAACATTCTGTCAGTGCTCCAAGTTAAATCCTATAATCCTAAAGAATGCACTCGAGACCTAACCTAGGGACTTATGTTAGATTAGATTGGCAGGGCAAGACTTGTAATCAAACTATGGGCAATATAGTATGACCACATTAGTAAACAAAGACCAAGAGTACAAGGCAATAAATAGAATCATCATAGATAGAGGGCTAGAGTGTAACGAACTACGTTCGTATCCTAAAAATTCAATAAAATTCTACCATATATTTTTTTAAACTACAAGATAAACATGATTACATCATTCACAATGAAGCAATTAAAATATCTTAAACATCATTTCTTTGAAGAATTTAAACTTCTAAGCTATAGTCATACAAGATAACCAAATTGTTCTTAATGAAATAACAATTTCACTGAATATACCATTTCCAACAGTTTACAAGATAAGCATATGTATCCCTAATCAATAATATTACAAATTTTCATATCATAATGCAATCATGCTCAAAATAAACATAATAATACCTTAACATTCTTACAATATGACTTTCCAGTCTTTCATTTTCAAACAACTACAATATACAATAATCAAGTACAAATTAAATATCATTGTCCCAATAATCATTTGTGTTTCTAAGTAACAAGTATGTGGCATGCTAGCTGCCACGTGGAGGGAGAGCATCATATAGGTGCTTTACCTACATCTGCAGACCAACAGTCCCCTGCACACCTTCCTGTTGGAAGTGGCCCTACCCTTTGTGAGGGTAGTAGATAAAAGAATCCATGAACGTACCATGCCAGCCAAGAACTGAGTGTAAGGTATTGACTCTGTTGCTTGTAACCTACCACACAACTCTAAGTTTCTTAGGATTGGATTGTATAGTGGGGCATGCAATCTTCTAAGGCGATTTGATACTTAGGGAAGTGATGTAGAGCTTTTATAAAAATTGCAAAGGCAGCCTATCAATCCTAGCTATCCTATCAGGAGGAATTTCACAAAGATTCAACGTGCAAGAGTGCTTTTCTATTCTCTAAGCTCTACTTGTTCTCTCTCTCCTAGCTTTGTTTATGAATGAGAGAAGAAGGGGTTATATACGAGAAGAATAGAGAAAATTGTGAAATAAAACAGGATAAAGATAGCCATGAAAAAAAAACATGGCAAAAAGTTGGTCATTGGGAGGGAAATTGCAAGAAAACTAGCAAAAAAAAGCAACTTACATGCACTTTAAATCATGACAAGGCTGCCCATGTTGAGGTCTAGGTCATGCCTTTTGCTAAGGTAGGTCACTTGGGTGACCTTATATCTAAACATGAGTCACTCGGGCAACCCTGAGGTCTCCTGGGTGCCCCTGTAGCTTAAGGTAGGAAACAAGATTTTTGAAAGGTGGAAAAGTTACGAAGACCAAGAGAATGGAAAACAAGGATCATAAATATCTAAGGGAGTGTGCTAAGATGCTAGGATAACTTCCATCAAGACATAAAAGGTTGTGAGGAAAAAATAGCACACCATGTGGGTCATGCACTAGATTGTCAAATCATCATCAAACATGTAATATTGATCCATGCAATTTTGAGTGCTTATAGTGTCAGAACATCATAATCCAAGAGGCACCTACTTAATCCCAAATCTAATGCAATTAACAAAAAAAATAATGGTCACACCAAGATCATACAAATTTAGTACAATCTTGCCTAATTTTCCTAAAACTAGCTGGTGGAAACCTTTTGGTAATGCCACAGTCCTACCCAAAAGAATCACTGGGTATCTCTAAAACCCTTCCATTATATAATTTAGTATAATATGTCTATTATAATTGAGATATTACTTATTAGGGGAGTCATTGTTAGAGTTGGTGTTGCAAGGGTTTGTGGGTTGAGATTGTTAGAACACTCCGATATAGGGGTGAATCAATATATGCCACAATTTAATCCAATTCAACTTTATCAACCAAATCTTTCTACTGCCTTAAACAGATAATGAAGCAAGCTATGTAATTCAAAACACAATCACACAAGCATAACACCAGAATTATGTGGAAAACCCTGGAAGGGAAAACCACTGTGAGCAAGCTGCTTGGATCTTCTGTCCAAATCTAGCCTCACAAATAAAAACAGGTTTACAACAATTTATGGGCTACAACTCCCTGATACATTGTTTTATGGGCTCCAACCCAAAGAAAGCTACAACTCCCTAATACACTATTTTATGGGCTCCAACCCAAAGGAAGATACAACTCCCTAAAGTGCTACAACACTTACAATACATACAAGAAGAGGATCCAACCTCTGCACCAAAACACTTGACTAGTTCTACTAGTTCAATCACCTCCGCAACAAGACCTTTGCTCAAACAACTCTGCTATCTTCAACACACTTCTGCAACACAACACAACCTCCTAAATGAATTATGCATTATAGTCTCCAGATTTCCTTCTCAACTTCCAGAACATTTATCTTCTTCACAAACACACCTACACTCACTCTTCACACCCACACATGCTCCTCACACTCTCTTACCCTTTGCAACAAACTTGATCTTTCATTTATATGCTCCACAAGTCTTCAAATCTTCACCTTTGTCAGCCTAGATGAAATGTGTAACATGAAACATGCAATGACCAAATAAGTCAGCTCCCAGATCAACTACAGTAATGTAGGAATCAAATCCCGTTATGTGGTTTATACCAAGTGATCAACAGGACCTATTTTACCTTAGCACACATCTCAAAGTTGGCGCACACTTCCAAACACACAGCGCAATCATTCATACATATCAAGCCGGCTCAGCAAACACTTATCCTTTTATGCATTAGCTCCAAACCTAAAGTGGTACTAGAGAGACAAACTAACATCATGTGGATCATACACTAAGCATTATATGACTTGAAAAACTTTCTCATACATTCCTTTCTCTAATTTATGCATCTTCTTTCTAGCGCAAACAAACAGACACTGATGTCGGTATCTCTTACTCAGTCTGATTACACTATCTTGAAATAGATCATTGAAAAACATACTTGCCATACTCCAAAACCCTTGAAACTTGAATTGAGCAAACATACAAACATTATGAACTTATCTTTCAAATAGCAAAGCCAAATATTATAGTGCGGTAAGATGTGGTGGATTTTACTTTCTCCCTCTGATAATCCTAAATAGCAACATGACTTGTCCTTACCTAGCTGACTCTGGAAATCACTGCGGTACATTGCAACATTTGAAACTTGAGTATATCATGACCCTCTTATTTGTATCTACCTATCCTCTAAGCCGCAAGATCATATCTTCTACTGTGGAGAAATGTAGAGCAATCTTCTGAACCTTTGTGACTGCAACAACACTGTATTATCTCTATCTTCACTCTGCTAGCTTTGGAATGCTCTGCGGTCCTTTTTATGAACTAACATCAAGATCATGCATAGTTTTCTCTGTCTAACCTCCAAACCGCAAGTCCATATCTTCATTTGCGGTAGAATGCGGTACAATCTTCTGAGCTCCTTCAGTGCAACTTCTTGTGCCTTTGACAATTTGAAACCTTATACAATTTCTTTCATATCTTCTACAATGATTTTCAACAAGAGGCAATGAATGCAACATTCACAACACCATAGACAACAATCACAACTCTTTTCATCAAAAACAAGAAACCACAAATTCTTCATATCAGCATATCCTCCAACTTGACAACTTTCACCTGTCCATGAACTTCAGAAGATAAGGTACAACTGTGTACACATGATACTAATCCAACAACCTACTCATGACTTTCATCATCATATCCTTCACCTCACAACTTCTTTGATCGTCACTCCTTTGTCTATTCCTTTGATCATCACTCTTTTGTCTGCTCCTCTGATCATCACTTCTTTGACAACAACAATGTGCCTTCCACATCATAGCACCTCTGATCATTCTTCTAACATCAATCGTTACCACTCTTTTGACATCAATGACAATGTTGGCACTCATTTTGACCTGGAGGTTGAATTTTTCATGTCTAGAGGGTTTCTTCACTTAAACCCTATTTATTCTTTCCCATCGGCGTGACCTTGCAGGCGTTTTGGCGATCAGGTTGGTGGTAGTGCTGTGCCATCGGTGTGATTTATACTATCGGCGAAGCATTTTCCTGTTCGACCGACGATGGATGTTTGGCCGATGAAGTGTCATCGGCATGTGTCTCGCCGATGGAGGCGGGCTATCGGTAGGAGTTGGGCCCATGGCTCGATGGGGGGTGTGTTTTATTTGTTGGCGTCGGTGTGACATTCTTCATCAATGGGGAGACTTTTTAGGTTGGCCGATGGTGTTGGTCACACCGACGAAGGGGTGTTCTGAAGGTTATCGGGATGATCGGCGTCATCGGCATAAGTATGAGATGCTGCTCCGACGGTGTAAGTCACACCGACGGAGGTGGGAGGATAGGGTGCTGTCGGTGTGACTTTGTTCATCAGCAGAGGTATTTTGTGTTGCTCCGACGGTGTTAGTCTGGGCGATGACGAAGGTGGCGTCGGCGAGACAACTGGAGTCGGCGAGGGATCTTTTGGATGGACCGATGGTTTTTCTCTGGCCGATGAAGGGAATGTGGAGTTTGCGATCGGCCAGACTACTATTGTCAGTGGGAGATTTTTGAGATAAGCCAATGGCTTAGGTCTGAGCGATGGGCTTTTGACGAAGGCATGTGTGTCGAGCGCGGCAAAAGCGCTCGACACTTGATGTGTATGCGATCAGGCTTATAAGGTAGTGAAGGGCTCTCCACGCCATGCATGTGGGATTTTTCCCCTTGCATTATTTTGAACCTGCGAAGAGGCGTTTTGGCGGGAATTCCTTTTTGAATGCAGCGACAGTTTTTCAGGCGACCGCGGGTGGTTGAGACCCTTAATGGCGACTGTAGCAGGGGCATGGGCAAGTTGTTGGACAGTCATGTACCCGATCTTTGGCATGAAGACTCCCAGATGGCGGCGCAGGGCTCGAGGGTTCCTTCTGTCTCTGCAGCAATAAATTTTGAGCGCCATTCCTTTGAAGGATCTGTATCTGGTGAATTTTGTAACAGTCATGTAATTAATTGCTGTGGTACACTCTCTGGCTATTATAAGCAGACTGTGTTACCATTTTTTAGGTTGTTGAAAGTTGAAGATTTTTGGCTCTGTAATTCAAAACAAGCTGATCTGGTTGCTCTGTACAGCTAAACCTGTGAGTCTATGTATCTCTTGTTGTATGTTTTGGCATGAACCCACTGATTTCATGATTAATCTTATATGAGAAATGCTATCTTAGCATGTGTTTTGTTAATTCTGTCTCCAGTATTGCATGTATTCTTCTTCTGAATCTGGATATTTGGGTAATATTTGAGACTCTAGAACATAGAATTCCTATGTTGAATGTCTGATCTTTTAACTTCTCCTCAAGGGGTAGATTAAACTGTTTTCAGGTTGAACATTGGGAAGGGTATACTGCAGTAGGGATACCATAAGTAGAGATAACTTAACACTCTGTATTGGGAGATATCTGTAAGGCAGGTATCATATATATCCCTCTGAAATCCAGTTTTAGCTGTTCATGCTGATCATTCACAGGTGTATGTCTACTGACTCCAGGCCCTGGATAGGCACCAATCTTGCTTTGTGTTTGTGTTACAACCATGTCCAGCTTTGCATCCAAACTTAAAATCAAAATTGAAATCTAAAACAACCATTAGGACATTAGAATTAGTTTTAGGATCCTCAGTCCTCTGTCTACAACTGCAAATAGGCCCAAAGCTAGCCCCTTTGCTCTTATCTTTCAGTTTTGGTCTACTTACAGGAGGACTCATCTGCTTTCTGTCAGCATCCCAGCCTTAGTATGCACATTATCATGGATGTTGAGTAGGGAATACCCCCCTAGGTTTTGCAGAGCCTGAAGAAGAAGAGGAGATAAAATATAGAGTCTATCTCCTACACTGTTGGCCCCTGGCCCAGAGATCCTGTTGATCACTGATGGCTACCTTGTAGGGAAATCTGGGAATAAGCATCCAGTCTGGGAAAAAACCAACAGAAATTGGCGACTCTGCTGGGGATTGAGAAGTAAAAGTACTATCTAATTATCTCCAGTAATATATCAGTGACCCATCCGAGTCACCAACAGAAATTGGCGACTCTGTTGGGGATGTTGATGTAAAGTGATATCCTGCAGTCTCTGGTGAAGTTTTGCTCTGCTGGTGGAATGAACTCAGAAACATATTTGATGAGCTTTCAGCTGCTGTAAATTTTGTCCTCTTTGGAGAGGTGGCGACTCTGCAAAAAATTCAAGTGCACATGAAAAGTTGATGTGTGTGTTGTGACAGAAAATGTGCTGTTTAGACTTCAGCATCTGTATAAGAAAGGTACCTTGTTCCTTCCCCTTTATATTTGCTATTTTGCTGCATAGGTTAGATGCCAGGGGAGGTTACAGGTCTTAGGAATGCAAGGGATGTCTGAAAATAGAAATTTCATGAATCCAAGTATGAATTATCCCATACTCAGCGGTGAAATGTTGGATAAAAGAATAGAAGAGATAAGAAATAGGTTGATATTCTTAGAGGCTGAGCAGGCCCAGTTAAAAAGTAGTAACCCTGTTGTGTCTGCCAGTCAGAAGGCTAAACCTCTTCTCAGCCCTTTTGATCCTTTGTATGACCAACTGGATTTGTCATGGGTGGATTATAAAGTAGAAACTATGCCTGCTAGGATATACTGTCAGATGCCTAGATTTAGTGGTCACAATGTATGTGATGGGAATGCACATATCCAAAATTTTCACAGTTTTATGGGAAAACATTCATTCAGAGATGAGGATATGTGGATGAGGTTTTTTGTTAGGTCCTTTGATGCAAAAGCAAAAGACTGGTATTTGAGCCTTCCAAAGAGATTTTTTGCCTGTTGGGATGAGCTTGCTGACTGTTTCAAAGAAGAATTTGCAAGAGAACCTGCTGATCTTGTTGCAGAATTGATGAACATCAGAAAACAAGATGAAGAGCCATGTGTTAATTTCAGTCATAGGTTTGCAGTAGCCCTTTCACAGATCCCAGAAGTCTTCAGACCTGATATTTCAGCCTGTGTTGGCATATTCTTTGAGGCTTTTGAGGAGGGCTCTAGTGCAATACTGAGGGATTTCAAGGTAACAGGTATGCAGATGGCATACAAATTTGCTGAAAATATAGAAAATTTTAGAAATGGGCGCCTGTTGATATCCCTGTCCCCAGGCCTTGGTGTGAGAACGGATTGTGAAGCTGCAAATGACCAAATGATTATGGCATCATGTGCAGATAAAAATGAAAATGAAAGCATAGAGGTTGAGACTGCTGTATTTGAACATAATGCTAACAATACTGCTCAACTGGATTGTTCACCAGTTGAGGATGCCAGTGAAAGGACTAGTGAGGATTCCCATT
This sequence comes from Cunninghamia lanceolata, assembly GCA_027924645.1. NCBI lineage: Eukaryota > Viridiplantae > Streptophyta > Pinopsida > Cupressales > Cupressaceae > Cunninghamia > Cunninghamia lanceolata. The sequence goes on along the minus strand of BSBN01000223.1, from coordinate 1,738,471 downwards.
GCAATGATGAGGCATATGACCATGAAAACAATAACGAGGTTGTGGACAACAATGAGCAATTTTTGGAATGGACCTGTGGAGACAGTTGTGAGTATTGTACTCAAGACAGAGAAGATATAAGCAAACAGAGAAGCAGTCCTATGTGTGACCCATTGCCTACCTTTCAAACACATGGAGATCATGAAGAGCAGTCAGGGATTGAAACAAGTGCTAGTTCAGAGCATGATTGTTTTTCATTTGATGGCTGTTTTGCTTATGACACACAGGCTGATACTCCTCCACAGAGTGAATCCATTGGTGATAAAGATGTGTGCTCTGCTGCCCATGAACAAATGGCATATTATGATCAAGCTTATGTACCTGGGTCACCCATCTTTGACACATATGGTGATGAGGATCTATTTGAGTATGGTGAGGATCTAGACATTGTTTTTGGTTTGGATTCTGTTTCTCATCCTGATGAAAGAGGAAACAACATACATCAGGTAATTGACTATGAAAATGTGCCTGATTTGAAAGAGGTGCTAGAGCCTGATCTTTTCCAATTTGAGGCTATTGTTGGTTGTGTGCATAATGTATACAATTGTGAATTTGAAAGCTTTTCTTTTGAGAGGCTAGCATATGAGATGAGCTCTGATCTTCCTAGTTGCATGGTGGACTTTGAGTGTTTTCAGTTTTCAGTCCAGCTAGGAGATCATTTTGCAATGCATAATGCTGATACAAATGATAACCTGTGTTCTATGCCATGTGAGTATGCATTGCCTGATACATTCTGCATCCACTTGTTGCCGGATGCTAAAGGTTATCTGCACAGGGATGACAGTGACAAGCTAAATCAGAAGGTTGAATGTGCAGACGACCAAGTTTGTTTATGGTCAGATCATGGTAGCACTCTCAGGCTTGACCCAGTGTATGCAGATGAGAATATGGTGTTTGATAAGGGGAAATATTGGTTCTCCTTTTCTTGGTGGCCTTAGGCCATCAAGTTTGATTGGTGATGCAGATCATTGTAACTTCATGACTCTGTGCCCAATGGATAAGGCACTAGTCTGCATCCCAGAGATCTGGTTCTCGCTGCAGGTTTTCACCTGCACGTCCCCATTCGGAGCCAGTGTTGGCACTCATTTTGACCTGGAGGTTGAATTTTTCATGTCTAGAGGGTTTCTTCACTTAAACCCTATTTATTCTTTCCCATCGGCGTGACCTCGCAGGCGTTTTGGCGATCAGGTTGGTGGTCGTGCTGTGCCATCGGTGTGATTTATACTATCGGCGAAGCATTTTCCTATTCGACCAACGATGGATGTTTGGCCGATGAAGTGTCATCGGCATGTGTCTCGCTGATGGAGGCCGGCTATCGGTAGGAGTTGGGCCCATGGCTCGATGGGGGGTGTGTTTTATTTGTTGGCGTCGGCGTGACATTCTTCATCGGTGGGGAGACTTTTTAGGTTGGCCGATGGTGTTGGTCACACCGACGAAGGGGTGTTCTGAAGGTTATCGGGATGATCGGCGTCATCGGCATAAGTATGAGATGCTGCTCCGACGGTGTAAGTCACACCGACGGAGGTGGGAGGACAGGGTGTTGTCGGTGTGACTTTGTTCATCGGCAGAGGTATTTCGTGTTGCTCCGACGATGTTAGTCTGGGCGATGATGAAGGTGGCGTCGGCGAGACAACTGGAGTTGGCGAGGGATCTTTTGGATGGACCGATGGTTTTTCTCTGGCCGATGAAGGGAATGTGGAGTTTGCGATCGGCCAGACTACTATTGTCGGTGGGAGATTTTTGAGGGAAGCCGATGGCTTAGGTCTGAGCGATGGGCTTTTGACGAAGGCATGTGTGTCGAGCACGGCAAAAGCGCTCGACACTTGATGTGTATGCGATCAGGCTTATAAGGTAGTGAAGGGCTCTCCACGCCATGCATGTGGGATTTTTCCCCTTGCATTATTTTGAACCTGCGAAGAGGCGTTTTGGCGAGAATTCCTTTTTGAATGCAGCGACAGTTTTTCAGGTGACCGCGGGTGGTTCAGACCCTTAATGGCGACTGTAGCAGGGGCATGGGCAAGTTGTTGGACAGTCATGTACCCGATCTTTGGCATGAAGACTCCCATATGGCGGCGCAGGGCTCGAGGGTTCCTTCTGTCTCTGCAGCAATAAATTTTGAGCGCCATTCCTTTGAAGGATCTGTATCTGGCGAATTTTGTAACAGTCATGTAATTAATTGCTGTGGTACACTCTCTGGCTATTATAAGCAGACTGTGTTACCATTTTTTAGGTTGTTGAAAGTTGAAGATTTTTGGCTCTGTAATTCAAAACAAGCTGATCTGGTTGCTCTGTACAGCTAAACCTGTGAGTCTATGTATCTCTTGTTGTATGTTTTGGCATGAACCCACTGATTTCATGATTAATCTTATATGAGAAATGCTATCTTAGCATGTGTTTTGTTAATTCTGTCTCCAGTATTGCATGTATTCTTCTTCTGAATCTGGATATTTGGGTAATATTCGAGACTCTAGAACATAGAATTCCTATGTTGAATGTCTGATCTTTTAACTTCTCCTCAAGGGGTAGATTAAACTATTTTCAGGTTGAACATTGGGAAGGGTATACTGCAGTAGGGATACCATAAGTAGAGATAACTTAACACTCTGTATTGGGAGATATCTGTAAGGCAGGTATCATATATATCCCTCTGAAATCCAGTTTTAGCTGTTCATGCTGATCATTCACAGGTGTATGTCTACTGACTCCAGGCCCTGGATAGGCACCAATCTTGCTTTGTGTTTGTGTTACAACCATGTCCAGCTTTGCATCCAAACTTAAAATCAAAATTGAAATCTAAAACAACCATTAGGACATTAGAATTAGTTTTAGGATCCTCAGTCCTCTGTCTACAACTGCAAATAGGCCCAAAGCTAGCCCCTTTGCTCTTATCTTTCAGTTTTGGTCTACTTACAGGAGGACTCATCTGCTTTCTGTCAGCATCCCAGCCTTAGTATGCACATTATCATGGATGTTGAGTAGGGAATACCCCCCTAGGTTTTGCAGAGCCTGAAGAAGAAGAGGAGATAAAATATAGAGTCTATCTCCTACACTGTTGGCCCCTGGCCCAGAGATCCTGTTGATCACTGATGGCTACCTTGTAGGGAAATCTGGGAATAAGCATCCAGTCTGGGAAAAAACCAACAGACAACATATGCAACAAAGATCTATAAGAGCTTTTAAATCAAATATTTTTGTAGGATAACATATTTATCATAGCTCATCCAGTTTTTTGATGTTGAGGCTTTAATGTATGGGATGGAAATCATAATTAGTTTTAAGTCAGATGTAAGTGTGGGCAGTACTCTTGGTTGATAGGGTAGAAATAATAAAAGTCCATATAAGAATGTAACCAAAAAAATAGGTACATAAGATACCTAATGAAAATAGGGAGGTACTTTAGTTATACTCGTGTATATAGAAGGGATATCAAAACATAAATTTGAGGGGTAGAAATGAAATTAGGGGTGTTTGTTAGTACCCTATGAATGCACATGCCATGCCATTGGTTTATTAAGTGAATCCCTAAGGGAAAATTATAGCTCAAAAATGTAAAAAATAACCAAATACACAATGCTTTCAATCTGGATTTAGGAAAAAAATACTTTATGCTTTAAAAAACACAAAGGGCCATGCCCCCTAAATTCTTAGACCTAAATAAACTTTCCCTAACCATAAAAATCCAAAACCCTAATTTAAGTAGCCAAAACCCTAGTTGTCGTACTTAAAACACATATCCTAGTCCCAATGATGCCCATTATAAATTCTATGATTTAATTAGAGTGATTAATACAAATGATAAAAGTAAGAATAATATTGAGTTATTGTTAAGCCATCAAGAATAATATTGAGTTATTGTTCATCCATCATTCTTGGTCTCAAAGATTCAGATAAGTTCCCTTAAAAAAACTAACTATGAAAGTAAAAGAAGTAGAAGTATTTAATGTTTGGTGCATAATTTTCTTTACAATGACAATAATATTGTTCATTTGGGATTAGCCAATTGGAAGAAGAATAAATCCATTATTTATAATATGTGAAAATAATTGTAATTTTTTACCATTAGACATTTTATTCAAAGATGTTTAATCCTAGATTTTGTAACATAGTGCAATCATTTGCATTCAATGAATGCATAAGTAACATGCCTATTGACAAGAGCTAATAATGAATCCTTTTACAACATGAATTAAAGACCTATATTGATTTAACTAATTACATAATTTGTATTCAATTAAGGTTGGACACGTTCTTTGAAAAATTGTTCCACTTAATCCATTTGACAACAAAGAAAATAAGCTCTAAAACTTCAAGTTTGGCACACTCTCTATAAAAATTCAGAATATATACCCATTCAACAAAATGGTCCATTAAAATCCAACTCCCTTATCTTTCAATTATAATTCATCAAGTCCCCATTACCTATCCCATTTGGAAAATCTTCTAAAATTGTCCTCCCATGTTAGTCATCATGAAACACAACTCTTTTTGAATGAAGGAAAAGTAGGTGTCTTGGTTTTTGGGCATGAACACCTTTGATTCGCATCTTCTCAACAAAATCTCATTCACAGTGTAGTGTATTGATAAATTCATCATCTACAAGATTACAAGGATGTGCCTCTAGTTGTTGCAAACCTAGTGTGGTAGACAATTACTTTCCTATGATTTGGTTTGTCATCTCTAGAAGTGTCTTCTCTAGGTATGTAAGAAATGACTTGTTTAGAGGACCAAAAATAGTATTCTCCAATAGTTCTCTAGTCCTCAATTGAGGGATCAAGTGTTCATGGATATCATTTTCAATCTACTGATCTTGATGTGATACATTAATAGAGGCTTGAAATGTAGTTGGAGGTTCCCTTAGTTCAATTGGATCACTTAGTATAGCCTCATGTACATCACAATTTACGAAGCTAGTTAATATCTTGTAATGCAACTAAGGGAGAGGAGCTAGTAGCCGCCCACGCCCCAATAACCGCTATGTTTTTGTGCACCCTACCCCCCAATAAATTTTTTATATTGAACCATTACATGTAAAAAGAATACCTAGTAAATTAGCAATATGCACCAATACATGTTCACAACTGCATGAGTAATTTACCATTGCAAAAAAATAATACACATGCTCTTCCACTTGCATTTTCAAGTGAACTTGATGCAAATATGAGAACTTCCAATTTAAATATACACTTTATTCTTTTTATTACAATATGTCATGTTTATAAAAAACCACCCATTTGGACATCAAATAAAGTCAAACTGGTCATATTCACATACTTTTGTGCATAGCTATTGGTACCTAAGCTACCATTAACACACACCACCCCAATCCCAAAAGGATGTTAATCACACATTCTCCCATACTTGCTATCACATCCCCCCCACTTGTTGTCACATTCTCCCATACTTGCTATCACATCCCCCCCACTTGCTGTCACATTCTCCCATACTTGCTATCACATCCACTTGCACCAGCACAAACACATAATGGTATCAGGCTCCCCATCCAGACAATTATTTAATAAAAAAATTAAATTAAACTAGTTTACATAAAAAAAGTGAGATTATTTAATAAAAAAATAAAATTAAACCAGATTACATTAAAAAAAATGAGATTTGTAAATCACATCAATCGAATACAATAGCTCATATGCATTTAATCAAATTCAAATCTCAACAACTGAGTTCAATTCTGCATATCATAACATCGAATACAATAGCTTCTACGCACTTATTCAAATTCAAACTCACCAACCAAATTCAATGCATTTCTTTTTCAAATATCAATCTATTATAAGACAAACATTATGCAGCGTAGAGATTGTTTTAAGCATAAATTTTCTGAAGGAGCGCTGCAAACCCTATCTGCTACCAAAAGGAATTTTGCAAACTTCCACATTAAGGTTCAAGTTGGTACTTCACCTCCTTCTATGAATGTTTCGAATGTTTTGAATCCTACAGCTTTGTCTCATTAATACTTTTACAGTCAGATTGTTCCTAGTTTTGTCTGAATAGTATTTATTAATTATTGTTACATTAAATATTTACAATTGTGTTCCTATGTTGTAATATAATATATTGAGGGTTTCATTTTATATAATCTATCCAGGGTTTATATAAAAAGCTTCTATATATATTCAGATTAGACTGTTAAAGCTTCTATATATATTCATATTAATCTGTTAAAGTACTGTATATATATACATGTCTATCTATAAAGATATGTATATCTATAGACATATGTATATAAATAGACATATGTATATTTGTATACATATCTATACTAAAGACTATACTGGTATACAATCATTTATCTTTGTTTTTCTCTCATGCTACCCGTGATTTGGGTACTGCTGTGTAATTTACTTTCGATTTTTTATTATTTTGTCTAAGGCAACCCTTGTCTTGTGATAATTTCACTGTACAGAAGAATATACTGTTATATAATGATGGTTTTTTGTTATACATACAAATGGGGTCATATATTTTTATGGGTATATATTTTTTAGTGTTCATTGTCAACAATTAAGGGTTTCATTATTTTGTCTTGTGATAATTTAGACTGTTATATAATGAGGGTTTTTTTATACATACAAATGGGTTCGTATATTTTAAAGGGTATATATTTTGTAGTGGCATTCTTACCTATATATCTGTATATTTGTATATCTATATATCTATAGACATATGTATATTGATAGACATATGTATATTGATATACATATGTATATGTATAGACATATGCAGTGTAGACAATGTAAACATTTCAAGCTGGTACTTAACATTTCAACATTTTAGAAATATAGATATACATGTTCGAAAGATTACTCCAAATTGTTTGCTAAATTTTACTACATCTTTTTCCAGTTGTTTGCTGCATGGGAGATATACATGTTCACCATATGTGTATATTTTAAAGGGTATATATTTTGTAGTGGCATTCTTACCTATATATCTATATATTTGTATATCTGTATATCTATAGACATATGTAGATATATAGACATATGTATTTTGATAGACATATGTATATGTATAAACATATGTATATTGATATACATATGTATATGTATAGACATATGCAACGTAGACAATGTAAACATTTCAAGCTAGTACTTAACATTTCAACATTTTAGAATTATAGATATACATGTTCGAAAGATTACTCCAATTTGTTTGCTAAATTTTACTACATTGTCCACGGTTAAGGGTTTCATTATTTTGTCTTGTGATAATTTCACTGTAAAGAATAATAGACTGTTATATAATGAGGGTTTTTTTTATACATACAAATGGGTTCGTATATTTTAATGGGTATATATTTTTTAGGGTTCATTGTCAACGATTAAGGGTGTCATTATTTTTGAGGGTTCATTGTCAACATATCTGGTACTGATTATACATATGTATACATATCTGTATACATATCTACATATCTGCATACATATTTACATATATGTATACATATCTAGAAATACTTTCCATCACACCGTTGAGAACAGGGAAAGCAGTCGGTAAAATGATTAACTTTTCGATGAAAAGTGGAATATGTATTCGGACCCCAATGAACATTGAATGGATTTAATGTTGTTTCCCGTCTGCGCCTAAGCAAACGCGTTACCATGCATGTTGTCTGTTAAATCATTCAATAGATTAAATCATGTACGTTAATGTCTCATATATATATATATAAACATGTATATCTATACACATATGTACATAGATAGACAAATGTATATCTGTATACACATGTGTATATCTATACATATCTGTATACATATCTACATATCTGTATACACGTGTATATCTATACATCTCTGTACATAATGATGAAACCAGATTGAGGTCATAATACAGTCTAAAATGGAACACAATGCAACACTACAAAATGGAACAAGTGATGGTTGTCATCCATGCCACTACAATAATGATGCTTCAATCTGTTTTTAGTCATTGCACTAAGGATGCCATTTTTTCTACATATCACTTCTGGTATTGATGATGTTTGCATTTCTTGCAGGTGTATAGATACTTATGGCTCGAGGTAAAAAGGGGAGGAGAACTTCTGGAAGGAGGACAGTCAAAAAACCTGGGGGATGCAAGTTTCCTAACGTGATGTTGGGGGACGAAGATACACATACCACAGAACCAGATCATGTTCCAGTGGAATGTATATTTCCCTCCGCACATACAGAGGATTTGGAAACCAATACAGATTGCCTTCAAACTACTGCTATGGAAACAGGTTCTTCAAAGTTGAACAGAAGTATATGGACAAACAATGACATCCAAAGTGCTATGGCTGATGTTGAAGATAAACATATGTCAATCAGAGCAGCTGCAAAAAAGTGGAGATTGTCTGCTAGCAGTTTGAGGGCCTGGTTACTAGGTCTCACGAGCACCAAACGCAGGGGACCACCAACCATCCTGACTGATGAGGAGGCAGAAATAGTTCAATGGTGTAAGGACATGGCCGACACAGGCCATGGGCTTGAAATTTCATAGCTGAAATCTATTGTGGCAGAGGTCATTTAGTCTAGGCCAAATCCTTTCACAGATGGGATGCCAGGGAGGTCATGGTGGGAGGGAATTAGGAAAAGGCATCCAGATCTAACTATCTACACTACACAGGGTGTGGATACCGATAGAGCCATTATGCTAAGGCCAAGCATAGTAAATTCATTCTACGATAATCTAGAAAATCTTTACAAGACACATAAGTATGGGTCCAGTAGAATATGGAACTGCGACGAAACTGGGGTACAAGCTGGCAGGAACTGTGGAATGTGGGTAGTAACAAAATTGGGATCTCATTGTGTGCCCCACCTCATCTCAAAAAGCAAGGAGTGGATTATTGTTTTGGCATGTGTTAGTGCATCGGGTTGCAATATACCTAGTTTTTATCTATTAAAATCCAAAAGGCATATCAGAAACTACATAGCCAACTGTGAGCCGAGTGCATGCATGGCAGCTCAAGAACATGCGTGGATGACGAAAGAACTATTTTTGAATTGGCTGCAACATTTTGCTACATCTATCCCCAGAGGGGTTTCACCTACCAACAAAGCTCTTCTAATTTTTTATGGTTATGGCAGCCATGTTGCCTTCAAGACCATCGAGGAAGCACGTCATTTAGGGATTGACCTCATCACCCTCCCAGCACATACAAGCCATAGATTGCAGCCACTAGATGTGAGTATTTTTTCACCATTCAAAAACTATTTCAAAAAGCAAAGGTCTGCATGGATGGCAAGCCACCCGCAAATAGAAATTAGAAGAGAAGAGTTGGCCACTCTTGCTAGCAAGGCATTCAAGCAGGCCTTGACCCCTGCTAATATAATTAGTGGGTTCAGAAGGACAGGCATTTGGCCACTGAATAGGTTTACACTTCAAGAAGACATGAGGCCAAGTGATGGCTTCCAAGTATCAAATGAAGACAGTGAAGATTATATGGGCAGTGCAATAGAGAATCAGGCCTTCACAGTGGAAGAGGATGCCTAGATAATTGCAGTTGAATCCTTCTTGCAATTAGCTGGATATTCAAATGCACAAGTTGAGGAATTCATCAAAACATACAATAAAAGTGGAAGTGTACAAAATCCAATGGAAGTACAAGAAGAATGCACTGAAATGCTAGGAAGTCAAATACTTTCTAATGCTACTGAAACTATTTCTAATGTTGCTGTTACAATTCCTAATGCTGTTGAAACTATTGATAATGTTGTTGTTACATTTCGTAATGATGGTGATGTTGTTTTCAATGCTGTTGTTATAGTTCCTAATGCTGGTGATGTTGTTTCCAATGCTGCTGTTACAGTTCCTAATGCTGGTGATGTTGTTTCCAATGCTGTTGTTACACTTCCTAATGCTGGTGATGTTGTTTCTAATGTTGTTGTTACACTGTCTAATGTTGCTAATAGATTTCCTAATGTTGTTGATACAATTTGTAATATGGAAGGTCTTAGTTTGCCAAGTCAAGTTAGCCAACCAGAATGGATGACTGAAGCTGCTAGAAACATGGGGATACAAACAAATTTTAGTCAGGTCGATGTCGGCCTTTCGATGCCTTCACCACAAGATCATGATCCATCTGACATCATACACTACTTTACTACTGCATCAAATTGGGATCCACAAAATGAGGACATTGCAGAAGAAGAAGAATGCATAGGTGATTTGGAACCAGATTATGTGCCTTGCACCCAAGATAGTGAGTTTCAGCCACAGCCAATTAGTCAATTTCTCAAGCTCCCGGTTCGAAGGGTGCATGCAAGGGGTGGTAAGAATAAGATTGGGGTACTACGTTTAAGTAGGCAGTCCCAGATCTTAACATCTGATGCATACATTCAAATGCTCAACGAACAAGAGAGGGAGAAAGCTCGTCAAGAAGAGTTGCAGCTGAGGAAAAAGGAACAAATGTTGGAGAGGAAAGCGGAAAAAGAAGCCCAACAACAAGAGAAAGAGAGAAAAAAATTGGAAAGAGTGTTAAAAAATCAAAGAGCGACAGAGGAAAAACGGGAGAAGAAAATTTGGCGTGAGCAAGCAAAGAGTGCTCCAGGGATGAAGACAACAAAAAAGAAAGGGAAAAAATCAGCAAGTGACAGACCATTGAGTACCCTGAATTCTCCTCTACCCGGGCAACATCCCATTCTAATGGACATGTTTGCCATCTTGAGCCCAGCCTTTGTAGCTCTAAGCAATCTACAGGCAGGGTCTAGCCTAGGAAGCTCAAATGAGTTGCTTGTAAATAGAGATTCTAATCAGGCTTTGCTTGCCCAGATTGTTGCATCACTACAGACTTTAACTGAGCCACTTAGTTTAACTCAGACTGCAAATGAATGTGCTGCTACAGAACCTGAACAACCTATGCCTTTTCCTGGATTTATGGAGAATTGAAGAACTTTTTTTTGGATGGAGATAGTTGACATTACTGAATTTTCTATGTGTACATCTGATTTAGTCATATCATTATGTAATATTTTGTGAAAAAAGGAACAGATTGATGTAATGTTTATATGTTTGTAACTGTTTTGGAAAAAACTCAAGAGTTAAATGGTTATTTCTGAAATATCTATGTGTTGATCTCATGTTTGTATGTTTGTATGACTATAATTGTTTTTGAAAAAAAAAAAAGACTTGAATGGTTTGTCAACATGGTACTACAAGGAAATTTAAATTATTCAAAAGAACTTAAATTAAAGTATTGTAAATTAAAATATTATAAATTAAAGTTTAGTAAAGAAAATGATTGAAAAGAACATAAAACCACTATGAAGAAAAACCTAAAGCCTAGTGGGTCATTACCTGAGTAAAGTCTTATAAGACTTTACCTGATTTGATTAAACCCAATCGAAGGTGTTTCTGAAAGCATTGACCATCGTTGTATGCCTGCAAACATCTAAATGACAATCGAGGCAGTAACGAACATACATCATAAAACAAAATCATTGAATTGAACTGACCAAAATATAACAATTGAAAAAGAAGACTGTATATAATAAGGCACGATAGCAAAATATTCCATCGGAACCATCAGAGCAAAATATTCCAGGAGTAGTGGTGTGTTAACAAACACAATTGCATAGTACAATTTGTCAACCAGTGTTTTAAGTAAAGTCTTATAAGACTTTACCTTCATCGAGTGCTCGCCTTACAAGGTGCTCTACAAACCTCTCACATGCCTGCAATCATAGAAATCAAAAGTCAAGTAGTCATCCGGGTAGTAACGAACAAACATCAAATCATCCAAATAATCTCATGCATTTGCAAAAGAAAATATGAACTGCATTCAGGCATATTATTTTAAATAATCACATACTATTGAAAAAGAAGACTGTATATAATAAGGCATGACAACAAAATATTCCATCGGAGCCATCAGAGCAAAATATTCCATGAATAGTGGTGTGTTAACAAACACAAATGCATAGTACAATTCGTCATCCAGTGATGTAAGTAAAGCCTTATAAGGCTTTACCTTCATAGAGAGTTCGCAATGCAAGGTGCTCTGCAAACCTCTCACATGCCTGCAATCATAGAAATTATATGTCGGGTAGTCATCCGGGTAGTAACGAACAAACATCAAATCATCCAAATAAATTCAAGCAGTGCAATAATACAACTATATAATGCAGACATATATAGTGATACATATACATATATGTATACATAATAAAAATTTGCATGTATCTATATATGTGTATATATCATTTATATCCCAAGTTCACTAAAAAGGCAACACACTTGATCATTTTTATAGTTACGGAGCATTAGAAATATGTTTATTAACACCCCACCATAAATCAAGTTGGTGGAGACTTCGAACTTACCCACCCATTTCCTAAACATATGGACTACAAACATAACGTGTTTGAATTTATATAATTTATGAACACACATATAGAAATACATGTATAATATATACATGTATTCATATATTTGTATGTATATATATATTAAATATTATGATGTATGTATTTATTTTTTAGGGTGCATTATAAACGTTTAAGGGTTTCAACATTTTCTAGCATATAGATGTGCTGCAATTGTAAAATTCTTAAATCTTAAGTACCAGACATGTTTTGCATTGATCCTTCAAGAAATTTATGCTAAAAACAATGTCTACGCTGCATAATGTTCCTCTTATAATGGATGCGAATTTGAAAAAGGAATGCATTGAAATTGGTTGTTGAGTTTGAATTTGATTAAATGCGTAGAAGTTATTGTATTCAATGATATGGTAAGCAGAATTGAATTTGATTGTTCAGTTTGAATGTTAAAATCTTAAGTACCAGACTGAAATGTTAACACTGTCTAGGTTGCATATGTCTATAGATATACATATGTCTATCTATAGATATACATATGTCTATCTATAGATATACATATGTATATCAATATGTCTATCAATATACATATGTCTATCTATAGATATGCAAATGTATATAAATATGTCTATCAATATACATATGTCTATAGATATACAGATATGTAAATAAATATGTATACAGATATGTAGATATGTATACATATGTATAATCAGTACCAAAAGTGAATTGTAGAAAAAATGGCATCCTTAGTGCAATGACTAAAAATAGATTGAGACATCATTATAGATATGTATAATCTATTGAATAAAGCTACCCATTATAAGCTAAGTGCCAACCTGAAATGGTTGTCTTAGACATAATAGGTAAAAATTCCACTCTTAAATATATAGCCTTAAAAATATACGAACCCATCTGTATGTGTAAAATAAAAACCATCATTATATAACAGTATATTATTCTGTAAAGTGAAATTATCACAAGACAAGGGTTGCGTCAAACAAAACAATGACTACAGTAACAAACATGATTTAATCCATTCAATGAAGTTGCCCATGCAGCAAACAACTGGAAAAGATGTAGTAAAATTCAACAAACAAATTGGACTAATCTTTCGAACATGTATATCTAGAATTATACAAATGTTGAAATGTTGAGGACCAACTTGAAATATTTCCATTGTCTACACTGCATATGTTGATACATATACATATGTATATCAATATACATATGTCTATAGATCTACATATGTCTATAGATATACAGATATGTATATAGATATGTAGATATGTATAGAGATATGTATACAGAAATGTATAGAGATATACATATGTCTATCTATAAACACATGTCTAGATATACATATGTATATAGATAGACATGTATATATAGATAGACTTGTATATATATACAGTACATTAACAGTCTAATCCGAATATATGTAGAAGGTTTTTATATAAAATTGGACCACGTAACCTCATCATAGCCATTGTCACTTGGAAACATGTCTTCTTTAATGTTAGTTGTTGAAAGATCATACATTGGATTGTTGTGTGCTTCCTAAATAAGATAATGACAGCACAATATGTTATTGATCAATGAGGTGTATGTGATATCCCCTCCTAAGAATCACATAAGACAAAATGTCTTAAGTCTAATATAATAAGGATGCAATAATAAAAGGAGCAAAGCGCTCCATATGATACAAATTCTCCTAGTAAATAATTTACATATGAAGAGATCAGATTTATATACTATGAAGAGAACGACCTCATATATGAAGAAAGTCTTTAAGACAAAGTTGTCTTATCTATAAAAGATGTATAAGTCAAGCACTCCATATAATGAAGAAGGATACGATTTGGAGGATTAGGCGTGACTTTCATATGAGAGACGAATTGTTATCATAGAGGAGAGATTAACATGAGATAGTCGACCTCCTAAGTATCATGATAAGAAAAGACCAATCAAATATAATAAAAGGCAAATATAATATGACAATGGCTACAATCTTCATAAAGTGTGGTTAAAATTAATTATGAGGAGCAATGAGCATAAGAGAAGAAACTTAAGAAAGGAGCGATCCAATGTCATGTCCCTATATTAATAATTTATAATTGAATCGATTATGTATTATTCATTCAAATTAAAGATATGAATGACACTTGAGTCTATCGATAAATCATAAATTGAATATCTTTAAATTAAATATTATTAGTTGGAAATATTTATATTAAGTAATATAAATAAAATATATTTTAAAAAAATAAGATATACATAATATATTTAAATATATTATGTTTTATATAATTAAAAATATTCAAATATACTATATATTTTATATACATTTAAATATTATAAATTAGATACTATAATATTAATAAGTTAAATATATTTTAGAATGGCATAAGGCCACATAAGTGGCAGCAACGAATGTCATAACAAGCGATCAAAAATAAAGAGATCGTTGACCATGAAGAGGCACGAATGATATTTAAAGGAGCATCGATTGGTATGAATTATCATATAACCTTGTAATTAATCAGCATCGAATCTAATTAATAATAAAGGCAGCAATTAAGAGTATGAAAGGCTACAACACTTCATATAGAACAAGCAAGTTTAATAATAGCGGTTCTCATGAGTATTACGAGGAAAATGTTATTGGACAACTATTATGATATATAATGGCAATAAACAAAAAGGCAACGATAGGATTAGATGAAGAGGCAACTACGATCACTTTTAAGGGACATTATCTTTCTAAGAGATGTCCCCTTTCATGAAGGTCAAAAATATATAAGAAGAAATTAGGATGTGAGGAATAGGAAAAAACACACATATTTCTGAATATATATATATACAAGGAAAGAAGTGGAATAATATAGAGAGAGAGAGAGATCTAAAGCCTACTTGTGGTAGGATTTATGTGGAAATGTAATGTATGGGTTGAGTATGATAGGTCATGCATATTGTTTTTATAATTTAGGATGTCATCTTTATAATTCATTATGTATTGTTGATATGATTATTTGAAAATGTGAAACTGATAAGAGTTTATTATGCAAAAACCCATACCATGATAGGAGGAAGGAAAAGTACAAAAGGGATATGGTGATGGGACCTTCTTCTAGGTACACAACCCAAAAGGAAATAGAATGAGTCCTCATGGGCCAAAGGGGTACTGCCTTTTAATTAAAGGGTATTGCCTTTGGGCCTAGGAGAGTCGTGCTACCAGAAAGTGTCCTCTCTAGGTATGCCACCCAAGAAGGAATGGAATGAGCCCATATGGGCCAAAGGGGTTATGCCTTTTAGTTAAAGGGTACTGCCTTTTGGCCAAGGAGAGTTGTGCTATCATGAGGGACCCTCTCCTAGGTACGCCACCCAGGAAGGAAAAAGATAAATTCACATGGGCCGAAGGGGTTCTGCCTTTTAGTTGTAGAGTTCTGTCTTTGGGCCTAGGAGAGATGGGTTACCAAGACACCCTTTTGAGACCTCACTTCCCTATCATGGTATAGTAATATAAGGAGACCAATCATGAGGAAATGGGGAAAGATGGCAAGATGAGAGGATAAGGGATAAATTAGAATCCTCACTAGGTACGCCAACTCATATGAATGGCATGAGCCACATGAGGCCAAGGGGGGTTTTCCTTTTAGTACAAAGTGTTCTACCTTTGGGCCTAGAGAGGCTAAGACACCCCATCGAGTCACTCTCTTCCATGCTCCCCCATGGTTGATCATCCCAAGGTAAGATTCAATTGAGTTTATTAAATTGTTATGGACTTATTGATGTTTACAATTTCTAATTTGTTGCACGGATTAAGTCAGGATAAGGTATTCTCTAAACCCATTGTTTGCTTAGAAAGTTGATAATTTAAGATAAAATTAGTATAATTCTTATTAGAACATTACATCTATGAACTGATTATTATCTAATTTACTGATCTTTAATATTTCTAGTGTCCCTTTCTAGTGATCTAATTGTGTACAAGTAAAGAAAACAAGAGTATCCTAAAAGGGGACATTACAAGTGGTATCAGAGCTTTGATCCTGGCAACCTGGGGATCAAAGATAGTTAAAATTCCAAAAAATTAGAATTTGAGAACAATAAATGACTAAGGTTCTTTAATTAGAGTTAATATATAGCAAGGAATTAGAAAACATAAATGAGCATAAACATAAGGAAACGGGTGTAAGAAGTATGGTCATTCTGAAGACTATCAGAAGAAATAAGGTAAGATAAATTATGGTGCAACATCCATTGGAGAATATGCTAAGGTAAGACACATTTAGAAATTACATGAAGTAAAAGGAAAACAACATGGAAAGTAAAGAAGAAAACAATACAATCATATGAAACATAAGTAACACAAGAAATTAGCATACAAAAAAAATTAGAAATAAAACCATAAGGAAATGGAGCATGTAGTTCTATAACAGACAATGTGGATTCAATTACTAAAATCAAATTCAGATTCTTGATTGCATCCTTCATCAACTACATTTCCTTCAATTCTAAGACACTTGTTGATTTGTTTCATCTTCAACAACATAGATCTTCTCTCTTCTAATAATCTTATTTGTCATTGATTGTCTCCACGCTATCTTATCATCATTTATTAAACACTTCTACAATTTGTGAAATAATCAAAGTCTTACTTGAATCTACCTTCTCTACAAAATCATTAGATTCATCTCTCCAAATTTTCAAAATATCTTCAACATTCATTGGAATATTGGAATCTCAATACTCTCAAAATCTTCCTTAGCATTGAAAATATTTTCATTGTCTAAAACCACATCTTCATCTATGTTACTTGCATCACATCATTGTTATTCAAAACATCAAACAAATGCTTACCTATACATTTGTCTTTCACTAGACCTTTCAAGTATTCTTTCGTCACAAATTCTCTTTCATGGAATCACAATCATTTTTTCTTCACTAAAGCATGTTCATTATGAATCAAAACCATGACTTTGTCTCAGGTAGACGTTAAAAGATACAAAGTAATGAAGGAACTCGTTCCACACAAAGACCAAATTCTGAGGTCAAAGGTTGAGATGTATTTTGGGAACAAAAGGAAACTGTCTTAAAAAGGTACACATTGGCAATTGGATTGAGACAAGAATACTAACAACAATTCTTTGACGAGATTGATTTAGGATCCTGATGGTTTTAGAAGTATCCAAATTGTGATTGCTTGAGGACAAGCAATCTTGAGTGGGGAGGGTTGTCATGTCCCTATATTAATAATTTAAAATTCAATCGATTATGTATTATTCATTCAAATTAAAGATATGAATGTCACTTGAGTCTATCTATAAATCATAAATTGAATATATTTAAATTAAATATTATAAGTTGGAAATATTTATATTAAGTAATATAAATTAAATATATTCAAATGAAATAGGATATACATAATATATTAAAATATATTATATTTTATATAATTAAAGATATTCAAATATACTATATTTTATATATATTTAAATAACATAAATTAGATACTATAATATTAATAAGTTAAATATATTTTAGAATGGCATAAGGCCACATAAGTGGCAGCATCGAATGTCATAACGAGCAATCAAAAATAAGCAGATCGTTGACCATGAAGAGGCACGGATTATATTTAAAGGAGCATCGATTGGTATGAATTATCATATAACCTTGTAATTAATCAGCATCAAACCTAATTAATAATAAAGGCAGCAATTAAGAGTATGAAAGGCTGCAACACTTCATATAAAACAAGCAAGTTTAATAATAGCACTTCTTATGAGTATTACAAGGAAAATGATATTGGACAGCGATTATGATAGACAATGGCAATAAACAAAAAGGCAATGATGGGATTAGATGAAGAGGCAACTACGATCACTTTCAAGGGATGTCATCTTTCTAAGAGATGTCCCCTTTCATGAAGGTCAAAAATATATAACTAGAAATTAGGATGTGAGAAATAGGAAAAAACACACATATTTCTTATTATATATATGAGCATAACAAGGAAAAAAGTGGAATAATATATAAAGAGAGATCTATAGCCTTCTTTGTTGGGATGAAATATTGGCCTCCTTTTATACTGTTTTCATATGTTTTAAGACCTTTTCTATATGGTTCTGCAAAGACTTCATAGACATTATCTCTATTTTATGTTGTTTCATAGATACTTTCCAAAGACTTTGAACCTATGCTGGTAAGTAGAATATGGTTATTATATTATCAAATGGATGTTTTAAATTATTGATAAGCATGTAATATAGATAGGATTTCATAAGTGTAATATGAAAGGTTATTTTGTGTATATATGTTGGAATAATTAATCTTCTGCATCAAAGGCATAGCATCCGGGAAGGAGTCATTGTAGCAAAGTGCAGAATAGGGGATTTGATTAAAGTACAATCCAAGTGCCAGAAATGAAGATCGATGGAGATGAATGTGGTCATCATGGAAGAATAAATGCAAGAAAGAAGAAGACTCGTTCTAAAAGTCTAACCACAGTTTATGTGTTTGCATTCATGAGCCGTTGTATGGGATTTCTGTTCAAATAGGACTCTGTTTCCTTTGTTCTAGATTAATAAGCTGATCTCAAAACTATATCCTGATATCCGGGGATGAATTGATGATTGCAGATAGTTAGAAGTTTACATACAACTCTCCCACTTTTGTATAAGTTAGGGGATGAGTTTGATGATGAGTTAGCTGTTCTTTTTACTTTCTACCAACATAGCTGTTACTCTATTTTTCTATAGTTATCTGTTATCTATTATTCCAAACATGTTTTGATTTTGAATAAAATCTGATGAAGATTCTATCTTTGATATGAATTGAATTCAACTAAATGTTATGAAAATGTGGGAAGACCTAGAGTAGATTTAGTTTCCAGAAGAAGTGAGATAGTTCCCTGAGCTGGCCACTCAAGGTACTAACTCTCGCTTCATACATTCATTTATTTATTTATGCATTTGTAGTTAGACTGTTTCATGTTATCTTTTACATTGCATTGTGAAGTAAGAAATCGTGATTAATATTTCTGATAGTCAAGATTCGTGAATAGAATACATCTTCGAAGTCCTCCAGAGGTTAGTGTTAAGTCTTTTCTCATTCTGTGTATTTCAAGTTAATTATGTGATTCTCTGTTGAATATAGCTATCTTCAGCCTATGCTGGGGGTACTTGTAGCAACTAGGTTTTTAACTATTTTTGTTGTTCTTTCATTTTTGTAAATTGCAGTCAATTAAGTTGATTAGAATAAGTTTGTATGATATAGTTTAGGATAGAAATGAGTCTTGAAGGCATATATAGTGCAAGCATCATCATAAGCTTACACTCTCTGGTCGATAATTCAATGTAGGAATGCAATGATACAATGGACTGTTCAGTTAGATATAACCCTGGATTTTGTTTAAGTCTACAACGCATTAGTTTTTCTCTACATACTTGTCGTAGGATTTATGTGAAAATGTAATGTATGGGTTGAGTATGATAGGTCATGCATATTGTTTTTATAATTTAGGATGTCATCTTCATAATTCATTATGTATTGTTGATATGATTATTTGAAAATGTGAAACTGATAAGAGTTTATTATGCATAAACCCATACCATAATAGGAGGAAGGAAAAGTAAAAAAGGGATATGATGACTGGACCCTCTTCTAGGTATTCCACCCAAAAGGAAATAGAATGAGTCCTCATGGGCAAAAGGGGTACTACCTTTGGGCCTAGGAGAGTCGTGCTACTAGAAAGTGCCCTATCTAGGTACGCCACCCAAGAAGGAATGGAATGAGCTCACATGGGCCAAAGGGGTTCTGCCTTTTAGTTGAAGGATACTGCCTTTGGGCTTAGGAGAGTTGTGCTACCATGAGGGGCTCCTAGGTACACCACCCAGGAGGGGAAAAGATAAGTTCACATGGGGCAAAGGGGTTCTGCCTTTTAGTTGAAGGGTTTTGTCTTTTGGCCTAGGAGGATGGGTTACCAGGACACCCTTTTAAGACCTCACTTCCCTATCATGGTATAGTAATATAAGGAGACCAATCATGAGGAAATGGGGAAAGATGACAAGATAAGGGGATAACGGATAAATTAGAATCCTCACTAGGTACTCCAACTCATATGAATGGCATGGGCCACATGAGGCCAAGGGGGTTCTGCCTTTTAGTACAAAGGGTTCTATCTTTAGGCCTAGAGAGGCTAAGACACCCCATTGAGTCACTCTCTTCCATGCTCCCCCATGGTTGATCATCCCAAGGTAAGATTCAATTGAGTTTATTAAATTGTTATGGACTTACTGATGTTTACAATTTCTAATTTGTTGCATGGATTAAGTCAGGATAAAGTATTCTCTAAACCCATTGTTTGCTTAGAAAGTTGATAATTTAAGATAAAATTAGTATAATTCTTTTTAGAACATTACAACTATGAATTGATTATTATCTAATTTATTGATCTTTAATATTTCTAATGTCCCTTTCTAGTGATCTAATTGTGTACAAGTAAAGAAAACAAGAGTATCCTAAAAGGGGACATTACAAGTGGTATCAGAGCTTTGATCCTACCAACCTAGGCTGGATCAAAGATAGTTAAAATTCCAAAAAAATAGAATTTGAGAACAATAAAAGAATAAGGTTCTTTGATTAGATTTAATGTATAGCAAGGAATTAGAAAACATAAATGAAAATTAACAAAAGGAAATGGGTGTAAGAAGTATAGTCATTCTGAAGACTATTAGAAGAAATAAGGTAAGATTAATTATGGTGCAACATCCATTGGAGAATACGCTAAGGTAAGACACGTTTAGAAATTACATGAAGTAAAAGGAAAACAACATGGAAAGTAAAGAAGAGAGCAATACAATCATATGAAACATAAGTAACACAAGAAATCAGCATACAGAAAAAATTAGAAATAAAACAATAAGGAAATGGAGCATGTAGATCTATAACAGACAATGCGGATTTAATTACTAAAATCAAATTCAGATTCTTGATTGCATCTTTCATCAACTACATTTCCTTCAATCCTAAGACACTTGCTGATTTGTTTCATCTTCAACAACATAGATCTTCTCTCTTCTAATAATCTTATTTGCCATTGATTGTCTCCACACTATCTTATCATCATTTATTAAACACTTCTACAATTTGTGAAATAATCAATGTCTTACTTGAGTCTACCTTCTCTACAACATCATTAGATTCATCTCTCCAAAATTTCAAGATATCTTCAACATTCACTGGAATCTTGGAATTTCAATACTCTCAAATTCTTCTTTAGCATTGAAAATATTTTCATTGTCTAAAACCACATCTTCATCTCTGATACTTGCATCACATCGTAGTTATTCAAAACATCAAACAAATGCTTACCTATACATTTGGCTTTCACTAGACCTTTCAAGTATTCTTTGGTCACAAATTCTCTTTCATGGAATCACAATCATTTTTTCTTCACTAAAGCATGTTCATTCTGAGTCAAAACCATGACTTCATCTCAAAAGTAGACGTTAAAAGGTACAAAGTAATGAAGGAACTTGTTCCACACAAAGACCAATGTTTGAGGTCAAAGGTCAAGATGTCTTTTGGAAACAAAAAGAAACTATCTTAAAATGGTACACATTGGCAGTTGGATTGAGACAAGAATACTAACAACAATTCTTTGAAGAGATCGATTTAGGATCCTGATGGTTTTAGAAGTATCCAAATTGTGATTTCTTGAGGACAAGAAATCTTGAGTGGGGAGGGCTATCATGTCCCTATATTAATAATTTATAATTGAATTGATTATGTATTATTCATTCAAATTAAAGATATGAATGACACTTGAGTCTATCTATAAATCATAAATTGAATATCTTTAATATTAATATTATAAGTCAAGGAAATATTTATATTAAGTAATATAAATTAAATATATTCAAATTAAATAAGAAATATATATTATATTTTATATAATTAAAGATATTCAAATATACTATATTTTATATACATTTAAATATTATAAATTAGATACTATATTATTAATAAGTTAAATATAGTTTAGAATGACATAAGGCCACATAAGTGGCAGCAGCGAATGTCATAACAAGCAATCAAAAAAAAGGAGATCGATGACTATGAAGAGGCACGAATGATATTTAAAGGAGCATCGATTAGTATGAGTTATCATTGTTGTCATATTTTGACCCCCCCAAAATATTCCTGTCCCCCTCTTTCTATCAATGAAATCCAATCAGAGAAATCCTAAATAGAAAGAGGAAAGTCTTAAATCCTGCATTTTTCCCATGCTGTACCTTGCCAAAAAATCCCAAAATCTCACCTGAAGAATCTTTGCCAAAAACCCAAAAATCTTTTAGCTTCAAGTATTTTCCATCGCAAGGTTTCTCAGTTTCATGCTTAGTCATTTTTATGCATATGCAATTGTATGTTTCTTTGCATGTATGTTCGCTTTGTATGTTTATATATACAATCGCACATACAAAGGAAAAGATACAAGGGGAAGATGCAAAGAAAATATGCAAAAGGCAAGATACAAGGGTGAATGTACATCGGCAAGATACAAATGGCAGCATACAAGGGGCAGACATACAAAGGTGATATACAAGGCAATGATACAAAGGATTTCGAGGAGACAAGACCATCGGCGGCTCAATTTAAAGTCTCTCCGATAGGCCGATGAAGATGCAAGGGTCAGATGCAAGGCGATATACAAGAGTAATATACAAAAGGTCATCGGCGAGACAGGCCTTATCGGCAGCCAAGTCCAATTTCTCCCTGACTGCTGATACAAGGAAACATATAAGGAAGAGATATAAAGCCTCAGGCCCACCAGTTGTATGATATGCGATTGTATCTTTGCACATACAATCGCATATGCAAGGGGCATATACATTCCTGACATACAATCCGGACGCGACTGGAAAATCAAATGCAGCTGATAATCATTTTGGGGTCCGCAATTTGTATGTAGAAGCGCATGTATATGTCACATACAAAAGGGTAAGATACAAAGGCCGAACCCGATGTTAATTTCAAATTGCTTCATAAAATGTTGGGGTCCGCGCATTGTATGTATATGCGATTGTATCTCATTTACAATCGATATACAAAGGGTCACATACAATGGCTGTTCGGCGAGACAATGCACATCGGTGGGTTAGTTTGAGGTCTTTCCGAAGGCTGATGGGGAAGATGCAATATGCAGCGGTGGGTCTCAACTCAACTCAGCGACCAATCAAGTGGTACCACGTGTCAGGGCCATTTCAAAGGCTGATTCAAAGGGGGCCCATTCTTGTATGTAGTCGTTGTATTGTATATGCAAATGCATATACAAATGAATATACAAAGGTGATTTCAAAGGTCGTTTAGATGTTGAATGCAAGCACACATACAATGAACATTTCAGCAAGACCATGCTTATCGATAGCTCAGTTGGAGGTTGCCCCGACAACCTAATACATACAAAGCAGTTTGCATATGCAAAGGTAGATTCAAAGGGTCATTCAGATGGTGATTCAAGTCGTAGCTGCAAAACGATATACAGATACAGTTGACCATAACTTTGACCGCCTATATCTCCCTCGTCCTGGAGAATTTCAACATGCTTTAAAAGGCAAAATTGCTTGTTTTTGCCTCCTCTTTCATCTGGCGGGCTTTATGAAGAATATCTTCACTTTCAAAATTGGATCTGGATTTGCATGCTTTGGCGACTGGACATTTTAGTGAACAATTTGGCGTATGCAAATGCAAATATTTGTTGCATTTATGGGTGCAGGTTGATGATTCAGCAGCTCACATTAAAGATTCAAAATATCTTCCATCTACCCCTGTTCCAGGTATCTCACACCATAACTTCTTGCAGGTGGACGTCCCTTCAGAGGTAGATATTTCCTAACAGAGCCCATGGGCAAAGTAATTGTAACTGAATCAGGTCAAGTGCTATATATGCATTGGCATGAGATGTAACAAAGAGGATGGTTTTATTTTTAGGTTGTTATGCTACCATTTTTTCTGTAGTCAGACTTCTGCTACTAAATATTCTGTAATGTAATGGTTTCTAACCTTCATGATTAATATATGTATGAATTCTTGCCTCTCTTGTATCATGATTTATGTGTTTTAATTAAAGTTATAGTCTGTTCTATGAGTAAAATGGCTCCTCTACAGGTTTGACCTTCATACCGAAGCCTCAATCAGTCATAAATCTGTGTGAATCCCCTTCATCATTGAAATCATTGTTGTGTCTACACCAAGATCACCATCACTCACTAAATCTAGAGAAGGTCGGTTTCCTACCTCTGAGTCTAATGCTTAGAGGAAAGTATCTAAACCTAGTGCTAATGCTTGCAGGGGAAAAGGGTTAGAAGGAAACTGAAATGAAAAGGAGTGATACACCAGGCAATGATTAAGAGTATGAAAGGCTACAACACTTCATATAAAACAAGCAAGTTTAATAATAGCACTTCTCATGAGTATTATGAGGAAAATGGTATTGGACAGCGATTATGATAGACGATGGCAATAAACAAAAAGGTAACGATAGGATTAGATGAATTGGCAACTGTAATCACTTTGAAGGGACATCATCTTTCTAAGAGATGTGGACCCTTTCATGAAGGTTAAAAATATATAAGTAGAAATTAGGATGTGAGGAATAGGAAAAAAACACACACACAAATATATATATATATAAGCATAACAAGGAAAGAAGTGGAATAATATATAGAGAGAGATCTGCAGCCTACTTGTTGTGGTAGGATTTATATGTGGAAATGTAATGTATGGGTTGAGTATGATAGGTCATACATATTGTTTTTATAATTTAGGATGTCATCTTCATAATTCATTATCTATTGCTGATATGATTATTTGAAAATGTAAAACTGATAAGATTTACTATGCATAAACCCATACCATGATAGGAGAAAGGAAAAGTACAAAAGGGATGCAGTGACAGGACCCTCTTCTAGGTATGTCACCCAAAAGGAAATATAATGATTCCTCATGGGCCAAAGAGGTACTGCCTTTTAATTAAAGGCTACTGCCTTTGGGCCTAGGAGAGTCGTGCTACCAAAAAGTGCCCTCTCTAGGTATGTCACCCAAGAAGGAATGAAATGAGCCCACATGGGCCAAAGGGGTTCTGCCTTTTAGTTGAAGGGTACTACTTTTGGGCCTATGAGAGTTGTGCTACCATGAGGGGCCCTCTCCTAGGTACACCACCTAGGAGGGGAAAAGATAAGTTCACATGGGCCAAAGGGGTTCTGCCTTTTAGTTTAAGGGTTATGTATTTGGGCCTAGGAGAGATGGGTTACTCAGACACCCTTTTGAGACCTCACTTCCCTATCATGGTATAGTAATATAAGGAGACTAATCATGATGAAATAGGGAAAGACAACAAGATGAGGGGATAACGGATAAATTAGAATCCTCACTAGGTATGCCACCTCATATGAATGTCATGGGCCACATGAGGCCAAGGGGGTTCTTCCTTTTAGTACAAAGGGTTCTACCTTTGGGCCTAGAGAGGCTAAGACACCCCATCGAGTAATGTTCTTCCATGCTCCCCCATGGTTGATCATCCCAAGGTAAGATTCAGTTGAGTTTATTAAATTGTTATGGACTTACTGATGTTTACAATTTCTAATTTGTTGCATGGATTAAGTCAGGATAATGTATTCTCTAAACCCATTGTTTGCTTAGAAAGTTGATAATTTAAGATAAAATTAGTATAATTCTTATTAGAACATAACAACTATGAACTGATTATTATCTAATTTATTGATGTCTTTAATATTTCTAATGTCCCTTTCTAGTGATCTAATTGTGTACAAGTAAAGAAAACAAGAGTATCCTAAAAAGGGACATTACAAGTGGTATCAGAGCTTTGATCCTGCCAACCTGAGGATCAAAGATAGTTAAATTTCCAAAAAAATAGAATTTGAGAATAATAAATGACTAAGGTTCTTTGATTAGAGTTAATGTATAGCAAGGAATTAGAAAACATAAATGAGCATTAACAAAAGCAAACGGGTGTAAGAAGTACGGTCATTTTGAAGACTATTAGAAGAAACAATGTAAGATATATTATGGTGCAGCATCCATTGGAGAATATGCTAAGGTAAGACACATTTAGAAATTACATGAAGTAAAAGGAAAACATGGAAAGTTAAGAAGAGAGAAATACAATCATATGAAAAAATATAGTAACACAAGAAATCAGCATACAGAAAAAATTAGAAATAAAACCATAAGGAAATGGAGCATGTAGATCTATAACAAACAATGTGGATTCAATACTAAAATCAAATTTAGATTCTTGATTGCATCCTTCATCAACTACATTTCCTTCAATTCTAAGACACTTGCTAATTTGTTTCATCTTCAACAACATAGATCTTCTCTCTTCAAATAATCTTATTTTCCATTGATTGTCTCCACGCTATCTTATCATCATTTATCAAACACTTCTACAATTTGTGAAATAACCAAAGTCTTACTTGAATCTACCTTCTCTACAACATCATTAGATTCATCTCTCCAAATTTTTAGGATATCTTCAACATTCATTAGAATCTTGGAATCTCAATACTCTCAAAATCTTCTTTAGCATTAAAAATATTTTCATTGTCTAAAACTATATCTTCATCTATGATACTTGCATCACATCGTTGTTATTCAAAACATCAAACAAATGCTTACCTATACATTTGTCTTTCACTAGACCTTTCAAGTATTCTTTGGTCACAAATTTTCTCTTTCATGGAATCACAATAATTTTTTCTTCACTAAAGCATGTTCATTCTGAATCAAAACCTTGGCTTCATCTCAAACCTGTAGATGTTAAAAGGTACAAAATAATGAATGAACTCGTTCCACACAAAGACCAAATTCTAAGGTCAAAGGTCAAGATGTCTTTTGGGAACAAAAGGAAACTATCTTAAACAGGTACACATTGGCAATTGGATTGAGACAAGAATACTAACAATAATTCTTCGAATAGATCGATTTAGGATCCCGATGGTTTTAGAAGTATCCAAATTTTGATTGCTTGAGGACAAGCAATCTTGAGTGGGAAGGGTTGTCATGTCCCTATAATAATAATTTATAATTGAATCAATTATGTATTATTCCTTCAAATTAAAGATATGAATAACACTTGAGTCTATCTATAAATCATAAATTGAATATCTTTAAATTAAATATTATAAGTTAGAAATATTTATATTAAGTAATATAAATTAAATATATTCAAATTAAATAAGATATACATAATATATTTAAATATATTATATTTTATATAATTAAAGATATTCAAATATACTATATTTTATATACATTTAAATATTATAAATTAGATACTTAATATTAATAAGTTAAATATATTTTTGAATGGCATAAGGCCACATAAGTGGCAGCAGCAAATGTCATAACAAGTGATCAGAAATAAGGAGATCGTTGACCATGAAGAGGCACGAATGATATTTAAAGCAGCATCGATTGGTATGAATTATCATATAACCTTGTAATTAATCAGCATCAAACCTAATTAATAATAAAGGCAACGATTAAGAGTATGAAAAGTTACAACACTTCATATAAAACAAGCAAGTTTAATAATAGCGCTTCTCATGAGTACTATGAGGAAAATGATATTGGACAGCGATTATGATAGACGATGGCAATAAACAAAAAGGCAACAATAGGATTAGATGAAGAGGCAACTGCGATCACTTTCAAGGGACACCATCTTTCTAAGAGATGTCCCCTTTCATGAAGGTCAAAAAAATATAAGTAGAAATTAGGATGTGAGGAATAAGAAAACACACACACACACACACACACACACACACACACACACATATGAGCATAACAAGGAAAGAAGTGGAATAATATATAGAGAGAGATCTGTAGCCTACTTGTGGTAGGATTTATGTGAAAATGTAAGGTATGTGTTGAGTATGATAGGTTATGCATATTGTTTTTATAATTTAGGATATCATCTTCATAATCCATTATGTATTGCTGATATGATTATTTGAAAATGTGAAATTGATCATAAGAGTTTATTATGCATAAACCCATACCATGATGGGAGGAAGGAAAAGTACAAAAGGGATATGGTGATGGGACCCTCTTCTAGGTACGCCACCCAAAAGGAAATAGAATGAGTCCTCATGGGCCAAAGGGGTACTGCCTTTGGGTCTAGGAGAGTCATGCTACCAAAAAGTGCCCTCTCTAGGTACGCCACCCAAAAGGAATGGAATGATCCCACATGGGCCAAAGAGGTCCTACCTTTTAGTTGAAGGGCACTACCTTTGGGCCTAGGAGAGTTGTGTTATCATGAGGGGCCCTCTCTTAGGTACAACGCGACCCAAGAGGGGAAAAGATAAGTTCACATGGGCCAAAGGGGTTTTGCCTTTTAGTTGAAGGGTTCTGCCTTTGGGCCTATGAGAGATGGGTTACCAGAACACCCTTTTGAGACCTCATTTCCCTATCATGGTATAGAAATATAAGGAGACCAATCATGAGGAATTTTGAGACCTCACTTCCCCGTCATGGTATAGTAATATAAGGAGACCAATCATGGGAAAGACGACAAGATGAGGGGATAATAGATAAATTAGAATCCTCACTAGGTATGCCACTTCATATGAATGGCATGGGCCACATGAGGCCAAGGGGTTTCTTCCTTTTAGTACAAAGGGTTATGCCTTTGGGCCTAGAGAGGCTAAGACACCCCATCGAGTCACTCTCTTCCATGTTCCCCCATGGTTGATCATCCCAAGGTAAGATTCAATTGAGTTTATTAAATTTTTATGGACTTACTGATGTTTATGATTTCTAATTTGTTGCAGGGATTAAGTCAGGATAAGGTATTCTCTAAACTGATTGTTTGTGTAGAAAGTTGATAATTTAAGATAAAATTAGTATAATTCTTATTAGAACATTACAACTATGAACTAATTATTATCTAATTTATTGATCTTTAATATTTCTGATGTCCCTTTCTAGTGATCTAATTGTGTACAAGTAAATAAAACAAGAGTATCCTAAAAGGGGACATTACATCCAATAACAAATGATTAGTTTACTTCCTATAAAAGCAACGATTATATTTTAAGAGGTTTGAATTACAAAAGGTGACGTCTCCTTGGAGGGCAGAGATCTCCATGAAGTGTGGTGACCACTGAGTGAAAGACAACCAATCAAAGATATTTAAAGAGGATCGATGGACAACATTGAAGGATCATTCAACAAGCATTCTCAAATCCACTCATTAGCAAGCACTCAATCCATAATCAACCAGCATTAATATCACTCATTTGCATCATCAAACAAGTATTGAATTATCAATCAAAACCAATAATTTCAGCAACGAAAATATACATATATATCAAGTACTTGTTCAAATATAATAGAGGCAACATACTGCCATATTCATATCCATCCAATTGTGGTGGAATACTGTCAATCAATCTAGTTCCTATTGAAGGAAAAACCTTGCATAAAGGAATCATTATCTTGGTGATCCATAGGATCACTTTTGCATCACTAAGGAGAGCGAACTTACATATCAGTATGATATTTCTAACTTATATATCTATCTATAATTTATATAGTTATACTTAGTCTCACTCATGATATACGAGGGATGATCGTGACTTGCCATGTCTTTAATCTTTCACCTTTGCCCCTATGAGGACGTTTGTGTTGTTAGGGAAGTGCGGTTTGTTATTATTATAATTATTATTATTTGGCTCACACCGTAGGTGACTCCCAAATGGTGGTATTGATGGGTGCTCCTAACATCTTTAGGCCAAGTGGTGGTATTGATAGATGTTCATGAAACCCTTAGGCCTATGGCAGTGGAGAATGATTATCTAGCACCCTAAACGTAATGTTTTCCCCTCCTCCGCTAGGGTAGATGATATAAATATGTTAAATTATGTAGAAATACATTTGACTATATGTACTTATTCATTATTATTGATTATGATTATGATATTGCTAACCCTAATGATTATGAAGGATATATGTATTTGTATATGTTGTTACTGTGTTTGATTATAGGATTCCAATTCAGAATTACATTATTCAAAGAGATATTTATATTAAAAGGTGGTAACCCTAACCCTAAGTTGTCTCACTCATAATTTTAGGGCACTTTTGGGAAGGGGACATCACAAGTGGTATCAAAGCAGTTTTCCTGCCATCCTGTGAATGATAGATGACTTACGTGTATCTATCTGTATACTCATACTTCACATATGTTTATTTCATGTCTAATGTTTCCTCAACAAATTCGTCCCATGCTTAAACATTCTCTAGGTACAGAATGAATTCCATTCACACTGCTCCCTAAGTCTCAAGTATAGCAATGTAAGATGTTACATTGCACCATTTTGAAATAGAAGTCTCAAACAACTCTTGACTTTATTACCAGTTTATTGACTAGTCCTAGCAACAATTATGCCAAAGAGAGGCCTTGAAAATTCTAAACAACGCTATGAGACCTACATGTTCTTCCAGGTACAAGTTATCAACTAGTAAGATTCCCAATGAAGGAACAATCAATCATTCTCTAACAACTCAACAAAGTTAATTGATAAAGTCTTATAATGCAACTTGGCTTTCATTTCTCAAATAGAAACCCATATGTTGCCATCACTAATTTTTACTAAACAAATCAAATTTGGAACTTTGACATAACTAAGATGCAAAGATAGATTTAAATTTATCTCCCAATTATCTTATTTCTAAATTCCAACATATAATCCCTTCAGTGAACTAGGGAGTGACAAAGGTTAACATCACAATATCATATACCAAGTGCACAAAAATATCATCTTGACATAAGACTATCAATCTCTTAAAAGCCAACCATTCACATTAAACTTCATGAAGTCATGACCACACTCCTGAACAATGAGCAATGTATTAGAAGTCATTCATGCATCCAACACATCCACAGTGACCAACATAAATTTAGTATAGTCAGCTAGGAGATTTAGACAACACCTAATATACAGTGCTTATTTGGCAGTACTTTAGTAACTCTATACATTAAACCATGTAGGTTGTATTCACTATCATAATGAAGTTAATGCAACCCAAACCACAATGATGAGAGCAATTGTTTCCAATAGGATAAAACAAATATTAGCAATTGCTTGATCTATAATACTACTCTGGAACTTATTGATTAGAATTTGTTGAACAACGAGAAAAGTTTGAATTTAGGTGCCTTCAAAGCCCTGCTCATTGGAACAAGTACTGCATACATACAATTAAATTAGATATTATTAGTTAAGCATTATTTCATGAAAAATCTTGAATGTAAATAACATAATTTGAGTTGTGATAATCAGGGTCTTCATCATAATGAGAGTATTTTTTGTTATCCCATATCTCCTTACACCATAGGTTAGTAGGTAACATTACCTTTACACTAGATATTCATATTAACAATTCCAGTAAAGTACAATATTATAAACTAGTTTTGTCTCTTTATCAATTTCTTCACAGTTCACACTAAAAAGTGTTCACCAATAAGTCATCTAAAGGAACCACAATTAAGTATTAGTCCTTGTATTACTTGATCAGGGTAGTTTAACAATTACTCTTCGTATGATATAAAAGACTCACAATAATTAGTCATTGCATAACTGACTCCTACATTAAAGACACAATCACTTAGAGTAACGGCAGATGTGGCCCTGCTTATGTATCCCATAAAAGGAATCAAAGGCTTCATAGTTGCCACAAACAATAGCTTAAAAACAACCACTTTTTAACTATTATCATCCTATGACATCTCTCATGACAATCATAAACATAAAACTTACATCCCACCTAGCATGGGATGGGATTACCAACCTGATCAAGGTCTACCATTAGAATTACAATATTAATTGATTCCAAAAGTACATGATTCTATGCTGCTTAACCCATGACATGCAATCTTGATGGACAAGGAGGTATAACACTAAAAATACACATTCAACCTTGATTTGTACACCAATCATGGCATTAGACACCTATGAATGCCAAATACACACCAAAATATGATTGTACACAAAATAATTAACATCATTTGATGTCTTAACATGTTTTCCATCCTATTTGCCATGCCACGGAGTAGAGAAGCACAGAATATGTTAGATATGCAACCTCAATTGATGGTTCTTACTTTAGCCAGTTAGTACACAAAGAAATCTTATGTAAAGAAATATTGATCAATCAAAATTCTTGTTCATCTTTGTCTCTATCCATAGACCATCTAGATTACAACATCATCAGATTCATCTTTCAAAATTTTCATCAAGATCATTTCATGTTTTGAACCCCTAATCTCGGATTCTCAATGCTCCCAATTTCTTCTTTAACATTGGAAAAAAATTTCCTTTCTGCATTAACTACATATTTATCTATAACACTGGTATTACCTCAATGACATTGCTATTCAAAATCAAATAAAGGTCTACCTATAGACGACGCCACTTGGGAAGGATCTGAAATTACTAATCATCCAAGTTTGAAAATTGCTTTAGGACAAGCAATCCTCAAGTGGGAAGGACTGTGATATCCCCTCCTAAGAATCACATAAGACAAAATGTCTTAAGTCTAATATAATAAGGATGCAATAATAAAAGGAACAAAGTGCTCCATATGATACGAATTCTCTTAGAAAATAATTTACATATGAAGAGATGAGATTTATATACTATGAAGAGAACTGAAGCAAGTCTTTAAGACAAAGTTGTCTTATCTATAAAAGATGTATAAGTCAAGTGCTCCATATAATGAAGAAGGATACACTTTGGAGGATTATGCGTGACTTTCATATGAGAGACAAATTGTTATCATAGAGGAGTGATTAACATGAGATAGCATACCTCCTAAGTATCATGATAAGAGAAGACCGATCAAATATAATAAAAGGCAAATATAATATGACAAGGGCTATGATCTTCATAAAGTATGGTTAATATTAATTATGAGGAGCGATGAGCATAAGAGAAGAAACTTAAGAAAGGAGCAATCCAATAACAAATGATTAGTTTACTTCCTATAAAAGTAGTGATTATATTTTAAGAGGTTTGAATTACAAAGGGTGACATCTCCTTGGAGGGCAACGATCTCCATGAAGGGAGGCGACCATTGAGTGAAAGACAGCCAATCAAAGATATTTAAAGAGGATCGGTGGACAACATTAAAGGATCATTCAGCGAACATTCTCAAATCCACTCATAAGCAAGCACTCGATCTGCAATCAACCAACATTAATATCACTCATTTGCATCATCAAACAAGTATCGAATTATCAATCAGAACCATTGAAACTTCAGTAAGGAAAATATACATATATATCAAATAAGTTCGGATATAATAGAGGCAACATACTGCCATATTCATATCCATCCAATAGTGGTGGAATATTGTCAATCAATCTAGTTCCTATTGAAGGAATAACCTTGCATAAAGGAATCATTATCTTGGTGATCCATAGGATCACTTGTACATCTCTAAGGAGAGTGAACTTACATATCGGTATGATCTTTCTAACTTATATATCTATCTATACTTTATATAGTTATACTTAGTCTCACTCATGATATACGAGGGATGAGTGCGACTTGCCACGTCTTTAATCTTTCACCTTTGCCCCTATGAGGACGTTTGGGTTGTTAGGGAAGTGCGGTTTGTTATTATAATTATTATTATTATTATTATTTGGCTCACATGGTAGGTGACTCCCAAATGGTGGTATCAATGGGCGTTCGTGACACCTTTGGGCCAAGTGGTGGTATTGACAAGCGTTCATGAAACCCTTGGGCCTACGGTAGTGGAGAATGATTATACAACACCCTAAATGTAATGTTTCCCCTCCTCTGCTAGGGTAGATGATTGGGCTAGATTAACAACCAGGCTCAACATCGCCATCCCTAAAGTATATCATGAGGCATAAGACATGTTAAAGTATAAATATGTTAAAGTATGTGGAAATACATTTGAATATATGTACTTATTCATTATTATTGATTATGATTATGATATTGTTAACCCTAATTATTATGAAGGATATATGTATTTGTATATGTTGTTACTGTGTTTGATTACAGGATTCCAATTCAGAATTACATTATTCAAAGAGGTATTTATATTAAAAGGTGGTAACCCTAACCCTAAGTTGTTGCACTCATAATTTTAGGGCACTTTCAGGAAGGGGACATCATAGTGTAAATCATTATTTCAAACCTTACATAAAAGAAGTTGTTGAATTACATATATAGAGTCTTTAGATGCAACTAGAGGTTCCCTTGGTTTAGCTAGATCACTTAGTATAGCCTAAAGTACACAAAAATTTATAACGTTACTTTAATATCTTGTGATACAGCCAACAACATAAATAAATAAAAAATTACCCACTTAACCTCATCTTAGCCATTATCATTTGGAGGCATGCCATCTTCAATGTTAGTTGTTGTTGAAAGATCATACATTGGATTATCATGTGCTTGTTAAATAAGACAATGAAAACATTATATATTAAATACTAATTGATGAGGTGTAAACTATTATTTCAAACCTTACATAAAAGAAGTTATTGCATTACTAATACTTTAAAATCATTGCATTTGTAAAAACTAAACACAATTATCCTCTTTCATTGAACTCTCTTTCGTCATATTCACTTTAATGACATGCTTGCATATGTAACCATTCTTTGAGAGATTACACACACATTAACAAGTTAGGGGTTTGATATCTTACTACATAGTGATGCTCATGTCATCTATTTGGATGGATACACATGCTAGCCATAGGTTAGAAATATGGAAAGTCACATGACTATTAGATATGGATTGTGCTAGTACCCATTACTTATTTTGTAATTTCTCCACTATAAATTTACGGTAGAACCCATTTTATTTGCAACATTGACTCTGTCAATAATATATATGAAAACAACTATGGTAAGTTGGTGTATCAACCAATCTACTCTGTGATGACCTATACTTTTTTGAATATAGGACAACCATTTTCTCTTTAAGAAATAGTGATATGCCTCTATTGCAACATTTTAATTCTTAGTAGCATGCCTTAGAGTCCATAAATGTCTAGCCCATATTCCAATGTTCTTGCCAATATTTAATAAAAGAATTCTCATCTTTAAATTCTATGATGAACTCATGTGTCATTCTTATTATAGTATACTCATCATTTGAATTATGCATTATTTCTCCCATCTAATCAAATATTCTCATAAACTTTAGACTTAGCAATGAGATTGTTCAACCAAGTTCTCCTCACATGCCAACTACATAGGTATATTTTACACCCAAAAACTTCTATATACCACAAGTATGGAGATACATGATAATTTTGATTTATTAAAAATAAAAAATAGCCTAATCAACATTCATAAAAAATACTAGAAGCAAAGTACATCTTTAATAGAAATTATGCTCTTACTATAAGAATTTGGAAGGATCAAAATCTAGATAATTGTTTTGAATACCAAGAGTATGAAGAAAATGTTGAGGAAGATGGTCATGCGTCATTTATACTGGGCATTCAAATTCCACAACAAATTGAGTGGATGTTAAAATATGGCCACAACAATATTCTTGCAATGGACTCCACATTTGGGATGACTGGAATGAAGGTAATTACTCTCCTTTACACTAGCTCATTAATATATGTTATCATTTTTAATATATTTGGGCCTATTTACTTTACTAATGTAATGTGTTGTTACTTTCAAATTTTAGTTCAAGCTATATATATAATCCTTATATTTGATTAAGAGAAAATGGGCCTACTAATTTCATGGTCATGGAAGGATGGATCACATTGTATAGTGGAGAGGAGGACATGGGATGAGAGGGAAGTATTGTGCGGGACACATTGGTGTGAGGTATAATATAAGTTAGTAGGTACATGTGTGTGGATGGGTGAGATGTAATTGAAACACTTGTGGAGGTAAAGGGAGATGAAACACTAGAAGTAGGTATGTAATAGGTAGAGGTGACACTAGGAGTGATGACATGAGTGGTACTAGCCACAGAGGGACAAGGGTCAAAAGAGGATGAGGGATGGGATGATACACCATTAGTTGAAGAAACCAACAAAGTACTAATACCATTAAGAATTCATGCCAAAATGAGCACTTATTAATGTTTGATGCAAAAGAGTTGTCAGTTGTTGAGGAGATTATGCATTGGTAAGTGCATCAACAAGCAATTGGCTAGTAAGAGTACAATCTTGTTTAGCTATATATGTGGCATGGTTAAAATTATGTTTTTCTTCATGCTCCTTTAAATTATTCTCAACATGAGTATCAAAATTGACCTCATTATCATTGGATTGAGTAACCATGTTAGGGTTTAAATGAGAACTCCTTTATAAAGAAAATTAGGACCCCAAGTAGCTCATGGCATAAACAAAACAATATGGATAAAGGAGAGAAAGTTTAAGCAATGCAGTCACTTTCAAATTTGTAAAATCAAAAAACCATTAAGAAATCAAGCTTATGAAAATGAATCCCTAGAGGCAAATCCAGCAGTGGGTATGGTAGGAAAGAGCAAGGTCACATAATTAAATTAGAAACCCTAAAATAAGAGGAGGCTATGGAGCATAAATAAGAAAGGAAAATCAAACCCTCAACAAATCTTAAAAAAGATGTAGCACTCAGAAAAATTAGATTTGAACTCGTAGTTGAGAAGGTAAAATCCTAAGACAAATCCCTAGGGAGTGTAGCATTATTTAGGTTCATCAAAAGTATATGGAAAATAAATACCTTTCTTTAATTATCTAGGCTAGAATTAAATAAATACAATCAATTAAGTACAAATTAACCTAAATAAATAGAGATGGGATTGATAATTAAAAATGAAGTCAATGTGATAGGTAAGTGAGAAGATTATGTATACTTAGTTTTGAAATCAATGATAGAGGAATGATGTAGATGATGTGCTAAATTGATTTGCCACATCTAGATAATTAGTGGCCTTGGGATGATGATTGTCTTTGAATATATAATATCTCAAAAATCCACGTGGTTTAATCTTGAGCACTACGACTTTGATCTTGAAAGACATAGACTGGATCTGCTACGTAGATTTTATTTGTGCTACATGAGATCAATTTGATATAATGTGCACTTGAAAACCTATTTGCCTTCATCTTCTAGATAGCTAAACTTGTCAAGGTGGTGTGTAAGGACATCATTTAGTAGTTTATTGGATTGATAGAAAAATAAGTTCGCCTGCATAAAACCCTTGTGACAAGATCCAAATTAACAATGATGGGTGATATCAAAGACATCATACTCAAACATGCTAATGGCCTAGATGACAATGACTGAAATTTTAATTCTTTTGATTCCCTTAGAAATTGAAATGTGCTCTAGTTGTTCTCCCATATAAAATTATGCATATTGAATGTATTTAAATACAATGACAGCAAAATGTCACACAAACGTGTGTTGAGTCAGCTCATAATGGCTAGTAGAAATGGGTAGGAAAGCTTGAATTTGAATTTGAAACTTTTGATTTCAAGTTCATTCCTGTGCACTTCGAGATTGAACCAAGTCAATCTTAAGTGACTAAAAATGAATCCTAGGGTAAAATGATAATGTCAACGTAAAAAGCAAATGCATGGAAGTAAGTGAATAAAAGTGCAATAATGATGAATAAATAGCGAATGTATAAGAATAAGTATAATTGAAAGTAGATAAAGGTAGATAGAGAGTACGAAAGTATACCACTTGTTCATATATTATTGCACTAAAATTTAATACATTCCACCAAAATCAACACTAAACCAAATGGGAAATAAAATGGGTATACTAATTTCACTAGTGCACCTCTCTTACATTTTTTTAATGAATAGTACACTTCTATTTTATTTTTATTTATTTTATTTGTTGCACTATTTGTTGTGTGTTAACTTTTCTATAGTTGTCTTTGGATCTTATTCTTTGATTTCCACATCTTTTCTTAGCATCTCAAGTTTTTATTAGGACCATTCTTTGATCATTTTTTAATCCTCATAATAGATTACAAAGTGCAATTAATAATATTGGTGATAAAAAAGTGTAAAGGAAAATAAAGTTTATTTAGGTTTAGTCTAAGCTAATCTAATAAAATGCATATACATAAGTACAATTAATTTAGATTAATTAATTATGACTTGAGATTTGACTATCGAGTTAGTAATTTATATGCGGGAAATGACAATAGAACAAGCGTACTTAGTTCGATATTTGATGAATGTATGGAGATTGATGAAGATATGAATATAATGAGCCTTGGTATCATTAACAATAAGTATTAAATTGATAATCATCTTGGAATCAAATTTTTATGTTGATTCTATATAGGGGACAAGTTTGACAGTTTGAAATGAATCTACACTGACATACATTGACAAACTTATCCTATGTGATCTATAAACTTTTGTTCTTTAATTTGCTTGATGCATGATAGTCTCCATTACTCTTATTGAATATTTGGGGACTTGATGGTATTTATAAATACCTTAAGGGCTATTGGCTCATCACAAGGAGTTAAGCTCTCTTAGATTAACCCCCAAAAATTGAACAATGCTTGAAAGCAACAATCTCTAGTCAAACAAATGCTCCTATGAAAATTTGTGTAGAATTAAATTCATTTTAGTGCACCAATTCAAGTATGTAATGTGAGAGATGTGAATATTGCTTAAGAGTAGGATATTCCTACATGTTCCAAAATGAATGCATTGACGACCTTTAAATACAAGGACACAACAACATATCATGCAAACTTATGTTTATCGGTAAAGGTGGGAAGTTGGTCACTTTTTCAATTAAAAAATTTAAATTTGGGTGGGATGAGCCCACGACCACAAGGACAACCTCACAACTATGAATTAACCCCAATATAAGAAAGGGGCTAAATTTTAGTAGGTAACATGTGCATGGAAATGAGTGCGAGCGTAGATGTATAAGGGGTGTGAACATGTGAATGCAAATAAGTAGTAGGTATATAAGAACATATTTAATGAGATAAGTAGATCATATAAAATAAAAAACCCAACTTTATACAAAATTATGCTATTTATCAATAATTCTATATTTCAGAACACCTCCCTTAAAATAAACATAAAATGAAATAAAAAATAAATTCAGTTAAGAATTTTGTAGTAATCTTCCTTTATCTTTACATTAATATAGCCTAGGTAAAAATGCAGGATGGAATTTTTTTTTGTTATATACCATGTTAAGTAGCTTCGTATGATATGTTTGGGGTATGCAAACTAGTCCAATCCACTAAAAAAATAAGA
This sequence comes from Cunninghamia lanceolata, assembly GCA_027924645.1. Taxonomy (NCBI): domain Eukaryota; kingdom Viridiplantae; phylum Streptophyta; class Pinopsida; order Cupressales; family Cupressaceae; genus Cunninghamia; species Cunninghamia lanceolata. The sequence continues at coordinate 1,698,776 of BSBN01000223.1, read as the reverse complement.
GAGCTTGAAAATGCATAAACCAAGAATTTCCATACAAAGTTGATTGCACCAGAAAACTTCTGTTGAAGCAATCTCCTACTTTCGACATGCCTTTCTTTTTATTGCCACGTATACCACAGGTGGTAGTTCAAGCCATGAGGGTGATGTGAGTTGGACAAAAGTCAGTGAATCATATATAGTCTAAACTTATGTGAATGAAAATAAGTTCGCAAAAGTCAGAAATTGCTGATAAAGGAGGAAAGCGAGAACACAGGACAAATTCGTGAAATTAAAAAATCATCGACTGAAGGAGAAATAGCCATTGTTGTAGGATCATATCGGCACCAACTGGAAGTAGTTGTTGTACATTCATTAAATGTAAATATTTTCTTCAACTACTTCATCTCTAGATATTTTCATATTTATTGTTGCAGATCAGATCCACATACTTTTGCATTTATTTTTTGCAGACAGACATTCCTTTTGGTAGAAATATCTTCTGACAGACCCATGGGGTGAATTTATTGTAGTAGGTGACTTAGGTCAATGAATGAAATGGTATAAATAGATGAAAAATCAATGTAATGAGGGTTGGATATAGAAACTTATTTTTGTGCTTCAAACAGAACCCTCTTCTACTGTAATCATGCCTTTCTGATTAATATATGCTGCTTATTTTACCTTTTCATGTCATTTTCTAGCTCTATGTAATCTAGATCTGGTTATTGTTTGTGAATGTTTATTTCCTTGAAATCTTGTTCTGTTCTTTACCTCTGTTAAAACCTGCAAGATTTGTGTGAGTTTATCAATTGTATTTCATTATTTTGTGCATTTTAGCTTTGTGAGTGTTCTTTAATCAAACCTGGTGAATCACCTTTACTTTTTAGTTTCTCCTTCCTCCTCTTTTCCCAATGGTGATTAGATTAGGTTTAGTCTTACCCTACTCTGAATTACATATTTAGAGGAAGGTACCAACCTTCTCTGGAGGTTTGATTTCCTCTACATGGTCCCACACCTAGAAATCACTCCCATGTTTTGCTGGATTGTTGCAGCAAAAGTGCTTCAACACAGGGTGCAAATCTAAGTGACAACAAAAACCAACCAATTACTAATACCATTAAGAATATTCATGCCAAAATGAGCACTTACTAATTGTTGTCATATTTTGCCTAGCCCCAAAATATTCTTGTCCCCCTCTTTCTATCAAAGAAATCCGATCAGAGAAAGCCTAAATAGAAGGAGGGAGGTCTTATCCTACATTTTCTCATGCTCTGCCTTGCAAAATTTCCAAAAATCTCGCTTGGAGAATCCTTGCAGAAAACCCAGAAAAACCCAAAAACCCTTTGTCTTCAAGTGCCTTCCATTGCAGATAATTCTCAGTTTTATACTTAGTCCTTTTTGTACGCATCTTTGTATTTGTCGTTGTATGTATATCTGATTGTATTGCATATACAAGGGAAGATGCAAAGTCATATGCAAGGTCAGATACAAAGGGAGGATACAAAAGACATATCGATGACACTTTTGTGTATCAACAGGACTTGGTTGTGGTCCCGTTGTTAGGCCGATGCAGATGCAAGGCGATATACAAAAGGAATATACAAAGGGTCATCGGTGAGACTTTGGCCTATCAGTATGACAAGTCTTGGAGTCTCCCCGATAGTCCAATGTATATGCAATATACAAGGCGGGATAAAATAGTGAATGTACAAGGGCGGACTCGAAGGAAAAATGCAATCAGTTTGAGAAGGCAAAGGACGATTGTATGCATCTTTGTATGTATATTGCATTGTATATGTGATATACAAAAGGTAATATAGTTTCAGCAGATACAATGCGGACGCGACCAAAATTTTAATCCTGGTGAACTCCAGGTGGGGTCCGCAGTTGTATATTATATTGTATATGTGATATACAAAGCCAGATACAATGAGATATACAAAATTGAAGATGCAGTCATGCATGCCAATGCAGAATCAAGAGGTACAAAGTGCATTTGTACATGCCAAAAGGTAGAAAAGTCAAACATCTTTTGTATGTATGAGATGCATGTATATGCGATATGCAAAAGAAGGTCAGATACAAAGGCCAGATCTGATTCCAATTCCAATCCGCTTCATAAAAATGTTGAAGTCCGCTTTTGTATATTTGTATGTTTTGTATATGCAATCGCATATGCAAAGGCATATACAAAACCCAATTAGAGTTTTTTTTGCTGGTTTATTGTGCAGCGGTGGGTCCTAGTTTTTTCATAAAACTATTTTGCAGCAATGGAGCCACAAATGGAGATCAAATGGAATGATGACAAATGTCAAGGCCGATCCAAGGTCTGATTCAAGGCATATGCAAAAGGCGATACAAAGATTAAGGTTCGCTTTTGTATGTTGGCAATTGTATTGTATATACATTTGCATATACAAAGGCACATACAATCGCATATACTAAAAATTGAATATACAAAAAAGTGAAAGGAAAAAAATTTGCATAAATGCATAAAGTGAACCTAGCAGTTGAAAGTGCATATACACTTGCATATGCATGATCAGATACAATTGCATATGCAAAGCAATATACAAGTGCAAGATGCAGTTGACCGCAACTTTGACCGCGAATATCTTCCGCATTCTGGAGAATTTCAACATGCTTCAAAAGGCAAAAGTGCTTATTTTTGCCTCCTCTTTCATCTGGCGAGATTTTGAGGGGAATCTTCTGACTTTCAAAATATGATCTAGATTTGCATGCTCGGCTGATAAGACGTCTCAGCGACCGATTTGGCATGTGCAAAGGCTGATACTTTCACAATAACTCTAATTGGTGAGCTTTGCAAGTGCATTCACGGTGGATGGTCAAATTCTTCAATGCACCATGGGTTCCTCTGGCTCGCTGGTAGATATCCTCATGGCCTACAACGACTTTTATGCTCCTCACTTCATGTTTTGCCCTCTTTTGCGTGTGGGCAACCGTTTCTTGAGTTGCAGACCTACCAGCAGCATGGTTCATGTCCTTTTTACCACGCCCCTACCCATGTGCCCCTATTCCTGCATTGATGACCTCATATCCTGTGGAGCGACCTTGACGTCCCCTACACAAGAACTTGACCTATATAAGACATTGTGACCTCGTTATTCAGGAGGATGGTAAATTTTGGGCTGTTATGCTGCCAAATTTCCTATAGTCAGACCTCTTAGTGTAATTACAGGGTAAGGGAATGTGACTCACTGTGCCTAAATCTGGCCTCTACTATCTTCCTATTTATCCACCAATGAATGTGATTAGCTATACTGTGTCTTTTCCTTCTACTAGTTATTTTGTATTGTAATGGCTTCTGACCTTCATGATCAATATATGCATGATTTCTTGCCTCTCTTATGTCCTGATTTTTGTGTTTTACTTGAAGTTATAATCTATTCTGTGAGTAAAGCAGCTCCTCTATAGGTTAGATCTTCATATCGAAGCCTCAATTAGCCCTATAAGTCTATGTGAACTCCCTTCATGATTGAGATCATTGTTGTGTCTCTCTTCCAGAATCACTATCACTCACTAAATCTGGTGTATCACCCTTTCATTTCAATTTCCTTCTAACCCTTTTCCCCTACAAGCATTACCACTAGGTTTAGGTAGTTTTCTCTAAGCATTAGGCTTAGAATGAGGAACCAGCCTTCTCTGGAGGTCTGATCTTAGTTCACAAGGTCCCACACTTCGAGATCATTCCCATTGTGTCATTAGAATGCTTGGACTCTTTCCAAGCAGGGTACAATTTTATGTGACAATAGTTTTTGGCACGCCCGGTGGGACTACTCTGCTTTGAGTGAGAGCTAGACTAAGGATTTGGTGTCACTCTTGGTCTACATGCTGCTATGAGAGCGTCAACAAATACCTGGCGACTCTCTACTGATCTAGTTCCTTCATCATATTTCAACATTTCATGCTTGTGCAGACAAGGTCTTCTTCAAGAGGTAACTTCCAATTTGTTGAACTCTCATTTGCTGATAGAAGGAGAAGAACAAGATTATCTAGGTCCCCTGTGAGGGAAAATATAAACCATCATTTAAATCATACAAGGGCATAGTCCACTCCTCCTCCATTAGATTTTCAAGTTAGGTCTCAACATACAGTCAGAACTTTTCATATCCCCTTTGTTATCAACCTAAACATACCTAACATGGCAAGGAATCTGCCATTTGTTGCATTTCATGGAGATAGCCCGTTGGACCTAACCCAGTATGATGACATTCCTACATCAGCCTTGAAGGCTATACCATATTTCAACGGTGAGAATTCTACCACCCCTGTTGAGCACATACAAGATGTTGCCTGTAATGCCCCGCCATGCAACCCTAGAGTTAAGTCAACTAAAGTGCTAAGAAGGTAGAATTTTTTTTTTTAAATAGAGGTAATGATAACAAGATATAACATGTAGTCTGATACAACAAGTTGACTAACATCTCCAGGGATAACATGACTACATTAATGAAATTAAGCAATATTCCACAACATACATAACTCATTCAAATTATGACTAATTACTAACATGATCTAACTAACAACCATGATTTATTCTAAATTCCAAATGCACCAAAAGAATACACACATGCACAACTAGTAATGTCTACCCAAGAAACCTTAGTAAATAACAATAATGAACATAACAAGATGATAAGATAACAATTTACAAAATTTATCTTAGTAACCTAGAGTCAAAACTTAGAGTATATCAACATTCATCGAAACTAAAATGTAAGATACAAATGCTTCAATAAATTTACACACATTTATACACATTTACCAATACTGCCAGATAGTCATCGCCAAGTGGAAAGGTACCTCCTTAGATCTAGAGTCCTACATGGCATATAGATCTCAACTGCACATCTAAAAAAAATATTAGTTCCACATGTTTATTAATTATATAATATCATTTGCATAAAATGGCAATCCTGAGGCCCTAAGGGGCTGACCTAATGTCTCGGGGGCTCATGAAGGCCTTGCCTACGTACGCACAGCGCAGAGACTTCATAGTTCAGGACAACAAGGCTTGCAACCTTAAGGTTGTCACATAAGGTACAAGTTCATCACATAATATTTGATAGAGTATCATTTAAGTTCTAGGAAGTACATGGATCATTTATATTTACGAGTAATCCCTATAGTGGAAAGATAAGGAAGTTATACAAAACATTTCAATGATTATCTCTTAACTCATCATACATTATCTATGAAGTTATCTAAAATGATCTAACACAGTAAATTCAAATCTGTAAACAATCATAAACATCATATACTAGTAATAACCCAAAGATCTTATAATCATTTGTTCATCTAGTTTTCACAATTTTATACTAAGGCATATCAATCTGAACTATTTACAACATACTGGGAAAAGATGATGATTTTAGAAATGCAATAATTGAAACCCAAAAAACATGCTTCCTCATATCATTCACATGTTTGACTAATATGGTCTAGACATAATCTCCTAATATACTAGTCAGACAACAAAGTCTTTACAACTTTCTCCTTAATAGATCCATTGATTAAGGTATTATTTCATAAGTACACATCATTCTATTAAATTACTAACACCTTCTTACATTTTGAATATGCCAAATATTTGATATCAAACATATAGAAAATAATTCATTTACATCTTATGAACACCTTAATAGTATATCAAGAAAGCACTATAAATGTTTACTTAAAAGAAATAAATAATGATAAATTAACTAAATATAAATAAATTCCATTTTAAGTAATAATTCTACTTTTAATAATGCATAAGCATTTACTAAAGGAAAATATTCTTATTTAAGAGACTTTGAGAGAGATATCTTAAGAAATATTCATGAAATCTAATGTTAAACAGATAAGTAACACATCCTTCTAAATCTATAAGATCTATTAAAAATAAAATTAATATTTAACTATTTACATTTAACCTCAATTAACATAGATATAACGAAAATAAAGTTTTTCAAAAATGAGAATACCCTATCAAAATGACTATTACCACCCATTAAAATGAGACAAAGCAAATGGACTTAAGAAAATCTCTCAAATTGAGAATCACTAATTATATAGATTGACCATAATTACAACAAGTATCCCAAAGTCATACATTGACCATAATTATAAATTAAATCTAAAAGATGATCCAAAATATTGAGCAATTTCCACATATTAATATAAATAAATAAATTCACATTCCCTCTATATCTATAATTCCGTTTATTATACCCACAAAATAGTTTCAAATTTATAAACTCATAACTAATACATAATTATTTTCTACAAAATAATTTCAATTCATAAATGTATAACTAAGACATAATTACTTTCTATTCTTACCTTCTTTCTATTTCCAACAAATTTTGAAATAGAAAATATTCAATGTTTCTAATTTAAAATTCCATGTCATCTTATTAAATTACCTATCAATTAGCATTCTAAAAGAGATTTTTAAAAATAAGAAAGAAAAAAAATAACTTAAAGACAAATTATTCTTATATTCTTCCTAAATTTGTTTCTATTTTTTTTTTCTTAAGAAAGTAAGGCACTTCAATAATAAAAAGTTACTTATCTTAAACCTACAACTATAAGAAAATAAGGAAAACTTAGCTTTTTGTCTTTCATCTAGTAACATATTTTTTATAATAATAAAGATAAAAGGCTAATCCATAAAAATTACTTAAGGATAAAGGGGAGTGGCCCACGCGTGAATCCTCATATTAATAGATTAGTAAAAACAACTAAAACCACAATTCCAATAACAATTTCCGTAAAGAGAGAGAAACCATAAGAACTTCTTTCATGAAGGATTACAAAAAGAAGAAAGTTTGTGCCACTAGAGGATTTATGAGTAAAGTTTCCTTAATATAGATTTAATGCTATTAATTGGTAGTTAGAATATTATGATCTTATGCAGATCCGACGCTAAATTTTGGCAGATTTAACACATCATTGTTTGTTTGATTTAAGAATGTTTCAAAGAGACGCCATATTTAGTAAGTGAATCATTAACTTCAACGCCAAAATCTTGGCAGATTCCTCATTAACATTTCTTTAGCCCAAACCTAAATTGACGACGACTCTAGTATGGAAAAGAAATTCTTGTAGACTTTATGGAAAACACAGGTAAAGCACAGGCAGTAAAAGTTTAATAAGTGAAAGATTTGTGATACTGTATCACCTTTTAAATAAGGAAAACAAGCTGAGTCTTACTAATTTAAAAATAAGAAACAAAGACTCAAACCCCAGTTTGCCATATGAATCATAGACATGAAAACAAATACATGAATTTGCCTTTTAGCAGTTTGAATAAAGTTCGCACCCATTTACATTTTAGTTAGGGTTTTCACTCATGTTTATCAATGAATAACAATTTACTCTAGTAATTACGGACTGAGGCTCAAATAAATTCATTGCCGGGAGATGTTAAAAGCACAAAGGTTAATGATTGCCACGCAGTAAGAAGAAAATAGTTCAATGAAAGATAAATGGGGCAAAAAGGAATGAAGATTATTCTTTACTTCACAAAACCAAAGATCAAAAGTTCAGATTATTAAGATTCTAAATAAGTCAATGATTTCAAGGAAACCCATTAGAAGATTCTATTAATAGATTAGCATAGTAAAGGAAATATATTAAGGATGTCTTGCATATGGATTCGCAGGAGGTAACAGTTACCTCGCCACACTTCTACACACTCTAATAGTTATAATAATATGTTGCATTCTGCTACCACTTGGCAATAGCCATAGAGATCACATTATAGTGTAAATCATACCTACAACAGTTGCATAACAACATTAAACAAGTCATAACAGTCTCACTAATCCATGATAGGCAATGACAGATGAGTTGATATAATCTTATTCGACTAAATGAGAAATACATATTAACACAAAATCAACAGTTAAGGATCCAAAATAGCAAGCAACGATAATTTTAACCAGAAAATTTCAATGAAAAGTAGATGTATAATCAAGGCGTCACATCAAACACAAGATTACGAAAACCTTATCATACATTGCACGAGATCCTAAGAATTTTTGCCTATGAACTAAGTGCATAGTTAAGAGAATGTTAGCAGTAGTTGGATTTGCACTATTCAAGAGGGTTTATACTATGATATTATGACTCCACGTATGGTTGATTAATATTTGGGTAAATTGAGAAATACTCTGGTAGACAAATATGCAAGGAAATATAAATGTAAAGACATGGCATGCGATCTGCCTAACAAAATTCCTCTAGGAGATATCATCTCATGGAATGATAGTAGGATATGCGTAATATGGGTTAAACTAAAATGAGTGTACAAAGAATGTGAAAAGCACAGATAGAAGAATTCATAACTTGATGCTTGCCAGGTACACACAATTTGGACAACATGGTCACATTCCAAGATTGAGGAAGAAAAATACACTATCCAGACTTACCAAATCTTCTTGTAACATGTCGTGCTTCTCTTTTTACTCAGAAACATGCAAGGAACAGGTGGAGATTGAAACCTTCCACTTCACCCCGTAGGGAAATCAAAATATCACCATTTAAATCCTCTTAGCCTTACTATACAAGATCCAATCTTTTCCTCTTCTCACTTGTGGCATACCCATCCAATAATATGACTTTTCCTCTTCAAATTCCTTCACCCATACCTATTGAATCTCCTGTCATAAAAGTTATCCTCTCCCCAGATCAGCCTGTGAGAGCCCAAGAGAAAAAACCCCCTCCATCTTTTTTTTTTTGATTTATTATTAGCGTGTGATAGAAGTTAATGTCGGTTGTCTCAAAATAGCCCGAATGGTAGTGGAAAGGAGCTGGCAGTAACAAATGTTACAGTTGGTAGTTTCTTTCAACGCCATATTTAGCAATGCACAATACATTTACATTAAAGGAAATCCTCTATTGAAATACCATCTCTAATTTCTTCTACCTTAACGGCTATACGCCATAATCTCGTTTGTAATTTTTTTTTTGTTTAGAAATGAAATGCATGAGGCACTCCTAAACTAACATTTGTCTTATCTGTACCTTTAGTCAAATTGACCCACACCACTGATATAATAAGAATGGAGACACCAAAACTATTATAGAATCCTATACAAGAATGTGTCTAGAAAGAGACGTCTATAAAAAAAATAGCCAATCTAATATTTGTACATTTCGACATGGACTCTTATATACTAAGAGATACAAAGTTTGATTTAAAAGAGTTGTCTAATCCTCTTCAATGAGTATACTAAGCATTACGGACCATAACATAAACCATGCAAAAATAATTAAGTAACATCGGTCGTAAAAACTGTGATTATTACTAAGGCTAAGGAATTAATATACAAGAAGATTTGAAATCATTTTATCTAGATAAATCATAACGCTCTTTCAAGCCCAAAGATGTAAAGAACGACCGCTATGAAGGCAAAATATTATTATGAGTTTTTGAAGCTACCCATAACAATGATGACATCTTAAACTTCAAAACACAATTATGATCTAAATCCTTTTCTAGATTCATTCGCTTTTCAATAGCATTTAGTAAATCTATTCAACAAATTGCATACCTCAATTAGCAATTGCTTCTGGCCTCCCTCCATGGTCGCACCATCTTCTTGTTTCATACCTAAACCATTGGCTCCATCTCCCATAATTGTTGCTCAAAGATGCTCTAATATCATCCTCCCAAAAGTATCCTCACCAAAATACCTGACACAACCAAAGTAAATATGGAGGGGCACTACATTGCCAGTGTCTGTTCAGTCCACCATGTCACTACTGACAACGTGGCTGTGAGATTGTTGGCCTCTTCTTTCAAAGGCAAGGCCTTACAGTGGTATAGAGTCCTCCAACCTAATTCAATACATAACTGGGATGACTTGGGCACTAAATTGTGCCAACACTTTGAAGATAGAAGTGACCATTTGTCACTTATGGAACAGTTGGCTTCAATCAAGAGGGCTCCACATGAGTACATGGTAGATTTCAACTACGGTTTTCAGAAGACATGGGATAGGATCCCTCAGTTGGTGAAGCCCTTTCCTAACACTGCATTTATGTACTATTTGAGGTCTTTAAATCCTGATATTGCAGTTATGATTCAATCCATGGGTGGAGTTGTCTTGCCTGATGCTTATGATACAGCCATTAAGGCAGAAAATTCCAGGCAGGGAAGATTGCTCCAAGGCCACCTATGCCTCTGTTTCTAGAAACCTCTGTCATGCAACCTGCTACTATTGCTCCAATTCCCACTGCAGTCAACCCTATCCCCTCTCTAGCTTCACCTACATTTGAACAAATAGAGGAGAGAGATGCTCAGATCAAAAAGTTAACTAATGAGTTGACATTGGCGAGGAGGTAGAATGCACAACCAAGCCGGCGATATCAGCAGCCTAATCAGATTATCAACCCTTCAATCAAGGTTATCAACAAAAAAGGCCACCGTATCAGCATAATGTGCAAAGGCAAGGGCATCCTAGCTACATTAGACCTCTCAATGCTATTAATCCTAATGCAACTACTACTTCAGGGCCCCTTGTGCCGATCCAGAACAATCTAGCTCAAGATAGTGACTGGTGTGACCCTTGCAATCAACCACATGACCAAAATTTGTGCCAAGGAGGACATTTCAGTCACACTTTGACAGTGCAAGATCATCCATCAAGCTTGGAGCATCAGGTTAACATCAACCAAGGAGTGGTTGATAGTCAAGAACAAATGCAAAATGATGCAACTCTAATGAATTGGACTTATGATGATCACTGTTGTGTTAATCAAAGTTCTGGTCCAGTTGCATTCAATACAAGATCAAAGAGAAGGGCTGTTGAAGACACATCAGTGCCTGCAATCAGCCAATCACATGTTCCTAATCTAAACCCAATCTAATCTACAAAGGAAAAGGTGGCTATTGTTTCATCAAAACAAGCAAATCCAACTGTTGGTAAGGCTAACTTAGCCTCAACAGTCAGACCAAGTGAAGAACAACAAAATAGAAGTGACCCTGTAGTCACTAAAACATCTCATAAGGGTAGCCAAACAACTTTCAATATAGTGGAGCAGATGAAGAAAACAAACATAGGCATCAACATGTGGGATGCATTGCTGATTCCATCTCAAAGGAACCTGCTCTAGGAGGCTCTAACCGATATCAGTCATAACGGTGCAGAATTTTCGAGTGAAAGGACTGCTGCCCCAATTAATCTATGTCAGCCCAAGGAAGAGGTAAGTACAAGCAAAGATAAGAAGCCCCCTCCATTCTATGTTTCCCTAGTCATAGGTGATAAATTGTTGCATAACTGTATGATAGATTTGGGGCAGGTACCTCTGTCATGCCAAAGGTCATTGTTGAGAAGTTAGGAATAGAGTATGAGCTTGTAAGAAAAGGTGTAGTTCAATTAGATGGTACTGTTGTCAAGAGAGTAGGTGTTATTAAAGGCCTAAAGCTCACCTTACATGCATGCCTTGGCTGCTCTATTTCACAAGACATATCTGTTATTGACCTCCCATCATACTTTAGTATCTATTTGTCTAGGGATTTCACTGCAAAAATAGGTGGATATTTGTCATCTGACTGGTCACATATGTTTTTTAGAACCAGATATGGTACCAAAGTGACCATTAGGGATGAACCAATTTCCAATGACCACATAGAACCCTACTCTCCAAACCCTGACAACATGAATTGTACAATACATGAGTTGGAGGAGAAAGATAACAATAGACATGAGGCTGCCACTCCTGTGGATGAAGTATCAGATATCCTACTTGATGAGTGGGCCGATTGCTTTCAGTTTGACACTCTTGATTGTATAGAAGATATAGGGCTAAGTACTTATTGTATCCATGAGGAAGATGCCATTATCCCCAATCTTAAAAAGGAAAGATTAGATCCGAAGAGGATATGGCAGATGTACTTTGATGGCTCCAGAAGAAAAAATAGAGCAGGTGTTGGGGTTGTATTGATTTCACCCCAAAAGGAAAGGTATTTCTCTTCATTCAAACTACAATTTAGTTGTACTAACAACATAGCTGAATATGAAGCCTTGATTCAAGGCATACAGCTAGCTCAAAAAAGAGGAATAAAAATGTTACAAATATTTGGTGACAGTCAACTTATTGTTCACCAAATAAGAAAGTTAAGTGTTTCAAAGAATGACTTGCTAAAGTCATACAAACATAGAGTCTGGGACTTGATTGAAGACTTTGATGCCTTCAACATTCAGGCGATCCCTAGACAAAAGAACAAGGATGCTGATAGGTTGGCTACGGTTGGCGCCCAGTTTGATATTCCTCTAAATGTCAAACAAGTTTTAGATCAGCATGTAAAGATTATGGTTAGGCCTGTTGTGCCTGACAATGTGATAAGCTGGCAAGTGTTTGATAGTGACCAGCAAATTGTGAGTTTCTTGCAAGATGAGGCAGAGTTTGCTGCCAAAAATCAATCAGTTTTGCAAGAGCAGTATGGTGATTAGATCATCTAGCTGAAAACCAACAAATTTCCTAGAGGCCTGATCACCCTAGAAAACATGTTTGGGCTTGATGATCAACAAAAGAAAGAAAAGATGAATATGACAGTAAAGAAGCAAGACTATGAAGAAGTAGAGGTTGCACATGGAAAATCTCTAAAACATGGTAAGGTAAATACTCAAGCTGAAAGGCAAGGTTTCATTAGGCTTTGTGATGAGTTTAATGATCTAATTGCTTAGGATTATAGAGATTTGAAATGTTTTGATCCTGGTTTAATCCAAGACACCATTGACCTAGATCCCAATGCCAAGCCTATCCGCCAAAAGCAAAGGCCTGTCAATCCTAAAATAGAACCATTAATGAGAAAGGAGCTATCCAAGCTCATAGAGGCTAAGATCATTTATCCTATTAAACATTCCTCTTGGGTAGCCAACTTAGTTCCAGTTAAGGAGAAGAATGGAGAAATTAGACTATGTGGACTTTAGAGACTTGAACAAGGCCTCACTTAAAGACCACTACCCACTCCTTTCCATGGAGCAAATCCTACAAACAGTAGCAGGTGCTGAAAGGTTTTCATTCCTAGATGGCTACTCAGGCTACAATCAGATCCTAGTGAAGGAATCAGATCAATACAAAATAGACTTTACCAGCAAATGGGGTACTTTGGCCTATCAAAAGATGCCTTTTGGACTGACAAATGCTGGAGCCACCTTTCAGAGAGCAATGGATTTGGCTTTCAAATGCCTGATCAATGATCTTATCTTGGTGTATCTTGATGATTTTATAGTGTATTCTAAGCATGCAGCTGACCATTTGGGTCATTTGAGAAAAGTCTTCGAAAGATGCAGAGAGTTTGGGATATCATTAAATCCCAAGAAGTGTATATTTGTTGTCCTTGAAGGTAAATTGCTAGGACATGTGGTCTCCAAAGAAGGATTGGCTATTGAACCAAAGAGAACAAGCGCCATTCTTGCTCTTCCCCTTCCCAGCCATAAGAAAGGTCTACAGAGTTTCCTGGGGAAGATCAATTTTGTGAGAAGGTTCATACTTGATTTTGCCTCAATAGCAAAACCCCTCACAACTATGCTAAAGAAGAATGCTGCTTGCATTTGGTCCAAGGAAGGAAGGGATAGTTTGAAGCTATCAAACAAGCTATTGCACAAGCTCCTACACTGATAAATCCTAATTATGAGAAAGATTTCATCCTTTATGCCTTTGGAGGCAAGGAGGGTATATCAGTTGTCCTGACGCAACAAAATGAGGAGAAGTTGGAGCAGCCAATTGCTTTCTTCAGCTAGCCTCTCAAGGGATATGAATTGAATTATGAATTCATAGAAAGACAAGTGTTTGTTGTGGTCAAATACTTGAAGAAGTTTAGGCATATGGTGAATCACCCTGGCACTAAAGAGTTTCTCCTGAGCAAGGATATGAATGAGAAAAGAGCTAGGTGGATCACCAAGGTAATGGAGTGTGACATCAACGTCAGCATTACTAGACTGATCCATGGCAAAGGTCTATGTGAACAAATGGTAGCAGATGTCAAAGGTAGAAGTGATGTTGTATATGTTCAAGAGCGGGCGCAATTAGTTGAGCCTCATACTCCAACTGACTAGCATCACAACATGATCACATTCCTACAATCAGGTAGATGTCCAGATGGATTGAATCAATCAAAAAGAAGGTATTTCAAACTTCAATCCATCCCTTATGTTATTATTGATGGTGTCTTGTTTAGAAGATACATCAATGGAGTTCTTCTTAGGTGTATAATGCAAAATCAGACTTCAAGAGTACTAGAAGAATTTCATAATGGCCCTGTTGGTGGCCATTTTTCTCCTAGAACAACTGCAATAAAAATCATGAGGGTCGGTTATTACTGGCCTAGTTTATTCAGTGATGTGCATAAGTGGATCAAAAATTGTAAAGAATGTGCATTATTTGCTGGAAAGTAGAGACTGGCGGCTCTTCCCCTTCATCCAATCAAAACAGAGTAGCCTTTTGCTCAATGGGGTTTAGACTTCATTGAGGTAATCAATCTCCATTCTAGTGCAGGTCATAAATGGATCCTTACAGCCACTGATTATTTCACTAGATGGACAGAGGTAGTTGCATTGAAGGATGCTACAGAGGCATCTATTGTGGATTTCCTTGAAGGTATAGCCACAAGGTTTGGTGTGTCATCCACCATCATTTCTAATAATGCTAAGGCCTTCATAGGCACAAAGGTCAGTGAATGGGCACTAAATCATGGAGTGTACATGAAGACCTCATCAAACTATTATCCTCAGGGCAACGTTTTGGCTGAGTCCAACAAAAACTTAATCAGGATTATCAAGAAGACCGTGGAAGATAATCAAAGGATTTAGCATTCTAAGTTAAAGACTGCTCTTTGGGTTGATAGGATCACTCCCAAAAAAGCCATAGGTAATTCCCCTTTCATGTTGGTATATGGAAGGGAAGCAAGGGTTCCATTGTCATTGGAGCTTCCTTCTCTTGAGTTGGTGCAACAACTAGAGTTAATATAAAATGATGCCATGATCGTCAGGATTGCAAAATTGATGGAACTTATAGAAAAGAGAGATGCTGCCATGAGAACTCTTGAGGTTCACCAAGATCAGGTTAAGAGAACCTTTGATAGAAAATCTACTAACAGAACATTCAGTGAGGGAGATATAGTGTTGAAGTGGGATGCAGATAGAGCCAAAGCTAGAAGACATTCAAAGTTTGATGCCCTATGGAGTGGCCCTTACATCATCATTAGTTGCAAGCAAGCTAATGCATTTCAACTTTCTAGGCTGAATGGTGAGGTCCTGCCAATCCTAGTCAATGGGATTCATCTCAAACCCTGCTTTTAGCATGGTTGTGAGGTCTTGTAAATAAGGTAGGTTTCCCTTCAATAAGTGCCCTTGCACTCTGTTGTATTCTTATTAGGAGATACATGCTTGCTTGTTGTTTTTTGTTTTGGCTTGGTAGCTTGCCCAGTGTTGCAGCTCCTCTACTCTTGTTGCAGTCTCTTTTGACTCCATGCCCAATGGATGTATAAGGCTACTGATCTAATGTTTAGTAGGTAAACATCCCCAAAAGTCAACAAAATGTTGTCATATTTTGTCTAGCCCCAAAATATTCCCGTCCCCCTAGAAATCCAATCAGAGAAAGCCTAAATAGAAGAAGGAAGGTCTTATCCTATATTTCCTCATGCTCTGCCTTGCAAAATTTCCCAAAATCTTGCTTGGAGAATCCTTGCAGCAAACCCAGAAACCCTTTGTCTTCAAGTGCCTTCCATTGTAGATAATTCTTAGTTTTATACTTAGTCATTTTTGTATGCATCTTTGTATGTGTCGTTGTATGTATATCAGATACAAAGGGAGGATACAAAAGACATATCGGTGACACTTTTGTGTATCGGCAGGACTTGGTTGTGGTCCCGTGGATAGGCCGATGTAGATGCAAGGTCAGATGCAAGGCGATATACAAAAGGAATATACAAAGGGTCATCAGTGAGACTTTGGCCCATCGGTATGACAAGTCTTAGAGTCTCCCCAACAATTTGATGTATATGCAATATACAAGGCGAGATACAAAAGTGAATGTACAAGGGCGGACCCAAAGGAAAAATGTAATCAGTTTGAGAAGGCAAAGGGCGATTGTATGCGTCTGTGTATGTATATTGCATTGTATATGTGATATATAAAAGGTAATATAGTTTCAGCATATACAATGCAGATGCGATGAAAAATTTAATCCTAGTGAACTCCAGGTGGGGTCCGCGGTTGTATATTGTATTGTATATGTGATATACAAAGCCAGATACAATGAGATATACAAAATTGAAGATGCAATCACGCATGTCGATGCAGAATCAAGAGGTACAAAGTGCATTTGTACATGCTGAAAGGTAGAAAAGTCAAACATCTTTTGTATGTATTAGATGCATGTATATGCGATATGCAAAAGAAGGTCAGATACAAAGGCCAGATCCGATTCCAATTCCAATCCGCTTCATAAAAATGTTGAAGTCCGCTTTTGTATATTTGTATGTTTTGTATATGCAATCGCATATGCAAAGGCATATACAAAACCCGATTGGGGTTTTTTTTGCTAGTCTATTGTGTAGCGGTGGGTCCCAATTTTTTCATAAAACTATTTTGTAGCGATGGAGCCACAGATGGAGATCAAATGGAATGATGACATGTGTCAAGGCTGATCCAAGGTCCGATTCAAGGCATATGCAAAAGGTGATACAAAGGTTAAGGTTCGCTTTTGTATGTTGGCAATTGTATTGTATATACATTTGCATATACAAAGGCAGATATAAAGGCACATACAATCGCATATACTAAAAATTAAATATACAAAAAAGTGAAAGGAAAGAAAATTGCATAAATGCATAAAGTGAACCTAGCAGTGTAAAGTGCATATACAATTGCATATGCATGATCAGATACAATTGCATATGCAAAGCAATATACAAGTGCAAGATGTAGTTGACCACAACTTTGACCGCAGATATCTTCTACATTCTAGCGAATTTCAACATGCTTCAAAAGGCAAAAGTGCTTATTTTTTCCTCCTCTTTCATCTGGGGGGCTTTCGAGAGGAATCTTCTCACTTTAAAAATATGATCTAGATTTTCATGCTCATCCGATAGGACATCCTTGTGACTGATTTGGCTTGTGCAGAGGCTAATACTTTCACAATAACTCCAGTTGGTGAGCTTTGCAGGTGCATTCACGATGGATGGTCAAATTCTTTAATGCACCATGGGTTCCTCTAGCTCATTGGTAGATATCCTCGTGGCCTGCAATGTCTTTTGTGCTCCTCACTTCATGTTTTGCCCTCTTTTGCATGTGGGCAACCATTTCTTGGGTTGCAAACCTGCCAACAACATGATTCCTGTTCTTTTTACCATGCCCCTGCCCATGTGCCCTTATTCCTGCATTGATGACCTCAGATCCTGTGGAGCGACCTTAGCATCCCCTGCACAAGAACTTAACCTATATAAGACATTGTGACCTCATTATTTAGGAGGATGGTAAATTTTGGGTTGTAATGCTACCAAATTTCTTGTAGTCAAACCTCTTAGTGTAATTATAGGGTAAGGGAATGTGACTCACTATGCCTGAATCTGGGCTCTATTGTCTTCTTGTTTATCCACCAATGAATGTGATTAGCTATACTGTGTCTTTTCCTGCTACTAGTTATTTTGTATTGTAATGGCTTCTGACCTTCATGATCAATATATGCATGATTTCTTGCCTCTCTTATGTCCTAATTTTTGTGTTTTACTTGAAGTTATAATCTATTTTGTGAGTAACACGGCTCCTCTATAGGTTAGATTTTCATATCGAAGCCTCAATCAACCCTATAAGTCTATGTGAACTCCCTTCATGATTGAGATCATTGTTGTGTCTCTCTTCTAGAATCACTATCACTCACTAAATCTAGTGTATCACCCTTTCATTTCAGTTTCTTTCTAACCCTTTTCCCCTGCAAGCATTAGCACTAGGTTTAGGTAGTTTTCTCTAAGCATTAGGCTTAGAATGAGGAACTAGCCTTCTCTGAAGGTCTGATCTTAGTTCACAAGGTCCCACACTTCGAGATCATTCCCATTGTGTCATTAGAATGCTTGGACTCTTTCCAAGCAGGATGCAATTCTATGTGACAACACTAATGTTTGATGCAAAAGAGTTGTCAGTTGTTTTGGAGATTATGCATTGGTAAGTGCATCAACAAGTAATTGGCTAGTAACAGTACAATCTTGTTTAGCTATATATGTGTCATGGTTAAAATTATGTTTTTTTTCATGGTCCTTTAAATTATTCTCAACATGAGTATCATGATTTAACCTCATTATCATTGGATAAAGTAACCATGTTAGGGTTTAAATGATAACTCCTTTGTAAAGGAAATTAGGACCCCAATTAGTTTGTGGCATAAACAAAACAATATGGCTAAAGGAGAGAAAGTTTAAGCAATGCAATCACTCTCAAATTTGTAAAATCAAAAAACCATTAAGAAATCAAGCTTATGAAAATGAATCCCTAGAGGCAAATCCAGCAGCGGGTATGGTGGGAAAAAGTAAGGTCACATAATTAAATTTGAAACCCTAAAATAAGAGGAGTCTTTGGAGCACAAATAAGAAAGGAAAATCAAACCCTCAACAAATCTTTAAAAAGATGTAGCACCCAGAAAAATTAGATTTGAACCCGTAGTTGAGAAGGTAAAATCCTAAGACAAATCCCTAGGGAGTGTAGCATTATTTAGGTTATTCAAAAGTATATGGAAAATAAAAACCTTTCTTTAATTATCTAGGCTAGAATTAAATAAATACAAGCAATTAAGTACAAATTAACCTAAATAAATAGAGATGGGATTGATAATTAAAATTGAAGTAAATCTAATAGGTAAGTGAGAGGATTGTGTATACTTAGTTTTGAAATCAATAATAAAGGAATGATGCAAATGATGTGCTAAATTGATTTTCTACTTCTAGATAATTAGTGGCCTTAGGCCAATGATTGTCTTAGAATATATAATATCTCAAAAATCTACGTGGTTTAATCTTGAGCACTACGACTTTGATCTTGAAAGTCATGGACTTGATCTACTACGTAGATTTTATTTGTGCTACATGAGATCTTGATCTGATATAATGTGCACTTGAAAACCTATTTGCCTTTGTCTTCTAGATAGCTAAACTTGTCAAGGTGGTGTCTACGGACATCATTTAGTAATTTATTGGATTGATAGAAAAATAAGTTCTACATCAAACCCTTGTGACAAGATCCAAATTAAGAATGATGAGTGATATCAAAGACATCATACTCAAACATGCATATGGCCTAGATGACAATGATTGAAATTTTAATTCTTTTGATTCCCTTAGAAATTAAAATGTTCTCTAGTTGTTCTCCCATATAAAATTATGCATATTGAATGTATTTAAATACAATGAAAACAAAATGTCACACAAACGTGTGTTGAGTCAGCTCATAATGGCTAGTAGAAATGGGTAGGAAAGCTTGAATTTGAATTTGAAACTTTTGATTTCAAGTTCATTCATGGGCACTTTGAGATTGAACCAAGTCAATCTTAAGCGACTAAAAATGAATCCTAGGGTAAAATGATAATGTCAACATAAAAAACAAATGCATGGATCTAAGTGAATAAAAGTGCAATAATGACGAGTAAATAGTGAATGTATAAGAATAACTGTAAATGAGAGTAGATAAAGGTAGATAGAGAGCACAAAAGTATACCACTTGTTAATATCTTATTGCGTTAAAATTTAATACATTCCACCAAAATAAACACTAAACCAAATGGGAAATTAAATGGGTATACTAATTTCACTAGTACACCTCTCTTACATTTTTTTAATGAATAGTACACTTCTATTTTATTTTAGTTTATTTTATTTGTTGCACTATTTGTTTATTTTTATTTGTTGTGTGTTAAATTTTCTATAGTTGTCTTTGGATCTTATTCTTTGATTTCCACATCTTTTCTTAGCATCTCAAAATTTTATTAGGACAATTCTTTGATCATTTTTTAATCCTCGTAATAGATCACAAAGTGCAATTAATAATATTGATGATAAAAGGTGTAAAGGAAGATAAGGTTTATCTAGGTTTAGTCTAGGCTAATCTAATAAAATGCATATACATAAGTACAATTAATTTAGATTAATTAATTATGAGTTGAGATTTGAATATCGAGTTAGTAATTGATATGTGGTAAATGTAAATAGAAACAAGTGTACTTAGTTCGATAATTGATGAATCTATGGAGATTGATGAAGATATGAATATAATAAGCCTTGGTATCATCAACAATAAGTATTAGACTGATAATCACCTTGGAATCAAATTTTTATGTTGACTCCATGCAGGGACAAGTTTGACAGTTTGAGATGAATCTGTAATCATGAACTTGTCCTACACTGACAAACTCATCCTATGTGATTTGCAAACTTTTGTTCTTTAATTCGTCTGATACATGATAGTATGTTTTGCTCTTATTGAATATTTGGGGACTTGGTGGTATTTATAAATACCTTAAGGCTATCTGCTCATCACAAATAGTCAAGCTCTCTCAAATCAACCCCCAAAAATTGAGCAATGCTTGAAAGCAATAATCTCTAGTCAAACAAATGCTCGTATGAAAATTTGTGTAGAATTAAATTCCTTTTAGTGCACCAATTGAAGTATGTAATGCAAGAGATGTGAATATTGTTTGAGAGTAGGAGATTCCTACATGTTCCAAAATGAATGCATTAACCACCTTTAAATACAAGGACACAACAACATATCATGCAAACTTATGTTTATCGGTCCTAGGCAGAAAGGGTAAAGGTGGGAAGTTGGTCACTTTTTTATTTTAAAAATTTAAATTTGGGTGGGATGAGCCCACGACCACAAGGACAACCTCACAACTATGAATTAACCCC
The DNA here is from genome assembly GCA_027924645.1 of Cunninghamia lanceolata. Taxonomy (NCBI): domain Eukaryota; kingdom Viridiplantae; phylum Streptophyta; class Pinopsida; order Cupressales; family Cupressaceae; genus Cunninghamia; species Cunninghamia lanceolata. The sequence continues at coordinate 1,677,886 of BSBN01000223.1, read as the reverse complement.
AATATAACAAAGGGGCTAAATTTCCACCCACCGTAAACAACCAGTGAGTTGTAACTCACCGACTGTACGGTAATCTAGTTGATGAGGAGTCGACTCCACCTAATGATCAAATATGCATAGTCGACATCACAGATTCATGTTGTACTGTTCGTCGATGTACAATCATCTAGCAAGTGGGAACCGTACGGTCTTCGACCAGCCGGTCGTTTACAACACACTCGCCGGTTAAGCTCTTCCCTAAATTTCAGTAGGTAACGTGTGCATGGAAATGAGTGTGAGCGTAGATGTGTTAAACAAGTAGATAGAGCAAATGTATAAGGGTGTGTGAACATGTGAATGAGAATAAATAGTAGGTATATAAGAACATGTTTAATGAGATAAGTAGATGATATAAAATAAGAGACCCATCTTATACAAAATTATGCTATTTATCAATAATTCTATATATCAAAACACTTCCCTACAAATAAACCTAAAATGAAAGAAAAATAAAATCATAATTTATAGTAAGAATTTTGTAGTAATCTTTCTTTATCTTTTACATTAATATAGCCTAGGTAAAAATGCAGGCTGGAAAATTTTGTTGTTCTATACCATTTTAAGTAGCTTCGTATGATATGTTTGGGGTAGGCTAACTAGTCCAATCCACTACCAAAAAAATAAGAGAGCTCGAAAATGCATTAACCAAGAATTTCAATACAAAGTTGATTGCGCCAGAAAACTTCTCTTGAAGCAAATCTCCTGCTTTCGACACGCCTTTCTTTTTATTGCCACGTATACCACAGGTGGCAGTTGAATCCATGAGGGTGATGTGAGCTGGGCAAAAGTCAGTGGATAATATACAGTCTAAACTGAAGCTGTATGGAATTCGGTAATGAATCAAAATGGCCTTGTCAAAGGAATATAGATGGTCTTCTCAAATATGTGATATCACAAGGGATCCAGCTTCTACTGCCTGGGGTGCCTTCTGCCCATGCCTCTTGTTTGCCCGCAATGTACACAGCATTACAGACGGTGAGGTCTCATTTGTCAGGTGGGTTTTCTCTATAACCCTTCTTTTTCCAGCTAGTAATGGAAAGTATAATAGTAGAGAATTGAATTCTCTTTTCATTTTCTATAGGGTTGTTCAACTGAATTGAAGTTTTTTTGTTTTGTTTTTGGTTTTAGAAGAATAATCTCAATGGTAATGATTCAAGTCCAAACTAAGTCTTTTTTCCAGCTAGTAATGGAAAGTAGAATAGTAGAGAATTGAATTCTCTTTTCATTTTATATAGGGTTGTTCAACTGAATTGAAGTTTTTTGTTTTGTTTTTTGGTTTTAGAAGAATAATCTCAATGGTAATGATTCAAGTCCACAACTAAGTCTTGGAACATGAACAAGCTCATTCTTTAGGGATCCGAGATGCCTGGTTGTGGTTAGAGATATGGGGGTGTAAAGCCCTTAACGAGTTTGTTGAATATGTGAACCAACAAGCTGAGATCCAATTTCTAAAGGCTGAACATTGTAAACTTTCACAATGCTTCAGAATTCTTAAGTATTCCACCAGGATCTGCAAACAATTGCACATAAACTTAATAAACTTCAAAATCCCTGATAACCCAATCTAAAATTCGTTGGGCTTCTTTGTTTTTTTATCCTGGACCCTTTCAAAATCTCTGCTTACCTTAATAAAAACATAAACTTAATAACATAAACTTAATAAACAGCAAATAGTAGCGAAGACATAGGAGAGGCTTGAACCATTAAAAAATGTGGGAGACTAACCCAGATCTCCATTGGATAGCTTTTATTAATAAGTAAAAGACGCATCTAACCAGTAATGATTTCACTACTTACCTCTCTATATCCTTGTACATAACTATAATAAACTTGAAATCTAACAAAATTGTAACCCAAAAGTGGCAAAAATAGAAATCTACTCAGATAATGGTTTCTTGGTTGCTCGGCCTCTCCTAGTAAAAGATGATAGATCTTAAAAAATAAATTTTTCATTTTACAAGCAATTATTTAAAATTTGAAGAATCTTGTGCAAGCTTCTAAGAAAGGCCTTAGATGATATAGAAGCAGCAAAAGGAAAGTAGCCTTGTTAGTATTTTTGTGCTTTTTCATTACCATGTTTAAAGAATTTTAGTTGCAACATGGATATAACAATGATGTAATTATTGCTTTAATACTTTGTATGGGAATGCCATTCTCCATTGTCATATATAATGGATGCGGTAATGTTTGTTTTATTGAGATAATTATTATCAAGAGCTTGAAGACATTATTTTGATTCAAAACCTTATTTAGATTGAGGATTTTTATTATACCTTGTAGGATTGTGATCATTAATTGCACATTCTAAGATTTGTGTAGGCATGGGACTAACTGTAAACTCAAACTTTCCTTGGCTTGGATGCAGAGCATGCATGTTCCATCTTCTTTTGGGAGGTTGCTGGGGAGCAGTTGCTTCTTTTGTGTGTGGACCAATTGGGTACTGGTTTACATGTGTATCCTGCTATGCCGCTCCATATAGACGCCAGCTGAGACAAAAACAGGGCCTGCCTGAGATGCCTTATTCTGATTTTACAACTCACTTTCTTTGCCACCCATTTGCATTATGCCAAGTACTGTTTTCTATATCATCTTGTTGAAAGCTTTAAATTTATATTTCCTTAATCTTTTTACAGAGAATCTTATTGACTCAAACAAGATACTTTGGCAGGAACACAGACAAATAAACTTCAAACAATCTCAGTGTGTCCCTGGACCTGGTGAAAGCACAATAGACAGGAGTCCAGATGAAACTGTGACACATGTGGAAGCTGTTCAGAAAATGGAAAGATAATATGGTAGGCAATTTCCCTTGGGTTTTGGTCTGGGAGCAATTGTTATAGAGGGTAGCTTATTTTTACTAGTGATGGTAATGTGGGACTGCTCTTGTGCCCATACAGACGACAGTGGCAAGTCATGTATCATTTGAACTGTATGGTCTTGTGTAGGTTTTATTATTCATCATTTTCTTGTAAATAATGTGGAGATGATCCTAAGAGGTTGTGTATAAATTAGATTCCATGCCAATCAAGATGTAAACTTCCAAATACATGAGAGAGATGATTTCGTCCCTGATCTACTACCATTTGATGTAAAGAACTTTCTATCTGGAACTATGTATATAGATATATGCTATATAACCTTTAGGAGAAAGAGCATGGTTTTTGGAAGAGGCCAATTATTCTCATTGCTAATTACACTATGATGTTTTAATTTTTGAATTTTGAAGAGGTTCTATGTAAACGAGAGTTAAATTCCATTTTTCTTAAGCATCTTATTCTCCTATTTACAAAGCAGAATGATGTTACAATAATTTAGCAGAAATAAAAGACATAAATGCAAAACAAGTCCAGTCCGGTACCTACCCACCTAAGGTGGAGCCACAACTGCAATCAGATCGTATGCAAAGAGGTAAATCAGATCGTAAATACATGTAATGGTGAAATTTGCATACCCATGCCATTTTCCATTTAGTTTTGTGCCCATATTGAGAAAATGTCTTCAATACATGTACATATTGACAATGCAACGTTGGGCTTATTCTTCCTAGCCTTTGCTTATCTATATACACATATCTCCATGTGTTTAGTCATTAGCTCATCCTTAAACACATACATTTTGATACATTTACTTTATTCGTATATTTATTACATTTACTTGTACACCTACCATTAGCCACTTGGATTTGAACGTTTTATTATTCAAGTTTGTTTCCTTGGTAGTGGGGTCGACACCATAATTGCAAACTAAAATTTAAATTTTGGCTGATTGATCCCATTCATTTCTTGCCTTGAGCTAACTAAGTACACATTTGACATAATTTGATGCTATGTGTTGATATATAAAGATATTTACTCGCATTCATTGTACAAGTCTGGAATTAACAAGCATTCTCTCATCCTAGAGTATTGAAGGACAAATCAATAGCTACACATTTCATTCTGGAATTAACTTTCAGTCTCTCTCATCCTAGAAATTAACAAGTAGTCTCTCTCATCCTCAAGTATTAAAGGAGAAATCAATAGCCACACATTTCAATATGGAATTAACAATCAATCTCTCTCATCCTAGAGTATTAAAGGAGAAATCAATAGCCACACATTTCAATATGGAATTAACAATCAATCTCTCTCATCCTAAAGTATTAAAGGAGAAATCAATACCCATATAGTTCAATTTGGAGTTCTAAAAACAATAAAGAATTTGCATACACTATTTTAGGTCTTTTACTTGTTGTCTTTCAATCTTTGTACATATTTTTAGGTGTTAACTTAAGACAACTTGTTTCTTTGTGATGAAATGATAGCCCCTCCAAAGTATTGTTAAATACCACTAGCCCTATTGTTAAATACCACTAGCCCTCAGATCAATAGGAGCAACAGAACAAATAAAGATCAATCTGATTAAGTATAAAGCAGAATTGCACACAACATGGGTCAAATCTAGAGCTATATGATGAGTTTGCAATCACAAATTTGACCCAGGGTACCAGACTCAATTCTTGATAGAGCAGAGGATTAGCATAGTATTTGAAGCATTCATTTGACAAAGAGGCATCAATTTTTTAACAAATTTTTGTTTGATATTAGAATTTTCATTGTTGACACACATTATTTGGTTGTAGAGCTAAGTATCATCCTCCTCAACATTTACTTTCTTAATTTGACTATTGCAATTATCAAATTTACCAATTTCAACTATATTTAGTTAATCTAGACCGGTTTATGCTTACTTGTATGCATTTGATTGGATTAGCCTAGGTTAACATTAAGGTTACATGACTTAGTTTGCTTCTATGGTTTCTTATCCACATTAGGGTTTTTCATATCTGCACTTACAAATTTGAAACTCTTTATTTTACTTTTGCTTCATTGCTTTCACATTGTTATATCTTTTTTCTTAGCTTTGTAAGCTTTATTGTGATATCTTTTGCACCCACCCTTGGCTAGACCACATTAGGGTTTCACTTTCATATGTGCTACATTTGTGATATTTCTAATAATCTAAAAGTGTGGTTTTGACATTTGTTTTTCCTATCTTTTATTTATGCCATGAGCTACTTGAGATCCTCATCTTCTACGGTGAAGGAGTGATCATCTAAACCCTAATATGAATCAAACCAATGAGAATGAAGTCTATTCCAATGCTCATAATGAAAACAATCAACAATGAGAAGTATGATCATGATGCTCATGTGAACTCTCAAGATTTTGCAAATGAGTTGGCTACTTTGGCTAGTGCAAAAAATCCTAAACAACTAGTGGATCTATGTTTCATATACTTTGCAAGTGGTTTATGTTAAGATTGTACTTCATCTATAGTGACTAGTGCATCTACTTTCACCCCTAATTTTACCATAGATCCATCCTCTACCATCACTTTTTCCACCCCTATAACTCATCCCCATAGTACCATGGCTATTAGTCTCCCATCATTTAGTAATTATCCATTTCCACTCCTTCCCCTCTATGATTTAACCTTGTAGCTATACCCCTCCATTTCATTACATTCCCATGCCTCTTTCATCCACCACTATAGGGCCTCTTGTTACCCCACCCAACAACACATCCCATACCCTAAACATCCTCAGCTACCTTTCTTCTTTTATGCCTTTACTCCAAGCCATTACTTCCTCCACCCCTCTTGTTTTTCATACTTATTCACACACCTCATAGTGGTTCCCACTCCTCATTAGTTACCATCCTTTCTTCTACCCTAGATGCTTTATTTCACAAAATAGATCAAGTAAAAAGAGAATGGATGCAAAGCGAAATGGACAAGATAGTGATGAATTTAAGGATGTCAAACATACACCACTATATTGTGACATTGTAGCATATCTATCACCTATGGGTTTTGTGGCACTTTGGTTTTCAATGCATGATGGAAAAAGTGACCCAAATAATTATCTTAGATCATATGCAGTTGCATGTGTAGGCTCTCTTTATGAAGAGAAGTTGTTAATAAAGATATTTCCATGCACTTTGAAAGATCATGCTATTGAGTGGTTCATTTCACTTCCTCAAGGGTCTATACATTTAGTTGATGATCTTACTAAATTGTCTCTAAAGTGAATGTTAATATGGGCCTTCAAGTAACAATTTCCAATCTATTTGACTGTGCCCAGGGATCACATGAACATATTAGTGATTATGTTATTCAATTTCAATATTTGTGCTCAAGTTGATCACCCCCTTACATAAATTTGAATCATAAAGCATCTTTATTAAGGGCTACTTAAACCAACTCATGATAATGTGCCTTTAAACAATTTTGCTTCTTACATGGATTTTTGTGCACATGTTAAAATTATAGTCCAAATTGCTAGCACATAATGTCTTTTAAGTATGGATATTCAAGCTAAAATGTTTCTTATCCTTCTAAGTATCAAAAGTCCCAACAACTTTTCGACGGGTAATGACATGAAGGAAAATGTGAATCAAGTTGCTAATACTTCTTCTTTTCCCTCTTTCAAACCAAATGCTTTTAGGAAGTTTATTGACCTTCAAGAATCTATGGATGATGTGTTTCAAATTTTGTTGAGTGCTAATTCACTTACACTCCCTCATATTCATCCATTAGATCCCAACAAACCACCTCCTAAAGCATATAATGATCAAGCATTTGTAATTATCATAGAGTTAGAGGGCATTACACACAAACTTGTATTGGTCATAAGCATAAGGTGCAAGACCTCATTGATAAAAACATAATCAAGATTGAAGTGGTTAATAATCCCCAATATTAGATTACATATTTACACTTGAAATCCATTTTTACATCATTCACATAATGTTGAAGCACATGATTAGGATAACAATCGTGATAATGTGGAAAATATCGGTTCTACTATTTCAAATGAGCAAGCTTTTGTGTGAAATATTGATTCTAATGCTACATCTAGGTATCCTCCTATGGATCCATAACTTTCATATTATGATGAGGAGATCCCACAAAAGAATTATTATGGACCATTGTACATTAAGGCTTACATGCAAGAATGAAAAATTTAAAACGTTCTAATTAATCCAACAAACCAATTTAACATATGCATGGAAGAATATAACATATGAATGGAAGATCTATTGGTTTGAACAAAATTAAAACTGTAATCATATGCTCATTCAAGGATTTCTTTAAAGATGACAAATGGAATGTTAATTAATATTTTGGGTTGTGTCATCTTGCCACTTGAGTTTGAATCAATCCCATGCCATCCCAACTATAGATCAATTTCTCTATTTTACTTGGTTCAAAAGAAATTCTTTCGATGGTACACCAATGTGTTAAATATGTTCATGAAGGAAGAACATAAAGATTTAATGGTTTCTATACACAAGTACTTGAATTTCATGCATGAAAGACTATATGAAAATTACTGAAACAAGAAGTTGTGGTGCATGAAATAACTATTATTCCACCAGAATCACAAGTTAAGAAGCAAGAATGAATAAGGAAAAAAGTGTCTAATGTTACACTTATTGAACATGTGTTTACACTTAGCACAAAGAAATATCAAGAAAAAACACATGCAATTGAAATTGAAAAGACAAGTAAAGAAGAGAAAAAAGCAAAACAATAAGAAGACAAATCAAATGACAACTTTGGGCACTAACAATTTAATGTATTGAACCACAACCAAAGATGCCAAAGGTGGTACCTAAGAAAAAGTTTTTTCAATGAGTTATGAGCATCACTATAGCGTATATCCATGTATACCTATAGCTTAGATTTCACCTTTACCTTTGTTAATTTGTTTTATGCCTTAACCTTTTTAATTACACCTTGTTTGTTGTGCCTTTCATACTCATTTGACCTTCTATATTTCTCTTACATGATTACCCTCCCCCACTTGAGGGGCATTTATGGTTTCCCTTTTTCCTTTGATATTTTCTTGTCTTACTTTTGTCTTTTGGCTTTTACTTAATTGCTTGAGTTGCCCACTTACTTTTGTTTATCCTTTGTTCCTCATCTGTGCCTTCATATATTTTGTCATTTTATTATGTTGTTCCTTATGTGTATGTTCATGCCTTTATTTGTCTTTAGCCACCATTTACTTCATATTTTGATTCATATTGTTATATCATCCTTCTCAGATCTTATATATTGTTTTCATATTGTTATAACATACTTTTTAGAGCTTACATATTATTCTCATATTGTTATATTGTCATGCCCAAACTTACACATGGACATAACCACACATAAACACTAATACAATTTAAAAAAAAATCTTTTAGGCTTTCATCACACTACATGTACGGTAGTGTTTCATGCGCACTCAACATTGTTGAAAGGAAGCTAGGTGTGCGGAAATGCTTCCTACACTAATCTAATGAGGAGAGAAGAGTGCAAATTCTTTTCAACCTTTACAATTACAGAGTTATTAATCCAATAACAAAGATATTGCAGTAATACACAACACAAGAATGTAAGATAGAAGAAGAGAGACAAGATATATGTGGCGAAAATCCTTACGGGTGAAAAACCCCACACTCCAAAACACAACTCAAATGTATTAACTAAACAATGAGGTTTACAATACAGTTGCAGAGCCAATGCTCTTACAGGAGTCTTCGACACTCGTATCTGGAGATAATTCAGCAGCATAACAATACATGTCAATCACACAATACATCTCTCAAAGCACCTGCTTAAATAGAAGTTTACAAGGCAAAATGAGCTTTTCTTGAGATGGGCATCCAACATGGCCTCATGGCCCAAAACCCATGCCTAAGGATGCTTGTCCAACACTGCAGCATGGTCATGACACTTGTCATAACACCCCATCCCAAAATGGTCACCTATTCCCAAGTTGGGCAATGACAGATGCTCTTATGACCCTTACGACTATTATAGAATCCATCATAACTATCATATCTTACAGCTGTAAGAGAATCTGTCATACACATGCTAAAAATAGTATATTCTCTTACAACATGTCATAACCCTCCTATGCCTTCTTCCAAGATGCCTTGTGACACATGTCTTCACCTGTCATGGTATCTTATATTTCTGACTCTTACGTGTCATAGATTCTGTCATAAGAATTTGTCATAACCGTTTCGATCAAAATTCCCTTACACACTATTCAAAGTGCTGACACATGGCAAAATACCTCTACCACTAAGTGGGACACCTTTCTCCTCATGTGAGGACAAAAATTATATGTTGTCACCTTCCACATAGGATGACACATCATCGTGCCAACTCCCACAAGATGACAAAACAAAATTTGCATCCTAATTACATAATAGGCAATAAATAAGTACATATAATAAATAAATGCAAGGAATTACCAAGGTTGAGACACCTTAATTCCCAACAATTGTTGCATGTGCAACGCAACAAAAGGTACATCTCATTACATGAGGGGAGAAGATTTGAAGAGAGGCGATACAAAATCCTATTCCATTCACCCTAAGAAGATGAATGGAACCTATTAAAGGTCTGGTGTCACTTCTCACAACGCCTCAAGGGAGAACCTTCATGAGGTAAGCCCCCTTTTAATTCCTATGTGAAAGTGATTAGTCAAGCCTCCATGGCATGACTTAGAACCACTTAATAATTTAATTACCAAATAAAGCAAAATCTATTATCTAAATTACATGAAGAAAATCAAAAACATATATTTCACCAGTTCTACTCATTTTTCTATTAACATTTAATGGCTCAAAAGATGTAAACACACATAGTCTAAACTAGTATACCTATATTTAAAAATATATATCTAAACTATGCTAAGAGATATCCTTCTCGAGGCACCTAATGTTAGGATTAGTGATTAAAATATAGGCGCCTCGAGAAGGATATCTCTCGATGTACTTTAGATATATTTTTTAAATATAGGTATGCTAGTAGCATCTGGAGCGGCAAGCCTAACTCTAACTATATTATATATCTTAAGAATTATTATAATTATATAATATATTATTATAATATAGGTTAGATATATTATTATAATATTTAATAATAATAAATTATATATAATCTTATAATATAGTTTAGATATATTATATAATAATTATAATTATATATTATATTATATCAAAAAATATATAATACACCTATATTATAATATATAATACTAATTATAATAATTATATATAATTATATAATATAATATATAATTATAATAGTATATCAAACCTATATTATAATATTAGGGTTATGGTTTTAATCTAATTAGGGTTATGGTTATGTTTATAAGTCTCATTACATTTAATGTTTTATTCATGTACCAAATTGTGGTTAAAGGCTTAGGGTTCCATGTACGGTTACGTTTATAGTTATGATTTAAATTAGTGTTAAGGTTAGCATATTTATCTTTATAGAAATATATGCACTAAGTGTAATGTTAGCACAACTTGTCAGAATTAGAGTTAGAGTTAGGGTTCAAATGAAGATTAAACATTTAGAATTAGGGGTTTGTTTAGGGGTTGGATTAGGATTAGGCTTATAAATAGGGTTAGATATAGCATTAGGCTTATAAATCAATGCTAAGAGTAATATTATGATTAAGGTTAGAATAAGGGTTAGCTATAGAATTATGATTACAATAACTCTAATTCTATCCCTAACCCTAACCCTAACTTTATTATTCCAACCATGTTGCAACATCTAAACAACATTATTTTAACCATAACCTTAACCCTAAGACTAACCCCAACCTTAATTCTAACCCTAACCCTAATTTTAACCCCAACCCTAATTCTAACCTTAAACCTACCCTAATTCTAATCATAATTATAACCCTAATTCTTGTCCTAATTGTAATACTAACCCTAACCCTAATTTTAACCTAATCCAAACCATAATTATATTTGTAACCATAACCCTAACCTTAATCCTAACACTAATGCTAACTATAACTCTAATTGTAATCCTAATGATAACCCTAATTCTATCCCTAACCCTAACCCTCATCCCAATACTAACCCTAACCCTAATTTTAATCGTACTTCTAACCCTAATCCTTATTCTAACCCTAACCCTAATTTTAGTCATAATTCAAATTCTAGCGCAAACCTTAACTATAATTCTACTCCTAACCCTAACTCTAATTATAACCCTAACCCTAATTCTCATTGTAATTCTCACCCTATTTCTAATTGTAACCCTAATTCTAATTATAATTCTAACCCTAATTCTAGCTATAATTCCAACCCTAACCCTAATTATAACACTAATCCTAATTCTAACATTAACCCTAATTCTAACCCTAACCCTAACCCCATCCCTATTTGTAATGCTAACCCTAACTCTAATTCTAACCCTAACCTTAATTCCAATCGTAAACCTAATCCTTATTCTAACCCTAAAAATAGCTCTAATTTTCACCCTAATTCTGATCGTAGTTCAAACCCTAACCCTAACCTTAAAACTAACCTTAACCCTAATTGTAACCCTAACCATAACTCTAGTTCTAACATTAATCCTAATCCTAATCCTAACCCTAACCCAACTATAATTGTAATCCTAACCCTAACCCAACTGTAATTGTAATCCTAACGCTAACCCTAATCCTAATCCTAGAACCCTTATTTTAACCCTAAACATAGCTCTAATTTTAAACCTAACTCTAACCCTGACCCTGAATTTAATTCAAACCCTAACCCTAATCTTAATACTAACATTAACCCTAATTCTAGCCCTAACCCTAACTCTAATTCTAACCCTAACCCTAACTGTAACTCTAATTCTTACCCCAATTTCTAATTTTAAACCTAACCCTAAACCTTATTATATGGTCATAAGCCTAATTCTAACCCTAACCCTAATTGTAACAATAATGCTAACCCTAATTATAAGAATAATTGTAACCCTAATACTAACCCTGATTTTAATTCTAACCCTAACTATAATTCTAATCCTAACCTGAAACTTGACCCTAATTCTAACCCTAATTGTAATCCTAACCCTAACTCTAATGATGACCCTAACCCTAACCATAATTCTAATCCTAACCCTAACCCTTATTCTAACCCTAAACATAACTCTAATTATAACCCCAACCCTAATTGTAATTGAAACCCTAACCCTAACCTTAATACTAATCTTAACCCTAATTGTAACCCCAACTCTAACCTTAATTCTAACATTAACCCTAATTATAGTCGTAACCCTAATTCTAACCCTAACCCTAACACCAACCCTAATTATAATCCTAACCGTAACTCTAATTCTAACCCTAACCTTAATTCTCATTGTAATTGTCACCCTATTTATAGTTGTAACCCTAATTCTTACTGTAATTCCAACCCTAACCCTAATTATAACCCTAACTCTAATTCTAACATTAACCCTAATTATAGTTGGAACCCTAATTCTAATGCTAACCCTAACCCCAACCTTAATTGTAATCTTTAACCCTAACTCTAATTCTAACCCTAACCCTAACCCTAACCCTAATTCTAATCCTAACCCTAACCCTTACCCTTATTCTAACCCTAAACATAGCTATAATTTTAATCCTAATTGTGATCGTAATTCAAACCCTAACCCTAACCTTAATACTAACCTTAACCATAATTGTAACCCTAACCCTAACTATAATTCTAACATTAACCCTAATTATAGTCGTAACCCTAATTCTAATTATAACCCTAACCCCAACCCTAATTGTAACCCTGACCCTAACCCTAACCCTAACCGTTATTCTAATGCTAAGCATAACTCTAACCCTTACCCTTACCCTTACCCTTACCCTAACCCTAACCCTGACCCTGACCCTGACCCTGACCCTGACCGTAATTCAAACCCTAACCCTAACCTTAATACTAACCTTAACCCTAATTGTAACTCTAACCCTAACTCTAATTTTAACCCTAATCCTAAATGTAACTCTAATTCTAATAACGACCTACCTTAATTCTAACCCTAACCCTAACCCTAACCCTAATTCTAACAATAACTCTAATACTAACCCTCATTCTAATTCTAACCCTAACTAGCAGTTGCACAGAGTTTATCTGCAATGAATTTGCCAATAGGTTTTAGGTTTTTTTCCCGCAAACATGGAATTCAAAAAGATGAGAGGCAATGATAAATGATTTTTTTATAAATTCCACATGCAGTTACAACTATTGAAATTTTTTAAGAAGTTTCTATTCTTGTTGGTGAAGACATACTTTGAAACATTTAGCTCACATAGAGCTCACAAGAGATCAATTTTGACTGCTAAAAAGGTAAAATATATTTATAAAGTAAAATAAATTTCTTGCTCAAAACACTCTAGATTTGACTATTCCCCCACAATAGATTTATGGAGTGAAGGGAGTGTTTATTTAATGCACTAACAATGCTAGTAAAAAAAGAGGATAGTTGGGCATGTTGGCGGCCCATTTGAGAGAAGGCAAAACTATGATTGGCATTAGTTAGTTTTTTGGGTGGGAGAAATAGGTAGAGAAAATAAGAGAGGACAAGATAGAGGATGGAGGTGTGAATCAAAGTGTAATTTCGTTTTACTAGTGAGTTGGTGTTGCCCAACTTCCATATTATTGTAGGTGTGAATAAGTGATTACTTGTTATTTATTGTTTCCCCATTTTGAAATTCTACTTCCATGCCTTGGAAAAAAATGTTGGTATAAAAAGGGGGTTCTTGTTTGATGGTTGTTCACTCATCTGTATTCAAATCTTTTAATATAGTCTTATAATTATATATAGTACTCATGTGAATAAGGTCGATAAACCTCTATGATTCCTTATTATCTTCACCTTACACTAAACCTCCCACATCTCTTTAGTGCCAAGGGTTGAAATTATATTTCTTTATTGTTATGATGTCCAAATATATATATGAAAGGTTGTTGCAATGCATACCAAAAATTATTATTGAGTTGTTCACAGCTAAGTTAATATAATGTGGGTATATTCTTGTGGTATCAATGATGTCGATCTGAGTTTTAAACAGAGGTCATACTACTCTTTGATAAATTAATATCACGGTGACTGACTATTAATCCTCGGGACCACAGCCCCATTTGAGTTGATCATGTAGGGCAATTCTACCATGAACAATATGTCACAATTTCATTTGGCCGCAAGCAAACCAAATTGCTCGTCGTTTTCATTTATCTGCATTGCGTGTTGGCCATCGATCTTGATGATATTTCTCCTAGTATATTAGAGACATTGGATCAGTGTGAATATTAACGAATTTAAGTGAGACGACTATAGTTTGGAAATTAAAATATTTTGAATGTTTACAGGCTCAAAGATTAAAGCAACATGTCAGTTTTTAATTCAGCCCTGGGCAAATTCACCATCACAAGTAATCCAAATTGCTCCTCATTTTCATCTACCCACTGTAAAATATTGGTCAGAGATCTAGCATGTCCTCTCCATAGTGAATGGTGTTCATTGATCTTTGACGGACTTGCCAAATGAAATAAAGGATCTTTGTGAAGGTTAATTGATGGTTTGACTCAATAAGGGATGACAATCATGGTCTCGTTTTCTCTTGAATTTAAAAGGATTTTCTCAATTGCTTGCCTGTCTTACTAAGCAATTCATTTTTTATAACTTGTGGCGCCCATATGGTAATGAGAGAACTCGGAAAAATTTGTAGAATACAAACCCTGCCATTCTTGATTATGCAGTGCAAATCATAGATTATGAGGTTTATTATAATGGTTTGTGCATTTAAACCTGGTATATATGAAGTTCCATGGGACATAAATTCAAGTCATAAGTTTTATATGAAGGGCTCTTAACTGTGACCATTGCATTGTGAGCTTTGAAGTACAAATTGAATGATGAGCTTTGGGTCAAACATAGATAATGAACATTGATTTTAAGTATGAGAAAGAATCATTTTGTTTTACATTGAAACTATGATAGATACAAATTAATATTTGAACAATATTGAAACAGTATAAAATCAGACATACGTGCATATACTTAATCGTGAATTATTTAAAAGGAGGAATGACACATGTGTTGCGCTGTGTGGTGCATGAAAACTTCATATTTATTCCCTCAAAGGGGATGCCAAAAATATAATTCTTATTGTAAAATACTAAATAAATAAACATAATTAAATGTTATTTGTCTTTTAAGGCTATATTTGCATATAACTCACTTGTATATAACATTATAATTCTGCACCATGTTCAAACATTTATATTCTTGCTTCTACATAGGCAATAAGGGACCGACACCTGTTCCTTATTAAAGTAAGTTTTAGACACTTCTGAATGCCCACACGCTTTTGATTTATTGAATGAATTTTTAGTATTTAAAGGGACCTCTGTCTAAGAAATTTCAATATAACTTGGGAGTTTTGAGCTTTCTTACAGTTAAAGATAAAGATGACAATGGATATATGTGTGAAGAAAAATGTCTGAGTGCAAGTTTAGGTAATAGTAATGATAGTGAAACAAACATCTCTAAGATAGCAACTTGCAGTTTACATGGAGAAGATTCACCTTACTTTGCTGAGTGGGAGGAGTATCGAAGGAGTCCATATGATCGAGAGCTCAATCCTTCGGAGGTTATCCAAATGGGCATTGCAAAGAATAGGGTAATGTAAAATTCATATTATAGAGAGCTTCTAAGTATTTAATGCCAGCTTGCTCAAGCCCTGTAACAACCAATCTATGCCTCTCTTTTAATCTCTTCTTATTCTCAGATATATAGTAATGAAAGAATTCATAATCTAAAATCTTAGTGGACAATAAATGTTGAGTCTGAGATGAAACCATGCAGAAACTAGACATTCTTCTAGCGGTTATGACTATTGTATTGTTGTAGGAAAAAACTGCCCCAACTCTAAATCCTGGAGGCCCAGGTCCTTTGATAAACTATACATTATGTGCACATTATCTAGGGTGTAATTTTCTTTAGCCACAACCTCTAGAATTCTGTGAAAGTGTGAAGAAGAGAAGGCAAAGCCTAAGTAAATCTTATCGCACACAAGATGTATTTTCTTTTTATGTGCAAAAGAAAGCAACATCTTCAATGTGTTAGGGCTAGATATTGTGTCTAGTGGGTTGCATGGATTTGTTATGAGAATTCCTTTCACCTCCTCCTTTAGATTTTGGGCTTTCTTGAATGTTAATTCCACTTCAAATTTGGTGATTTGAAAGTTGTTTGAGCTGTAACAGTGGATTGGCACAATCTCATCTCCTATGTGCCACCTCAGATCTCTATCAAACTTACAATAAAAGGGACAATTTTAGAAAATAAAGTGACACTTTATCAGGATTATCATGGGTTTCCAAAGTTTAGAAAGGTACCAATAGATTTCAAGGATGGGATGAATTTGATTGTTTTGATTTGAAGCTTTCATGGGTTGACTTATAATCTAAATGTATGTAAATCAAAATGATGTCAAGAGGCTAGAAAGATTTTTTGTGAATGTGGAGGAAAAAACCGCAAGTTTCTCCGGCTGAAGCACATAGGCAAGTTGTGAGACAACTTTCCAGCATCAAGAATTTCCAAGGAGCAAAGCTCCCACTATAAAGTATATCGGCTAATTATAATTCTAATCATAGTTTTAACTCTAATTCTAACCCAAACCCTAACACTAACCCTAATTATAACACTAACTCTAACGTAATCCTAACCCTAATTCTAACTGTAATTGTAACCATAACCCTAAATCCAATTATAATTCTAATCTTTATTTTATCCCTAACCCTAATTCTTACCCCAATACTAATTCTATTTACTAATTCAAACCCAAATTATAACTATAACACTAATCCTAACCTTAATCCTAATAGTAATGCTAACCCTAACTCTAATTTTAACCCTAAGCCTAATTCTAACCATAATTATAACCCTAACGATAACCTCAATTCTATCCCTAACCCTAATTCTAACCCTAACCATAATTGTAACTTTAATTCTAATCCTAACCCTATTTGTAATTGTAATCCCAACCCTAACCCTAATTCTAACCCTAACCCTAATACTAATTCTAACTGTATCCCTAATTATAATTGTATTTGTAACCGTAAACCTAATCATATAAACACAATTCTAACCATAACCCTAATTTTATTTGTAATTCTATCTCCACCTCTAATTCTAATTAAAACCCTAATTCTAATTGAACCCTAAGCCTAAGACAAATTCTATCTGTAACCACAATTCTAATTTCAACTCTAATTATAACCGTAACAATAACCCTAACCCAAATTGTAGACTTAACTTCTAATTTGAATCCAAATTGTAACTATAACCCTAACCCTAACATTAATCATGACAGTAATTCTAACCCTAACCCTAATTCTTCCCCTAGATCTACTTAACCCTAATTATATTCCTAATTCCAACCCTAATCCCAACCCTAACCCTAATTCTAATCCTAACCCTAACCCTAACTCCAATTATAACCTTAATTCTAACCCTAAACCTAATTCTAACCATAAACATAATTCTAACCTTATATTAATTGTAACCCTAACTCTAATTTTAAACAAATCATAACTCTAGTTTTAATCATAAATTGAACCCTAATTCTAACCTAAACCCTAACCCTAACCCTAATTGTAGCCCTAACTTCTAATTTGAAACTAATTTCTAAAAAAATATGAGCTTAACCCTAACCCTAATTCTAACATTAATTCTAACTATAACCCTAACCCTAACATTTAAGCCAATACTAACCCTAATTTTATTCCTAAATCTAACCCTAACCCCAACCCCAATTCTAACTGTAGTTCTATATATAGATATAAATATAAATGACCTTTGTTGTTTTAATTCAATTAAAATTGATTTTATTTCAATTAAAACTAAAGGGTAAGCTCTTCCCTTAGCCTTGTTATTCATTTATTTGTAATATATACATAGAGGGGATTCTCACACAAAATCGGTACGTTTTATTTGATTTCAAGTGATCATAGTTCATCATATCCTCATCTAGTTATTGTAATCTCAAATGATTGATGGAATTGAATTGCTGAAAAATTAAAGAATAATTACTAAAGTACGTGAGTTTAAGCCAAGACATTATAATGCAAGTTTTTTAAGAAAAATAATGAACACCACCAATTTAATACAAAGAACATAATTTATATGTAGTTTTACTCTATATTTGGTTGTTTTTTTATTTTCTATTCCAATTCTTCAATTGTTAATTTAACTTTACATCTACGATATCTTTCTCTCTCAACTTTATTTCGTTGTATCCTTTGCTCTTCTCTTTCTACATTTGTCATTATTTTGTGTTGTCGTCTTCGTTATTCCCTCTAATATTTTCTTTGATATTCCCTTCGATATTGTTTTTGCTCCTCCTTAGACTCAAAATTAATCCTAGGTTGAGCCATACATATGTACAATAGTTGAAAACAAATATTTATGTCTAAAGTTATAACAATGACATTAATTTGCAAAGATTATGGCTTTTAATGTAATTTTTTTTAAAATTTATCACTTCATAAGACAACATTAATTCGACTCTAATTCAAACAACAATACACTAACAGGTAAAATATTATCATGTAGCATCCGTGGGGGTGACATTTAAGTTTGGAATACAATAATTATTAAATTTCAAAAGATGGAAAGGAGAGTTATGTGGTTGGTAATAGTCCTACACACCTCAACTTTCCCAAACAATGTAATGAAATGAAAAGAACTGTGTGACAGAGTGATCTACAAGAAAGTAAATGGGTCCGAAAAGGATAACAAAATCTAAACCTTTGAATTCTTCTTCGCCTAGAAAATATGCCCCAACTCTCTGAAATAAAGCATGAACACAACAACATAAACCATATACCTGGAAAAATGCAATGGAACACCGAGCAAGGAATAAGCTAAATAAATGGAGGCTACAATAGAGTTCTAACTACTGATAAGAGAAGAGATTATTATGAATCCTACTATGTATACCTATACTTACCACATGTCAAATGAAACGTCGAATACAAATGAAATGAATAACTCCAAATGTCTCTCTTTAGCACATAAAAGAATTATTCCAAACACCTTCCATTGCTATTCTATTTTTTAAATTTTTCATTTCACATTATGTTCTTTGATTTTTTGTCATCTATTATAGTGATTGGTGAATTAACCAAATCAATGTAAATGATGTCTCACTAAGAATAGTCACCATCATGTGTATGCACAACAATAAGGAGAGTGGCGTTGAGGTAAATTGATTAAAAATTAATATGAATTGAATTGAATCAATTAGAGTTATGTTTGAGATTATAAATATAAGATTAGTTTATATTCATGAATATTTTTATGTGGTATGATCTCTACTTGCCCTTTAAAGGACATTCTCATATTAGCTTTTATGAGCATTTATTAAAAAATCTTAATCTAGCAAGGGTAGACATATTTTAATTTATTAATAAATTAAAATATTTTTAATAATTTTTTAAATTATATAAAATTATAGTTTTGGTGCTAGGTTATATATTTTATATACATTATATTATTTAAAAATAAAACAATCACGTGTTAAGTGGCAAGACTACATATAATTTAATTTTGAAAATGGAAATATATAAAAATTATAGTTTTTTTTTTTTTTTGATGAAAATGTAGTTTATCTATTAAAAGAAAATAACACTTCACAAAAAAATAATGGGTGGTAAAAAGGCACACCCTGAAAGTCACATGGGCTAAGCCCAGAAAGATCTAGAACAAAGTATCAAAGGGTACAGAACCCATATAAAAAGCATACTGAAAAAATAGAATTAAGCTGCCAATGCCATTCCTGCAGATGGCGGATCCCTGTCATCTGGTTTCCCCCAAATATCAGTGAGGTCCAGGTTGACATCAGGCAAAGTCCAGCCATCTTCATTTTCCTATTCTTCATTCTGAACATTTGGCCCCTTGTGCTGAGGTGAGATAGCCAAATTCAACCAAGGGAAAACCTTAGTTTTATTTTTAAAAAGTAAGACATAATTGAAAGATTAATATCAAATTTTAATATCATAAATAATTTTTATGATTGGGGATTAAATAAATGTACAACTATGTATCCTCTTATTTGCTATTTGAAACCATCATAGAAGATAATAATTAATGGAGACTTCCCTTATACAAAAGTTAAGGATAATAACCCTTTACACAAACTAAATGCCCTAACACTAAAACATTTGATAAAACCTAATTCAAAATAGAGACAAAAAGATCAAGCATTCATGAACTCAGTAACAATATTTGAACACTGAGCGACTACACGCTTTGCAAGCTCCTGAGGAAGGCAGACCCTCACAGTTGTATGAATCTTCGTATATTGATGATATTCTTTTTGTTGTGGCAAGCAAAGTCAGTTGTATCACTCGCAATTTTCTCAAACATCTGATTGATAAACTTGTCAATAATTCTCATAGCTTTGCTCGAAATATTGGTATCTAGGTGCACTTGCTTGAGAATTTTAAACAAGTAGACCTTAAAGATCCACTTGTTCTTTTTTATTTATTTGTGTACCTTTCTCACCTTGAGCTTTTCTAGGTACCTTCTTTTCAGCCTTACAAACCTTCTTTTTTTCTATAGATTTCTCAATCATGACCTCCTTTTCCTTCATGATGGGCTTCTTCTCTATCATTTTTGCCATTGATAAGCACTACAAAAAACATATCGTCAAATTAGAAATTAAATCTAAGTTTAAGCTAAAAATAAAATTATAAATCGTAACTCTAATAAGATATTTTATTTGATTTACACCTTTGTATTAATAATATTTAATTTTGAGAAGTTTTTTTAAATCTTTAAATTAATAATTTTTTATTATTTAATATAATAATTATTAACTAATTATTAAATAATTGTAAATATAATTAAAAAACTATCTAAAAGTAAACAATAGGTAAAGTTTTAAATAAGAAACATTTCTTGCCCAATAGAGGTGCAATGATGGCGCTAAAAGACTGCAACTCTCAGTTTAAGAATAGAAAAAGATAGATGGCAAGATTTTAAATGCCTAGCAGGGTTTAAGATTAGCAAATTCTTAGTAAAAGAAGAAATACATTTGCAGGTCGTACCAGAGGAAGAGATATGGTGCATCAAATATATTTGGTTCCTAGATTTTAAAGAGTTTTGTTTCTTGATCCAAGGCGTCAAGTTTAGAATAAAGAAGTTACTATGTCAGCTATGAGAAGGTGTCAGAGCTCTTATTTACATCAGGTTTAAAAAATCAATGCAAAATCAAGTCTAAGGTCTATAGAAAGGGATGGCCAAGAGAGGCGAAATAGCGAACCAGGATTCAATATCATAAGTCTTTGATTTAGAGTTATTCTCAGCCCCAAAAGGGTGCATTTTAAGGCATTTTAAAACAACGTCACTTAGAATTTTAGTAAGAAATAAACATATATAGATTGTACTGAAATCTTTGTCAACAAAGTTAATTAATAGAAGATCTGGTACAAGTATTCGCATGCAAGAGGACATCTATGAAGTTTTAAAAGATGGGATAATGGCGCTTAAAGGAGCTGAAAAGATTCCAAATTTAAGTGTTAATATCTTTGAACCTAGGCACCATGATTTAGATAAAAGGTGCAACTTTTAAAGAAGGAAAAATTACTAAAATCTCTTACATATGGCACCAAGGAAGTTTGGTAAAGGGGCCATACAAAGAGCACTAGAATATGTATGACAAAATTAGATAATACTCTACCAAAAGGGGCACAGAAGATAACTCAAATGTCTGGTTTAAAAGATATGGTTATAGGTAAAAGTTATTCATTTATATCTAAGAAGATGCAAGGCATAGTCGAGCCGTTACTGGCACAAAACTTTCATTCAAGAATAGGATGCAAAACCAAATGAAAAGAAATCCCAATCGACACAAAGACGAATAAAGTCCTGGGGCACAATAAAATGACAAGCTAGGTTTGGATTAAAGTACAAAGATCTTTTAGATTTAAAGATATTGAGATTTGAACACAGAAGTTCATACAAATTAATACCAATTATTTTGCACATAATTATCTAAACACATCACAATAGATAGATAAATCTTATTCTGTAACTACAATCTGCCTAAAAATCTTTCAAACCATGACAATAACCAAAAAAACAAAGAACTGATGCGAATACCTTTAAAAAAACAAAATGATTTCCTCCACAGCCTTGGATCGATTCCTGGGAAGGCGATTCTTTTGTTTGTTGTTCGCACTCCCCTTCAGCTCACCTCAAATCTTGCAATTTGATATGCTCACCTGAGTTATTTGCTTTCATATATTAAATTTGTCAAGAAGCAATTGAAATGCCCATTCATTTCACCTTCTACATTGACGTGGATCCCAACAATGCAATGTAATTGCTTACCATAACCTATTACTATTTTGATTTAAATTAGTTTTTGAATTTTTGGATTTTTGTTTACTGGAATTTTTGAATTTTTGTTTTTCTGGAATCGTAATCTTTCAACTCTTCTCTATGACTATAGAAATGCCTCTCGGTGTAATCATGATTAAATTTAAATCTACAAATTTATTGTTTTTCTAATTTAATTGATACATAGTTTTATAACAATACTGACAATTTATTTAAACTATAAATACTTTTCTTTCAATCCAATTTCAAGGGAATAAAAGGAAATAAAATAGCATATAACAAAAGATTTAACTATTTTGATATATATATATATAAAATCACCATTTAATTTTATTTTTTTGAATTTCCTTTCTATAGAATAGAACTAGCAATGCATAAGGAGAGGAAGAGAATGTTGATGCGCCTTTTGACACGCCAACTTACCTACAAGTCATGAAGCCTACAAGGTGGATTGGCAAAGGTTCCCTTGCTTGAAAGGTGTCTAGCCTCAAGAGTCTTCGTTGAATAAATTTGAGGTATTGTCAGAATCCCTCAACTAGAGAGTGCTTGGGATGGTCCATTCAAGGGGCTACATGGAAGATTTAAGATTGCTTAACTAAAATAGGGGTTTCCTTAGTGAATTTTGTCACTAATTAGCTATGCAAACTTCCTACTTTGTTGTCCATTGATTTAAAGTTTTTAAAATTTGGCTTCATTAGTGATTTGATTTGATTTTAGTTTTTTGGCAAAATGATTAAACTATACTGATTACGCATTAAAATTTTATGATTTTTCAATAAAGATAATTCTAATTTTACGAGAGCGGACTTAAATCTGCAAAATTTGATCAAGAAGTCAAAGAAACACTTATAAATTTATGTGTTATATGAATCTAAAACTTATCATTGAAAAAGCTACTTCTAACTGATGCAAAAAAAAAAGAGGGAAGAGAAGAGAAAAGAGAAATAAAATAAAACTGAAACTGGTGCAGGAGCCCCCCATAGACAATATAAATATGCATAAGACATTAATATGTTTTGTAGACATTTCATGCTACCTCATAGCATTTTCAAATGTAACATTTTGTATGGGCATTTCATGTTTGTAAACTCCAAACTTGACATTCTAGACAAGTTGGATTAAGGGAAGGGTAAACAAATGTGTCTTAACCTTAAGAGTTTTGCTATCCCATGCAAAACAGTTGTCATATAATTAATTAGGAGTTTCCACCTATAATCTTGGTAAGCTAAAATCCCAGAAATAGAGGAGAATGTCAGTCCCTCACATTGGGAAAGATAAAAATGGAATGGAGCAGAGCAGTGAGGTGAGTGTGGTGTGTGTTTTTTTTGTCTTTTGGAAAAAATAGTCGAAATGTAATTCTGGAACATTAAGGAGGAGGAATAGAAGTTCTGTAAATTGGTTTCTTTTTAGATTCTGAATACTGTATAGATCATTTTGTGTAGAAATTGTATATAATTTAGTTTTGTGCCTCTGGAGTTGAATTGAATGAATAAATCCATTCCACTGGCAGATTTTTGGGAAATCAGTGGAATGGACCAGTAGATTAATTTCTCCATTTTTGTTTATTCATTTTAGGTATGGAAGGTTAGGAATTGCAGGAACCCCTCCAGGGAGAATCGTCATTTAGTAAGTGTGCACTGCATTTATAGGGTGAATAGTTTGTGTGTATCCATCCTTAGTATCTGTATATGTATCGCTGGCCAGGTCGGGGTCTAATCCAAGCCTGAAATGTATGTTTTGGAGACATCGGCATGAGTTTCCAACTGTGTCGCCGATGGAGGAGTGTGGTCGATGTAATATACATCGGTGTGAGTATAAGCATCAGCCTGAGAAATTATTCGTGTGCCGACAGTAGAAGGCCACGCCGATCGGAGAGATCATCATGGAGTGTTGCCGATGAAAGATGTCGGCGTGACCAAGGGCATCGGCGGAAGAAATAACATCTTCGCTGAAAGGCTATGTTTGGGCGATAGAGATGTGGCGTCGGTGAGAGTAGAGAGGGGTCTGGCCGAAATAGTTATATCGGTGAGAGAAGGGTGCGTCGGTGGAAGGATCTCAGGTTAGGCCGATAACATAGGTCTGGCCGACGAGGGAGTTGGCGTCCAAAATATCAGGGTGTGAACCTTAGCGTTGAACCATCAGGTTGAACCTCGCAGTTGAACCTCTCATTTGAACCTAGCCGTTGAACCAATGGTTCAACCAGACAGATAAAAGTCTCACCGAAGGAGAAGCAGGCGTTAAACCTCGCCATTGAACCTCACCATTGAACCATCGAAATGAACCGGTTCATCGGTTCAATGGGTTCGTATGTTTCAGTGATACATTGCTATGGTCCTGCTGATGGAAGGCTCGTCGGGGAGAAATATGCATCGGTGAAGGAGTTTTTAGCTTGACTAACGGTGGACTGTCTTGCCGATAGGCAAGAGTTTGTAGGTTTCGGTGAGACAATTCAAATGGTCTTGCCGATATATTCTCAATTGGCTGTCTTGCGGGCTCCAAAGGGTTTTTGAACCAGTTTATATGCTTCATTCTGGCTCTACTCTGCATCACAAACCTACTTTTGTACCTCCTTTGTGCAGTTCTCATGCCTCGTCTTATTCCCTAGTTGTGCCTAATCATATTTGGAGGCCCTGTTGCATTTTATCAAACCATTTACTTACTCTATTGATGCTTTGAAGACTCTCCTCAATTGTGTGGCCTTTGTTGCTACTTATTATGTTAAATAGTTCAAGTACTTCCTTTGTGCCATTCCATATTTTTTCAGGCATTTAATTTCAATGGTTTGCTTGCTTTATCTAGGCCACATCTTTGTGATCTCTTCCTTGTGCAACTATGTATCAAACCATATTAGAATTTAAAAGCATTTTTGAAAGTTCTCATGGATTTTAGAGCCAACACAATGGACATCTTCAATTATGGTCTGCCATGTACATTTATTTGAAGCATTCCATTGCCATTATGTGTTGATGAAGGTCAAATAGACATGGAGAAGACCAGTGTTCAAACTTCCTCCGTTGTGCCTTTGTCCCAAGGTTAAGAGTTAAGAAGCATATTGCACATGCAATACATAGTTCAAGAAAGGGGTTCCTTTTTCAAATTACAAAGTGAAAGGTATTTAAGGATTCAGGAACAACTTGCACATTGCAAATCCATGATCTAGGAAACTCTAGCAATTCACACTTTGTATTTGTAGTCTAGGTTTTCGGAAACCATTCCAATTTTCACTTTGAGGTTTTGAAGAGTTTTGCAACTTGCATTTTGTATGTTGTCATTTGATGGTGACTCCAACCTATAATAAGATAATCAAAATATTAGAATAGAAATATCCAAATTAAAGATTTACATTATATTCAAATTTTGAACCTGATTAAATATCAAATTGATTAATTAGAATTTAAATTTTAATATTTAAACGCAAATATATTGCATTAAAAATTATTCAAAATTTAAATATAAAGAAAAATAATCCAATTGTTTAAAGTGAAATACCGACTTTATAAACTTACGCCTAAATATAAATTTATGCTTGAAATGCAATGAGCAAAATAAAACTAGATATCACACAAGCCCACATATTGTGCAATACATTTACAAATGTGACAAAGTGACTAACAAAAGGTGACAAATGTTATAAGAGGTGCAAAGGCCATAAAATACAGCAAAAAAGTACAATAAGGTGACAATTGTGACAAATGACAATACATGAATATAATCCAACTAGTTGCACATGACCATGGAAGGATACCATAAACACAATCGCGACTCAATGAGACACTATAAAAGAAGGGTCCCCAATTTTGCGCAAATAGGGGCATGATGTAAACCAGAAAAAACAGAGAAGAAAACATTCCAACATATATCAACTGATAAATACATTTAAAAGAAGCATCTCTTAGAGCGCAAGCTATATATATTTTTTATATCCTATCATTCCTTATCAAACAATTGAATACAAGGAATATTGTAATTTGAAACACTCATAATTTTATTTTCTTTTAAAAACAATGTAATACAACCTATATTTTATTTATCATTCTTTTTTTTAATTCTTTTTTTAAAGAAATGTATTAAAATCAATCTTCATTCCAAACATTTAAAAATACAAGTAATCACAACTCTTCATAGTTTATATTTATCCAGAAAACACCCAAATGATATGTTGTTAACTAAACTAAGACAATAGTAGGCATGAGCTTTCCACAATCCATAGAATTCATAGAGAAGTGCTTTTGGATTTAACTGTGTATATTTATTTGCTTCAATGTTTTGGATGACACTCAGTGATCCATCATTAGGGAGATGGATTATTGAGTGTGATCCGAAATGTTGAAACAGAGAAATACACAATTAAATCCAAAAGAACTTCTCTATAAACTAAGACAATCCTTCAAAATGAAATATCTATTTTATTTTATTTAAATACATGTAACCACAACAAATACATGTCATTTTACACTTTACATACAATAACTCTTTCTAAACAAGATTTAGAGTGTCAATATGCACAAATATGGGAAACCAATTCACATCCTCACCAATGAGGATTTTCACAATAGCCCTTTGGTTTCAAGAGATGATTCCAAAAATCATGAATGGCCTCCTTCAACACAAGGTTTCCATCTGTTTAGTCTCCCACAAATCTATAAAAAAAATATACATCCAAGCCACTGGACATTTGTTCACCTCCCAACCATAGGGCTTACTCACAAGTCCACTCCTAAACTAGGAGGTTCTCATAGAAATTGAATTTCACATACATAAAAAATAAAATACATATACAAAACATAACAATACCCAAGGCTTAAACATCACATATGAATCTTGACAAGATTCATATAAAGAGGAGGAGATGAAGGGATGCTCTTCAACCTTGGGGAAAAAAGATAACAATATAACCACTCAACCAAGTATTAATATAAATCATTCTCCACAAATATTGTCCATCACCTCCTATAACCAACACCATAAAAAATTTATTCTGCCAAAACCAACCTCCTTCACCACATCAACTATTCTCCACCCATATCCAACACCATAACACCTAACACATCACCTCTAACATATTATCTCAAGGAAACACATAAGGCACTCAACGCCAAAATTCTTTCACAAGAAATACATATCTTTACAAATGAGATTCCATGCCTCTCTCAACCCCACACATGGGTTGCTCTTTATCTAATTGGAAGAGCCTACCTAACACAACACTCCCTTATCAAAACATATATACAACACAACAACCCAAAAACTCAACAAAAAGGAAATCACAACCAAGATCAAGACAACATATGAAAACACACAACAACAACACATTCATCTTGCATATTCTACAAAGAAAGCTTTGAAGCCTACCTCTAATGGCTTCTAAATATGGTAGAGATGCTTCTTGTTAAATATTCTTCAAAGAGACTCCTCTCCAAGCCTTCTCTCATCCAAGCTTCAAGTTCTCAAGACTCCATACTCTCACAATAAACAAAAGAAATAGTCTAAAAGAACTCCTCTAAACTCTCCAAGAGGGTTATAAATAAAAAATGCAATCCCTAGTACAAGTCCCCATACCAAACTTATCAAGGAAGGATTGGATGACATCAAGTCAATCTTCCTTCTTCCCCAATTCAAATCTCATTGCACCTTTTCCAAGGGATTTGGAAAGGATCAAATATTGTCCAGATCCTAAAATTTATGTCCCAACAAGTACCCATCCCATAGGTATTCACCATAGGGACTTATTTTCACTTAATCAATGAAGAAAATGATAATTTAAGACCTTTTAAAAACCTCTCTAAGTTCAAATCCGAGATTTGCCACTTAGGATGACTCACACCCCAAGACCCCAACACATACAACTTTAGAACAAAATTAAATTTTAAAATTAATATTACAATTCTCACATTACAATATATTTTTCACAAATGAAGACCTTAGTCCCCTCATGGGCTAAGGTGAAGGTGTCCCTTGGAAATCACAAGGGTTTCTAGAGGACCGCTTAATGTTTTTTCATTGGCAATGGAAATCATCTACACACTTGAAACAAACATCAATATATTACACAAAAATAGTCAAAGCAATAATAATGACATTTCAAAAAAATATGATATGCTATAGTGAAACTATAATCCGCATAATTATTTCAAATTAAAACAATTATCATAATTAAATCCAACTATCACAATTGCATGAAAAAAGGGGCAAATCCACCTCTGCATCAAGGGTTGATGCTTGTGTTTTACCTGTTCAATGTTCTTCTTCACCCTAGTATTAATCGTAATATGGAAATTGTTGAGGAGGGTAACCCTAGCTTCTATGGGAAGGGTAAGAATAGAGCTGAAAAAACTAAGAAACCACTTGCTGCTAAAATTAAGACAACTAGGGCTAAGAAGGATAAAACTCTAACTGGTAAAGGAAAAAACATACCCACAAATACAAAGGAAAGGATGTCAAAATTAGTACTGAAGGTAGGCTTGAAGAGATAAACACTCTTCCCCCCACCCTGTTAGAAATGAAAACAACACTACTTCAATAGAAATCTGATTCGAGATAAATTTCAGCAATCTTTAACTGTGTGCTATTAACAATGGAGATTGTAACAAAACATAAACCCACAATACAGAAATATACCAGAAGTAGAATGAAGCACATAACACAAGTCTTTAATGTGGATAAAACCCTTTTGAGTAAAAAACTCCACCAAGAAAAAAGGTCAAGTTGTATTATCTTCACAAAAGGAGATTACAAATACATTCACTTCCTCTATCCTCCAACCTTCATTTCAGCAGAACCTAGGTACCTGTAAACTGTTATTATGCATCTCATCTACTATGCTATGATTTATATAGAATTTACACAACCTCAAGACATTAAATGACTTCTTACAAGCCCATAACACTTGTCAAGAGTCAACAATACAACCTTGGGCATCCATGGCCAAGAATAGGCTCTTACGGGATCATAAATGTTGTTATACATGCATCCTACACTTGGAAAAATGTGCACATACAAGCCTGAATGCCTTGGGGCCAAAAACAGCCACTTATAGCATCTTATGATGTGTCATATGCTATTATAAGTGTCATAGATTCTTATGGCAACTTACAGTTGTCATAGAATCTCTTACACCTTCTTACAGCATCTATGACATGTCATAACACTAAAAATAGATTATTCCTCCACATGTGCACCCCACTTTGACCAATTACCATTTACCATAGTAAATGACATCCCGTAACTACCGCTGGTAACTCTGGGACTTACCATGCAGTAACTCTGTAATTACCGTGGACAGTAAATAATTTTTACTTCTACCAGTGAAACTTGTACATCCCTTATGGGTAATTACAAATAATAAATGGAATAATACAATAATGGGATTTACAAGGTTAATGGCACCTTATCCCAACATTCTCTCACTTGACATTATACATTGTAAATCAACCCATAGGAAATCAAATGAAAAATAATCAGGCACTAGAAACAAGGCCCATGGCCTCTCTACACCATATGAACTTCTATGTGCTCACAAGCTTAGTCAATGAATCTGCAACATTCTCCTGAGTGTCTATCTTCTTTAGCTCAATTTATCCATTTGCAACCAACTCTCGAACAAAGTGATACTGAACATCAACATGCTTAGTCTGAGCATGATACATGGGATTTTTGGCCAAACAAATAGCACCCTGGCTATCACAACCAATCTGAATAATCTTGCAATTAAAACCAATACATGTACATAGTCTCTTCAACCAAACTGCCTCCTTAGAGACATGAGTAGTAGCCATATACTCTGCTTCTGTGGTGGACAAAGCAACTGTGGGCTGCCTCTTACTCATCCAACTCACAGCACCTCCAAACAAAGTAAACACATAGCACTGGTGGACCTTTGACTATCCAAGCCACCTGCTCAATCTGCATCAACAAAACCTTGTATGTCCAAAGATTTGTCAGCACTATCAGTACCAGAATAAACTAAACAATAATCAAGAGTACCTGCAATATATTTAAACACCCTCTTCACATAATTCCAATGTTGTCTACCAGGGTTAGACATAAATCTGCTCAAAACTCCCACTGCTTGGGCAATATCAAGTCTAGTGCAAACCATTACAGACATAAAACTCCTTACAGCACTAGCATATGGCACATTAGACATATCCTCAAGATCATCCTTAGTCTTTGGACACATATCTAATGAAAGTTTAGTACCAATGGGTAAAGGAACTCTAACTGGGTTAAAGTCCTGCAAACTAAACCTCTGCAAAATAATATTCACATACTTACTTTGTGATAACCAAAGCTTTCTATTAACTTCGTCCCTCCTAATCTCCATTCCCAAAATATATCTTGCAGCACCAAGATCCTTCATCTCAAATGCACTTGAAAGTTGGGCTTTAAGCTCACTGATCATACCCTTAGTATTGCTGAAAAATAACATATCATCAACATACAAAGCAATAACCAGTATAGAATCATCAACACAATAAATGTAAACACAGTGATCCTCTTTGCTTCTAACAAAACCCAATTTCAAAACAAATGAGTCAAACTTTTGATACCACATTCTGGGGGATTGTTTCAGACCATAAAGAGACCTCTTTAACCTACAAACCCAATGTTCTTTTCCTTTTACCTCAAAACATGTAGGTTGTTGCATATAAATTTCTTCTTCAAGATCTCCATGCAAGAACGCAGTCTTAACATCCATTTGCTCAATCTCCCAATCATAAGTTGCAGCAATGGATAAGAGAAATCTAATAGAAGTCAATTTAGCAACAACAGAGAATATCTCACCAAAATCAGCTCCCTCTCTCTAGGAGTAGCCCTTGGCTACCAGTCTAGCCTTGTACTTCTCCAATAACTTGTCTGCTCCAAACTTCTTCTTGAAGACCCACTTACAACCTATGCTCTTTCTTCCTTTGGGAAAATGAACAAGATCCCAGGTGTTACAAGAGTCTAAAGCCATCATCTCCTCCTGCATGGCTAACTGCCAAGACTCACTATCATCTGCAGAAATAGCTTCCCTGTAGGATCTAGGTTCATCATTAGTACTCAATAAAGCATATACACAACGGAAATCTGGTGGGCTATACCTGTCAACTGGATTTCATTGTCTTGTGGATCTCCTCAAGGGTGGAGTAAGAGACTCTACTCATTCTTCTGCATGATCATCTGCACCAACTTCTTTTGTAACAACAGATTTATCTTCATCAGAACTACTTGAATCTTCTTCTTCTTCTTCACCCCCCAATCCATCATTTTGTTCTTCCTAACGTGCATCTTTCTACTCTAAATCAAAGTGCACCTTCTTTACCTTTTCATCTTTTTATTTTGGCTGCTCAGGTTTAGAAATAGCTCTAAGTTCCCTAAAAATAACATCTCTAGAAAAGATAATCTTGCGGGTTAGTCGATTCCAAAGCTTATAACCTTTCACATTATCACCATATCCAATGAATGTACACTTTTTAGCTTTTGGATCCAACTTAGATCGCTTTTCCTTAGGCACATGAACAAAAGCCTCACAACCAAAAACCCTTAAATGTGAAACAGAAGGTTTCTTACCTATCCACACTTCATAAGGTGTCGAATCAAGAGCCTTACAAGGAGATCTATTTATCAAGTAGCAAGCAGTACACACAGCCTCTGCCCAAAAGCATTTATCCAGTTGTGCATCACTAAGCATACTTCTGGCCCTTTCCATAATTGTTCGGTTCATCCTTTCTGCAACACCATTCTACTATGGTGTATATAGAGTTGTCTTTTGTCTGATTATACCTACATGCTTGCAAAACTCATCAAATTCCTTAGAGCAATATTCCCCTCCATTGTCAGATCTTAATATTTTTATCTTTAAACCTAATTGGTTCTCTACTAAGACTTTGAATTCCTTAAACTTAGTGAAAACTTCATATTTATGCTTCATAAAATAAATGCATGTAAATATGGATACATCATCAATGAAGGTTACAAAATAACGAGATTTTCTGATAGATTCATTATCCACAGATCCAAACACATCCGTATGAATAATTTCTAACTTCTCTTTTGCTTTATTGCTTCCTGAAGGAAATGATTTTCTGTTTTGTTTACCAAACACACAATGCTCACAGAAATCAAAGTGCTCATCAAAATAGGAGAAACCATCCAACAAATTTATATTCTTAATAGTTTTTAATACATTATTGCTTGTGTGGCCCAATCTACGATGCCACAACATACATGCATTTTTAGTATTACCCTTAGATACATAGGAGGCATTATAAACTATAGTGGCTTCAAGCTTGAACAGGCTTCTAAATCTCTTCCCCTTCGCTACCACCAAGTTCCCTCTCACTAATCTGCAGCCATGCTTGCCAAATGTCACATGCATTCCCAAATCATTCAACTTCGAAACTGAAGTTAGATTTCTAGCTAATCCAAAAACATGCAAAACACCTGAGAGGGTTTTAATCCTCCCATCACTAAAACACAACAATACCTTTCCTTTCCCGACAAGCGGATATGAAGAGTTGTCACCAAGGTAGATATTACCTCCATCATATTCTTCATATGTGGAGAACCATTCCTTATGCGGGGTCATATGAAATGAGCATCCTGAGTCAACAAACTAGTGATCATTAGAAACAGCATTACATGTAGAAAGTAAAACATCTTCACTTGCTTTTGAGGACTTATCTGAAGCACTCTCCCACTGTTTCTTGGGGTTTCTACACTCCTTCACATGTCCCCTTTTTCCGCAATTCCAACACTTAACTCTATTCCTTTTACTAGGATTCTTAGACTGGCCCTTGGACTTGTCCTTAGCCCCTTTCTGATCTCCTTTAGGTCCTCTTTCCTTAGACCTTCCCCTGACATTGAGAGCATCCCCTAAACTATCTGAACTCTTCTTCCTCAATTCATGTGACAGTAGCACTGAAACAAGAGCATCCAACTTCGGATCCACAAGGTTAGCAGTGATAACAAGGATAACATTTTCCCAAGACTTAGGTAAAGAACAAAGAAGTAAGATACATTTATCTTCCTCACTAACCTCAACATCTACTAAATCAAGCTGATTCACTAACAAATTAAAAGAATTTAAATGCTCTGCAACTGATTCACCTTCTCGCATTTTCATGGAAAACAATTTTTTTTTTAAATAAAGTTTATTTACCATACTCTTGGCTTGATAGATCTTACCCAACCATTTCCACAACTTGTATGCAGTCTCTTCCTTTGCGACATTCAGTATCACACAATTTGAAAGACATAAACAGATGGTTCCCTGTGCCTTCTTATCCAGTCTATCCCACTCATCTTGAGAGACATCATCGAGTTTCTTTTCTTTTTGAACAGCCAACCATTGGTTTCTTTCTTCCAACAAATCTTCCATTTTCAGCTTCCACAACTCATACCCCATTCTGTTGAACTTCTCAATGTCCATTCGAGAGGTTGATGCAATGGTGGATGCAGCCATAATAACAACACAAGATCTGCAAAACAAACACAACCAAATCTCCCACTGCAGCTACAGCTTCCACACTACCACCCAAGAGTCAAAGCTAGCCAGGCTCTGATACCAAATGTTAGAAATGAAAGCAACACTACTTCAATAGAAATTTGATTCGAGATAAATTTCAGCAATCTTTAACTGTGTGCTATTAACAATGGAGATTTTAACAAAACATAAACCCACAATACAGAAATATACCAGAAGCATAATGAAGCACATAACACAAGTGTTTAACATGGAGAAAACCCTTTCGGGTAAAAAACTCCACCAAGAAAAAAGGTCAAGTTGTATTATCTTCACAAAAGGAGATTACAAATACATTCACTTCCTCTATCCTCCAACCTTCACTCTGGCAGAACCTTGGTACCTGTAAACTATTATTATGCATCTCATCTACTATGCTATGGTTTATATAGAATTTACACAACCTCAAGACATTAAATGACTTCTTACAAGCCCATAACACTTGTCAAGAGTCAACAATACAACCTTGGGCGTTCATGGCCAAGAATAGGCTCTTACGGGGTCATAAATGTTGTCAAACATGCATCCTACACTTGAAAAAATGTGCCCATGCAAGCTTGAATGCCTTGGGGTCAAAAATAGCCACTTACAGCATCTTATGATGCGTCATATGCTATTATAAGTGTCATAGATTCTTATGACAACTTACAGCTGTCATAGAATCTCTTACACCTTCTAACAACATCTATGACGTGTCATAACACTAAAAATAGATTATTCCTCTACAAGTGCACCCCACTTTGACCAATTACCATTTACCATAGTAAATGACATCCTGTAACTACCGCCGGTAACTCTGGTACTTACCGTGCAGTAACTCCGTAATTACCGTAGACAGTAAATAATTTTTACTTCTGCTGGTGAAACTTGTACATCCCTGATGGGTAATTACAAATAATAAATGGAATAATACAATAATGGGATTTACAAGGTTAATGGCACCTTATCCCAACACACCCCAAGTGTTAAAGTTGTGAAGCATGTTGCTAAAAGAGATGTGATGGATTCTCTTGAAAAAATCCTCCTTTCCATGAAATAAAAAACTAGTAATGAGGGTTCTGCTTGTGCAAAGAAGGGTAAAAACGTTAAAATCAAGTCCACCTCTGCCAAGGTTAATTTGAATTCAATTTTTGAAGAAATTGATCCAAAAGAGACTGTGGAAGACATTTAGTCTCATGTTTTAGCTAAGGCACAAAATACTAAACATCGATAAGAGAAAGACAATAAGAGGAAACATATTGTTATTAAAGATTCCAAGTCTATGCCAAACAAGGATGAGACTGTTGTTGAGTATGAAGATAATGAAGATGGGTTTGATTATTTGGAGGAGATGGAAGCTAGGGATGAGGGTGAGGAAGAGTTTGAGGAGGTTCCTAGAGATGAAGAGAATGAGGAAGGAAGGGATATGATGCAGGATATAGATGATATTCAGATTGAGGAAAATGCTAAAGTTTAAGAAGGTATCACCCAAAACCAAAAAGTGGTTACTGAGATAGGATTCACTTCTTATGCCGAGGATGACTTTGAGGATGTGGAGGAAGATGTTGGAATCTTTGAAGAGGAGCTGAATAAAGCACAAGAAGAATTTGGGGAGATGGGCCTCAATTCTACTAATCTTACCAGGAGGATTGAAGCCTTGGAGAAGGTATATGATAAGAGAATGAACTGCAATACTTGCTAGGAAAGTTGGGCAAATATGTATGATATGATGGTTATGTACCAAAATAGGATGACAAAGATGGAACAAGGTATGAATGATTTAGCTCTTTTCACTAAGGATATGATGAAGAAAACTATTTTAGGGCTCATGGCTTTTCAGTCTTATTTGAATAAGAGGAAGAACCAACATGACAATGTGCAAGGCATTTTAAAGAAGCAAAAACAACAATAGATGGGAACTAGTACCTAGAAGGACACTTTAATGAATATGAGAAAGGATTGGGATGATCTGGTTAATAAAACTAGAAACTGATCTTGTTTTTTGTCATCTATTTTTTATTCTTGATATTGTGTTTAGACTTGGTGTTTTGGGTTGTACTTTAGTTGTACTCTTGATGACTTGTTCCTTGGCCCGATATGGTTATTATCAGGGATTTGTTAGTTGTTATTATGATGGACTCTATGGTCTGTTCATCTATTACTTGGGATAGGGACCCTTTTTTCCTTGCTTATCTATATCAGAAACTATCACAATTGCACATATAATTTACATTTATCTCATAGTGTCAGTTCATAAATTTCTTTCTTAATTACACCAAGCACAATGTTCTTATTCATAATATCACTTTGAAATTAAAATTAGATTAAATTTCCATTCACCAAAACATAATTAAAATCCATATTCATAGTCTAGTCATGATAATAAAGAGGGAATGTGCAACCCTAAATCCATCACAAGAATAATAGGAGTAATCCAAAGTCATCAAATAACTAGGTCATCACAATAAGCTCATGAAAATTATCTATTCTAAGTATAGTATCAATATCCATACTAATCCATCATCATAATCACAATCTAAAACATAAATAATGTGTAAATCAATCAGTATCAATATCCAAACTAAGCCTATTGGGTGAGAACAAAATCATAAGACAAGGGTGGGCCTCACATATATCATCCTTACTAAAGCTTATATATTGATCATACTTTGATACATCAAGCTATAGATTGGTCTTACATTGACATATCATGCTTATTAAATCTTATACTTTAATCCTACATTGATACATTGTGCTTCTTAGACCTTACACATTGAGCCTTATACTTCAATCCTACGTTGATACATTATGCTTCTTAGACCTTACACATTGAGCCTTCATTGATACATGTCCATGTTTTTAGAGTTACTTATTTATCTTACTTTGTTATATAAATGCTTCTAGAAATTACACCTTGGTTCTACTTTGCCATATCATATTCGTAGAGCTGCCCTTACTTTGAGGGGCATCATGCAATCACCCCTAATACTCGAGCTTTACTTTCTCGTTTCTTTACACCAAGGGGCAACATGCTTTTTTCCCCAATGTCTTATCTTTTTATTGCCATATCCTTATACATGTGGGCATTATATCTTCTTGCACCTTATGTGTTCCTATTGTCATATCTTTTGCCCTTGCACCTTTACATTGGGGGGCTTCATGTTGCAAGTATGTGCTAATCGATGTTGTCATTGATGTCAACATGTTTGTATTGTCGTTGGTGTCAACTGTGTCTTCTAATGAAGTTAGTGTTGTTTAGTGTTGTTTGATTTAGTTGCTATGCTCATTTGTGTAGACAACCCCTACGAAACTTGTCTGTTTCGTAATCTACACTCTAAATTTGCAAATCGAGACAAGATTCTCTTGGTCCCGCGTGAAGTCGTTTGGCATCCTAAACTAGTTCGCGACATTCCCTCGAATCGATTCCTAGAAGTTTGTGCAAATCGATTAAGTCGTAAACTAACCAAAATATCAATTTTGGTCATTTTTGGGGTGTTACTGAAATTTTGAGTCTTTATGTGTAATGTCGGTAAAAATTGCCGACTTTGCATATCTTTTTGTTTGCCAGTGTAGTGTCGGCAATTTCTGCCGCTTTTACATAGTTTTTCATTTACTCATGCCCGAGCGGTGATTTATGCCACCATAACATGTTCCTCGCCAGAAAAAGCAAATGTAAAGGTGGTGATTTCTACCACCGTTGCATTCCCATTAACACATGTTCAATCGGCGATTTTCACCGCCTGAACGAGGTCGATCTTTGAAATCATGAACTCCAGTGCCATTAATTGCCACTCGTGTTGGCATTAAGATCATGTCTTTCGGGCCTTTTTAATATGTTAACTCGTTGTTTCTCGTCATTTCTTTTATTCTAAAACCTCCCATTTGATTCGTGAATCCCTCCTCCAACCGTTTGATCATGTTGCTTTCAGATTCTAACGGATTTCAAGTTGTCGTTGGCACACTTAAGGTTTCTTCCTTTTAACAGGTAAGTGTTTTTCATTATTGTTTCTTTGTTAAAGTTTTCTATTTCTTGTTAGTTGAAGTGATTGAACCCCTGTCCTTTGAGGATTATATTGTTTGTATATCGTTCAAAACAAAATCATAGTTTTTACATCTTTCTTCTTTTGTGTCATTCGTAAAACCCTAGTTTTGTTCAAATCCACTCTGGCCAGATATTTTATTGTGAGTGTTTGCCAAAATTTTGCCTCATGAGGAGTTGATTTCCGCATACCCACAGGACAAAGCTTTACCCTTCAAAAACATGTTCATTGAAAACCAATACTTACATAAACATTGTGATGTCAACTATATTAGCCGCTCTAACATGTTTCTGTTGTGAATAAGTTAAAAGCAAAGTCGGCATTTTTCACCACTTATGTATTTGAAGATGTGTTCAAGTGTCAGTGTATGGGCAGCGAACACGAAAACCTTGCAATTCCTATCACATGCAATGTCGGCAATTTTTTCCGCTAAAACATCATGCATTTGCAATTCTTCCAAAAGCATGTAAAGGCAGTGAAATATACCAACCATGCACATGTCTTCAAAGTTACAAAATACCCTGATGTAAGGGCGGTCATTTTGACTGCCCTTACATATAAAATATTCTTCCAAAAAAGAAATCACATGCAATGTCGGTATTTTTCACCGACCTTGCATGATAATGATAAATCCTTCCCAAACATGTACAAGCAGCTAAAACATCTGACTTTACACATGTGCAAGTAATTCCTCATGCAGGAGCGGTCATTTTGACCGCTCGAGCACATTTTCCTAATTTTTTCTCAACACTGGGAAAATTCACCTTTCAAGACCTATTAGCCCGCTTTCGCCCTTACCTTGATTTGCGCACACTCAAGCCCTTCAAGGCATGCTTTCCTGTCCATGATCATCGAATCACGGTTATCCCAGTTTATCCATTTTTCCCCTAACTGCGAGATCATGGCCTTTTGCAATTCTCAACAAGTGTTCGTGGTAGACATCTATCTCAGAGTTCTCTTCAGAGCTAATGTCGGAGCCATCTCTGTCCAAAGCAAAAATCATGAAATACAAGTACCAAGGTGTCTTTTCGGTGACGATAGTGCAGTCAAATATTGATGAAATCAGAGATACAGAAATAAGACATGTGGACATGGCAGAATTTGTGGAAAGAACAAAACAGACAAATCCTTCTAGGCATATGCAGAAGATCATTGATAGTAATATTCATTTGGTTGCATCATTTCCAGTTTCTGCACACAATCCTGAGTTCATTCTTCAGGTAGCCAGCCATTACAACAGGGACACTAGAGTTGTGACAAATTCGCAAGGGAATGTGATCATGAGATTGGATGCAGAATTCCTTGACAAAATCTTCATGTGTCCACCCATTGTAAACATTGGACAGATTGACTTTGCTCAGGGTCAAAAGGATTATGACACAGATGTGGAAGCTGCAAGAAGGTACATAAACAACAAATGGTTGAAAATCCCTAGAAGTAATCTAACCAGATGGCCAAAGGATCTTCCTAGGAGTGACTTTGTAGAGGAAGGTTGCAATTTGATTACTCTTTTGAGTCGCATCACAGGACTCCCCTCTTCTTCCAAGTTCCAAGAATGGATGTACACTTACATCAAGGTGATTCTTTGAGGTACATAGAGAACATTCTGGGGGGAGTAGATCAGTAACCTAGTGCATGAGCAACTGGTAAAGGTCAACACCACATTCAAATTCTATATGACCTCGTATCTTGTATATGTAGCTGCTAGCATGAGAAGCTTTCCATGTTTGACTCAGGTTGGTGATAGGAGATTGGTCCCTGTCTATGAGTATTACCCTCAAATAACTCTGAAGGGATCAATTCATCATTTCTGAAGGGTTAATGATGCCTTCTTTTCAGTATTCATGTGCCTATGGGATAATGAACTTGTTCAGAAAAGAGTCTCAAATGAAGCTTGGGAGGTAGTGAATTCTTTTGGTTGCTTGTTCCTGCAATTCCCCACTTTCGCATATCTTAGGGTAGGGTATTATCCCGGTTACCCTTATATTCTTTCGCAGTATCCTAGTGATTGTATTGTTCTCATGGAGCTATGCAAACAGTTGATTGTAGTGCACAATAAACAAAGCTGAAGAAGTCAGGGATAAAGTTCCCTGTTGAAATTGGAAGGTATTAGGTTTAATCAGCTAACAAAGCAAAAATAGTGGATTCTGAATTACAGCTAGTTACTATGAGAACCTACAAGAAAAGAGACAATTTTGACTTCAGAAGAGTTCAAGATAAGATCAAAAGGAAGTCAACCTTCCATGTACCAATGGTTGAAGATATTTGGGCTGATCTCAGGATACAGAACGAGATCAGGAAGCTAGACTACTGTAGACTTCACCTGAGTCAGATTGAAGAGCTAGGCCTCGCTGATATTCCAGATGGAATGGAGGATGATGGGGATGTTCTAGATCCCAAATATAACACAGAGAATGTTGAAGTCTCACCTCTTCTAGAGGTGAAATGGTCAGTCAAAGAAGAAACATCCATAAGGAAAAGATTTTAACTAATCCTATCCAACACAAATGTGTGGTTGGAAAGTAAAGGGATTTAATTGAAAGAGTTCCTCACAGGGTCAGAGACTGCAACACAGGAACAGATAGACAAGAAGGCAGAGAACAGAACCAAAAACAAGAGTGAGGCCCCTTCTTCTTCTAAGATACGCAAACAAAAAATTAATATTGTATCAAAAGGAGGGAAGAAGAAGGAAGTTGCAGAAACTTCCAATGTCACTAAATCAGGTGTTGAAGATACTAATATTGATCAAATGGAGATTGAAGATATTGAGGTTGAAGAACAAAATGTTTAGAAGTCAAAGGATGCTCAGCAAACAAAAGTATCTGATAAATCTGATGAAGAAGATGAAACTGAACAAGGTAAAGATGAGGATACAGAAGAGGAACAACTTGGTGATCCACCTCAATCCCCTAAGAAAGATCTTCCCACTGGAACACAAGTTTCTACACCTCTTCCTCATACTCCAGTTCTGGTATTCTCCCAGTGATTTCAAACGTTCCTCTTTCACCTATCTTTGTTGTTTCTTCTGATAATACCCCTACTTCTGTGAAAACTAGTTTTGGGACCCTTTTTTATTCTTCCGATTCCATCCAAAGTTTATCTTCTCCATCTTTTGACATTGGTGAACAATCTGTCTTAGAGAATCTTCTAGATGCTTCAGAAAAGGTTGTTGATACAGGTGTGGTTTTTACCAACACCAGTCCCATTGTGACTATAACAAGTATAAATATGGATCTGACAAAACAAGTAGTAGACTCATCTTTGGTTGTTGGTGCTTCTGTGCTTCCCCCATGGTTATCTGCATATACTCCAAAGAGGAAGAAGCAAGCTATTTCGCCTGATGAAATTGATATTGAAAAGGTGTTACCTATAAAAGCAAAGACTCTGAAGAAGAAGCCTAAGATTGTTTCTAGGCTTGTCAATGAGAAAGGAATTAGATACGCAGAAATTGCTAAACCACCAGAAGATGCCATTGTTGACACTTTTGACATGAATGATTATGTCATTTCAAGGGTTGAGTTAGGCAAGTTAACTCATGAGGGCATAAAAGTAGATTTTCAAACTACTGCCAGCACTTTGCTTGAAAAGTATGATGAAGTCAAAAAAGAGAAGGAACAGTATAAGGCCAAAGCAGAACAACTTGCAACGGTTCTTCAAAAGATAGTAAAGTCATCAGAAATTGTAGAACCTATGGCAGTGACTGTAGAAGATCCCCTGATCTAGAAGGTTGAAAAAGCACAAGCCAGAGGAAGGGTGGTAGGAGATATTGTGGAGCGTTTATTAGCTCAAGGGCGAATTCTACTAAAACCCACTGTAGAAAGAAAAGAGAAGATGGATAAAGCTAAAGCTGAGCTGGACAACCTGGTTGACTTACTCTCACAAGAGCTGTAAGATCAAGAAGAGAGCTTGGAGGAGTGGATCGATATGAAAAAGATTAAGATAAAGAACCTGATCACCATCAGGGTCATTGCAAATAGGGAATCATATCTCAAAACCAAGGAGACTCTGTCTCATCGTATCCACATAATAAAAGGTTTACTTGAATATCTATGTCAAGCTCGGGAAGCCAGTGAGGATAGTGATGTCATGCTTCTACAAAGGCTGGAAGAACTTCCATGCACCCTCACAGGTGAAGACCATACGTTCCTCTCAGCAGAGGAAATGGTAAGTTCCTTTGAAAAGATGGTTCAAAGGAAATTTGAAGAGGAGGTGCCCTCAGTACTTTCCATGGATCATCTATATGATCAACATTCAACTTTAGAGAACTTGAAGGACAATCTGGACAAACATTAAAAGGCAATAAAGGCAGTAAAAGATGCAATTCTTCGGGCCTGCACTATCTCAGAAAATACAGCTAAACCAGATGCATGCGAAATGGCAGCCATACAGGCCATGTACCAAGATTTTCTAAAGAAGAATGACAGAGGAAGCTAGTGCCTTAGTTTATTTTTCTTGTACATGTCATTTGAATTTTGTTGTGGACATATCCACATGTAATTTTTCAAAATGTAATTACATGTGAGACAAAGGAAGTCCCAAGTCAAAAAGGACTCTTTTGTTGAATAAGTCAAAGTAGTTGTAAATTTCCTATTTTTGCTCCAGGCTCCTCCCTATAAATAAAGAGGGCCTCTATTGTAATTTTTATCTTTTTCTATTGCAAAGAAACTCTACCGAATTGGAAAATATTTCAAGACTTTGAGCTTTTTATGTTTATCATATTTTTCAAGTGAATATCAATATAAGAAGGGAATTTGAGTATCAAACTTTGAGTTGAATCATATTGTTTTATGATATTAGTGTTCTTATGTCATTGGTGTTATATTATATTGAATCATTGTTGGAATCATGGAGTTTATTGAAATTTGAGAGGAGTGTTCTTGTTTTGGTTGAATAGACTTTGTGCTATTTTTCTCATTGCGGGGATTTGTGTTTATTTGTAGGAACAGAATTGTTTAGAGACTTTACATGCTGTAAACTATTGTGTTCAAGTTAGTTATATCATATTGGGTGAAAGTGGAGACTTTGGGCTGCATATGAATTCAATGAAGTTTGTTTGTGAGAAATAAGCCAAACGATAGAAAACTTTGCGTTTCTATGGTTTGTCTTAGTTCAAGAATTATCAAATATCATCTATTGTGAAGTTGTTATTTTGTAAAAGAAAAACATCTATTCTGAAAAAAGAGAATAGGATGCGATGGAAACACCCCAAGAATAGTTTTAGTTTATTTAAGTATTAAAAGTTGTTTGTTAGAAAGAGCTCATTACCTAGAGGGAACCTCCGCTTGCTGAGAGGAGAGACTCGGTCTCATCATAGCTGTGGCGATATAACCATTTTGTCATTAGTTAGATAAGTGACAAAATATTCACCCAATAGTTTTTTGGCAACTCTGCTGGGGAAGGAATGCGCAACTTGAAGCCTCATGCTCTGAGTTGAACCATTTCAGTTCTTTTCCATTTGTTTCATAATTTTGTTGAGTATACTACATTCTAGCAGATTCACGGTACATAAGAAGCAAGAGAGCTCAAGGGCATTATTGATCCTGTATTTGAGTTGATACAGCAAAATAACTTTGGTCTTTTGCCTCCACGACCTCGACTTTAGCGAACCATGAGTTTTCCTCTTACCAATGCCAGGTCTCCAATACCAGGTGAAGCTTCTAGTTCTAGTGCTAGCAGAGTTTTGTCTTTTTATACTCCACAAAGGTTTGTTATCGCACCCTTCAATCAGCGCATCATGGTAGCTCAAGGCCCTTGGGGTAACACTTTTGGTCCTTTGAATTTAACTCCAGCTTTGCACGAACTACCTCGTAGTTCGAGGAAGAATTTTCCTAAGTTCTATGGTGATGGAAAAGTTCAC
This sequence comes from Cunninghamia lanceolata, assembly GCA_027924645.1. Taxonomy (NCBI): domain Eukaryota; kingdom Viridiplantae; phylum Streptophyta; class Pinopsida; order Cupressales; family Cupressaceae; genus Cunninghamia; species Cunninghamia lanceolata. The sequence continues at coordinate 1,634,220 of BSBN01000223.1, read as the reverse complement.
CCAGATGAACACATTGTAGCTTTCTACATAGCCTGTGGTGTAATAAGTGTTGAGCATGAAGATGTAGCATTAAGGCTTTTTGTAGAAACACTACAAGGCGCTGCTGCAGATTGGTTTTACCATCTTCAAGCTCAGACTATAACCAATTTAACACTCTCAAGACCAAGTTTGAGGCTAGGTTCAAACTTGCAGAAGATGCACATGCCTTATTGGCTCAGCTCACACAAATGAAGAAAGAGCCTCATGAACCCATGCGAGATTTCATCGCTAAGTTCAATAAGCTGAGAAACAGGATTCTTGCAACCGCTCAACCAACAACGAAAAACCTTAAGTGTTTCTTTATCAATACTCAGCTTCCTGAAGTGAGTTTTCTGCTAAGACGGGCTGGTCTTGCAGATCTTCCTGCAGCTCAAATTTTAGCTACTAAAGTGGAAGATGATCTTATACTTGTGGGTAAGATAAGAAGAGATTCTAACAGAAATAAAGGTCCCTCTTCTGCTGAGAAATCTTCCACAAGCACCACGGATCCTATGGTGCAAAAGTTAGCAAATGAATTGCTAGCTCTAAAAAGACAAATGTCACAAGGTATATCTGCCCCTCCTTCTTATCAGGATATACCAAGGAGGGCATTTCCCAACAATTCATATCAAGGCAACGCTGCTAAAAATCAAGGGCAACCCAATCGTCTTCCACCTACAGGGAAGCTTGCCATTGAAGCAGCGCCAGTCAACTCAGTAGTTGGCTATTATGAACCCGAACATGATCATTCTTTCCAACCTGAGTTGGACCAAGAGAATGATGCTAATCTCTTTGCAGAAGGAGAAGAAGAATTAGCTGGCAACTCTACCATTGGCTTTCTGAATTACCAAGATGAAGCTGAAAAAGAAGGAGAAGTGTATGATGGAGCATATGATGTGTTTACTAGGTCCCAAAATCAGTCAACTCAACAAGCTGATAAAGGAAAAGCAAGAGAAGAACCTCAACCAGTGATCTCAATTGCTAAATGGGGAACTTCGTTGCCTCTTCAATCAAAGGACCCGGTGGGCAATAAGCAAGTAAGTACATCTAACAATCCTGTATCTTCTACTTCTGTACCTCAGACCAGTACTACCCCTAATAAAACTCAGAATGATGGATTCCCTTCCTCTATCTCTAGTTCATTTCAGCTATTTGATATAATAGATCATGCTAGGAAGACCAAAATCCAAATGTCTGAGGTTGAGTATTTACAAGCTAATCCTGAACAGTTTGATAGGCTAGCTAAATACATAAAAAACAAGACTGTCTTTTCAGGACAAGATTTTCCAAAAGTTGCCCATGATTCCTCAAAGAACAAATCTACCCAAAATAATCTTGTCACTACTCCCCTTGTTGCCTCTAAAAAAATAGAACCTTTCTATGTTTCTCTATTGGTAAATGGTCACAAGTTGAGCAATTGCATAATAGATTCTAGAGCCTCTGATAATGTTATGCCCACCAAAGTCGCAGACGCCCTTGGCGTCACCTTAACTAAAACCTTTGGGAGATGTTTCTCCATGGAAAATAAGCAAGTACCACTTTTGGGTCAAATCAAAGATGCCCAATTGGCATTTGCAGCCTTTCCAGACAAGAGGATTAAGATGACAGTCCTAGTAGCTGATGTTCCAGCTTCCTATGGCATTCTGCTTGGGCATAATTTTTGCAATGATGTAGGTGGGGAGTTGAACATGGATCTACCTGAAGCAAGGATACCTGTTAAAGGCGTCATGCAAAAGTTGCTTCCTGAGAAAGAGGCAAAATATATTGTTACCCAAATGTCAAATCCCAAAGCCCAAATTTTGTTTGAGTCCTCAGGAATGGGTAACTATTTCCTGTCTACTGAAGATATTCCTAGTTCATCAGATGAGAGTTCATCAGGGGATAACTCAGACCATTCAGATGGAGAATCAGAAAAGTTTTTAGATGAAAGTTCAGGTGAAGGTATAGTAATGCCAGATTCTTCCCTCACTAATGAAGAAGAATCTTCTGGTCAAAGAAATTCCAAAAAATCAAATTCTAATGAGGTTTGGGTTTTAGAATTTGATGGTAGTTGTTCCTCTACCGGTTCTGGAGCCGGAGTTGTTTTGATATCCCCACAAGGTGATATTTTCCCTTTCTCGTACAAGTTGCAATTTGACAATACCAACAACACTGCCGAATATGAGTCATTGTTACTCGGATTGGAAGCTACTCATCCTAGGGGTGTTAAAATTCTTCATGCTCAAGGAGATGCTGAATTAGTGGTTTGTCAAGTGAGAAATTTGTATCAAACAAAAAATGAAAGATTGAGACACTATCGCAATCGCGTATGGGATTGCATTGAAGGTTTTGATGCTTTCAATATTTTTGCGGTACCTAGAGAGTTTAATGATCGTGCAGATTCATTAGCTGTCTCCGCCACTCTCATGGTTCCCCATAAAGATTTCAAAGGAGGCAAGTACATGATTGAGTTGGTCTTCTGACCAAGTGTACCTGATAATGCTGACCATTGGCAGGTGTTCAATGGTGATAACCAAATCATTACTTTCTTGGAAAAGATAGATAGCTTTGATGAGCTCTATTTTGAAGGTAATGAATCTCCACCACGGGAATATGTTTTCGAAATAGATTCACAAACTGGTGAATAGTTTCTTCAACTGAAAGGGAATAAGATTCCAAAAGGTTTGGTTTCCCTTGAAAAGCTATTTGATAAGCATGACAGATATATCAAGCAGCAGCAACAACTAGATTCAAGTTCCTCTATGGAATTTGAGCAAGTAAATTTGAGTTCAGAGGCAGATCCCAAAATGGTCAACATTGGGAAATGTTGCACTGCCGATGAGAAGTTCAAATTCATTACACTCCTTCTCCATTACATTGATGTCTTGGCGTATTCCTATGATGACCTGAAGTCCTTCAGGCCAAAGGAAATTCAGCATGAAATTCCCCTCAAAGCTGGGTCATTGTCTCACAAGCAGAAACAAAGGCAATACAACCCCAAAATATCAGGTACTATCCTCTCTGAGATTCAGAAGATGTTGAATGCAAGGATAATTTTTCCAATTCATCATTCCACCTAGATTGCAAATATAGTTCATGTAAGGAAGAAGAATGGAGAAATCCGTATCTGCGTTGATTTCAGGAATCTCAACCAGTCTTCCCTAAAAGATAATTACCCCTTACCCATCATGGATCAAGTGTTGCAAATAGTAACTGGTTCAGAAATGCTGTCTATGTTAGACAATTTTTCAGGGTATAATCAAGTGGAGGTCAATGAAGCAGACCAGTACAAGACTGCTTTTACAACACCTTGGGGCACCTTTGCATATCGCAGGATGCCTTTTGGTTTGATCAATGCTGGCGCCACATTCCAGAGAGCAATGGACCTCACCTTCAGAGATGAGATGGGAAAGTTCATCGTGGTGTATCTTGATGACTTGACTATTTTCTCCAAACACCATCATGATCATGTGTACCATTTACGATAAGTGCTAGAACGATGTCGGCAAAATGGTATCTCTCTCAACCCTAAGAAGTCAGTTTTTGGGGTTACAGAAGGTAAACTTCTCAGTCACATTGTATCCCGAGAAGGTACTAAAATTGACTCTGAAAGTCAAATCCATTCAAAGTCTTACTCTGCCTGCTAGTAAGACTGCAATTCATTCTTTCTTTGGAAAGGTGAATTTTCTGCGAAGGTTCATTCTTGAATTTGCAGAGAAAACCTGTCACATCGTCAACATGATGAAGGGTAAGGCTACTTTCCATTGGAGTGTGGAAGGCAAAGCGGCATTTGAGGATATCAAGAGGGCTATTGCTCATGCTCTAGTCCTTGTTTGTCCTAACTATACCAAAGATTTCATAGTTTATAGCTACGCTTCTGAACATACACTTTCAGCCATTCTTGTTCAGCAAAATGAAGAAGGTGTGGAATCCCCCATATCATTTATGAGTTGTCCTCTCAAAGCTCATGAATTGAAATATTGGAATATGGAGAAACACGCTTATGTCATGGTCAAGGCAGTAAAGCATTTCTGGTTCTATATTCTGAATTCACACACTATTGTTTTGGTGCCCGATACAACAGTGAAGTCGATTCTGACTCAATAGGAGTTCGGATCCAAAAGAGGCAATTGGATTGATAAGATCCAAGAGTTTGATCTTGATATCAAACCTACTAAGCTTGTGCGTGGAAGAGGTTTGTGTCAATTGATCATTGATAATGTACCAAAAGAGACAGGGGATGAAGAAGAAGAAGTTGAGGATATGCCAACTGTTCTTTTTATCACTACTACTGATGAGTGGTATTCAAATATTGCTCATTTTCTTACCTATGGTGAGTGTCCTACCCATTTATCTTATAAGGAGAAAAGAACTGTTAAGTTGAAGGCTGCTAACTATGTCCTATGGGACAATGGTTTGTACAAAAGAAGCCTTGATGGAGTATTTCTCCGTTGCGTGGATAAAGTGCAACAAAGTAGACTTCTGGAGGCTTTCCACAATTTGGCCTGTGGAGGACATTTTTCTGCACCTGTGACAACTCACAAGATTCTACAACCCAAATACTATTAGCTCACACTAATTCAAGATGCATACAATTGGGTACGTAGGTGTGAGTTGTGTCAGCAGTTTGTTGGGAAACCTAAGTTGGCCGCACTACCTCTCAAGCCGGTGGTGATTGAAGAACCTTTTCAGCAATGGGGCATCGGCTTCATTGGCGTTGTGAACCCACCATCAAGTGTGGGACACAACTATGTTCTCACCGCGACAAATTATTTTACCAAGTGGGTGGAAGCCATCCCAGTTAAGCATGCTACTTCTGAAGTGGTATGTAATTTCCTCAAGGAAAACATTGTTCCCCGGTTTGGAGTTCCAAACAAGATTGTAGCAGATAATGCTACTTGTTTCTCTTCTCATGAGATTACTGACTTTTGCTACGGGCATGGGATCATTCTTTCCCACTCTTCAGACTATTATCCGCAAGGAAATGGTCAGGCGGAATCAAGTAACAAAAATCTGGTTACTATTATCAGGAAACTAGTGGAAGATAATCAGAGAACTTGGTATAAAGTGTCATTTGATGCTTTATGGGCAGACAGGATTACCCCCAAAAGGGCAATAGGTATGTCACCATTTCAGCTTATGTATGGTCTGAATACAAAAATACCTATTACCTTAGAATTGTCGGCACTAAGGCTGGCAAAGGCAGTGGAAGATAGAACTTTTGAAAGTTCTATTGACAAAAGGATCATGTACCTAACTGAACTTGAGGAGAAGTGAACTATGGTAGTTGATCATATCGTTGAGCATCAAAGTCAGGTAAAGAAACTCTTTGACAAGAAAGCAAGGGCTCATGAGTTTCAGATTGGAGATCAAGTCTTGTTGTGGGACAAGAGGAGAGAACCAAAAGGAATGCATGGGAAATTTGATTCCTTGTGGAGAGGCCCGTTCACCATTCATCAGTTCTGTGGTGAAAATAGCTTCTTGCTAGAGTATCAAGATGGAACACCATTCTTGCTGCCTCACAGTGGGCAACATCTGAAGCACTTCAATCCTTGAAGTATTAGATAAGTTCATTTGTATAGTTTTATTTTTTTATTTTTGTGTTTTTGTTTAGTCTTTTGTATCTTTTTATTTTTGGTAGCTTGACTCTATGGCCCAATGGCACGGATGAAGGCACTTAGAGACTAGATTCTCCTCCCTTCAATCATTTCAAAGTTCGATCGATGGAAGTTCCCCAGTTAGACCCAATTGTTGTTCTAAAAATCAGCTATGCTCATTTTTGTAGACAACCCCTACGAAACTTGTCTATTTCGTAATCTACACTCTAAGTTCGCAAATTGAGACAAGATTCTCTTGGTCCCGCGCGAAGTCATTTGGCATCCTAAACTAGTTCGTGACATTGCCTTGAATCGATTCCTAGAAGTTTGTGCAAATCGATTAAGTCGTAAACTAACCAAAATATCAATTTTGGTCATTTTTGGGGTGTTAGTGAAATTTTGAGTCTTTATGTGTAATGTCGGTAAAAATTGCCAACTTTGCATATCTTTTTGTTTGTTAGTGTAGTGTTAGCAATTTCTGCCGCTTTTACATAGTTTTTCATTTACTCATGTCCAAGCGGCGATTTATGCCGCCATAACATGTTCCTCGCCAGAAAAAGTAAATGTAAAGGCGGTGATTTCTACCACCGTTGCATTCCCATTAACACATGTTCAATCGGCGATTTTCACCGCTTGAACGAGGTCGATCTTCGAAATCATGAACTCCAGTGACATTAATTGCCACTCATGTTGGCATTAAGATCATGTCTTTCGGGCCTTTTTAATATGTTAACTCGTCGTTTCTCGTCATTTCTTTTATTCTAAAACCTCCCATTCGATTCGTGAATCCCTCCTCCAACTGTTTGATCATGTTGCTTTCGGATTCTAACAGATTTCAAGTTGTCGTTGGCACACTTAGGGTTTCTTCCTTTTAATAGGTTAGTGTTTCATTATTGTTTCTTTGTTAAAGTTTTCTATTTCTTATTAGTTGAAGTGATCGAACCCCTGTCCTTTGAGGATTATATTGTTTGTATATCGTTCAAAACGAAATCATAGTTTTTACATCTTTCTTCTTTTGTGTCATTCGTAAAACCCTAGTTTTGTTCAAATCCCCTCTGGCCAGATATTTTATTGTGAGTGTTTGCCAAAATTTTGCCTCATGAGGAGTTGATTTCCACATACCCATAGGACAAAGCTTTACCCTTCAAAAACATGTTCATTGAAAACCAATTCTTACATAAACATTGTGATGTCAGCTATATTAGCCGCTCTAACATGTTTCTGTTGTGAATAAGTTAAAAGCGAAGTCGGCATTTTTCACCACTTATGTATTTGAAGATGTGTTCAAGTGTGAGTTTATGGGCGGCGAACACGAAAACCTTGTAATTCCTATCACATGCAATGTCGGCAATTTTTGCCGCAAAAACATCATGCATTTGCAATTCTTCCAAAAGCGTGTAAAGGCGGTGAAATATACCAACCATGCACATGTATTCAAAGTTACAAAATACCTTGATGTAAGGGCAGTCATTCTGACCGCCCTTACATATAAAATATTCTTCCAAAAAAGAAATCACATGCAATGTCGGTATTTTTCACCGACCTTGCATGATAATGATAAATCCTTCCCCAACATGTACAAGTGGCTAAAACATCTGACTTTACACATGTGCAAGTAATTCCTCATGTAAGAGCGGCCATTTTGACAGCTCGAGCACATTTTCCTAATTTTTTCTCAACACTGGGAAAATTCACCTTTCAAGACCTGTTAGCCAGCTTTCGCCCTTACCTTGATTTGCGCACACTCAAGCCCTTCAATGCATGCTTTCTTGTCCATGATCATCGAATCACGGTTATCCCAGTTTATCCATTTTTCCCCTAACTGCGAGATCGTGGCCTTTTGCAATTCTCAACAAGTGTTTGTGGTAGACATCTATCTCAGAGTTCTCTTCAAAGCTAATGTGGGAGCCATCTTCGTCCAAAGCAAAAATCATGAAATACAAGTACCAAGGTGTCTTTCCGGTGATGGTAGTGCAATCAAATATTGATGAAATAAGAGATACAGAAATAAGACATGTGGACATGGCAGAATTTGTGGAAAGATCAAAACAGACAAATCCTTCTAGGCATATGCAGAAGATCATTGATAGTAATATTCATTTGGTTGCATCATTTCCAGTTTCTGCACACAATCCCAAGTTCGTTCTTCAGGTAGCCAGCCATTACAACAGGGACACTAGAGTTGTGACAGATTCTCAAGGGAATGTGATCATGAGATTAGATGTAGAATTCCTTGACAAAATCTTCATGTGTCCACCCATTGTAAACATTGGACAGATTGACTTTGCTCAGGGTCAAAAGGATTATGACACAGATGTGGAAGCTGCAAGAAGGTACATAAACAACAAATGGTTGAAAATCCCTAGAAGTAATCTGACCAGATGGCCAAAGGATCTTCCTAGGAGTGACTTTGTAGAGGAAGTTTGCAATTTGATTACTCTTTTGAGTCGCATCAAAGGACTCCCCTCTTCTTCCAAGTTCCAAGAATGGATGTACACTTACATCAAGGTGATTCTTCGAGGTACACAGAGAATATTCTAGGGGGAGCAGATCAGTAATGCATTGCATGAGCAACTGGTAAAGGTCAACACCACATTCAAATTCTATATGACCTCGTATCTTGTATATGCAGCTGCTAGCATGAGAAGCTTTCCAGGTTTGACTCAGGTTGGTGACAGGAGATTGGTCCTTGTATATGAGTATTACCCTCAAATAACTCTGAAGGGATCAATTCATCATTTCTGAAGGGTCAATGATGCCTTCTTTTCAGTATTCATGTGCCTATGGGAGAAATGAACTTGTTCATAAAAGAGTCTCAGATGAAGCTTGGGATGTAGTGAATTCTTTTGGTTGCTTGTTCCTGCAATTCCCCACTTTCACATATCTTAGGGTAGGGTATTATCCCGGTTACCCTTATATTCTTCCGCGGTATCCTAGTGACCGTATTATTCTCATGGAGCTATGCAGATAGTTGATTGTAGTGCACAATAAACAAAGCTGAAGAAGTCAGGGATAAAGTTCCCTGTTGAAATTGGAAGGTATTCAGTTCAATCAGCTAACAAAGCAAAAATAGTGGATTCTGAATTACAGCTGGTTACTATGAGAACCTACAAGAAAAGAGATGATTTTGACTTCAGAAGAGTTCAAGATAAGATCAAAAGGAAGTCAACCTTCCATGTACCAATGGTTGAAGATATTTGGGCTGATCTCAGGACACAGAACGAGATCAGGAAGCTAGACTACTGTAGACTTCACCTGAGTCAGATTGAAGAGTTGGGCCTCGCTGATATTCTAGATGGAATGGAGGATGATGGGGATGTTCTAGATCCCAAATATAACACAGAGAATGTTGAAGTCTCACCTCTTCTAGAGGTGAAATGGTCAGTCAAAGAAGAAACATCCATAAGGAAAAGATTTCAACTAATCCTATCCAACACAAATGTGTGGTTGGAAAGTAAAGGGATTTAATTGAAAGAGTTCCTTACAGGGTCAGAGACTGCAGCATAGGAACAAATAGAAGAGAAGGCAGAGAACATAACCAAAAACAAGAGTGAGGCCCCTTCTTCTAAGATACGCAAACCAAAAATTAATATTGTATCAAAAGGAGGGAAGAAGAAGGAAGTTGCACAAACTTCTAATGTCACTCAATCAGGTGTTGAAGATACTAATATTGATCAAATGGAGATTGAAGATGTTGAGGTTGAAGAACAAAATGTTCAGAAGTCAAAGGATGCTCAGCAAACAAAAGTATCTGATAAATCTGATGAAGAAGATGAAACTGAACAAGGTGAAGATGAGGATACAGAAGAGGAACAACTTGGTGATCCACCTCAATCCCCTGAGAAAGATCTTCCCACTGGAACACAAGTTTCTACACCTCTTCCTCATACTCTGATTTCTGGTAGTCTCCCAGTGATTTCAAACGTTCCTCTTTTACCTATTTTTGTTGTCTCTTCTAATAATACCCCTACTTCTGTGAAAACTAGTTTTGGGACCATTTTTTATTCTTTCGGTTCCATCCCAAGTTTATCTTCTCCATCTTTTGACATTGGTGAACAATCTGTCTTAGATAATCTTCTGGATGCTTCAGAAAAGGTTGTTGATACAGGTGTGGTTTTTACCAACACCAGTCCCATTATGACTATAACAAGTATAAATATGGATCCGACAAAACAAGTAGTAGACTCATCTCTGGTTGTTGGTGCTTTTGTGCTTCCCCCATGGTTATCTGCATATACTCCAAAGAGGAAGAAGCAAGCTATTTCGCCGGATGAGATTGATATTGAAAAGTTGTTACCTATAAAAGCAAAGACTCTGAAGAACAAGCCTAAGACTGTTTCTAGGCTTGTCAACGAGAAAGGAATTAGATACGTAGAAATTGCTAAAGCACCAGAAGATGCCACTGTTGACACTTTTGACATGAATGATTATGTCATTTCAAGGGTTGAGTTAGGAAAGTTAACTCATGAGGGCATAAAAGCAGGTTTTCAAACTACTACCAGCACTTTGCTTGAAAAGTATGATGAAGTCAAAAAATAGAAGGAACAGTATAAGGCCAAAGTAGAACAACTTGCAGCGGTTCTTCAAAAGATAGTAAAGTCATCAAAAACTGTAGAACCTATGGCAGTGACTATAGAAGATCCCCTGATCTAGAAGGTTGAAAAAGCACAAGCCAGAGGAAGGGTGGTAGGAGATATTGTGGAGCATTTATTAGCTCAAGGGTGAATTGTGCTAAAAACCACTGTAGCAAGAAAAGAGAAGATGGATAAAGCTAAAGTTGAGTTGGAGAACCTGGTTGACTTACTCTCACAAGAGCTGCAACATCAAGAAGAGAGCTTGGAGGACTGGATAGATATGAAAAAGATTAAGATAAAGAATATGATCATCATCGGGGTCATTGCAAACAGGGAATCATATCTCAAAACCAAGGAGACTCTGTCTCATCGTATCCACATAATAAAAGGTTTACTTGAAGATCTATGTCAAGCTCGGGAAGCCATTGAAGATAGTGATGTCACGCTTCTACACAGGCTGGAAGAACTTCAGTGCACCCTCACAGGTGAAGACCATAAGTTCCTCTTAGCAGAGGAAATGGTAAGTTCCTTCGAAAAGATAATTCAAAGGAAATTCGAAGAGGAGGTGCCCTCAGTACTTTCCATGGATAATCTATATGATCAACATTCAACTTTAGAGAACTTGAAGGACAATCTAGACAAACATGAAAAGGCAATAAAGGCAATAAAAGATGCAATTCTTCAGGCCCGCACTATCTCAGAAAATACAACTAAACCAGATGCATGCAAAATGGCAGCCATACAGGCCATGTACCAGGATTTTCTAAAGAAGAATGACGGAGGAAGCTAGTGCCTTAGTTTATTTTTCTTGTACATGTCATTTGAATTTTGTTGTGGACATATCCACATGTAATTTTCCAAAATGTAATTACATGTGAGACAAAGGAAGTCCCAAGTCAAAAAGGACTCTTTTGTTGAATAAGTCAAAGTAGTTGTAAATTTCCTATTTTTGCTCCAGGCTCCTCCCTATAAATAAAGAGGGCCTCTATTGTAATTTTTATATTTTTCTATTGCAAAGAAACTCTACCGAATTGGAAAACATTTCAAGACTTTGAGCTTTTATGTTTATCATATTTTTCAAGTGAATATCAATATAAGAAGGCAATTTGAGTATCAAACTTTGAGTTGAATCATATTGTTTTATGATATCAGTGTTCTTATGTCAGTGGTGTTATATTATATTGAATCATTGTTGGAATCATGGAGTTTATTGAAATTTGAGAGGAGTGTTCTTGTTTTGGTTGAATAGACTTTGTGCTATTTTTCTCATTGTGGGGATTTGTGTTTATTTTTAGGAACGGAATTGTTTAGAGACTTTGTGCTGTAAACTGTTGTGTTCAAGTTAGTTATATCATATTGGGTGAAAGTGGAGACTTTGGGCTGCATTTGAATTCAATTAAGTTTGTTTGTGAGAAATAAGCCAAATGATAGAAAACTTTGCGTTTCTATGGTTTGTCTCAGTTCAAGAATTATTAAATATCATCTATTGTGAAGTTATTATTTTGTAAAAGGAAAACATCTATTCTGAAAAAAGAGAATAGGATGTGATGGAAACACCCCAAGAATAGTTTTAGTTTATTTAAGTATTAAAAGTTGTTTGTTAGAAAGAGCTCATTACCTAGAGGGAACCTCCCCTTGCTGAGAGGAGAGACTCAGTCTCATCATAACTATGGCAATATAACCATTTTGTCATTAGTTAGCTAAGCGACAAAATATTCACCCAACACCTCTTCAGGTCAAAGTGGTTGTGGATAAGTTTGTTTATTTCCAGGTGACCTCAATTTGTTTGTAGATGTTTCTAGAATGTGTTAAAGCTCTGGGCATGATCTGCAAGTTATGGTTATGATCATGAAAGCATGTGATGAAGAATCCCCTATGTTTACACTGTTTGGATGACCTAGAAGTTTGTGTTGATTGAGAAGTTGATTTGATGATTATGTGAGTGTTGTGTAGCATGCTTAGATATATTTGGGTTTTGAGCTAAGGCTAGAGTGGTTCACTTTCATTCCCTTGTGTCGTGGAATGTTTAGGTCCAGACCTAATTCTAATTTTGTGTGTTTGCCGACCTTGGAGACTGTCTCAAGGATTGAATATTGTGTTGCTGGCCTTGAAGATTGTTTCAAGTTTGATGGTGATATAAATAAGTGTCAAGAGTTTGTGTGTGAGTGCGAGCGCATGGCAGAGATGAAGTTTGTGATGAGAAAGTGATAAAAGGGTAGTAAGAGCTTTCATGAGTTAGATGACTGGATGCAGTGAGCAGAAGGTGTCTACTATCTTTCGATATAGATGTGAAGGTGACAATTGTTGTGCTTCATTAGAACTAAACCCATCCATGTGTTAGATGCAATTATATCAACGAATCTCTTCTTCTTTCTTATGTATTTTTTAGTGGGCAGTGAGTCCCCTGTAGTGCGCATTCTTTGTATGGAAATAAGCCTCTTGTAATTTGGTGTTGCTACTACTTTATATAGTGAGTTAATCCTCATCGTGGTTTTTCACCTTTTAAGGTTTTACATGTAAAAATCTAGTGTTCTCTTGTGCATGGTGTTGATGTGTTTAAGTTTTTGTTATTTAATTTTCATATTTAATCTTCATAACAAATCAAGGGTTTAAGAAAACTAATGTGGATGTGATTATGCTTATGAGGGTTTCAAATTTTTGATACAACTAATTCACCCCCCCTCTCAGTTGTCTTGTGCCTTCAACACTTCATTCTTTCCCTCTTTATCCTAAGTTGAATCTTCATGGTTGCTTCCTTGCATGGGGGAATTCATGTCCCATCCCACATTTTACCATATGTTCCTTACACATTGTTAGCATTTAATTTTGCACCTTTCGGTGAGAAAGAAAAATGGACAGCGTGTACAATAGGACTATTCTTCAAATTAGGAGGGGAAGCTCCCTCAACAAGGAAAATAAAAAGACATTTACAAAATAACCTATCTTTTTAGTTTCTCAAGGCACGAGCACAAGACAATGAAGCTCTTTTATGAGGCTATAAGATTTTCTAAAGCATTACAGAAGAAAATAACTAACTCTATCTTAAAACACTTCTGATTTCTTTAAGTAAATCCAGAGCACAAAGAAACCGAAAGAACAACTTGGAGATTTTCAACACAAAAGAACAAATATAACTCAACAACAATTGCTCATGCACAAAGTCATGAGCAATTTTCACAACTCTCGATAACAAGATAGATCTCAGAAACCATGATGCATATTCTCATTAATCAAAAGTCAAGAATCAATAACACTGCTTGAACAATAAAATGCGAGCAAAAATTAGTCTCAGCATTTATCATTGATCTTAACTGTGTAGAATACACTTATTTATACCTAAAAAGCAAAGTTGCAAGGAAATAAAAGGAAGAGTTAACTAACACTCTTCAATCTAGATCTAATTGCTGCATGGGAAGCATGCAAGCTTATTAGCAATTTAAAACTAAAAGTATCTTGTCATGCAATTCAGTTAACTGAACTTGCATGTTATTACACAATGAGTTCCAACTCAAAGATAATTTGCATGATTTCCAAAAGCAAATTCCAAAAATAAATTTAATCCTACAGATAGTGAAAATTTGACTAAGTATGAGAATTGAGAATTTTCTCAAATTCCTCAATCCTAGCCTCATCTGGCATAATCATGGATTCAAGGTGAACCGTCCTCATTTGCAGGTCAATGGCAGCATCCTCTATGATTTTCTCAAAAACTTCAGTCTTTTTCAGCCTTGGCAAAATTTGATGCAATTTCAACCAGGAGGTACATTTTGTCTACGTGAGGATCACCACAAAACTTTCAACGGATTAGCTAAATGAACTCCTGCAAAATATGAACGAGGCAATTTACGCCTTCATCGCTGAAATACCTGCAAGGAATGTTTTGGACAAAATCAATGGCATATTTTTCAATGCCCAGATGCTTTTCTTTCCATGTAGCCAACTCCAAGGCTATATTCTTCGAGGTATAAACCAAGAAAGAGTACTGGTGAGTCCAAGACAAAATAGTAGCCTTCTGTTCTGCTATTATAGACCTCATGCCAAGTGCATGCAATCTAACCATCAATCTATCATACACCGACTTTGTGTCTTTCATACATTCTATCATATTCTGGATTCCTATGAGAATATCCTTGGAATTAGACACCACTATTGTTAACTTTGCTAGAAAGTTAACACTTTTTGCTATGAAATGCTCCACCCAATCCTTAGTGTGTTTGCTATATACAACTAGCTGACTCAATTGCCTTTGCTCATCGGTAGATTCCATTACCTATGGCAAAAAGAGTGAAGGCAGAGAAGGTGAGTGTAGAAGCTACGAGATGTACTGACATAGCTACTTGATTTATGATTTAAGGGTAGCCTTGTCCTCTCCATCCTTCAATACCCTATTCCTCATAGTATCAGTAGCAGCCTCCAAAATGTTTACCGTTGCTTGTCATGCGCTATAACCAAAGCAAGTCTTGACAATCTGATAATCTTCAGGCTTGTTGTACCCAACCAAATTTTTTGCTTCATTAAGGCATTTTGAAACAAGTCTAGAAAATTTTTCGTCAAAAAGTCAAAAAAGCAAAATTTCTAAAAATAGACGTCGAGTTAGGTTTTATGGGTTTCTTGAGATATGGATGTTGGCAAAACTTTCTAAAAATATAAAGTTTCTAAAAATAGAATCTCCAAATCAAGTGTCGCGCTTGATTCTCATTGGTCGATTTTGCTTCACGATCGGCACGGTTCAGACCGAATCTTCAAACGACCAAGTTTTCTCTACTGGGTCATTTTTGCTTTTTCACAAGGTGAAGCATGAGCTCGAAAGTCATCAACACAAAAAAGTTCACCTGCCAAAATTCTTCGACGAGTTTCCAACGCTGTTTCAACGACGCAAAACCAACAAACGGCCGTCGACTTGACGATGCACGCAAAACGATGCAAGATGGATCCAAGGTGAATTGAAAAGTTGGAAAATCATAAATTTGACTAAGTCTGGTGAAACTGGGCACCCCTGGAGGCTTGGGGTGCCCATCTTCTCCTATGTTAGTTTTTTTCACATTTTTTGAGAAACGTCGAAAATGCTTCCGTCAACTCTTTTCCGGTTGGTCAAACTTGGTCAAACTTGGTCAAAAGTTAGTCAAAGCTAGGATTTCATCACAAATATGTTCAGACTACTCAGATCACCCTCCGTCCCACCACGACAGTCGTCAAAACGACCGAAATCGAAGATCGAACAGGAGCTGTGGGCACAGAAATCGAGAAAAGGTACAAAATTGAAAATTTTTGAAAAATTTTCTAAGTGTTGACAAACCAAGCACCCCAGGAGGCTTGGGGCACCCAACTTGAGCAGTGTTAGAATATTTTTATGTTTTCAATGTTTTTCGACACGCTTTGTTACCAATCTTCGCCCGTTGGCAGTTTCCGGGAGGTCAAACTTGGTCAAACGATGTCAGATCATCAAACGGAGGCAGGGGATGGAATCACAGTTGATCAATCTCCAAAATGTCAGGATCAGTCAATTTTTTCAATTAATGATGACATTTTTCCACCTTGTTAAAGTCAAAGACAGGCCATATTTGAGTCAAAACAAGTGTTGAAGTGTTGAAAATGAAGAAAACTTTGTTAGCACTTCTTTCAACTCGCGTGTTCGATGACATCATCAATGAAGATATTTTTTGTCATCTTGCACATGAACCCATAGGCTCCTACAAAATAGGGATTCTTCCTATCCAAAGACATCCACTTGGATTTATGCTTTAAAAGATGCTTTCTTCATGGATGAGGGTGAAGTTTTCTTCTCACACAAATAAAGTTGCTTTTTCGACCAAAAGATTTATAAAGACAAGCTTTTGGCTTCTTTATTTCATTATCTTTTGCAGGTTGCATCCAGAGGAAAGATTTTATTTTTCTTTCAATGAAGATTCGAAGACCCAAACCAGGTGCTTTTTCAGTGTTCTTCATAGATTCGGGTTGAGGAAGAAGAGAGGCTTGCTTTTTTCAGGGTCCTTGTTTCAAGGAGATCATTTTTCAGAAATCCGACCAGAGCTTTTTTCAGTTTTCGTCAAGATGGGTCCATCTAGATTATCATCCTCTTGAAGATTGGGAGTTGTGCTTTTTTTTTGGGAAACTATTTTTTCCCGCTTTTTCGAGAAAATCTCCGCTTTTTCAAAATCTGACAATCTGGGTTGCTTCAAAATAGAATTGCCTACAAAACCTATGTGCCAGCTTTTTTTGCTCAGAATCAACTTTTTTAGAAGAAATCAGCAAAAGAATATCAATGGATGACATCACCAAAAAGCAAGAATGTTGACGAGGATGCATTTCAAAAGAAAGCAGCTTTAAAACATATGCTTTTTGTTTTAAAGCATGTGCTTTCATCCTAAGCTCATCCATCCTATATTTAGAAAGAAATCACATTGTGATAGTTGGAATCTTCTTTGCTTTAAAGCATTTGTTTATTGTATCTTTGTCTTAGAATAGTAATAAAGCTTGCGAGTTGGCAAGTTAGGGTTAATCAAGGAGATTTTAGGGTTCCCTACTCCTTTGATTTTAGTATAAATAAGGGCATCCTTGCCCATTGTTTGTAATGACTTTGGTGATAGCAAATTTGTTGTGCCTATTCTAGCCTGCAAACATTGTTATTCTAGGTGTTTGTTCACTTTGTGTTCATTGTTCTCCAGTGTTTGATCGCTTACTGTATGCCTACCTTTTGCTGCAGTATTGCTGTCCTGGAGTTGTATTAAACTTTTTGATATTGAATAGAAGTCTCATGCCTACTTTGCTCTGATATTCTATATTGATTCATTAAGTTATAGTCGTCAGATGTGTATCTTCTATAGCTTTCATTTTCAGCTTTCATCATTAAAGTACTTTTAGTCTTGTGATGTTAATCTGGAAGAAAATTGCTTAAGTTTTTGTGTTAACAATCATTCCTCGTTCACTTTCAACTTCCTTTGCTCTGAATTTACTCAGGAGGTTGAAAGCATCATTAGTCTATGCTAGTTGTAGTAAAAGTTTTATAAAAAAAGAAAAAACCTCTTCTGCAGCATTTAGAGTTTTATAACCTTGTGTCGCAGCTGAGAATCAAAAAGAAGATAGGCGAAGTTTCATTCAAGTTATCTTTTCAGCAAACATCAGCAAGAAAGGGAACTCCCCCTTCCAATAGGAGAGCAGTTTATCTATGCATAGCTGTCTGTTTCCAAATCGCATTCCAGAGGTGCGAATTGAAACGCCAACAGGGCTCAACTTCTTCAATTGCTTTGTCCTGGGGAGGAATAGCGGTCTCTACGATTAATTCACCTACATTCGTCTTCAAATCCTTGACTGCTTTTTGGGTTTCTTTATAGTGGGCTCCTTGAAAGTTTTAGTTAAGGCACTGAAATCCAACTGGTAGGATGGCCTTTTCTTTTTCCTACTAACTGTTGAATGAAGCCAACTTGAAGTAGACTCCTAAAATTTTGGCTCTGGATGGTTTTCCTTCCCAATATCCAGATTTGGCGTGACTTCAGCCTCAGGAGGTGCAAAATGTATATCCAACTTAGGATCAAAATCTAATACTATATTGGGTTCGAAGTCGAGGTCTACTTCTATCACTACATCCACTTCAAATCCCTGCATGACCTCTGGTTCTCTTGCATCATTAACTCCTGATGAGTTAAATGGTGTAGAGTCAATAGGTATAGGAGACAAGTGAGGCTTGGGTATTCTCTGTGATGCAGATGAATTCCCCTCTTCTGAAGAAGAAGAAGAAGAAGAAGAAGAAGTTGAAATAGAAGTAGTAGGTGAACTAGGCTCAACTGGTGGCAAAGGGCTTGCCTTTGGTTGCTACTGTGCTGGAACTTGAGCCTTTTTTTTTAGGTCACCCTAAAGGGTTCTTCCCTGGTGATGTCAGTTTCCTAGGTCTTCCCACTCACTACCTTAGATTTTAGGCGTGGAGTCAAATGAATAGGCGATGATGGTGGCTCTACTGTAGATGCCTTGTCCTTAGGTGTACTTGTCCTCTCACTCCTTTGACTATTGATGAACATCCAGCTTCATTTCACCACTCCTTTAGTTCTTTCAACAATAGAGGTGATTTCTTGGAGTGACCAATCCTTTTGTGGCAGTGGTTGTGAATCAATTCCCTCCTTGATGAATTTTGGGGAAATAATCGAACCGTCTTTGTGCAAGTCTTTGTCACTCTCATCAAGAAAAACTAGTATCTACTCCAAGGTGAAGTGGCTATAACTCCTTCGACGAACCTCATATTCATCTTGACAATTGACCCAGAAATCCTCCACAGTAGGTACATGAGTGAACTTGTCACTGAGTCTGGATTTCATCACTTAATTAGGATCATATGTGTGCTTCTCCTTGAAGTCTTCAGGCGGAATTTGGACATTTCCTCTCCAATTATTTTTACATCAGCAACACTTTTACACTTGAAGACACTCATCTGAATAGGGAAGCTTATTGTCATCTTATGCCTATTGCGTAGAAAACTATGCACTTCTTCAATCTAAAGTAGGAACTCCATGAAGACCACTTCGTCAGATGGATACCTTGGAAGCATGTATGGACATGATGTGAACCTGTATGCTCGTATATAGGAGAAGGTAGGAAACTGAATATACCAGTCCGCCCATTCTGAGATTATGACTCTAGCTTCTTCTAATATTCTAACATGCATCTGGTTCTCCAAGTCATGCATAGTGAACATTAGGAATGTGTCGTTGACTCGGTGGAAGTGCTTCTGGGATTCTAAAATTTCCAACTGTGGATATAACCTGACAATCCTGGTGTTTTGCAGAGAGCCTACAAAGTTCAACCCGGCAAAGTGATGCTATTTGGCCACCATGAACAATAAGTAGGACACCATCCTAAACTCTTGAGTTCGGGTGAAATCCATGATTTATCGGTGAATACATTCGCTTATGAGAGTGGCCCTTTCATAAGTTGCCTATAATTCAGTTGAGCATTGTGATCATGATAGCATATTCATCCTTGAATTGGCCTCAACCCACGTTCCTTGGAAGCATATTCCTTCTTTCTTTTAGTCATTAACAAGCTAACTTTTGACATTTATCAGTAGTAGAGGTCCATACTCTGTCACTTTCCTCTAGATCAAGGGTGAGTGATTCTTCAAAAATAGGGATGCCAAGGGCAATCTCTATGTCATCAAGCTTCAAACTGGCAATCAATCTTCCATCCCTCAATCTGACTTCTCTTGATTCCAGATTATAGTGTTGAATGCACGGGAGTACAAATTCAAGACTATGGGCAGCAAAAGGAAATGATCCGGCTTGAATAAGCCCAGAATTCTTCAAATTTCTTGTTGCTGCATTGCCTGAGTTTATCAGTGGTTCCAAGTCAAAACCCTTAGGTGAGACTTGGCACAAGTCTATTTCCTTGACCTTAGAATATTCATGTATGAGCAAGGATTTAGCCTTAATGGTGACTGATGAATATTGCATGATGATTTGAAAGGGGCTTATTCTGATGATTTTTCTGCTTTGAAAATGGCCAATTTGGACTTTTGTGTGTTCGCTTCCCAAGAAAAACAAGTTTTCTTTTCGCTATCCAAAATTTAATTTTTGTGAAAAAATTAAAATTTTTCCCTTGGAAAATGAAATTTTGGAGCTGCACCCTCAAAGATTCTACAGATCTGAGCTCAAACTGGTTGAGGATGATGGAAAATGCCTTTTGTTGAGGTGGGTATGTGCCGAAAATGAGAAATTTTGGACAAATAAGCCTCAAAAATCAATTTTATCTTGGCTGTAGGTGGTGATTTTGCCTTCAAAAAGCCATGAACAACGAAGCAAATCCTTGAAAAATTATCAAAAACAGCCTCCAAGGTTTGGGCGCTGCCTTAGGAACATAGAGATGTACCCTGTGAAGGACAAGAATGAAGAAGAAGATGTTTAGAAGTGATCAAATTGTTCTCTTTATGTTTTGCTGGTCTAGAAAAGCTTCAAATCTACGATAAAAGCTTGAAAAACCCTCAACAATGGCTGCCAGTGCAAGAAAAAGGCCTTCCAGTGGGCAAATTAGCCTTGGAGTGTGATAGAAAGGTGTAGAATGATGCAAGAATGGATAATCTTTGCCCTGTATGTAAAGATCCAATCTTCAAAACCTTTGAATTCGCCTCATGCAAGCTTTTATTCACCCATTAATGGCCGCCATGTGAGAAGTGCAGCCCCAATACCATCCTTTTGCCTTGAAAATGATAATAACTATGCCAAATATCTCCTTTATAGTGGACGCCCTCCTCCTAGGGTTTCATTCTTCTACTTGGGCCTTGCTCTACCTCTCCAACCTTGCAAAAATAATGAATGAAATGAGAAGGATGAAGAGGTATATTTATAGTCTCATACTTTCTCTCTCCTGGCACCAATCCTCTCTCTCCTCAATGCCAATCCTCATGCAAAAAAGGCACCTTCAAAGGGAGTGCAAATGATGTGAAATAGACGCCTTTTTGCTTGAGCCAAATAGGCGTGGGTTTTAGTGTATTTGAGTGCCCTTTACCAATGGCAAAAGGGTGTGAGAATTGGGGGTTTGGGACGCCTATTTGCTAGGCAAAAGTAGGCATGAGTTTTCAAGCTTTTAGGCACTTTTGGGAGTGCTTCAAAATTGCGTGTAATATGGAGGGTTTGAGCACCTTTATAGAGGTGTGGAATAGGCATGAGAATTGAGTGAAATAAGCACCATTTGCCAATGAAAAAAAGGCGTGGGATTTAGACCAATTGGGCGCCTATGGGAGTGCCTCAAAAAGGTGTTAGAAATAGGCATTTTGAGCACCTATTTTGGAAGGCAAAAATGGTGTGAGTTTTTGGTATTTTGAGCGCCTTTTGGTGATCACGAGATGGCGTGGATTTTAAGCATTTTGAGCACCTTTCTTAGACAAATAGAAAGTGTGCTTTTTGGTGTATTTGAGCGCCTTTTTGGAGTGCACAAAAGGTGTGCCTTTTGGAGGATTTGAATGCCTATTTTCTTGGTGACTTGCCTTGTTCAAATCTTCACCACTTGGCCTTGGAAAAACTTTGTGATCACTCCTTGGATTTGGTGTATGAACCTTGCATTTGATTCATCATTTCCATGCTTGTTCATCATGAATTTGACCTTGAAAAACTTGAACATGGCCTTGATCACTTTGATGGAGGTAGCTTGGATCATCATCATTTATCACCGCTTTTAGATCTTATTTTATTAACTTCTTCCTCAGACGACAGAATGTCTTGAAGTTTGGAAACCAAGCTCGTATGATATCCAAGCTCCTCCTCCGTGAATTATACTCACAAATGGATCTCATTCTAGCCAAGAACGCCCAAAAATGCCTTAGAAAATTTTTTAAAATTTTCAAAATTGAATTTTGATTTACCAGATGTATTTGCATTGCTTCCCTTGGTTCCTTTATGTCATTTTGGCCTTTGATTCACCACTTTGACTTCCTCTTTTTGAAATTCTTTCACTGCTCCGAGCCTGATTGGCTTGTCAAAATCTCCCTTCATTTGAGCCTTGGATCACTATCTTTTGATATGTCTTGTACTTGTAGGGTTAGAGTAGTAATGACAAGGCTACATGGTGCTTGGGAGGTGTGTTTGGGCACATATATGAAAAATTTTGTATTGGTACAACATTAGGCTCTGTCTAGTAACCATGGTGTATACTTGCAACATAGGAGGACCTCTGAATCTCTAGGTTTATAGTGCAGACCAGTGTCTTATCAGTTGGGCAATAGAATCAGTACATTTTCCTAATCACCTAGAACAAGACTATTCCTAAAAATCACCTAGGACCAGACTTCTTAAAATCACCTAAGAGTGAAACTCTGGTTTACCTAACGAAACACAACGAATAAACAAAACGTGAAAGGGAAACACAAAACTACATAATGAATACATTACTGAAAGGGGAAACACAATACAACATACAAAAAGGGGAAACCCCTTCAAACCCTAAGGAATGAAGTGTTTTAGGAATTGCCCACTAAAGGGCAATGGCAATGGCATACCTTCCAAGTGTGAGAGAAAATAGGTGTTGTCTCCGCAAAGCTCATGAATCTTGAAAGGTCCAAGCCATAAGAAGTCAAATTTGTCGTGCATTCCTTTAGGCTCGTGTCTCTTATCCCATAGTAGGACAAGATCACCAATGTTGAAGTTGCACTGACGAGCCTTCCTATCAAAGATCTTCTTTACCCGCTCTTGATGATAAGTGATTTTGTCAACCACCTCTGATCTCTCTTCTTCAAGTTTGGACAGGTACATGATACGCTTCTCAATGGGATCTTTGAATTGGCTATCTTCAACTACTGCTACAAGCTGCAAGGTAGATAGCTCTAGTGTGATGGGTAGGACGACCTCTATGCCATACATAATAGCAAATGGCGATGTGCCTATTGCTCTTTTAGGTGTGATTCTATCTGCCCACAAGGCGTCATACAACCTCTTGTGCCAAGTGCGTTGATTGCTATCAACCAACTTGCGTATTATTGTGACTAAATTCTTGTTTGAAGATTCTGCTTTGACTAATGTGATCCCAAAGTCAAAGCAGAAACCCAATAGCTCTTCTGATGAAAAGCTTATTGCATTATCAGTCATGATCTTCTGAGGTACCCCGAAGCACGATAGGATGTTCTCCTTTAGAAAGTCACACACCACTTCCAAGGTAGCTCTCCTAGCTAGAATGGCCTCAACCCATTTTGTGAAATAGTCAGTGGCTGTAAGAACATAAATATGTCCTTTGCTGGAATTGAGGTTGAGAGGTCCAATGAAATCTAATCCCCACTATTGAAAAGGGGCTTCGATGATTACTGGTTTGAGTGGAAGGGCCGCCAACTTAAGTTTTCCAACGAATTGCTGGCAGGCTTCACATTTTTGTACCCACTCATATGCATCTCTGAACATAGTAGGCCAGTAGTACTTTGCTCATAGGATTTTGAACGTAGTGATCTTTGATGAGAAATGACCACCGCATGCTTCGTCATGAAAACCTTCAAGCAACCTCCTTTGTTGATTCTTGTCGACACATCTCAAGAACGTGCCATCTATGCTCTGTTTATACAATACATCTTTCCATAGCACATATTTCAAAGCTCTTAACTTTGAGGTTCTCTTTTGTTGCTTGTCTAGATGGTCTGGACACTCTCCATACGTCAGGTAGTAGACTATGTTTGTGTACCATTCGTCGGCATAATCAATGAATAGTACCAAGGGGAGCTCTTCTTCGTCGCTAATCAAATTGGTAGTGCCTTCATTTTCTCTGTCTCTATTTTCAGCAATGAGTTGGCAAAGTCCTCGGTCTCTTATCAACTTGGTAGGTCTGATTTCAAGATCATATTCTTGAACTTTCGCCACCCAATTTCCTCACTTGGTACTCATTTCTTGTTGAGTGAGAACACTTTTGACTGTTGGATCAGGTACAAAGACTATGGTGTGAGAGTTGAGGATATTGAATCTGAAATTCTTGACTGTGCAGACCACAACATATGCATGTTTCTCTATCTATGAATATCTCATTTCATGATCTTTGAAACTACTGCTCATGAAAGCTATGGGGGACTCAGCTTCTTCCTTCAATTTCTGCGTGAGGATAGCTAACATGGTGTGCTTTGAGGCATAGCAGTATAGGATAAAGCTTTTATCAAAGTCAGGACGGACTAAGATGGGTGCTTGGCTGATTGCCTCTTTGATTTTGATGAATGCCCTCTTTCCTTCCTCTGTCCATTTGAAAGCCGAAGTCTTCTTCATCATAGCTGAGATGTCTTTTGTGAGTTCTGAGAAATTTGGCAGGAATCTTCGAAGGAAGTTCACTTTGCCGAAGAAAGAATGTACTCCGGTCTTGCTTGTGGGCAAAGACAGATTACGAATGGCATCAACCTGATTTGGGTCAATCCTTGTGCCTTCTTTAGACACGATATGGCCTAACAGCTTTCCTTCAGTCACTGCAAAGACTGACTTCTTCAGGTTCAAGGAGATGCCGTGATATCTACACCTTTCAAACACATGAGCTAAGTGTTGAAAGTGTTCTAAACGCTTTTTGGAGAAGATAGTGAGATCATCCAGGTATACCACTATGACTTTGTCCTTCAGATCGCTAAAAGCTAGATCCATAGCTCTTTGAAAAGTAGCTCTGGCGTTGATGAGGCCGAATGGCATCCGCTCATAAGCAAAGGTACCCCAAGGGGTAGTAAATGCCATCTTGTACTGATCCTCGGCTGCAACTGCTATTTTATTGTATCCTAAATATCCATCCAAGAGTGATAGCATCTCTGAACTAGTGACTATCTAAAGAGTGTGATCCATGATAGGCAGGGGATAATTGTCCTTCAGAGAGGCTTGATTTAGGTTCCTGAAGTCTACGCAGATCCTGATTTCTCCGTTCTTCTTGCGTACTGGAACAATATTAGACACCCAAGTGGAGTGATGGATTGGAAAAATAATCTTCTCCATGAGCATCTTTTGGATTTCTGCATAGATAGTATCTTGCACCTTTGGATTATATAGACGTTGCTTCTGCTGGAAAGGCTTGACTTATGTCTTCAAAGGAATTGTATGAGACAATTCCCTAGGCGTAAAAACCTTCAGGTCTTCATAGGACCAAGCAAAGATATCTATGTACTACTAAAAGAGAGATAAATCTTTCACTTTTAGAGGGTGAACAACACTTGCCTAGATTAACGAGTCGGGCTCATCCATAGTTCTGATATTGACCTGGTGGTACTCAATTGAGGTTCTTTCTTGTACATCGACTCAATCCTGGATGTATCAGTCGTGTCTATCAAATATATTCTCTAAGGACACAAGTCCCTTAGAAATTTTATTGCCCTTGAGCTATATGACCTCATTCTATGTATCTCCTCCTTCATGGACATTTTTAGTTTCTTCTATTAGAATTTTGTGATGTGGAGAAAAACTTCCTTCAAAGAAGAGACCTTTGAATTAGAAATCCATTCCAAGAAAGTTGATGATGTGCTCATCGTCATTGAAGACTTGACAATTTTTTGAGTTGTTAGGTACCGCAGGCCTATAGATCAACTCAATGGTGAAAGCACTTTGCCTGAAGTCTGAATTTGGCATGAAGAGAGATGTAGATACTGCTAGAGCATCGGCTTTGCTATTCTCCATCCTTGGAATGTATTCAATGGCGAAAGCTTCAAACCATTTGATGGCTTCACAGACACGGTTTCTATAATGTCAGAGGTGATCTTAATTGACTTGGAATTGTTCTTTGATCTACTTCACGATCAATTCAGCATCTCCTTCGACCTTCAGCAACTTGATTCCCATGTCACGTGCATTTTTGAGACCTAACAAAAGCACCTCGTATTCTACAGTATTGTTTGTACAATCAAACTGCAGACGATAAGCAAATGGATAAAGCTTACCCTCAGGAGATATCAATACTACCCCTGCTCATGATCTGACTGTTGAACAACTACCGTCAAATTGGATGGTCCATATGTCAGTAGTATCTTCTTTATTTATTTTTGAACAAATAATGGCTTTATCTTTAGCTTCATTTTTAGCCATCATCATGTAAGTGCCTAGACTGGTCTCTTGATATAGAATCTGGGCTTTCGGGTCTTGAGGCTTTACCACTGTAAAATGGGACTTGGGCTCAGGTTCCAACTTGATCTTACCACCCTTGATGGGGATGGTTGTCGAGGACCAATCCAATTGAATTTCTCTGCCTAAGTCTTTGCAAAAACTTCAGCTTAGCAACATTTCATAACTGGCTGGAATATCTGCTATAAGAATAGTCATCATAATTCTCTTCTCTGGACAGGCTACTAGGGCAACTTATGCATCTTTCAACTGTCCAACTAGCAGCACTGACTTTGATTCAAGTGAATAACACTTGCCTTGGGTTTTGGTGCATAAGAGTCTTAGTGCATTCATCACCTACAATGGCATGACATTATCTGAGGCACTAGAGTCTATGATACAATTGCTCAACTTGAAGCCGCCAATGTATAGAGATATGTAAAAAGGCTTCGGCTTCTCTCCTGCTGCTGTAGAAGATTCAAAAAGAGTAGGCTGGATGGGAGTCTCTTTCCTTACAAATTTGAAAATTCTGTCCAGCTGATCAGGGTGATTCTTGAGGTATTCTAGTTCAGAAATTTGGACCTTCGTCTTCATCATGGAATTGACAATATCAAAATTTACCATGGATGTATCGAAAGTGCTAACTTTGATGTCCTCTTGAGGTAACTTAGCCGCTTCTCTAGACTTCTCCTTTGCTTTCAATTTTTCTTCTTCCTCCTTTTGAGCTTTCAGGTGCTGTGCCCAAGTGAAGACTGGCATGGAGTAATGTTTAGCATTGACTACAAGAGAATAATGTGAAATATTGTCCTGGTCTTCTTCTTCATATGTGGATTCATCTTGAATGTATCCTGTAGCAGAGTCGGCATCAAGGCCATCCATCTCAGGATGAACAACGCTTGAACTTGAGGGTCCAGCATCAGCAAAGCCCATGATTTGATTCATTATTTGGCTTTCAAGACAAGTAGCTCCATTATGCTCGTTGGTTTGATGGAAAGAGCAAAAATATGCTCTTGGTGGTGGAGCTTCAGCAACTGGCTTTACTGGAAGTGCTGGTAGCCTTGGTCTATAATTGTTATTATAGGGCTAGAAATTGTTTCTTCTATGTGGTGGCTGATATTGTTGCGGAGGTGGTGCCTACTGCGGCATTTACCTCTTCATGATTGTGACATCATTCGCCACCTTTTGAAGTAGTGGATCTACAGAATTTTGGATCAGAGGCCTGATGGAATCCTTCTTCATTTTACCTGAAGTGATCATATGATCCTCTAGTTCTATGGCGTGCTCTTGTGCATCTGTCAATTCAGTCTCATGAGCTGATTTGAGAAGAAAGGAAATTTCAGACGACAAAGCATTGATGAAGCTGCTTAACCGGATCTCAGGTGATGGATTCAAAGTAACCGACAGCCTGGTGACAAGACGATTAAATCTTGCAATGAATTCTCACATTGGCTCGTGAGACTCCATATTTGAATTTGATAGTTGGGCAAACAACAAGTGGCTATCCTCAGCAGGCTTGAATCTGGCCAAGAATTTCTCACTCATAGTATTCTAGTTGGTGATGCTATGTGCTTCAAGATAGTTGAACCAATCTGTTGCATTGCCAATCAAAGTCTGAACAAAGAGACGTACTGCAACATCTTCATGCACTACGCTCAAAATAGCACAAACCGTAGTGAATGCTGAAATATGTTTGTCGGGGTGTTGGCTTCCATCTCCATGAAACCTTGGAAAGTGCTTTCTTGACCCCTTTGGAAGATCATGATTTTCGGTGAGGGCAAGAGGACCAATTGCATTTCCCCATGGTAAAGGAGGTGCATGCCTATTATTGTCATTGTTACCATTGTTGCCAGCTCCTACATTGTTATCACCCATGTCTTCTCTTGTCAGATCTGGAATATCAGGATTGGTAGAAGATGAGCCTTCAATGTCTGTAGTACCGAAAGTTGAAGCAAGTGGACCAGCAAGGCTCCTTCTTCTATTCCATCTCTGGTATACTTGATATGCCAGATTGCTTAATTCCACGCAGGTGGGGGTAACACCGGTCTTCCTGTTGCAAGATCTGTTTTTCTTCTTCATCAAGGATCATGGCAGTAGCTCTCCAATGTGCAGGATTCTTTCTTTCAACGAACACAAATCTTCTTAAGCTGTCAACAATATCTTCTTGCTCCTGTTGGACTAGAGTCATATGCAACTATAAAACAGGTGCAATAGGTCTCCAGATGGTCATATATGCAAAAAGACAAAGCATTAGCTTCAAAGTAAAAATCTCATGCCCCACGGTGGGCACAAAAAACTGTTACCATTTAATTTTGCACCTTTTAGTGAGAAAGAAAAACAGATAGCGTGTATAGTAGGACTATTCTTCAAATTAGGAGGTGAAGCTCCCTCAGAAAGGAAAATAAAAAGACATTTACAAAATAACCTAGCTTTTTGGTTTCTCAAGGTACGAGCACAAGGCAATGAAGCTCTTCTGCGAGGCTATATGATTTTCTAAAGCATTACAGAAGAAAATAACTATCTCTATCTTAAAACACTTTTGATTTCTTTAAGTAAATCTAGAGCATAAAGAAACTGAAAGAACAACTTGGAGTTTTTCAACACAAAGGAACAAATATAACTCAACAACAATTGCTCATGCACAAAGTCATGAGCAATTTTCACAACTCTCGATAACAAGATAGATCTCAGAAACCATGATGCATATTCTCATTAATCAAAAGACAAGAATCAATAACACTGCTTGAACAATAAAATGTGAGCAAAAAATAGTCTCAGCATTTACCATTGATTTTATTTGTGTAGAATACACTTATTTATACCTAAAAAGCAAAGATGCAAGGAAATAAAAGGAAGAGTTAACTAACACTCTTCACTCTAGATCTAATTGTTGCATGGAAAGCATGCAAGCTTATTAGCAATTTAAAACTAAAAGTATCTTGTCATGCAATTCAGTTAACTGAACTTGCATGTTATTACACAATGAGTTCCAACTCAAAGATAATTTGCATGATTTCCAAAAGCAAATTCCAAAAATAAATTTAACTCAAGATAACAAAGTCAGTTCTCAAAATAGAAATTCCTTTGGACATCTCTTCTCTTGTCAAAAATAAATCCCTCCTGCATATAGTGAAAAATTGACTAAGTATGAGAATTGAGAATTTTCTCAAATTCCTCAACCCTGGCCTCATCTGGCATAATCATGGATTCAAGGTGAACCATCCTCATTTGCAGGTCAATGGTAGCATCCTCTGTGATTTTCTCAAAAACTTCAAAGTCTTTTTCAGCCTTGGCAAACTTTGATACAATTTCAACCAAGAGGTACATTTTGTCTACGTGAGGATCACCACAAAACTTTCCATGGATTAGCTGAATGAACTCCTCCTGCAAAATATGAACAAGGCAATTTATGCCTTCATCGCTGAAATACCTGCAAGGAATGTTTTGGACAAAATCAATGGCATATTTTTCAATGCCCAGAAGCTTTTCTTTCCACGTAGCTAACTCCAAGGCTATATTCTTCGAGGTATAAACCAATAAAGAGTACTGGTGAGTCCAGGAGAAAATAGTAGCCTTCTGTTATGTCATTATAGGCCTCATGCCAAGTGCATGCAATCTGACCATCAATCTATCATACACCGGCTCTGTGTCTTTCATACATTCTATCATATTCTAGATTCCTAAGAGAATATCCTTGGAATTAGACACCACTGTTGCTAACTTTTCTAGAAAGTTAACACTTTTTGCTATGAAATGCTCCACCCAATCCTTAGTGTGTTTGCCATATACAACCAGCTGACTTAATTGCCTTTGCTCATCGGTAGATTCTATTACCTGTGGCAAAAAGAGTGAAGGCGAAGAAGGTGAGTGCAGAAGCTGCGAGATGTACTGACGTAGCTGCTTGATTTCTGATTTGAAGGCAACCTTTTCCTATCCATCCTTCAATACCCTATTCCTCATAGTATCAGTAGCAGCCTCCAAAATGTTTACCGCTGCTTGTCGTGTGCTATGACCAAAGTAAATCTTGACAATCTGATAATCTTCGGGCTCAACTTCTTCAATTGCTTTGTCCTAGGGAGGAATAGTGGTCTCTAGGATTAATTCACCTACATCCGTCTTCAGAAACCTTGAATGCTTTATGGGTTTCATTATAATGGGCTCCTTGAAAGTTTTAGTTAAGGCACTGAAATCCAGCTAGTAGGATGGCCTTTTCTTTTTCCTACTAACTGTCGAAGGAAGCCAACTTGAACTAGACTCCTGAAATTTCAGCTCTAGATGGTTTTCCTTCCCAGTATCTAGATTTGGCGTGACTTCAGCCTCAGGAGATGTAAAATGTAATCCAACTCAGGATTAAAATCTAATACTATATTGGGTTCGAAGTCAAGGTCTACTTCCGTCACTGCGTCCACTTCAACTCCCTGCACGACCTTTGGTTCTCCTGCATCATTAACTCTTGATGAGTTAAGTGGTGTAGAGTCGATAGGTATAGGAGACAAGTGAGGCTCAAGTATTCTCTATGATGCAGATGAATTTCCCTCTTCTGAAGAAGAAGAAGAAGAAGAAGTTGAAATAGAAGTAGTAGGCGAACTAGGCTCAACTGGTGGCAAAGGGCTTCCCTCTGGTTGCTACTGTGCTAGAACTTGAGCCTTTTTCTTTGAGGTCACCCTCAAGGGTTCTTCCCTAGTGATGCTGGTTTCCTGGGTCTTCCCACTCACTACCTTAGATTTTAGGTGCGGAGCCAAATGAATAGGTGATGATTGCGGCTCTACTGTAGATGCCTTGTCCTTAGGTGTACTTGTCCTCTTGCTCCTTTGACTGTTGATGAACATCCAGCTTCATTTCACCATTCCTTTAGTTCTTTCAGCAATAGAGGTGATTTCTTGGAGTGACCAATCCATTTGTGGCAGTGGTTGTGAATCAATTCCCTCCTTGATGAATTTTGGGGAGAGAATCAAACCGTCTTCGTGCAAGTCTTTGCCATTCTCATCAAGAAAAACTGGTATCTGCTCCAAGGTGAAGCGACTATAAATCCTTCGACAAACCTCATATTCATCTTCACAATTGACCCAAAAATCCTCCATAGTAGGTACATGAGCGAACTTGCCGCTGAGTTTGGATTTCATCACTTGATTTGGATCATATGTGCGCTTCTCCTTGAAGGTCTTCAAGCTGAATTTGGACATTTCCTCTCCAATTATGTTTGCATCAGCAACACTTTTACACTTGAAGACACTCATCTAAATAGGGAAGTTTACTACCATTTTATACATGCTACGTAGAAAACTATGCACTTCTTTAATCTGATGCAGGAACTCCATGAAGACCACTTCATTAGATGGATACCTTGGAAGCATGTATGGACATGATGTGAACCCGTATGCTCGTATATAGGAGAAGGTAGGAAACTAAATATACCAATCCGCCCATTCTGAGATTACGACTCTGGCTTCTTTTGATATTTTGACATGTATCTAGTTCTCCAAGTCACGCACAGTGAACATTAGGAATGCGTCGTTGATTCGGCGGAAGTGCTTCTGGGATTCTAAAATTTCCAGTTGTGGATATAACCTAACAATCCTGGTGTTTTGCGGAGAGCCTACAAAGTTCAACCTGGCAAAGTGATGTTGTTTGGCCACCATGAACAATAAGTAGGACACCATCCTGAACTCGTGAGTTTTGGTGAAATCCATGATTTGTCAGTGAATGCATTCGCTTATGAGAGTGGCCCATTCATAAGTTGCGCTTCCATTGGCTATCGTGTTGATGACATAGAACATCCATGTTCTGAAACTTCTCCCTTCCGCTTGGCCTGTAATCTGGTTGAGCATTGTGATCATGATAGCGTATTCATCCTTGAATTGGCCTTGACCCACGTTCCTTGGAAGCGTATTCCTTCTTTCTTTTAGCCATTTGCAAGCTAACTTTTGACATTTATCAATAGTAGAGGTCCACACTCTGTCACTTTCCTCTAGATCAAGGGTGAGTGATTCTTCAAAAATAGGGATGCCAAGGGCAATCTCTATGTCATCAGGCTTCAAACTGGCAATCAATCTTCCATCCCTCAATCTGACTTCTCTTGATTCCAGATTATAGTGTTGAATGCACGAGAGTACAAATTCAAGACTATGGGCAGCAATAGGAAATGATCCGGCTTGAATAAGCCCAAAATTCTTCAAATTTCTTGTTGTTGCATTGCCTAAGTTTATCAGTGGTTCCAAGTCAAAACCCTCAGGTGAGACTTGGCACAAGTCTGTTTCCTTGACCTTGGAATATTCATGTTTGAGCAAGTATTTAGCCTTAATGGTGACCGATGAATATTGCATGATGATTTGAAAGGGGCTTGTTCTGATGACTTTTCTACTTTGAAAATGGCCAATTTGGACTTTCTGTGTGTTTGCTGCCCAAGAAAAACAAGTTTTCTTTTCACTGTCCAAAATTTAATTTTTGTGAAAAAATTAAAATTTTGCCCTTAGAAAATGAAATTTTGGAGTTGCACCCTCATAGATTCTACAGATTTGAGCTCAAACTAGTCCAGGATGATGGGAAATGCCTTTTGCCGAGGTGGGTATGTGCCGAAAATGAGAAATTTTGGACAAATAAGCCTCAAAAATCAATTTTATCTTGGTTGTAGGTGGTGATTTTACCTTCGAAAAGCCATGAACAGCGAAGAAAATCCTTAAAAAATTATCAAAAATGACCTCCAAGGTTTGGGCGCTGCCTTAGGAACATAGAGATGTACCCTGTGAAGGACAAGAATGAAGAAGAAGAGGTTTAGAAGTGATCAAATTGCCCTCTTTATATTTTACTGGTCTGGAAAAGCTTCAAATCTGTGATAAAAGCTTGAAAAACCCTCAACAATGGCTGCCATTGCAAGAAAAAGGCCTTCCAGTGGACAAATTAGCCTTGGAGTGTGATAGAAAGGTGTAGAATGATGCAAGAATGGATAATCTTTGCCCTGTATGTGAAGATCCAATCTTCAAAGCCTTTGAATTTGCCTCATGCAAGCTTTTATTCACCCATTAATGGCCGCCATGTGAGAAGTGCAGCCCCAATACCATCCTTTTGCCTTGAAAATGATAATAACTATGCCAAATATCTCCTTTATAGTGGACGCCCTCCTCCTAGGGTTTCATTCTTCTACTTGGGCCTTGCTCTGCCTCTCCAACCTTGTAAAAATAATGAATGAAATGAGAAGGATGAAGAGGTATATTTATAGGCTCATACTTTCTCTCTCTTGGCACCAATCCTCTCTCTCCTCAACGCCAATCCTCATGCAAACAAGGCACCTTCAAAAGGAGTGCAAATGATGTGAAATAGGTGCCTTTTTGCTTGAGCCAAAGAGGAGTGGGTTTTAGTGTATTTGAGCACCCTTTACCAATGGCAAAAGTGCATGAGAATTGGGGGTTTGGGATGCCTATTTGCTAGGCAAAAGTAGGCATGAGTTTTCATGCTTTTAGGCACTTTTGGGAGTGCTTCAAAATTACGTGTAATATGGAGGGTTTGAACGCCTTTCTAGAGGTGTGGAATAGGCGTTAGAATTGAGTGAAATGAGCGCCATTTGCCAATGACAATGACAAAAAGGCATGGGATTTAGACCAATTGGGCGTCTATGGGAGTGCCTCAAAAAGGCGTGAGAAATAGGCATTTTGAGCGCCTATTTTGGAAGGTAAAAATGGCGTGAGTTTTTGGTATTTTGAGCGCCTTTTGGTGATCACAAGATGGCGTGGATTTTAAGCATTTTGAGTACCTTTCTTAGACAAATAGAAAGTGTGTTTTTTGGTGTATTTGAGCACCTTTTTGGAGTGCACAAAAGGCATGCCTTTTGGAGGATTTGAATGCCTATTTTCTT
The DNA here is from genome assembly GCA_027924645.1 of Cunninghamia lanceolata. Taxonomy (NCBI): domain Eukaryota; kingdom Viridiplantae; phylum Streptophyta; class Pinopsida; order Cupressales; family Cupressaceae; genus Cunninghamia; species Cunninghamia lanceolata. The sequence continues at coordinate 1,600,700 of BSBN01000223.1, read as the reverse complement.
GGTGACTTGCCTTGTTCAAATCTTTGCCACTTGGCCTTGAAAAAACTTTGTGATTGCTCCTTGGATATGGTGTATGAGTCTTGCATTTGATTCATCATTTCCATGCTTGTTCATCATGAATTTGACCTTGAAAAACCTTGAAATTGGCCTTGATCACTCTGACGGAGGTAGCTTGGATCATCATCATTTATCACCGCTTCTGGATCTTATTTTAGCCGTAACTTCTCCGTCAGACGACAAAATGTCTTGAAGTTTGGAAACCAAGCTCGTATGATCTAAAGCTATCATCCAAGCTCCTCCTCCATGAATTATACTCACAAATGGAGCTCATTCTAGCCAAGAACACCCAAAAATGCCTTAGAAAATTTTTCAAAATTTTCAAAATTGAATTTTGATTTGCCAGATGTATTTGCATTGCTTCTCTTGGTTCCTTTACGTCATTTTGGCCTTCGATTCACCACTTTGACTTCCTCTTTTTGACATTCTTTCACTGCTCTGGGCTTGATTAGCTTGTCAGGAATCTCCTTTCGTTCAAGCCTTGGATCACTATCTTTTGATATGTCTTGTACCTGCAGGGTTAGAGCAGTAATGACAAGGCTACATGGTGCTTGGGAGGTGTGTTTGGGCACATATATGAAAAATTTTGTATGGGTACAACACACATTAAGAGTAACATGCCTTCCTCCACCTATATCCACTAGGGACTTATTCCCCTAGCTACACTATTGTGTGATTATGCTCTTGAATGTCACATTGGGGGCATATGCCTATCCTGGTACCTAACGTTCCTACATGGGTGTTTTTGGCCATTGAGGGCCACATCACCATTTTACACTGCTCATGTTAGGGGAAACCTTACCTCCTTGATGTTATCTCCAATCCACATGTTCTTACGATGCTTTATCATTCTAGATATTACATATGATTATCACACGATGTATACATTACCATTATTACTTTACATGATTCCATGCTTATCTCTATATTACATTTACTTTCATGTACAATTTTTCCTCTCCTTCAATTCCTTGCATCCTATGGAAACAACCAATTGAAGTATTCATACATCAAGTTTTCAGGTAGTGACAAGTGCTATAGACTCATTTCCCTAACTAAATGGAGTATTATGACATGACAAGCCTTGTGTTCCATGCACCTTGTCATCTTATGACTACCACATAAAACATACCATTATCATTTTCCAACATGGGGGTTTGTCTAACTTTAATCATTTTTTGTTGTTCTTATTTCATAGACAATTGGAAAGTTCCTACTTTGTACCTTATTTTCACTCATGAGATCAAAACTACTCATTGTACACTTTTTATTCGTTTTGTAGACTCCATAGAGAGCACATACCAATAGACACACATACAAAATTTGGCATCTTGTAGGGTCCACTACTTTATATGGACCTCCCCTTATATCCTTTGATGTCTCAATATTTTCTTTGCATGCAAGTTTATGAATGTTACAATTTTGGGATGCACAATAATTTTAGGATTCACGTCCACTCAAAGTGGGGGAAAATGTAACACTAAAATTTCCATACCCATGTCATTTCCCATTTATTTTTGTGCCCGTTTTTAGGAAATGTATTGATATATGTACATCTAGACAAATGGCACAATCTTAATCAAATTCATCTCATTTCCCTTGCCTTTACCCATTCATATACACATATCCCTATGCACTTAGCCCCTACCTTATCCTTACACACACACATTAAACCTTTGATACATTCACCTTATTTTCACATTTATCTTATTTACCTATACACTTACTTATATCTAGCCATTAGCCACCTATACTGAACTATTTCATTACTCAAAGTGATTTATGCGATCACGAACTTGAATTTTTGTAAATTTAAATTTTAAATTTCAGCCAACTAGCTCCATTCATTTTCCTACCCTAAACTAAATAAATACATGTTTGGTGTAATCTAATGCTATGTGCTAGTATTTAAAGGCATTTAGTTGCATTCATCTTACACATCTAAAATTTTACATGCATCCTCTCTCATCATATAGCACTAAAGTAGCAATCAATAGTGATGCATTTCAATTTGGTGCTTTAAAAGCAGTAAAGAATTGTATACATCATTCTTGGGCCCTTGCCTATTGTCTTCAAATCTTTGAACACATTTTTAGGGGTTGACCTATGATAACTTGTCTCCTCATGAAAAAATGATAGCTCTTCCAAGATATTTTCAAATACCACCAACCCTCAAATCAACAAAAGCAGTAAAGAAGACAAAGATCAATCTAACAAATTATAGAGCAGAACTACACACAATGTAGGGTCAAATCCAAAGCTACACGACTAGTCCATGATCATGGATTCGACCTAGGTTGTCAAACTCAACCCCTAACAAAGTAGGGGATCAACATATGATCCAAAACATTCATCTAATAGAGGTATCATTTTTTGAGCATAATCCAATCCAATATTACAAACTTCATTGTTGACACACAATTTTTTGGTCATAGAGTTAAGTATCACCCTCACATTTCCTTTCCTAATTTAACTATTGCAATTATCAAATTTACCAATCCTAGCTATATTTAATTAATCTAAGTTGATTTGAAGCCAATATGGAGAATGAGAATATCTAAGCAATTACATGTACAATGTTCTCAAGTTGTTGATTTGTTGGGTCCATTAGGTTACTTTGGGAATCACCTAATGGATTAACAACTCCCGGTTACTCGGGTTGTTGATTTGTAGGCCCTGTATTTTTTGACACAACTCAAATTAAGCTAATAAAAGGGTGTGCAAGATTTAAAATAGATCATTTTGAAACTATAGAAAGCTATAATTGCCTACAACCCCCTACCACCTGGGAATTGTAGTTGCCTCAAGAATCAACTTAACAATGGAAGGCACAATAATCATTCTTCACTTGGACCTATCATCTAGTGTGACATTAAAGGTAGAAGCCTAGTATTTAAAAAGGAACTTGATCCCTCGATGGAGCCATCCACCCCCACCTAAACCAATTCTCATCAAACTAATGTTAGTGCACCGAGGACCAAGATGAATGTGATTATAGGAAACTCCCAACCCCTAGCAACTAGTTTTTCCTTTTGTTCTTAAATCTCGACCTGGGGCCTTCAATTGAAGACCACTCAATTATGCCCCTCGCCTTGCCATCATCCATCCATTATACTACTTACTTGTATGCATTAAGTAGATTGGCCTAAATCAACACTAAGGAAAGTTATTTTTTCCTTCACGATATAAAGATGGCAAATAAGTGATACTCTTTATTAAATTAATTTCAAAATGAACAAATAAGATTCAAATATTCAAATTCTCCCTAAAGGGTTATGGTCTTCCCAAACTTATCAATAAGAAAACCTAAAACATAAGGGGAGTAAGAGCATCAAAATAAATATTCACTATTACAAGAAATATAATAAGGATAAAAGATTACATAATACATACTTAACATAATGTAATTTTTAAAATGAAAAATGTAATTAGTTTCAAAATAAAGAAATACAAAATAAATATTGGGTTTTCCTTATATGAGCCATTCCAAACATAGATTTAATTTAAAAAGAAGGGAAAACTTAAGAATGCCAAAAGGATCAAAGATATCAAAATAAATATCAACGAACACAAAAAACCATAATCCTAAGAACAAAATAAAACAACATATTCCTAATACTATGTTAGAAATGTTATGTTATGATTAGATATATGCATCATCCTCCTCTTTAAAGAAGAGAAGAAAATAGCACTAGGATGTGTTATGTTATGTTTAGGTATATTCCACATCCTCCCCTTTTTAAGAAGAGAAGAAAAAGAAATGAACATTAAGATGGGTTATCTCCTTTGAATACCATGTTCTTTATAAAATTGTAAGTTGTGACTTTATGCATATTTTTCTTGAGAACTCGCAAAACTTAATCAACACATTATGATACAACTTAAGGGAGCCTTAGGCCATTTCTTAAGAAATAATAACCTTGGATTCTATATTCACCCCTTCTTTTATTATACTCTCTAGTTCTAATTCCAACACAAGCTTGTCTTCTTCATCCATCTTAAGAATTTTAGTTTATGAATAATGCTTAGACTCAAATCTCTTTAAATAGGAAACATGCAACACACCATGGATTATTCTCTACTTGGGATATCTAGCTCATGCATATTAATTCACCTACCTTTGCACAAATTTTATGTGACCCATAATAGCTAGGTTGTGGCTTTTATTTTATTTGTTTATACTCTATTAGGAGCTTATGATAAAGACTATGTCACCCACTTCAAACACACGTTTTATCCTATGTTAATCATATTGTTGTTTTATTCTAATTAATCTCTCTAACTATCAATAATTATTAGTGCCATCGTTGACTATATTCTTGTGATGCTCTACTTAGGATTCACCCCTCTACCTATGAGTTATTTACATTAGGAAACTATCATTGGGTCCTTGATTTTAGACTATTCAAAATCAAGTAGTTTGTTATTCAATTAATGTTAAAAAATAAATGGATGAGTCATGATTAGATCTGAAATACCACTAAAACCTCTAACATAGAGTTAGCTAGTTCTCCTTGAAATGAGTTGAGGTAGTACCATCAAGGCCTTGATGTTGGCAATTCCTTCAACAATGCACGGACATTTTTTATTTTTCAATCATGTTAACTATTGCAAGCACCTTTCCCTGTAAGAACTACCCAACCCATATATGTTTGAGGTTTATAATTATATAATGCTTTGAAAGGCCCGTCTTGATCTTTAAGTGGTTGGTGATGTTGTATTAATACTTTTCCAATTACAACCATTCTACTCATTTCTCATTTGTTCTCTATATACATCCTTTAAAGGCAATATTCTAAACATTGGTTCACAACCTTAGTTTTACCATCAATTTTTCACATGTTTGTGGAGGTGGGATGTACTCATGTGATCTTGAAGATTTCATACTAAAATTATTCTTGAAGATACAATACCAATCACACATGACACATTATGGGATCCCATGTAACTTAAACACATGCTAAAATACTAATGCGATCATAAATGGAGGGTCTAATGAAAGATTATCTAGCCATGCATCCTTAACACAAGCACTCAACCAATGCACCTGTACAAAACTTTACAAACAACACAATCACGTGAAATTAATTGGAATCAATATATTATTACTCTGCAATATGAATCACATCAATAGTTTCTATCACTTGGGAATATAATCAACATAGACCTCAATATTAGATTACAATACAAATCAAGCACTAAACATGAATGTGGCTCCAAACACTAGCTTCTTTGGGTTGATCTACTTTGTTGGACACAACTTGGTCTTCGAATCTCTTGCTACCCTCCATTGTCTTTCTGTTTTGCCTCTTTTTATAATGAAATCTTAGTGTAGAAGATTTGTGCTAACCAAGGATGAAGTAATACAACACCAAACTTAATGTGGCCTTTAAAATGAACTATTTTGGGACCAACAAAGCCTTGAATAATATTATCCTTTAGCACAAGGCTCTAAATCACAACCCACATCTCATATATCTCCTTAGTTGATCTAGCAAACCGTCTTATACAATGAACACATAGACATGCTCTGAATGATTTGGTGATACTCTAGAAAAAACCTCCTAATGATCTAATGCATATGTGTTACCATGTAGTTGATTATGCTTGCTAGTTTGAGTGCTCAAACTCAATATTGTGTACAGAAAATCTAATTACAACAAACAAAATTGACTGTAAAAGAACTAAGAATTAACTATAAAAGAACTAAGAATTGCAAAACACATATAAACAAAAAAGAAATACTTTGTTTGATGCAAGATTGTTCATAGACTTGGGATACTCCTACTTAGACACCACATGTAAGTGATTTGTGAGCTTAATGCTCACAAATAAGGGTTGAGTGATAAAACCCTCTTTAGGCTAGTAAAACAACCATAGTGTGCCCTCAACACATGCATAAGCTTTTAGAATCAATTGTGTACTTCTCCTTCATCTCTACCAATTCCAAAACCAAGAACCAAGACACACACCATCAACTTCCACCAATCATCTTCTCTTTTGCACTTGTCTTCAATTTGTATCTGCAACTCTATCACGTCTAACTCAATTCTAATTCTACTCTTTAACTATCACCATATGATCTCTTATCTCTACCATCATAATTTGATACTCAACATCTATCACTGCCATCAATCTCCACTAGACATTCTTGCATCTTAACCTTTTGCAACATAACTTCCTTAACCAATATGGACTTATTGCTCTACAACTTGCAATCTTCATGTTACTCATCATGAATTATTTTCTCTGTTTTGAATTACCTTCTCTATTATGCAACCCTTTTATTAAAATCTCACTAACACACATGTGCTTTCTTTCATCCACTTTTCCAATCTTATATCTTCAACCTTCTACATTGCTTCATTCTTAATCAAATTAGAATTATCATTTCTTCTTTTATATATCTTGATCTTCTACAACAATTTTAACTTCATCAAACTCTTCTCTAACTTCAACATTTCTCAATTTTCTATCATTTGTACTTTTTGTGTAGCTTCCATTTTCTTACACTTCCCAAATTATTACCTTGAATACTACTCAACAAATTTGTTTCATCTACTACCTCTGCTTTGATAACAAAACACCTTACTACAGTCCACCATTCTTCATCATTCTTCAAATCTACATTAATCGTCTTCCTTGCAACTACAACTTCTGCATTACTCTCTATCCAAAAATAATCACATTCTTGATAATTCATTAGCATTCTACATTCTTTTGTGTTACATTTGACACAAAGATTCAAGCCTTCCTTACCTTTATCCTTTTCATCTTCATCACTGTGGTATGAACTAGTATCTATTCTCACTTTCCAACCCCCGATCTTGTCTTTTGTTGTTGCTTCTATTTATCCTCTAGGTCTAGAACTATCTTCACTTCTCCATTTGTCCTTGCACAAATTTGATTCACACTCTGTGCTACCACAACATTTAATGTTTTGTTCTATTTCACAACCACTAGAGAATTTCCACCTTGTCTCCTTATCCTCTCTTCTTCTTGTACACTCATCTTCTCCTAAAAATATTTTAGCTCTCCACTTCATCATCTAAATTCTATCATTTGCAGTGAACTCAATCTTCATGCTCTTAGTTTTGCTATTCACAACTATCAAATTCAACATATTTTCTTCAATATGTCACATCCCATTTGCTTGCTTGGTAAAATATTGATTAAATAGAATATTTGGAAAGGATAATTGAGTATCTTTTGGATTTAAATTAAATTAATTTCTAGTAATGTTTTATCATTTATGAAATTATATTGATGTCAATTGATGACAATTATGTGTCCTATTCCATAAAGGTGGTACGAAATACTAACGCCCTCTCTAGATGGAGAGAGAGTATCATCAAGGAGAAGAATTTAGATGTTTGTTGGTGACATGAACTGAAAGGATTTGATCACACACTCACTTAGAAACATGTAGATAGAATTGCATTCTTCTATAAGTATTTTTGAATGTGCGTAGAAAGTGTCAAGAGAGTACCTAAATTGGTTACTCCTTGTACCCGTGTTGGACAAATTTTGTCATAATCTAGATGAGGGATTATGATTCAAGTCGATGAAATATTTGATCAGTTATTCACACTCAATTTGAATTTGTGTTCGTTCTTGTTAGAAAACTAATCATTGCAAATATAGTGGTTGTGGCAACATGAGATTTAGGGGAAAAGACCCAATAGGTGAGATAGTCCCAATGGCTGAGATAGTATATGTGCATTTAAGGCCCAATATTTTTAAAATTTTAGTACTAGTAGTTGTGACTTTAAGGTTGTTAGTTTTACTATAAGTACTAATAATTGAATGAAATGTGCCCTTTAGATTTAAAAAGCAACCAATCATGTGATGCCACATCAGCCCACTGGTACAAAACATGACTTAATGCACACCTATTGGTCCACCCTTTTTTGGGGGGAACTATTTGACACCTCAACAAAAAGCATGTTGATGTGGCCTTGAAACCTTAGTTATAAGCAGGGGCCTTGCCAAGTAAGCTACTACAAAATTTTTGGAGTGATTTAAAATTGCCACGTATGATTTTGAGAGGTGTGAAGTTAGGGTGCTCCACTATCGGGTCCTCTCCTATAGTATCAATAGCTGCCTTGAAATGTCATTCTTAAGATGATGATGTTGTTCCCTCTGGATTCCTTTGTAAATCCTTGGAGACCCAGTTACATGTTCTACCATAGTCTTGTGTAGAAAATTAGAGCATTAAAATTACAATCCTTGCAAGGCTTGAGTAGAAAAGTTGAGGGGCGTGGGTTGTTGGCATATCAATGTCTCATCTTATCATGAAATGTAGGCATGAGATGGATCCATATATATATAATATTCATAACCTTATGTAAACCAAAGAGTAAAGTATTGCTGGAAGAAGTGTATATATATATATATATCCTATTTGGTAAATTGCTAATTATGCCTAAGAGCACGTGACCATTTATTGACTTATTAGATATATGTTACTATACCTAATATGTTTAATATACCTAACCTTCCCTTAATGGATAAATCAATGCCAAGGAACTTGATTAGGCATTACATTGGTTAAGGGAAACCTATTTCTCAGTTTTGGGCAGAGAGAGAGCGTTGGCAAAGTCGTGTAATCTGCTTGAAATTTTTTAAAAAAGAGGCCTTTTCAAATCTATTGTGTGCATATCCCGAAAATAATGTATTCCATGTGTTGACACCTCTTTGAGGCCTTCTGGCAAACAATGCACGTGTTTCGTTTCAGCTCCCACTTCCTGTATACGTGCCTAGATGAGCATTTGAAACTTTTTTTCAGAAAAGAAAAAGAAGGAAGGAAAAAAAAAACTTAGAGTGTGCTGTTTAAGAAGTCCATGGTTTAGCTGGGGAAAGGAGAGGAACACCTGTAACGTCAAAACTTGAAGAAATAGGCTTGCAAATGTGCCAGTGAGGTATGCCTCTCTATCATTGCATAGCAATTAGGTAGATATTATAGATTGTTTTTCATTACATCCCATGAGGCGTTATCATGGAGGCATTCTGCTAAACAGTCCACATCTTTTCCTTTTGTATCCTCCTTCAGTTATGCTTTGTTGATTGTTCTTTTCCTCTTCCAAAGCGCCAATTTAGCACAGACATGGGAAAAGCTAGTAAAGGTTGTGATTTATGGTTAGTAGATAAATGTTGTACTGGCTTAACTTTGCAACTTATTCTTCTGTAATTATCATTCTTCCTCATTTAAATAAATAAGTGCATTGTGTGTCAGACTCGAACTCCACAATGCAACCATATCTCTATGCCTTGAATTGAATTGTCTCTTATTCTCTAATATCTTACCGAATCCTACATTGTATGTGCATAAATCAATTCATCAAAAGATTGTAGATTCCTTCAGTAAGAGTTCAAACTTAAAAAGTCTTTAAAAAAAAAAATATTAGTTTCGTATGGACTCTAAATTTTGATATTAAAATTTAGCATGAGTGAATTATGACTTTCAATAATTATCTTTTTATATTACATTTTCTCAACAAATATTATTGGACAATTATTGTTGTAAATGAGCAAATGTAGACAAGTTTTAGATAACATACTTATTTATCTTTTAAATATCTTGGAAATTAGTCAATTTATAATAAAAGTGAATAGACCTATAAATGGATGACTTAGCACTTAGATTTTGTTAAGAATTTATAAGAAGAAAGGAAGATTATAAGGACTTATTATTGCTTTAATAGGACTTATTAATTGCACTTTATTAGGTCAGAAATGGCCTTGGAGCTATATTGGGGTCTTAAATTTTAGAAGGTAATCTTGTAATCTTGCATGCTTGTAGGATATGTTTCGTCATAATTTGTTCTCTCAATATAGCTTATTATGGTGTTTTCATGTTAAGAGGTCTGAGATTTACACACACTATGGTGTTTTAGAAACGAAAGAAAGTAGAACAAAACTTAACTATTATAAATTGAGTTGATAGCCTGCCATCATATGTAAGAAATAAGACATAATCATTACTTTTGTGAATTGAGATCTCCTCTACCTAGGATGCAAGTTAGAGTGTGTTATGTTCTTGTCAGTTATAGGGAGATGGCAATTATAAATTTGATAGTGTAGCTATTATTGTTGTTTGGAAGAATGTCAAGATTTTCAAATAAGATGATTAAGACACTAATGATTTGCATCAATAGGCATTACATGGTAATGTTAAGGGCATTTTGAATGACGATTGTCCTATTTTGGACAGTTTATGTTCTTTCTTTAAACCAACTATATGTTGAAGACTTATTTTTGTATAGTATCCAATATAGAATTGTGATACAAATTATGCATGTTACTGTCGTTATTATTGAAAAATATTCAATTAAAGATGTCTAGATGTTTGTATGTGTTGAAAGAACATTTATTGCCTTCCCTTGTTAGTCGTTGACTACTTTTTAAGGCATTCATTGTCAAGTCTCTTGAGGTGAACTTCGACATTTAATAGAAATTTGTAAACATAATTGTGGAAGGTGGAATTGTGTACTATTTTACCTCTAGATTAAGGGTGAGCTTCTATGTGTAAACTAGGTGACAAACTAGCCTCCACTATGTCGTGATGAGGTATAAAATCTTTTACATCCACTATATCACCTAGTATTGGGTGGATTAGGAAATTGTGTTGTGATGTGGATTAACATCCCTAGTGGACTAATCAGTTATAGATTGGCCTTTAGATATTTTACCAATCTATTGAATGTCAAGATATCATGGTGAGATGATAGGACATTCTTAAGCTATAGGCATTGAATGCTATCCTTTTACATAGCATGATTTTGAATCTGCCTTAAATTGGTTGAGGTCTAGTGTATTTAGTACAATCTAATTGATACTTGAAAGATGGGTATGGACAATGCATTAGATATATGTTGCATGAGCATATAGGTCTGCTAGATTGTCAATGTTCCACATAGTGCACTAGATTCCTTCATGTAGGTTGCCACTTATTGCTAGATCCTTCATGATGGGTCTAACTCCTCCAGTGGGGTAGCACGGCGAAGCTTAATGCTTCGTGGCAGGGTGGCTATCACCTCGATGATGCTTCTCTCTCACTCTTTCTCTCTTCTCATAGATTATGTATATGTCATTAGGAGGTGTGAATCTGAAGTAGAAAATGTAAATGTAAATGTATTGATGTGAGATTATTTGATGTAAATTTTGTTTAAAAAAAAATTGCTTCCCTTTTAGAGTATTTACTAATTATTTTATTGCTACATATTGATCGGTTCTTACACAAATTCTTCATATCCCTATTTCTACTTATCCTCATGCATACTCCCTTCAATCCACTCACACTTTATATTTAAATCTAACTTCATAAATTATTGTGCTAAAAATATCACTTCCATACTTGATATCCAATATCTATCCTTCTTTTACCTTTTTCATGTTTTCATCAATTTTCTTTCTTTTTTATATCTTTACTCCTTTCATATGTAACTCTTTTCATTTTCCCAATTGTTAGTCTAAATACAACTCCTCACAACTTCCATTACTGTTGTTACTTCCATGCCAAACTACTTTTCTATATGTCACCATTTCATGTCACTTGTCCAATCTTCACTATTCTCTTTTCTTTCAATTGCATCCTTCTAATCTTTATCCATTTGTAAATACATTGGCATTTTATACTCCATTCCAAAAATATCACAAGAACTTATGTCCCTCTTACCTTCATACTTCTTGCCTCGTTATTGCATTATGTGTTATCACCTATCTTTACTCTTAATTCATCTCTACCTTTTTCCTCTACCAATTCCCCCCTTGACTTGTATTCCTTAAATGGAGATGTATATCTTCATTTTTTAAATTATCCAACCTTTGCTAAAATCTACCAATCAACTTCTCTATTTCCTTAAGCTAATACACTTTTAATGTATGCAACATCACCATATCTAGTTCTCCTTGTAGCTTCCTTTACATTCTCTTCATACAATCATCTTCAATTACCAATCTTATCTTGTAATTGTTCTTCAACATTTCATTACGCCAACTTTCAACTATGGCATATTCCCCATGCACTATCATCACCCACTCTAATCCTTTTCTAATGCATGCAACAACTCAATACAGTACCGTTTGATCACTCTCCAACTCATCATTATCCAATTGTGTTACTACAAACTTCTTTATTGGTGCTTTAACTAGATTTTTCAACTTTCAACTTTATTTTCTACAAATTGTATATTCATATGTCCACCTAGATCTTTTGGTTTTCCACCACCTTTTCTAAATTTATTCTTCTTGCATTACCTTGTTTCATCTTCATCAACAACTATGTTTTACTTCATTCTCACATCTCTTCAAGAAGTATGTATCTACTCCATCTTTATAAATTATTTAACCTTCATGCTTATCACAGTATCTTCAACATCATAGATCTCTTTTCTACTAACAATATTACCAATCATGGACTATCTCTAGTCTATCTTATCACTTTCCACAAATTGTCCCGTACCTCTACAACCTTGTTCTATACTCATCATCCTATTTGCCAAAAGATTAAAATTTACCTTCTATGTTGTATCATTGTGTTGATCTTTCCAATCCTTCTTCAAGTCCTCTTCATACCTCTTATCATTCAGATCAATGATCAATTATGTTCTATCCTAGAATTTTTTACAATCTTTCCTATCCTCATATACAATCTTTTGTATCTCAATTCTATGAACTTTCATTTTAGCAACCAACTGCATTCTTGGCACTTCCTCTCCTTCCATTCTTTCACTGAAAGTATCTTCTTTCACATCTACCTTCACTTTAATTATATTTTTATCTCTAACACTTGTATTACCACAATCATATTTGACCTCAATTGTCTTGAATTCATCATTTTCAATTACTCTTTCTACACTTTTGTTGTTGTCTCTAATCTCAATAAAACTATTTTTGTACCTTCTACATGACTTCTAGAACAATTTTTTTCTTTGTTCTATATTTGATCCATCTCTAATTATTTAGATCTTATCTACTATTATTCAAAACATCAAATGAGTGTCTTACCAGTCCATTTTCATTCATCATTCCTCTCAAGTCTTCTTTTGATACAAAATTTTTCTTCTATGGTAACATTCTAAAGATCACAATCATCTAATCATTTTCCTTCTTCTGACATGTTCATAATAGCATTCATTTCATCCCCTTCTTTGTCCTCTCCATCTTTACTAGAACTAAATATATGACTTCGTTCATCCTTTTTAACACTTGCTAATATACCCAAAACATTCTTTGCAAAACCAAATAATTCTTTCATTTATTAGTGACATCACCATCTTCAACATTACCTTGTCCATCTTCTAATTTTGCATTCTCTTGAATATTCATCTATTGTCTACAAGGCAACTTGTCCTCAACTCTCTTTGATGTTGATTCCTTTAATTGTTGTGCATCCTCTATAACTCTTTTCACTACCACGATCTTTTCATCACTTAGTTCTACACCATTAGTTTTTCTTCCTCTAAGCTCTCTTCTTCCTTCTTCATTCTTTTTTAGATTCATAACTACTTTTTTTCCTTCACCTTTTACTGGTCGCTACAACTTTTCTTATCTAACTTCTACATCATTCATCATATTTTCTACCTTTTCCCATTTATTTTCTAGAATTATTTCCAATATTGCAACCCTAACTCTACATTTCATATTCATTCCTCTAATCTTTATGACAACAATTAAATTATAAACTTACTTGTGAATTTCCTCAAACCTTGGTGCTTGATCTACTCATCTTTCACACCAATTATTCTTCACTGAATTCTTTCACTTTCGATAGATTGCCTTAATGATTTATAATCTATCCATTATCTTCTTCCACAAATCACTCCTTCACTCATTTTTATACACCTCTAACATATTGCCTCATGCTAATGTTTCTATCTATAGGGTGACCTATTTGATTCTTTCATCTCCACTCTTGCAAATTTTACCTCTCAGATGATGATCTATTTGTTCAAGATTCTCAATTCTTCTTCACTAATGTGATGTTGATTGCCTCCTTCATCACTTTGTCAATAATATCAATGACGTTGGTTATCTACTACCCAACACCACAACATTAGAAGACACCTTCATTCTCCTCTTTTACTAGAAGATATCTTCACACTTTCTACTTTCCTCAACACTTTATAGGAATTGTGCCTACTCTAATACCAATTGATGTAGTCATGGATGCAAGTTCTAATTAAAGACTATCCAACAATTCATCCTTAACACAATCACTCACAACCAATGCACAACGAAACTCAATTATCAACACAATCATATGAAATGAACTAGAATCAATATACTATTGCTTTGCAATCTAAATTACATCAATAGTTTCTACCCCCTAGGCTTTCAATCAAAATAGACCTCAATATTATATTACAATACAAATCAAGCACTAAACATAAGTGTAGATCTAAACATTAGCTTCCTTGGGTTGATCTTACTATCATAGCTCTGCTTTTCTCTGATGGACACAACTTGGTCTTCAAATCTCTTAGTGCCCTTTATTGTCCTTCCTCAAATGAATTTTACCTCCTTTTAAAGTGAAATCATGGTGTAGAAGGTTTGTAGTGACCAAGGATGAAGTAATACAACTCCATATTTAATGTGGATCTTAACATGAACCACCCTAGGATGAACAAAGCCTCAAATAGCATTATCCTTTGTTGCAAGGCTTTAAATCATGACACACATCTCATAGAGATCCTTGTCCATTCTATAATCCACCTTATACAATGAAACATGAAATCTAAAATTGACGCATCGACATGCTCTAAATGCTTTGTTGATACTATAGACAGAACCTCTTGATGATCTATTGCATATGTGTTACTACATAATTGATTGTGCCAGTTGGTCAGAGTGCTCAAATTGATGATTGTGTCTAGAAAATCTAATTACGACAAACCAAAATGACTAAAAAAGAACTAAGAAATACAAAGCACATATAAATGAAAAGTTTAAATTCTTTTGGTTGATGCAAGATTTCTTATAGGCCTAGGATACTCCTACATCAAATACACCCTTACAATCTTTGACCTTTGAAGTTATACTCAATCACAAGGATGAAGTGTGCATACTTTGTCACACAATCTACCACAATAAAGATTCCATCCTTGCCTTTATACTATGGTAAGCCCAAGATGAAGTTCATTGAGACATTTTTCCACTTTTTATCATGAATAATATTTGGTTGAAATAAACCAATAGGTGAGATGATTTCCACTTTATTATGCTAACACGTATCATGTTTAGCTAAAAATTCAAAGGTGTCATTATTCATAATTTTCAATAAGTTGATATCTAGATATTGTGATAGACTTTTTGAAAACCCACATGCCTTGTGATGAGTGATGTATGCCTATGCTCAAATACCTCTTATATGTGAGAGGTGATTTAGTTGGGAGATATATGCAATATCAAAATAGTAATTAAGTTTGTTCTTAATTGGCCAATTCATCCCTTCCTTCTTCAATTTCTTAATGTCATTTAAACTATAGCATTACCAATGTTATATTCTTGAATAAGTTCTACTTTCTAAGCAAGCTGGCTAACAAAGAAGGAATTGAATACAATTGTCTCATCTTGATATCACAAAGCATCTACAACCATATTGCCATTCTCCTTATCAAACATCATCTATCAATCCATTTTTGTTGCTACTTTGTAAGCATTCCTTATGGAAAAATATGTATTAGATTGATGTAATCAATCTTGATGATAAGATTATTCCAACAAAGAAATTGATGTCATTTATCCATTACATGTAGGATAGCCAAAATATTCTTAGTGTATGTGGACACATGCTTCTCTATGTCATTGGATATCCTATTTCAAAAGGATTTGGTTGGTTACCCTTTGAAAGCATTATACCTATCCCAAATATAACAACATCACACTCAATGACAAAGGGCTTTGAAAAAATAGGGGTGAATAAAACAAGGGAAAAGATAAGATTTTACTAATTACTTCAAATAATTTGTGGGCCTTGGCAAATCAAACAAGAGAATGATTCTTGGTAAGAATGGTCAAGGGTCATGTGTTATTGTTCAAATAACTTTCTCAAAAACCTTCTATATAAGCCTATTAATACTAATAAACCTCAAAGTTTCTTAAGAGTGTTGGGTATATTCTAATCATATGCATAGCCTTGATCTTTTTAGGATTAGTTCATAGACCCTTTATGTAATTAATATGGCCAAAGTATTCTAGAAATGACATGGTAAACTCACACTTAGACTCCTTAGCATAATTTTTCCATTTCTAGAAAGAATAGTATTCAAAAGTGCAATATGTTCTATTAGTGTTATTGTATAAACAAGGAATATCATTAAAAAAGGAATATTTTGGAAAGGAATCTACTAAAGATCATGCTAAAAAATTCTTAGAATATAACAAGAACATTGTGAAGACCAATTAGCATTTTCATTAATCATTAGCTCCATTAGTGAGTCCAAAATGCAAACTTTTCTTAGTCTAGGAGTGCAATTAGGATGCGGTAGATCATGGATCTTGAGCTTTGGTTATTTTTCCTTTATGGTGATTTTGTCGAGCACTCTGTACCCATCTTTTTCCTAGCCTTGACAATTAGTGCGACATGTAGAATTTTGCTATGAATAATGATTTCAATTTCTAAAAATTTATACAAAAACCTCTTAATTTTATATTTTTGGAATGACTAACCAACCTATAATGGTTAACAATTGTAGCTCCCTTTCCCTCATTAAAGGGCTAATGAATAAGGCTTTGGTTAGCAATAATTAGATTTAGTTGAAACCTTAGGTAAGAGCTTTATTAAGATTAATTTTGATGGTGCCTTATGAGGCAACCTAAGGCCTACAAGGGCTAGTTGTGTTTTATGTAATGACATGGGGTAGTTTTTTAAAAAAGTCTCCTTTTCGAGATCCAAGACTAATAATAAGGTTAAATGACTAGTAATGGTTGAGAGACTCGAGTTGGCTTGGTCATCAAGGTGTAGGAAGCTTATTTTTTAGGGTGATTCTATGGTAGTTTTTGTGGGTCTCTCTAATATGGTTTCTGTTACATCCCTCCTTTTGAAAACAATTATACTATTTACTTTCTTGCAAATTTCAGTAAATTACTATGTTGAGAACGACATGAAAACTGACATTATATCTTACAAAGTTGTTATATGAAATTACAGAATCTATTGATTACGATCAAGATATGTAGACTAAATGTCTTTATTATAAATGCAATGATGTTTGAATATATTATATTTGGATCATAAGATGCTTTGACCACAAAATTGTATGCGAGTCTGTCGATGCAGGAATAGGTGGACCGTGTTTGACGGAAGAGAAAGTATCTTCGAGAGAGAGTATAGACTCTGGAAACTAACCAAAGGTGTTTGTCACTGAGATCGCCAAACAGATAGATAAACCTGGGAACCAACAAGTAAGTCTTGTTTGTCGGTTTGGGTAGTAAATTTGATGTCGACATCAAAGGAAAAGTATAACATCCTAGTCGAAAGTCGTCTTGTAGAATCTTGGAGTCGTTGAAGGCGTCTTAAGGCCATAATAGTAAGTCAACTTAGTTAGACGTATACTACTTTGGTTTATAAGTATTTAATGAACCACCTTGTGGCGAAATTGTAAAACTTGTCTCGTAGTCGAAAGACACGAGAAGTCGGCCTTGTTCGTCTAACGTTGTAAGAACTTGTTCACGTTACGATCAATCCGTCGTGATTGACGTAAAACGCGTCGAACTAGTGAATTTGTTCCAATCTTGTAGATCGACGAATGTCGATTTGAAACCATAGCGTGAAATATTTTATTGACGTTGTTTTAACGTGAGTCTTTTCTTCCAACTTTGACCTCGAGTTGTTACCAATTTGACCTTGAGTTTTCTTAATAATGGTCTTCGTCTCTCTTTCCTTCTCGACCCCCAACGATGCACAAACCATTTCATAACCATCGCCGTGTCGAACTTTAACTCCTTAATTTAAATGTTAAGTTGGTTTTGGAGAGTTGATACCTTTATGTTCTAGTAAGGACGGAGTCTTTATGTCCTTTGGTACGCCACACCATCGAAGGAACTTTAGTCTTCTTGTGGTAGTAGTAAGTTTTTGAAGTTGTTTTACTCGTTTAATCAAACCCCATGTGTATAGGCTGTTTTGGTGGTCGTTCTAATGTCTAAACCACTCTCATCATAGCGCGAGAGGGAGAGAAGGTTGGGCGGCTGATTTGTGAGAAGTCGCCGATGTTGGCAGATGCCCCATCATAAAGATGAGTGCGTAAACTTCATGGGGAGTGGTCGTGAGAAACCGCAGGGAGTTTCCCACGCGGTAGGGTAGTTAGTAGTGGTGTGAACTAGTGGAAACACCATCGGCAGATGGTAGTTTGTTGCTACGAAAAAGGCAGTGTGGGAGTAAAGGCCGTCGGGCGAAGTTAGAAGTGGAGAGAATTTTTACTTCAACGAAGAGGGAATATAGGAGTCGGCATTAAGGTCGAAGGGAGTTAGAGGAGATCGGGGGCAGTTAGATAGGAATGGCTACGAAGTATGGAGAGAGAGGAGGTCGTTTTTGCAGGTAGTGGGCAGTGAGGATAACGGATCTTTGAGAGATATCCACGGGAAGTGAAGGGAGATTCTGTGGGGGGATGTAAAGGAGAGAACGGAGTGAAGGGAGGAGGAAGTGCTGAGATAACAAAGTGCTGAGTTAACGCAGTGAAAAAAAAGACTAAGTGGTAAACGCTGTAAAAGATGGGGAGAACGCGGTGAAAGGGGAGAATATAGCCGTGGGAAGAGGAGGTAGCTGGGATAGTTTTAGAGGCTGCGGAGTAGAGAAAAGGATGGGGGGAAACGCAGCAAGGACTGCAGTTAAGAATTGGGATTACCGATCAACAGGTAAGTCCATTCCTGTAAATATGTTTTTGAATAAACCATCTGGTTATCAAATAGTTCTGTTGGTATCGGATGAGAAGAAAGAATTGAATTGTAGCTATAGTGCAATGGAACTGTCTTTATATATTGCGAATGTGGTTTATGCATTATATATATCCTCCACAGAGGAATACTACTATTTGTAATACATTACTATATCCTAGAACGAGGAATAGAATGAATAGTTTGTTGATTGTAAATCTCAAACGTAGCCGATGCTTAAATGTTTTGAACAAGTCTAATACTTCTGTGTAGGAAGCCTTGCGGCCATGCCTGAGATGATATATATCTTTTCTTAGATAGAAAAGTGGGAATTACTTCGCTAGTATAAAGTAAGACTGGGTATCGGTGTTTTAACAAAGGCATTGGTATTACAACCAAGCTCCTGTATTACGGAGTTTCATAGTGTTACATATATGTGCAGCTCACTGTGATATAGTAATAATAGAGCTCGCCGTGTTCTATATGTAAGCTTACCCTGTTTTACACTAAGATCAATGTGTTAATATTTAAGTTTACTGTATTATATTATGGCCGGCAGAATCCTGCCCGACAGGCCAATTATATAGCCGAATGTGTTGTTCTTATTAGGCCAAGCATGACCGAATGTATTATCAATTGCAGCCAAAGTAATAACGAAGATGTACATTGTTGAGTAGAAAGCCTAATCATGCCTAGGAGTTTACAACCCCAGATGGAGGTGGCTCTAATACAGCTGGCATTAACATCAATGCTGGGGTGACGTCAAGGCAGTAGACTATTTTTTTTTCTACTAGTTATTACTAGGTATTTTTCTAGTAATAACTATTGACACAGCTATAAGTGCCTTAAACAATGATGTTCTAAAGCCTTTTTCAAGGAATGAAGCCTCAAGTCAACCAAGGTCTTATCTTTTCTGTGGTGCCCAAGTAATTAGGAAGGGTTCAAAATAGAACATAAGAGAATTCCAGCTTTGAGTACCTCAGGGTCCAAATTGTTTTCGTTTAGCAAATTCATCAAGTATACTGCATAACCCTTTGAAAGAATAGAAGAACCATTGCTAACAATATAGTTGTCACGAGACAATAAATTAATAAATGAAAAAGTATTTATGATTAGACAGCTGAGCTTGTGGTGCCAAAATGGCCCAAACATGGGAATCGAGTAAACGGTTATGAAACCACTTAGGAGTGGGCGTTTAAAAATAATGTTTTTACAGAAACGGGTTTTGAAACTATGAACTCGGGAATAGAGTAAACGTTGCGCAATGCGCTATTATAGGAGGATATCCTAAGCCCTTGAGGTCATCAAGGTCGTCAAAATAGTTCAAACTATACAAATAGGAAACCGTAGGATTTCGACCAGTTCAAGTCGAGTAGGGTGGGTGAACCAAGTTCATGCATTTTTAGAACGCTAACTAAATACAAATCCTTTGGCCAAGGTGGTGTACTATCCTCAAGTGCATCGAACGTTCACTGTAACTGGATGGTGTTTCTTGTGGAGGGTCGTGCATGACTAGAGGGTATCTAGGGATCTGCATGATAACAAGACACGTAGGTTACAACACCAGAGCTCAGATGGCAAACACCGATGGTTATCCTAAGTCTATCCTCTTGAGTAGGGTAGGGCCACTTCCGGTTAGGAAGGAGTGCGGGAGACCGACGGTCTATGGTTGGAGGTTAAGCTCCTTGAAGATACTTTCTCTTCCAAATACTGAGGAATTGCCGAGTCTTGAACGTGATGGGTTGACAATCGAGATGCATGGTAACGGTATGTTTCTGATATTTGTGGTTTCAAGAAAATTTCATTGGTTAAGAAAATAAAGAGTTTAATGTATATCATTTCTTTCAGTTTTTATGAAAATGCAATCATGTTATGATAAAATGAAAAATGTTGTAATGGATTACAGATAAGTTTATTTTGTATTTGACTACCTGGTAAAAAAAAATTACCGTTGTGAAAACTTAGTTACTTTTTGTCTTTTCGGTTTGGATGTTATAGTTTCTCATTGTTGGAAGTTTAAAATGCTTCTAGAGAAGACTTTGTATTTGTGTAATTAGTTTGAAGACATTTTTTCACTCATTATTAATGAGAATATAACAAGGTGGCAGGTTGGATCTACTCCCAATATATAAGTCAACAATTATTTAGAGGTCTGGATAGGCCTAGAACTGGTTATTTTGAGTGATTTCCATGATTGAAGGGAGTGATTGTTTGTGTGTACTTGTTTTTAGTTTTATTAAATTTAAAGTAATGTTTCGTAATCCTTTAAAATATAATTGAGGCATATTTTTAGTAAGTTGTGGGGTTGGCTACCCAGGTGGTGAAGGATGGTGTATTAATAATGCTTGGGGTGGATGATAATCTCCTCGTGCATGTGAGGGTGATTATTTGTTCACCCTCTCATGATTTTAGTTGTTCTTCCCTACTCATGTTATGTTTATTTTTATGCAGTCAGAGGAGAGGTGATCTCTATATTTTTTGTTCTTTCACACAAGGTCATAATAGAATGCTAAGGCATTGGTTTAAAAGGTAGAACGAAGGATATTTTCTTTAGAGGTGCCATGTCTGATAGAGAACTTAAGAGATTTTCTTCTTCCATAATGCTACTATGCTCAACCTAGTCAAGGCAGTTTTAGGGTTGGATGGTATTGAGAATACTAGTTCTTTTTGTTTGTATGGCTTCATTGTAGTAGGATTTATTTCCAAATTGGAAGATTTGGTACCTGAGCTAGCCATTTATGAGTGGATAATTTCTACTATGCTTTAAAATTTAGTGGAAACTAGGTTTTTTTGTGGAGGGGGGAGATTATTTGGGACTACATCATTTCCTAGGTCCCTTGTATCCATGATGAAATTTAAACCCTAAGGGATGAAATTCAAATTGTTTATGAACAAAAGGAAGAGCTAATTGATTTTTGTATAGTCTTGGCTTTGGTGGTGAATGTTAGAAATGAAGGTAAACAACTATTAATGAAAACTAATTACAATTGTAATAAAAATATTTAACTATGCAGAACCAAAATAGAGATGGTATGAAATCAACACAAAGAAATAATAGAATAAAAGATCAAACACAACACAATGCTTACATGGAGAAACCCTTTCGAGAAAAAACTCCACACAAGAAGAGATGCACCAGTTTGTATTAACTTCAATAGAATTTACAATACAACACTATCTATCTCCTCTTCAGTCTTCAATCCAGCAACGCATGTAAACCCATTCACAACTGTAATACAATGCCCTCATTAAAAGAATATTGCCTTCTAGGGCAAAAACCCTAACATAAACTGTATTGTCAAATCTG
Source organism: Cunninghamia lanceolata (assembly GCA_027924645.1). Lineage (NCBI taxonomy): Eukaryota > Viridiplantae > Streptophyta > Pinopsida > Cupressales > Cupressaceae > Cunninghamia > Cunninghamia lanceolata. The sequence continues at coordinate 1,578,463 of BSBN01000223.1, read as the reverse complement.
TGACCTAATGAATGGTCCAAATTTACAATGGTAATTTATAATAAAATGTGGCTTCTAGGGGCATTGCCCCCAGACCTCCACTAGGGTGCGTGGCCCCTAGACCCCACAACGAGGGTACCCCCCTCACCCCCTTGGATAACCTACATCTTTCAGGTACTGGGATCAAACATGCGGCTAAAACAAGATCACTACTTGGTGAATACTTTATCCCTTATGAATGATTTACAAACAATATTATGAGTAATTATTACATATGATTTACAAGGTTGATGGCACCTTAATCCTAACATTCTCCCACTTAACATCATACATTGTAAATACATCCATGGAAAAACATAAAACAACTAAGCACTAGGAACAAGGCCCATGGCCTTCCTGCACCATGTAAACTTTTATGTGCTCACATGTTTAGTAATTGAATCTGCAACGTTCACTTGAGTGTCAAACTTCTTTAGCTCAATTTGTCCATTAGCAATCATTTCATGAACAAAATGGTATTGAACATCCACATGCTTAGTCCATACATGATACATGGGGTTCTTGGCCAAACATATTACACTCTGACTATCACAACCAATCTGAATAATCTTGCAATCAAAATCAATGCCTGTACACAATAGATCCGTAACCACATTATCTCCTTAGAGACATGAGTAGTAGCCATATACTCTGCTTTGGTGGTGGATAAAGCAATGATGGGATGCCTTTTACTCATCCAACTCACAACTCCTCTAAACAAAGTAAACACATAGGCACTAGTGGACCTTTGACTATCCAAGTCACTTGCCCAGTCTGCATCAACAAAACCTTGTATGTCCAATGTCTTATCCACACTGTTAGTAACAGAATAAACCAAATATCTTAACACCCTCTTTGCAAAATTCCAATGATGTCTAATAGGGTTAGACATAAACCTTCTCAAAACTTCCACTGCTTGGGCAATATTTGGTCTAATTCAAATCATTGCATACAACAAACTTCCTACAACACTAGCATATGGCACATCAAACATATCCTCTAAATCATCTTCATTCTTAGGACACATATCTAAGAAAGCTTAGTACTAACCGGTAAAAAAATTCTAACTGGATTGCCATCCTGCATGCCAAATCTGTACAAAATAGTATTCACATACTTACTTTGTGATAACCAAAGCTTTCTATTACCTTGATCCCTTTTGATCTCCATTCTCAGAATATACCTAGTTGCCCCTAGATCCTTCATGTCAAATGCACCTAAAAGTTGAGCTTTCAACTCACTGACCATACTTTTGGTGTTACTGAAAAATGGCATATCATCCACATACAAGGCAATAATTAGAATATGATCATCAATACATCAAATGTAGACACAATGATCCTCTTCACTTCTAACAAAGCTCAATTTCAAAATAAATGAATCAAACTTCCGGTACCACATTCTAGGGGACTATTTTAAACCATAAAGAGATCTTTTTAACTTGCATACCCAGTGTTCTTTCCCTTTTACCTCAAAACCTGTATGTTGTATAAATCTCTTCTTCCAGATCTCCATGCAAAAATGCAGTCTTAACATCCATTTTCTCAATTTCAAAATCATATGCTGCAAAAATAGATAAAAGAAATCTAATAGAAGATAATTTAGCAATAGGAGAGAAAATTTCACCAAAATTGACTCCCTCTCTATGGGAGTAGCCCTTGGCTATCAGTCTAGCCTTGTACTTTTGCAATAAACTGTCTTCTTCAAACTTCTTCTTGAAGACCCACTTACATCCTATGGCCTTTCTTCCTTTGGGAAAATGTACAAGATCCTAGTTGTCACACAAGTCTAAAGCCATCATCTCCTCCTGTGCGGCTAGCTGCCAAGACTCACTATCATCTACATGAATAGCTTCCTTGTAGGATCTAGGTTCATATTCAATACTCAATAAAGCAAATACACAACAAAAATCTGGTGGGCTATACCTATCAATTGGGTTTTGTTGTCTTGTGGATCTTCTCAAGGGTGGAGTAATAGATTCTTCCTCATGTTCTTTTGTATGCTCAACTTCTTATGTAACAACAGATTCTTCCTCATCTGAACTTTCACTTGAATCTTCTTCTTTTCCATCCTCTAATCCATCATTTTGTTCTTCCTAACATGCAGTTTCTTGTTGTAAAGCAAAATGCACTATCCTCTTCCTTTCTTTTTCTTTTGGCTATACATGATCATAAATAGGTCTAAGTTCCCTAAAAATTACATCTCTAGAAAAGATAACTTCTCTGGTTAGAGGATCTCAAAGCTTATAACCTTTTACATTCTCACCATATCTAATGAGGATGCATTTCTATGCTTTTGGATCCAACTTAGATCGCTTTTCCTTAGGTACATGAACAAAAGCCTCACAACCAAAAACCCTTAAATGTGAAACAAAAGGTTTTTTACCTATCCACACTTCATAAGGTGTCGAATTAAGAGACTTACAAGGAGATCCGTTTAACAACAAGCGGTACTCACAGCTTCTACCCAAAAGCATTTATCTAATTGTGCATCACTTAACATACTTCTAGCTCTTTCCATTATTGTTTGGTTCATCCTTTTTGCAACACCATTTTGTTGTGGTGTATATGGAGTTGTCTTTTGTTTTATGATACCTGCATACTTATAGAACTAATCAAATTCCTTGGAGAAATATTCCCCTCCATTGTTATATCTTAATATTTTTTTTCTTAAGTCCTGATTGGTTCTCTAATAAGACTTTAAACTCCTTAAACTTAGTGAAAACTTCAGATTTATGCTTCATAAAATAAATCCATGTGAATCTAGATACATCATCAATGAAGGTAACGAAATAACAAGATTTTCCAATAGAATCATTATCCACGGGTTCATACACATCTGAATGAATAATTTCTAATTTCTCTTTTGCTCTATTGCTTCCTAAAAGAAAATAATTTTTGTTATGTTTACCAAACACATAATGCTCATATAAATCAAAGTGCTCATTAGAATAGGACAAACCATCCAACAATTTTTTATTTATAATTGTTTTAAAAAAAATTTCACTTGTGTGGCCCAATCTGCGGTGCCACAACATACATGTATTTTCAACAGTTTTAGTTACATTAGCGGATCTACAAACTGTAGTGGCCTCAAGCCTAAACAGAGTTCTCATCTTTGTTCCCCTGGCTACCACCAAGCTTCCTCTCACCAATCTGCAACCATACTTATTAAATGTTACATGTATTCCTGAATCATTCAACTTCAAAATAAAGATAAGATTTATAGCCAATCTAGGAATATGTAAAACACCAAGGAGGGTTTTAATCCTCTCATCACTGAAATACAAATGTTCCTTTCCCTTGCCAACAATCAGATGTGTAGAGTTGTCCCCAAGGTAAACATTACCTCCATCATATTTCTCATATGTGGAGAGTCATTCCTCATGAGGAGTCATATCATACGAGCAACCTGAGTCAATCAACCACTATTCATTAGACATAACATTACATGCATAAAGTAAAACTTCATCACCTGCATTTGAGGACTTTTTAGTAGAGGAATCCCACTATTTCTTTGGGTTTCTGCATTCTTTCTTCACATGCCCCCTCTTACTGCAGTTCCAACACTTAACTTTGTTCTTCTACCCAAGAGTTTTAGACCGGCCTTTTGATTCCTTAGGTCCCTTCTGATCTCCTTTTGGTCCTCTTTCCTTAGACCTCCCCCTAACATTAAGAGCATCCACCAAGCTATTCATAGCCTTCTTCCTCATTTCCTATGACAACAAAGTTGCAACAAGGGCATCCATCTTTGGATCTTTGATGTTAGCAATGATAACAAGAATGAAATTCTCCCAAGACTCAGACAAATAACAAAGAAGCATAATACACATATCTTCCTCATCTATCTTAACATCCACATAAGCTAACTGACTCAAAACCAAATTAAATGTATTCAAGTGCTTAGCTATTGAATCACCCTCCTTCATTTTAAAGGAAAATAACTTTCTTTTGAGATACAGTTTATTTACCAGGCTCTTGGATTGATAGATTTCACCCAACCACTTCTATAAAGCATGTGCAGTCTTCTCAGTAGAGACATTCAATGTGACAGAGTCTACAAGGCATAACTAGATTGTACCCTGTGCCTTTTTGTCCATCTTGTCCCAGTCATCTTGACTGATAGTATCGGGTTTCTTCTCTTTTGTCGCATCCAACCATTGATCTCTTTCTTCAAGGCGATCCTCCATTTTCAACTTCCAAAACTCATAACTCGTTCCATTGAATTTTTTTATGTCCAATCGGGATGAGGATGTAGCCATGGTTTCTACACAAATCTATAAAATAAGTTCAACTAGAACTTGCACTACAACTCAAAAAACCCTCACGCTTCCACCCAAGACACAGAACTGGCCAAACTTTGATACCAAATATTAAAAATGAAGATAAACAACTATCTATGAAAACTTATTACAACTGTAATATAGATATTTAACTATGTAGAATCAAAATGGAGATGGTATGAAATCAACACAAAGAAATAACAGAATAGAAGATCAAACATATAACACAGTGTTTATGTGAAGAAACCCTTTCGGGAAAAAACTCCACACAAGAAGAGATGCACCAGTTTGTATTAACTTCAATAGAGTTTACAATACAACACTATCAATCTCCTCTTTAGTCTTCAATCCAGCAACGCTTGTAATACTCATTCATAGTCGTAATATAATGCCCTCATTAAAAGAGTGTTGCCTTCTAGGGCAAACAACCCTAACATAACCTCTACCATTAGAGTTGTGACCTAATGATGAACAATCCAGATTTACAATGGTAATTTATATATTAAATATGGCTTCCGGGGGCGTTGCCCTCAGACCCCTCGTCGGGGAGATGGTCCCCCCAGACTCCACAGGGGGGGTACCCCCCTGCACCCCTCCAGATAACCTATATCTGTCAAGTACTGTGATCAAACATGCGGCTGAAACAAGATTGCTACTTGGTGAATACTTCATCCCTTATGAATGATTTACAAACAATATTAGGAGTAATTAATTACATAGGATTTATAAGGTCGATGGTACCTTAATCCTAATAGTGAAGACATTAGAGGTTACCCATAAAGGTGATAAATTTGGATGTAAAGAAGAGAACACTTAGAGCATTTATAACAACCATTTTAATCAATGTTAATAGTGCATGTTAGGCCTTCTTTGTTTCGTACACGTCGCAATTTTAAATGGAGGAGTGCGGAAAATATTATTTTAAGTTGAAATTTAATGTTTATATCTCAAAAAATGTGAATATACATGCTCTCATATCATGATGCTTACCGAACGTCCACATTTTCTATCCTTAAGAGATCAAAATATGTGAAAGCTGAGAACATTTATAACGACCATTCTAATCAATGTTAATAGTGCATGTTAGGCCTTCTCTATTTCGTACACGTCGCAATTTGTTTTTAATAAAAAGGGGTAAAAACTTTATTGACTCAAAAAAGCATTACAAAGCAGAAAGTAGCACACCCAATAGGGGCACAACCAAAACCAAGAATTAAGTAACACCTAAAAAGCTCCTCATATCCTCCATAACCCAATCTTCAAGAACAGGGGCCAAATCACCAGGAAGGTTGCCCCAATCATCCACACTCCAAGTCCCCATCTGCTCAGGTCCCCACCTTGCCAAACCATCCACCACCTTATTCCACTCTCATGGCACATGACAAAAAATAATAGAATCTAAAGCGTTGCTTAGAGAAACAATTTGTTTGGCCACCACCGCAAGTTGCCAGTTCACCTCCTCAAAATGTCTCTTATTCAACATATCAATGACCACCTGAGAATTAGATTCACAAACAATCTGCCTCTAGCCAAGGGCACATGCACGCTCTAAAGCCAGAAGAATAGCTATAGCCTCCATGAGATTATTTGTCTGCTAACCTTTGTAGATAGAGAAGAAAAAAATTACTACCCCGAACTATCCTTGCTAATGCCACCAACTCCAACATGTCCAGGATTACCTCTAGATGATCCATCAGTATTGATTTTCAGCTCCCCCACAGTAGGAGGACACCAGTGACCAATACAACAGACCTTCGCTCTCCCACGCCCATGCTGGACCGTCCTCAAATTTTTCCGACCACCCCCAGAGAGACCCAAGGCTTCAACAACATCACAGTCATCAAAAACAATAAGGACAGACATATCACACTTAGCAGCCAAAGTTTCCTGCAGACCTCCCAAAATCCTCAACTAGAGTTGACCAACAAGCAGCTTCCTATCCATAAAAATTCCATGGGTGCGCTTCAACCAAATATGCCAAATTATCAAATTGGGGCCAATGATCCAAGTTATGAGAAGAAAAGAGGTCTTTATAGGGGGAGACCCCAGACTCCTCCAAAACTCCTCTAAAGAGGAAGCATGTCTACACGTATACGCCATAGATTCCACCAAAAATGCCAAATAACTTTCGCAAAGGAACACTGAAAGAAGAGATGGGAAATGTACTCCTCATGCCCACCACACAGAACACACATAGAGGGCCCTTGAAACCCACGTTTCCAAAGGTTCTCCTAGGTAAGGCACCTTCCTTGCACTACAAGCCAGGAGAAGAAGTTACACTTAGGCCAAGAAAACTTATTCCAAACCTGTTTCCACCACGAGACCTTCGAGCTCCCAAACATCTGCTTATTAAGAACTTGATAACCTAAGGCAACAGAAAATTTACCATTTGGATCAGGACCCCAAGCCAACACATCTCTCCCAGGAAGAGAAGTACAAACACGCCCCGATAGAATCCCAGCAAGCTCCTGATAATCCCCAACTACCCCACCAGGAGGCCACTCCTGCGGATCCTTCGATCTATACACACTAACTTGTCCCAAATTCTGAAGAGTTTTAAAGTCAGCAACACGGCACCACCCAACATCAACAAAATGCCTACTCAAATTCTGCAAGTGGGGGTGATTAGACAAAATGAGAGGATAGCCATTCCAAGAACCATGCCAGAAGAGAGCATCTTGCCCCCCATTGTAAATCCCAAATAGCCCTTGCTTGACCAACTTAGCACCCCTTTTGAGGGTACTCCAAATCATAGAACCCTTCCCCTCCAAACTGAAGCAGGCAACATCCACACTCTCAACCGCACCCAGATACTTTGAAGTAAGAATTTTTACCCACAATCGATGCTGCTGCAAACACCACCACCAATACAGCTTAGCTGCTAAAGCTTGTCCATTCAAATCAGTCCTTTGTAGACCCAGACCCCCAGCCTGCTTTGGCCTACAAATAGCTTCCCACTTAACCAAGCTCCACTTCCTGTGAATGTGAAGGAGATTGCCAAACCAAAGGAACTGTCCAGACAAACTCTTAAAGTCTTTGATAAAGATGGAGGGTGCAGAGAGAACAAAACATTTGTTCAGAGGAAGAGCCTGCACCACCGACTTTAGAAGAGTTACCCTACCCGCAGAAGAGAGCCAACTGTAAGTCCAATGACTAACCAGATTTCTGAACATATTAATAATCTCCTACCAGAACAATTTAGGAAGCGAGTGAACAAGAAGCGGAATGCCAAGATACACAAAAGGGAGAGTGCTAATTTGGAAATGAAGGATACCAACAATTCTTCTCTGAATAGCCCGTGGAGTATGAAAGTAGTAGATAGAAGATTTCCCCTCATTAATTTTCTAACCTGACATAGCCAAATAACAATCCAGAATCTTGCACCAACCAAAAGCCTCCTCAACCCTGGCTCTGCCCATCAAAGCCGTGTCATCAACAAACTGCAGATGTGACTAGGGGGAATATTGTTTCCAAAACTCCAGCCCTAAATCAAACCAGTCTCCACTCGGGATCTAATAAACCTCCCCAAGCCCTCTGCCAATAAGATGAACAGATAGGGGGATAAAGGGTCCCCTTGTCTGAGCCCCCTAGAAGCACCAAACAACTCCGTTGGCTCACCATTAATCAACACCAAAAAGGAAGGAGAAGTAACACAACTCTTGACCCACTCAATCCATTCACCAGCAAAACCAAATGCTCCCAGAATCTTAAATAAGAAGGCCCATTTAACCCGATCATAAGCTTTAGCCATGTCCAACTTAATAAACATAGCTTTTTCCTTAGAATGATTCATAGAATGAATCGTCTCAGCTGCAATGATGACACCATCCATAATCTGCCTACTAGCCACAAAACCCCCTTACTCTTCAGGAATTAACCTATTTAGCCAGGGTTTCAGCCGCTCAGCAATCAACTTAGGAATAATCTTGTAAACCACATTACATAAGGCAATGGCCCTAAAAAGATCTAGAGAATTAGCCCCATCCTTCTTTGGAATGAGAGCAAGAAAGGTAGCGTTCATGGATTTCAGCATTTGTTTATTCATAAAAGATTCTTGAATGACCTCCAATAGATCCAACTTAATCACTTCCTAGAACTTCTGGTAGAACTAAACTGGGAAACCATCACGCGACACGTCGCAATTTTAAATGGAGGAGCGCTGAAAATATTATTTTAAGCTGAAACTTAATGCTTATATCTTGAAAAACATGAATATACATGCCCTCATATCAGTGCATTTTTCATCCTTAAGACCTCAAAATACCAGTCAATCAAATGATTAGTTTTAATATTATTTGTTTGAAAATTTTCATATACACTTTATTAAAAATTAATTTTTGTTTAACATAAAAAAAATTCTTGCTTGTGATTAATTTATTTTAAAAAAATTAATCACTAGATAAGAAAAATAGTTACAATAGTACTACCAAAGGTACTATCAAAGCTACTAATAATGAAAAGTTGAAATTAATATAATACTGTAAATCAAAACAAATTCTATTACAAACGTGGCACGTCTTTAATAAAGACAAATCCCTAAGTAAAAAATTATTTCAAAATATTAAAAATTGGGAAAGTTCATATTCGTATGGCATCCAGATTTTGACAAAATATTAAAAATTGGGAAAGTTCAGATTCGTATACTATGTAGATTTTGATAAACGTTTGAATTCCAGCAAAAGCATTAATCGCTGTGGGGAATTGAACACGGAGTCTGCTACATTGTAGGAAGGAAAGCAAAATCGGGCTTTGCCAGTATTTCTGATGTAAGCTCATTTAACTTTAATCTCATACTTCATTTCTCACTCTCATATTTACCACCGCTATTATATCGCTTCTGAATTTAATTTCCAATTTTGATTTATTTGCTGCATTATTCGCTTGTATGCATGAGAAACTCAGCAGACTTGAATTGGTTTTAAGTGCTTTAAAAAAATTCCATTAAACATGTCAATTTAACTTCTTTGATACATACAAACACAAGTGTCCGCCCAATCAGTAAAATTCCGTACTAATTTTGTTTTCAGAGTATGATTTTCATTTCCCTGGTAAGTCTCAGATAGGCTTTTGTGCTGTGTGGGGTAAGTTTGATGATGTTAGAATAGAATAGAATAGCTTTTAACGTCCACGAGGCTAAAAATAGCCTATAAGTTTGATGAAGTTATGGAACGCATTGGAACCCATTTGAGTCTAAATCTTATGAGTATCCCCATCAGTGTTAGTAGACACTAGACATGCCCTTTTTGTGATCTTCTACTTTTTGCACTTAAGCGAAATTTCTCCAATTACCCAAAACCCTTAAGAGTTAAGGCCTTCCTTCCTCTCCCACTGAATAAACATGGGTGTCCTCTCGCGGTTGGCACTTGTTATTTTGTACATTCTTTATATAGATATAGGATGGAGAAATTATTTTAAGGTAGGTTACTACTATATTACATTTGAAGATAATCAACATGAGATGTGGGTAGGGTTTTGAGAGTGTCTTCCCTGTTCTGGAGCTCGAGTTTCAGGTGATTATGCTTTCGCAAATTCGTTTTAAAGGTGTATGTTATTATTTCATTTTTCAGTGTCCTAATTTAGCCCTTTTTAAATTTTTTTTTGATTCTAGAAGGTAGTTGATTGCAATGGTAACTGTTGTAAGTCGAAATCCACAATTATAAAGAGAATGTGAAAGTTCCATCATGAAATGGACAAGTATCTCAGTAATAGCGTAGCTCTAATCAGGATTCGAGAGGAGTTCCTGAGTTCAAATCCTAGCCGGGGCAAAATTTTCAAAAATTTTCACACAAAAAATAATTCTAAGACGGTTAAATGCACCCTGCAATTTCTCATTTTTTGGGGGTGTTTAACTGTTAAAAAGAGTTTGAAAACTAGAGGCAAGAAGTGAAACTTTTTTCAAGGGCGAACTAACTAGAATATCCAACATTTATAAGATGTTTGAGAACCCAATATGAAGATTCTATTATCCGTATGATTGGCTCCTGTTGCAATAAAAGCTACCTGGGGTTTATGTTTCAACTTGCCATTTCTAATAGCAAGAAACAATGTTACCAGAAACGTGAAATGAGAAATGCAACGGAAACAGCAACGTGACGGAAAATGAGGTTGGATGAGGATGCCCATAAGAAATGAATTAGAATCTGTTTTCTGTACACATAGCATATATTTCATAATTTTTTAATTTTTAAACATTATACCTATTGAATATAGAGTGGGCACATAAAATCATAAGATATTCATATTCAGACATACATTTTGTGAAAGAAAGATTAATTTAGACATTTTCAAAACTATGTTTACAGTTCCAATCTATTGGACATTAGTTCAACTGTGAATTTCAAGGGAGCTTACCAATTTCTATACTCAAGCTGGAAATTTAATGTTAATTTTCAATCCCATCTCACCACCTCCTTAATCCCAAAGATTGATATTTGAAGAAACAAATCCCAAATTCAAGTAGGTTGGCAATCTGCATTTGTAGAGCATAGGGTGCTTCCCGGCATTGTATCTATCAGGCTATCATCATTCAAGAATCTTGATTTTTCTTATTGGGTTCGCTAGAGAATTTTGTAGGCCTACCTCCTACAAGGTGAAATTTCAGATTAAGCTACGAAAAACAAATCCTTTGAATAGCAGTCCATGTAAAAATGAACATCTAAAAAAATGAGACACAAAAAAAAAAAGCTTGTCCCACATAAAATAAAAGCAATAATGTAGAAGATCTAAGAGCAAAAATTTACAATCAAGAATAATTCTGTTACAGGAATGTGCAGCCAATGATTTCTACAAATGATTACTTGAAGAAAAAACACAAAGTGCAATACATACCCAAATAAATCAGGATAAACTGAAATAAATTCATGATTGCTATTCACAAAAGAACTTATACTTACTTTCAATTATTTTCATGAAGAATTATAGATTACATTCACATGGACAGACTCTCTTACAACTGACTGACCAACATCCCTTCCTCCTTATCCCCTGGCCTTTACATAATATAGTATTTGTTTTGCCCTCCTTTCTAGACATCTCAAATTACAATTTATTACACTTCCTTAGCCGTTATATTTCATCTTTTGTCCTTTTTTACTACTCCTATCTCTTTTCTATCTCCTGTTTCATACTAATATCTGACTTATTTTATATTATAATCAAATATGTATCTTTCATTTATTGGTGCAGCATCCAAATGCGGGTCAACTGAACAACCGGTGAACAGGCATGTAGGGCACAGAACAGAAGCAAAACAAGGAAGAACAATTGAGATTGAACAAGAAAACAATATATTCAATAGCAGAAATGAAAGAATTTGAAAGGGTCACCAATATGTGAAACCCGTCACCACTAAGCTACCCTCAACCCTTAAAGAAATACTTGCAGAAACTCTCTGCAATACAACCGAATGCTTGAACTTAAAGCTCTTCGCAAAACCAACAATCCCACAAGCCAACTCAATTGATCACACTCCTTCAAATGATGAATCATCAACAATAAATAGCACAACCTCAGAAATCTGACCTGTGCCATTGGTGAGGACTGATGCAAGTCATTTGCCATTAATGTACACCCAGGAGGAAATCCTATCTGCACGTTCGAGAATGTGTAGTCTGCAAATGGAACATTCATGCCATTCCTTAATAAATTTGAAGCTGATGCTTTTCTGCCAATTCAGACCTAACAAACCATCAAGAAATCCAATTGTTGGCATCTGAGAGAAGTCGCCTTGATTCTGACACTACATTCTGACATCCTGGCATCTGTTGAATTTTTCCTAGGTGCACGTGGCGTGAGATCTTGGTGTGTGGGGTTGCATGGGCTGTGAAGAGCTAGAGCAAGGCTGTTATCATACTCTGTGCAAGGGAAGCTTGCGCATGGGCTGAGATCTGCTCACACAGACATGCACCAAACCAATGGGGTCTGCACAAGGCTAATCACTGCTGCAACGTTCAAACATAGGGTGTGTCGGGAAACAAAACAGCTCAGACAAAACATGACAACTTAACTTGCGCATGACAAACTACCACATAAAACGATGCACGTGCATGAATTAGGCATGGGCAGGAACTTTCAAAGCAAACAACAATGTTTTTAGGTGATGTGAGATTGTGCCAACCCAAAGGATGCTACTGCATCATTATGCATGTGAAATATGAAAGTGACATATATGACATCTTCACATTTACTTCTGTATATAAGTAATGATTTTGTGAAAAAAAATTGCAATATATTGATACTTTTATATATGAATACATGTATAACCATTTCCTCATTTCCATCATTTTTCCTGTACCCCATTTTTGGCAACTTAGGCTGTGACATCATCTTCAAAGAAATCCCCATTTGGCAGCCAATCCAAAGGCTTGGAAGTGATAAACTCTTAATCGTTGTTGAAGGTCTTATGAAAGTCCCGTGGAAAACATTGTTGAGTGGGCTGATTCAGTTTTTGGCATTTGTAGATGCGATTCTTTTTAATATCATTAGAAGTATAATAGAGGGGGTTATCATTCATGGCAAAAGTTGTATGCTTCCAATTTTTGAATTACTAAGGACTGTACTTCTGAAGAGGAGATGAGATGCATAACTAGTTGTAATGTCCCGTACTATGCAAAAAATTCATTAAAACGAATTTAATCCTAATGCTGGCCGACCTCCTTGAGATTGGCGTCGTCTTCCTTGAGATTGGCGTCGTCTTGTGAAGAATGAAATTACAAATTAATACAAGGCCGACCTCATACATGATTGCCAAGATTTAAATTTCCTCATATCTATCTTGGCCGACTTGCATTGGAGAGGTGGCTGACTTCATCTCAAGTGCCTACACAATATAAAAATCACCGAATATATATCTGCTCTTGGGCCTAGGGTAGAGGATCGCTTCGGGCACCCTATCATGCCCCCTTAAGTTTGGCTATTGGGTTAAGAAGTCCCAATCATAGGGAGGAGAATAAGGGTGGCAAGGGAAGGGAGAACTGCTATAGGATTCCTCACTAGGTACACCCCCTCATATGGATGGCAGAAGGCCACATGAGGCCAAGAGGGATGGTATATATTTCTTGGGCCTAGGGTAGAGGATCGCTTTGGGCACCCTATCATGCCCCCTTATCTTAAACCTTTTTAGGTTGAACTCCATTAATGAATTAAGTATATCATATGATTAAGATAATGTTCCTAACCCTAGTAGGAAAGATCTATTTTATGGATTATGCTTTCAATGATTATCTAACATGATTGCAGGGTCTCAACCAGGATCAATCTTGTTCAACAATTTAAATTGGTAAATAATATCGCTAACTCTATTTCATTTCTTGCTTTGCTTGGAATTGTGATTTTAGGGCAAAAACTAGGGCATTTACAAAAGGGGACATTACACTAGTGCATTAAGAGGAAGTGAAGAAAGAGTTGGAGAGAAAGAGGTTATGTAGTAAGTAATGGGTGACTGGATTTAAAGCGAAGACTACTGCTAAATATTTTGGTACATGTATTCAAGTTGCAATTTTAATAAAATATAATCAATATAAGTGATGAGGTAAAGTCTTGGTTCATTTTTAATTGCATTAAATTCATCATAGGAGAGCAAATTGTTCAATTTTTTTAGGAAGATGGAAAGACTCTATCAATTCACATAAACACATAGTAACAGAATAAGAGCTGGCTGCCTTAATTGAGTCCAGTCATATAGAAAGTGACCTGCCCATAATATCAAAAAACACCTTATGCTTCCTCAACGTAGGTATGGGCAATATAAATTTCAAGGTGGACAACGAAAGCAAAATTTTATCATAATTAAAGCCTGTCATGAGGAAATCAAGTTTTTTACCACAAACATGGAAGCCCTATAAGACCTACCAATTCTGTGTTCATCTGCAAGATAGTAGATGTAGTATTCTGAATTTCAAAAGATAACCTATGCATAGGCCCATCATTAAGAATTGACTTGGATTGTAGGTAAGCATTCACAGGAACCTGTTAAACCTATTCTCTTAACGTTATGCATTTGGGTTCGAAATGGGCTATTGCTTATTCTAGCAAGTGAGTGGTGTGAGAGGAACCTCTGGCACAAGTACCTCCATGAATTCCCAACTTCATCAACTTGTATTCTGGACTAGCAAGGCACTGCACAAACTATGCTGCTCAAGCTTCCCTTCTGCTCATCATATCTGTCACTGGGTTGGGGTTATCAGTCCCACTTGAACTTCTGTAAGGACTTTCTTTACTCTAAGAGTTCACCTTATCTATGCAAGTGGCTTGTTCTGTTGGAGACCAAGGTACCCAAGAGTTGCTCTTGCTTCCATACTTTGTTGAGTTAAAGACATGGCCAAGTTGGTAGACCTTGTCTTAGTTAGAGAAATTCTGCTACCTTTGATGGATTTGACTGCCTGTGCTTTTCTCATACTGTCAGTGCCTTCTTTGACGGCCCTTGGAAATCTAAGTAAAATCTAGAAGAAGCAGTCTTGACCTACCTGACAAATTGTTAATGCTGAAGGTAAAGATTTGTTATCTTCGTTAACAGTTGCCCTTTCACATCCATTCTTTGGGCACATAGAGGAGATACTAGAATTTCAGTATGCAGGGTTTGAATGTTTACAGCAAGGGGTTTTAATGATTGAGAAGCAATAAAGATGACATGTGATCTGTGGAAGGAGGGAATTGTTGCAAGCCAGCCATGGTACACAGCCTTCTTAATCCCATCCTTCTAGGACTTAAGAACTTTAATCCCAGGCAAATTTGCTTAATCTAAAAAGTGTATATTTTATTTGCGTGATAAAAGTGGGCTTTTCTGTGTTCCTCCACCGAAAAAAGAATAAGCTGTAGGGCCAAATTACATGGGCCAATTAGGCAACTGCACTAAATGAAAAATGTTTTTGCGTTACTTGAAAAAATAAAAACCAGTTTTATAGCCAACTGAATGTTTAACCACCCTACTGTTCATAAGCATACCAACAGTTTATTTAAAAAACAAGCCAAACATAAAACCAGGAGCTCTAATGAATTGATCCTAGACATGTCTCCTACTAGAGAAAAAAAATAGCTAGAAACTACAGATGCAAGGGCCTACCGGGGAGAAGTACCCCCAGGCTAGGTCATACTCCCAGCACCATCATTAGTCAAATTGCAATTGTGATATTTGCATTGGCTTGGGTAAGAGCATGGGCTGTCCATTCTTCTGCCTTTGTCCTTTACCCTTGGGTTTTTTTCTCCTCCTTTGCCACCTTTCTCTTGTCTTCAAACAGCCAAATAATCATCTTCAACTCTTCCATCAACTTGTATATGTGCTTGAGTTCAACCCTGCAAATGATGGGCATATTATAGATTTCAGCCAATTCCTTTTCCCTTGACTGCTTCCTCAGGCTCCCTACAAGTCTCTTTGAATTCTTCCAGATCAGCTTCTTAATTTTAGTCTCCAATGACTGACTTTGGCACAACATACGCAAAGGTCATGAGCTAGAAATCCTCAAGACCTTCCCTTCATCTCTAACCTGCAAGTCTCTGATATACTTTATCATCTCATTACAATGTTTCCTTATTGCTTCAGATTTCTCTTGTAGAGATTTAAGCTGTGCCTTCACCTCTGCCACATCTTCCTCTTTTATCTCTCTTAATAATTTGCTGCCTCAAAAAGTCCATTCTTGACTGCATCTCAGGAAAATACCTCATCTTGAGTGGGGATTTATTTATATTTTAGGTGCTTTCCAGCCTCATTCAAAGAGAACATTCTACTGATTAAGCTGTGTCAATTTGCAGGTTGAATCCTCCACGATTGATGCAGAGTGGCACAAGGGAAGCAACACACAAAGGTTTACTCTATTGTCCTTTGCCCACTCACCCACTTCAACTAGCCTTCAACCAACCAACCAACCAAAGGCACATACAAGGCATATGAAGGATTTGATGTCCAGACTATTGTCCAACCCCTAAGGCTTCTCCAACACCTTAAGACAGATCAACAAACACCTTCTATGCAGTTGGTTTGATCTCCAACTTCCCAAAACTCTTCAACCTATACCTTGACTAGTAAGGCTACTAGCCCTCCAAACTAGGTTTTCTCAACAAAACTTGACAAAATCCCAAAGGTCTAGGCAAACAAATGATGGAATTGAACACCTTTCAGGGGACCCTAACAAACCTCCAAATCTCCTGCTCCAACTCTACTCCAGCAATCCAAAACGCCTACTAGGTCTCTAGGCCTAATTGATCAATTTAGGCTAGGTTACAAAGCAAGTGCTCAAAATTGGGTGCATAGGTCAGGGGCAGGAACTTGGAATGACTCTACCATCCCCAAACAACACAAATCCACCATTCATTCACTCATCCTCTTAGGGTTTTGTCAAATACAACAATAAATTGCATAAATTCAGTCAAATACATAGAGATATTTGACCTAGGGCATCACATTAAAAATAGTAAACTGTATTTTCTCAGAAAATGCTTTTGGAATCAAGTAGTATACACCCCTAGCCTACATTTCACCGAGTGGCATGAAATTTCATCGGTGGAAATGCATTCTCGGGCCAAATTTGTGGGACTGCCCTAGAAAACAGGGTTTCTAGACCAGTTTTGAAAGAAAATTCAATAACTTTTGACTCCGACCACTTCAAGACCTCAAACCAGTTGCATTGGAACCCTGACTCCAAGAGCTTTCAGAAAAATATCATTTGCACACATGAAAAGTCCATACAGTCCGTACACAGCAAGAAAAACAGCGAAAAACAGTCAGTTTTCTTGAATTTTGTGCCCAAATTCCGTACAAAAACTTCCTCCTCTGTACTGGAGTCAGATATCCACCATATTAACCCATCCAAGTTGGTTTCCAACTTCTACAACAGCATTTAACTGCCTAAAGTGGTTTTTGAACCGACCCAACACATAACACCTTTGACAACTATGGTGTTTTGCATTAACACAAGGAGGTTGATTTGTTTGGCTCATCCAATGGAGTCCAAATGATCAACAAACTCCTTCCAACATACTAAAACATTAAAACAACCAAAAAAAACTCGAAAACCAATCCTTAGACCTTCTAGGCCTAATTGGCACAACAAGGATCCAAGTGGACTAAGCATGATTGAGGTTTATAGGGTCACCTCAATCATCTTGACCACACAAAAGGGACCATACAAACATGGCTAAAGCCTTATTACCACACATACAATCAAAACAAAACATAGCTTATCAAAATGCATAAAAAAATGCTTGAGGTGTCAGACTGCTCCTAGGTGCCCTGCACCAACAATCATGTAGTTCTTCTGCTTTTCTCTGTGTTTCTGCCAAGTAGTTATGGCCAAGGATGGATAGAATTAGAGTCCATGCCTCTATGGATGAGGCATTGAAGAGTATCTTCAAAGGCAGATCTGAAATGTACCCAGAGAAGTAGTTCTCCCATGTCTTGTCATCTGGCCAAATAGCAACGTCACATAGCAGAGAAAGAAGAACAAAAAATTAGAATGAAGGTGGGTGTGATGAAGCAGCCTTAAAAGCAGGGTATGTTTGGATTTACATCAATTGCCTACCAGGCATCATAAGTTGTAAGGCATGCGACCTGAGATAACCTTTACATGTATGTATCTATACTACTGGGCTGCAAAGGAGAGAATTTAGAGAGGAAGCAGGGCAATTAATCATTGTCAGGCTATCATTGTTTGAAAAGGGTAGCTTTATATTCATTAATCATTTACCCCCTAGCTCTGATTATCTTTACATATCCTATCATTCAATTTGATGGCCCATTGTGACCTTCTTGAACCACCGGGTCCAGCAGCCCTGTTCACTCCTTGATTTGCAAGCTGAAGATATGTGTTAGAAAGTCTTGGTTGATCCTGGCATTAACCAGAATGTCTGCAGGTATGTGGACTTATCTGTAGCAATGAGCAAAGCTTATTGATCTAAATCATGATACTAGGTCTTTTGGCTTCTTTAAGGATATTTTTCAACTTCCAAATGAGAGTTGAACCTTGCTTCATAACACTGATAATGATATGTGAATCACCTTTTACTTCCAAAAATGCAGTGTTCTTGACAAGTGCCAATTTCACTCTTTGACCAGGGCCAAAGCTTCAGCTTGGTTGTTGGTGCCCCTAGGTATGAAAGTAGAAGACACTGCAATGAAGGTTCCTTTATCATTCTGCAAAATAAATCCTGCACCAGCCTTGCCTTAATCACCTTTAGAGGCCAAATTTTTATTTAGCGTAATTAGGTGCTGGAGGTTTCCACTTCACATTTTTACAATCTACCTTATTTGTGGTTGACTCTTTAACTAGTAGAAGTTTAATAGAATACTCTTATCAAGACTTGACAGCTTACTAGGGTTATTCTTTTGCAAGAGATTTAGTATTTCTGTGATTCCCACCTCAATTTTAGTTGCACATATCTGCCAAGGTTGGGGCCTAATTTTTGAAAATTTTCCTCTTCATCTCCAACTAGACTTTCCACCAGACTACAGTTGGGCTAATCCACCAAGTAGCCACTTGCATGTGCTTATGGACGCATTGCCTAAATGATAATAGATATATGATATCTTTTGGGACCATGCATTCCCTGTTTGTTTTTTGAACCAACCGGCCTCAGGTTTCACTTGTGTATTGACATTGAATGAGTAGATGTTCCCTAATTTCTTTCTCTTGTTCACATAGAAGACATCTAGAAGTGCCTTGGATTCCCATCCTTTTAAGCCTAACCTGAAATAGATTCTTTCCTTGAGAAGCTAGCAAAAAAAGTGTAGGCTTTAGATAATTATTTGTCCAAATCTTCTTACTAGGACACTCTGTTGTTACATAAATGTGGGCCAATGTTTTAAGCTAGCGCTTCTACACTTGATAATCCCTTGGACCACAACTGTGAAACTGAAAATTGTGAGTATAATGTGATTGAATTGGATAAAACGCATACATAAATTACAATGAATCAAATATGAAGAATTGCATACAAAGCTACAAAACCTCTATTGATAAAAACTGCAATGCAAAGCTTGCATTAATTATCAAGTTATATTCAACTCATAAAACAAGTAAGCATGAAAATCAAAAGAACTCTTTGAACAACAATCTCAGTAGCAAGCAGGCATAAAATTACTATTAGAAAATTAAGTGCAGTGGCACTTATATATAAGGGTTTACAAATCTTTGCATGAAAAATATTTATAAAGCTAACTAGAACTTCTAAGTTATGAATAGTTCGCTTGCATACAAATCAAGCCCAAAATACAATTTTGGTCCAATAAATACAATATAAAATCAGAAATAGATTTATGATAAGATAATTACAATTGAAATAAATTCTCTAGAATGTGATCCAAAATTAAATATCACATGTCCTCCAATTAAGAGATCTAAAAATAGCATTCCAAGAATAGGAAAAACCTCAAAAAGCTCATCCTGCTGAAAATATCAGCAACTAAAAATAGTTACTTTACAACCCCACCCAATTGTCCTCGTGTAGCAGCAACATCCTGTATCCTCTGAAGAAATTCCAGAACATCAGATTCATTTGGTACTAGCATTGAAACCATCTGAATAATCTGCATATGTAGCACACACCCAGAAGAAATCAGCTCTTCTACCTCATTTAATTTAATTTTCTGTTCATCCAAAGTAGTAACAGCCCCATCAAGCAACCACATTAAAAACTTATGCTAATCTGTCCATGTGAAAACTTGATTTTCTTTCAGCTTGGTTGATTCTAGGCTGTTGGTGGGTTTAAGCTTTTCTACAAATTGTTCGTGAGTAGAAAGCTTGCTTGTCATGACTTTTTCCATCTTTGAAATCTCATGTTTTATTTCTTTTGCTTTTACCAACAAAGCATACAACTTTGTCAACACTCTTACACCTCGTTGATAAATTTCATCAATCCATTTCTTAGCGTTCCTTCCCATGTGCAACTAGCTAATCTAATCACCTCCTCATTAGTAGATTTCAAATTTGTTGCATAGATCCTATAGGACTTGGAATAGGATGTAAGAGACAAACAATGAATCCTCGGAGTTGTTGATTTCACTCTTCAAGGCTGCCTTATCTTCATCGTTTTTGAAGATTCTCTTTGATGTTTTCTATGACTACCTCCAATAAATTTACATCCCCTTGGCATGGCATGTATTGCCCCCCAAATCTATCTCTACTATTCGGAAATCTGCTAGTTCAACGTTCTGTGTTGTTGTCTCCTCTGGAGGAATAGTAGTCTCAACTCTCAACAACCAAATGGCCATTTGTTGTTCTTTTACTTGAGATTGTCTCTTGGACTTTTTGGCTTTGATTCTAAAATGATAGATGAAAGTTTAGCAAATTTAATCTGATACGAAGGTGTGATCTTCCTCTTTCTGCTCACCTCAGATCTCATCCACTCTGGTGCCTCTTTTGCTTTATCCTGCTTTCTTGGGGAATTTCTAATGGGAGAAGGGATTTCAATGATGAGAGGTGATTTGGGAGATGGAGGATTTTGAGGATGGGGTGGAGAGGAAATGGGAGGCAAAACAGGAGGTGGAATAGAAGGTTCCTGTGGTACAAACGTTAAGGCCACATCCATAGGTATGTGAGGCGAACATGGTTGAATTGATGATGAAGGGGACCTAGAAGGAGGGGAAGCATGAGGAGAAGTGGGAGAAGGAAACATAGGAGTAGAGGACATGATACGAGCCTCTTGACTGTGCTAAAGAATTGGAAAAATTCCTACACTCTTTTTGATAGTTAATTTAAATATTCATATCTTTGGCACATTCACTTGAGGAAGCTGTGAAGAATGGGCTAAAATCTAATTTTTCCCTGGTTGCCCTTGAATCTTTTTTGACCATTTTTGTCTGCAAAAAGAATCTACTTTGACTTGTGACTACCTTGGTTTTTGCTTGGTTCGAAGTATTTTTTTTATAGCCCAATTAATTGAAGGCAAGCGTTGCTGATCTATATTTATTATTACCCATAAAACAAGGAGACAATTTTGTATTCAGAATCGGAGAGATCTTAAGGCACTTCCTCCAAAGTAAGATCAATAAATTTTTGTCTTGTAGTCATTCAACTATATTTTCTTCTTCTAACATCATATTCAATTGATATGGTTAGCCCAAAAGTCTTCAATCTTCGGCAAATGTCTATATTTGCTCCCCAATCTCTTAGCCATAAAGCCTTTTGGATCATATGCATTTCTCATAAAAATGCTTAAACTTGAACCTTGCCATCTCACCACTACTATATTTAGAGTCTATGGTGGTCTTGCACCTGTATATACCAAGTTGGATTAGAAGACCAACTCTCAACTTATATCGTCCTCTTGAAAGGAAATGGACCTTAGAAATCTACGACAATCTGATCACTTGGATATCTCAATAGCATATATGGGTTGGAAGCAAAACCGAATACCTTGATGTAGATAAATATAGGAAATTGTATGTACCAATCAGCCCAATTTGAAATCATTGCTTTGGCATGCTTTGAAATGTGGATATGCATGTGTTCATCTATCTTTCTCATTGAGTGCATAAAGAATGCATCATTCAGTCTTTGGTAATGTTTCAAGGACTCATTGTACTCCAATTGAGGCAAGTGTCTGAAGATGTGAGTTGTGTCATGGGGTCTAATTGTGTTCAAATCCAAAAATGATCCTATTTGAGCTATGGAATAGACCAAATAAGATGCCATATGGAACTCATGATTCTGCTTAGACACTGGTAATTGCTAATTTATACATTCATTGATTAGGATGCTCCAGTCAAAATTAACTTCACCCTTGCATATGGTACTCATGATGTAGAACATCCAAGGCCTAAAAGTCCTTGCCTCTGCTTGTCTTTTAACTTGGTTGGGCAAAGTGATTAGGATAGAGAACTCATCCTTAAATTTGCCCCTTTTCAATGTCTTTGGCACTCATGATTACTTCTCTTTCAGCCAACGCTTGCCAATGTGTTTTTGACATTCAAGAATACTATTATCCCACACCTTCTCACTTTCTTCAAGATTAATTACCTATGTCTACTCATAAAGAGGAAAAGAGAAAAGTTAAAGAGGAAAAAGAGAAACTACTTTCTATTGATCCTAGATCAAGATTGCAAAGCACTTGATCACTCACTAACCAAATTTCTATCTTTTTAGGATCATAATGTTTAACAAGTGCAAGAACAAAGTCTTGACTTTGAATGGAAACAAGAAAAGAACTTGCTTCAATGAGATCACTATCTTGTAACATGTTTGCCTATGTTGTCAAATCGGTAGTATATCATGCTGATTCCAAGTACGAAACATTCCAGAATCGGATTTGTATTGGAATCCTCTATGGATTCAACTAGGGTTTGTCATTTTTTGGGTTGAAACAATTTTGTCAAACAACTCCCAAACCTGCGCGAATTCGATGGGGAAGTGGCACTTCCAGACCAATTTCGTCACAATTCTAGGCATCGACATTGATTTCAAATGAATTTTTGTTAACATATTGGCAATAGGAAACCTAAATGTCAATCTTTTTTTGGTGTATCATCTCGTGTGTGAACGAACTATAGTTATCCCCACTAAATGATCTAGTTTCTTCAGAATAATAATGTGCTTGATGAAAACAAATAGCCGGGTAGATGGTCTCCATTTGTTTGTTTCATTGCGATGATTGTTGCAACCCACAATTGCAGTGGGGCCATATCTATATAGAATCTAATCCATATTTTTGTAATAGTAAATAACCCCAAACCATTTGGAAGCTAATCCATATTAATTGTTATAATAATAAATAACTTAGTATTCATGTATTGTTTTAGGGTTGTGCTGGTTGATTTGTCTTGAGTAAAGTTCATCCTAATAGTATTTAATAACTATCGATAGTATTTAAAGTAATAACTATCTATTAGTAATTTAATAACTATAAATACTAATAGTAATTAAATTTTTATTATCTATAGTGTTTAATAATTTTAATATTGACATATTTATAGTATTTATTAATTTTTTCGAATATAGTTAAAAGATAAACCATTTTAATGTCTTATAGATCATAGTTTGCAAACTTGGACTCGACTCAAACTAGGCAAACCAAAAATTTCCAACTTGGGAAAAACTCAACAACTTGAAATATACTTAAATTTTTGAATAAAAAACATAATTTTTTTTAAAAACATAAAATTTACGCAAAATACAGCTACAAAATGTATCAAATGAGTTTGGTGGGGGTTTGGGAGCAATGCCCTAGAGAGGTTGAGGGGCAGCGCCCCTCACGAGGGTTTGGGGGCAGCAAATGAAGACCTCCAAAACCACACAAACCTTCATGGTGCATGCCATTTTCATAATTTTTTGAAAGGCAAAAAAACCATGTTTTTTTAGTGCTTAAACCAAGTCCAAACTGCATCCTATGAGTTTTTTAGACAGACTTGCCAAAACTAGGTGATTATTCGCCAATTTTTGTTGTATCTATTTGCCAAAAACTTGCCTCATTTGACCTGTGAGTACTTGTTCTACAAAAAACCTGCGAGTACTTGGCAACGCACCGAGTACTCAGCGAGTTTCCAAACTATGGTATAGATAGTATGGTATTAATATTAAATATAGTTTTTTGGAATATAGTTAAAAAATAAATTTAATATAGTATTAGTTTTATATTAATATACTATAGTTTTTAGGCTTTTATATATTTATATATATATATATATATATGAGATTTTTATATGTTTTTTTGTACAAACATAACTAGAACGTACCCAACTCCCTCCAAAAAAATTGTCGTACTAGCGTGTCATATCCACGCACCCTTACCCATACTTGATTCTGATTCAATAACTTAGATTTTTGCCATTTCACATCCATTTGTGAACTTTTCTTTCAAATCCAATTCTTCCCCATTAACATGATATAGGTAAGTTTCTTTGATTTTAGGATACTCAGTGACCAAAGTTGGAGTATCCATAGTTTGGAAATGAAATTGGATGTCTTTACCCATTTGGACATACCTTTTTAGCTTGTAGTATTGCCCCTTAATAGACCTCTATTTTCCATGACATATAGGATAATATTGCTTCTTGATTATAACGATATTCAAATAACTAATGTCAAATGTTATCAATTCCCTAGCCATGCAAACTTATCCAAGGTTTTTATCAAATTATTTCATATAAAATATAATTTATCTAAAATTGTAGCTTTTATATCTAACACTATTTTATATGTATGACAATACAAATTATATGACATCTCTTAATTTTAGAGGTGATGATTCTCTTTAACATCAAAATAATAATATGGTTATGTTTTTAGGAGGTGATGAATTAGATGGAGGGGATCTTTAATTTATGGGCCTTGGAGAATGTGAGTTTTAATGTTGCCTTTTTAGCCAATAAGTTCTACCTTCAATGGACAAGGGGATCACATTAAGTTAGAGTTCCAATCGTTAAGTTGTCTCTAAATATCATTTTGTCCATAATTGTAATGTAAATTGAAGAGAGAAATATAGAAACTTGTTTTAGGTTTCTTTTCTCAAGAGAGGAGATTGTAATATGGTATACATATGCATGGTTTTGATATTAAAAATCTTGAAAAGTGAGTCAGTCGGAGGTGACAAAAAGTATCCGATTTCAACTTTGAGCTCTATAAGCATGTGGAATAATTGTGATGCACAATGAAGAGCACTCATAGGAGTGTTTTCTAGGTTTAACTCCCCCTTAATGCCATAAGGCATGAATATGAAGCGAGAGTGATTGAATGATATGTTGAAAAGGACAACCTTAGGAACTTGAGAATGATGAAGTGAAACTTATATGTAATGTCTCCATTTTCGAGTTATCTTGCAGCATAGTCGGAGTTGACTTTCTGGGTTGGTGACAGCGTGATCAAAGGGGTATTTCGATGTCACCAATGTATTCAGGTGATCCAGTGGAGCTGTATGACACTTTCCGGAGAGATTTTAGACAACTTGTCCATACTTACTATTTATGGTAAGTGCTTGCATGGCAACAATCTTTCTAGGTTTTTTTGGGTTTGTTCTCTTTGGTCCTCGGAGAACACTGCTATTTATAATAAGTGTCAGTTTGGCGTTGTTCTGGTGACTTGGCAGTCAGCCGTTGGCTATCTCAGATGTTGCATTGAGCTCAGTAATATTAGATGGTTTGCGATGATGTCTTTCCAGGCAATTTCGGACTGTTGGACCAATCTTACTATTTTTGGCAAATTAGGGTTTCTGTCCGTTTCGGGATTTTCAATGTTGGAGATGAAGCGTCTTGGCGAGACCTTTCCAACATAGATCACTGGATTCTGAGATTATTTGGGCCTCCGTTTTAAAGTCCATAAACTATTAATGTTAATTTAATTATTGGACTTTGGGTTATAATGGTTAAGTGTCCAGAAATGGAATATTAATAAGTCACTATAGTCATAGTGTTGGAGCACCTAACACTTTACAGTTGGTTTCGAAATGGCTAAGGGAAATGGTTGAAAAAACCCGCAATTTTACGAAAATTTTTCCTAAGATACCCAACTAGTTCTACGAAAATTTTTCCTTAAGCAATTTTACTTGCTAACGATTCATCAACTACTTCAACAACATAAAGGTATACATCAAAGATAACTTCTTGAATGAATCAACCTTAGAGTTGGGTACTTGTCTATTACTTGATTCAATCAACTTGCAATGTCTTATTACATGGATAATGCTTTCAATAGCATGAAGTTATAACTTATTCAATGGAAGTACAAAAGAAAGGCCTTGAAGCCTTGATGTCTACAATGATTTCTTTACTTGATCAACTCTATGATGTTAACTGAATGTCAACACCTCACAATATAATAAGGGAGCATCACCTTGTTTGTTGAGGGAGCATCACCCCAACACTTGAAACTCGCAGGCCTCAAGATTACAAGCTCAATAGCTTTGCAGAGAGAATTTTGTCAAGTGAATAGATAACAAATGAATGAGAAGGCTCCTCCTTGTATAGGCCTTCCAAAGGCAATGAAGGCACGTTTTTCAATGCACAAAGGGGAACCAAGGCACTTTTCCCAAGAAGCATATCCAAGGGAATATGCCATCTGATGACTCATTCTGAGTTGGCGAGATTATCCAGAGACCTTGACACGGATCCTGAAGACATTCTGTCGACCAATGAGAGCTCAAGTTGTGTAACTACCTGAACTACCTCAGCTTAGGCGCAGTTTCAAGTGTTCTTCTGACTGGGCGCCAAGTTGAAGTATCTGGAGTGTCAAAGTGCGCCTATAATGAGGTTGCGCCTATCTGGAAAGAACTTCTAAAGGTTGTTGGCGAGATCCAGATACTTCACTCACCCAATCTGCCCAAGGCGCTCACTGAAAATTGATCAAAGTGCTACTTGATGTTGGGCGCCAGAATGATGCTTCATGGGCACAGAAGTGCGCCTTGCATGAAGATTGACTTTCCTTGGTGTTTCTTCAAGTCTTGATGTTCAGGGAGGTGGAATGCTTCATCTGGAAGTGAGCGCCTAACTTGGGAAGTCTTTCAAGTGTTGTTACCTTGATCCAGAGAGGTGTTTGGACACTCAGCTTATCCAATCTCCTTAAGACGCTCATTGAGATTGATCAAGGCGCCACTTGGGGTTAGGCGCTACCAAAGAAGTGCGCCATACCTTGACTTCAATCCTAGAGGCCCAACTAGACTCTAGGCGCCAAAATGATGTTGCAACTGCATAGCTTTCAAGACCAAGTGCCAACTAGAGATGATATTGCGCCTTGCTAGGGTTAGGTGCCAAATTGGGGTTTGCAAAGAAGCTAGGCGCCAAAACAAAATCATTAAGGTGTTTAAAAGCTAGGCGCCAAACTGAGGGTGTAGAGGCATGAGGATGCGCCTAGTGAAGTCTGGCGATTCTAAATGTTTTCCAATACTTATCAATCATTCAATGAAATCTTTTGGACCTTGATTCAATACTAGGCGCCCAAATGAACCCTCTGGAGTCTAGGTGCTAATTGAAGGTGGTGAAGGTCAAGAAATGCGCCTAGCAGATGAAGTTCTTTGAATACCTTCTCCTTCAAAGATAGAGACTAAAGTGCAAATTTACAAGATCCCTTGTTAGGCGCCAGAGCTAGGCTATTCAAGCTGATAGGTGCGCTTAAGCTCATTGTGTGTTTCTTACCACTTCAACACCTTGAAGATGTTCCAAGATGTTCCCCTTTACAAGCGCCTTACCCCACAAGTTTCTTCATGTGTTCTTCTTTGAAGGCGCCAAAACTGAGCTCCAGTACCAAGGGATTGCGCCTAACAACAAGGGTAAACTCTAGCTTCATTCAACCTACCAGGAGATCATAAGTATTCTGTCTAGAAATGACATTAAACACTTGTTCTATCAAGCGCCCTGGCTTCTTGAGGAGCTTGAGGATCATTCACTTACTGGAGTCTTGTTTAGGCGCCTTGATATGCCTAGGCGCTTAGTCAATGTGGTTTGATCACAACTTGGCACCTAAGATGACTTTACTTTGCTTCCAAGCCTTCAATCTATCCATTACCCCTGCTAGGCGCTCAAGATGAAGTGTTAACACCTTATGAAGGTTAGGCGCATTCTGAGGGTGGGGTAGGCAAGTGAGGGAGCCAAACCAGGCCTTGAGACTTCTCTCCTCATCAAAGGCTTTCAATCCTAGGCGCCAGATCCAAGGGGTTCCAACCAACACATGTGCCTAGTGCTGTGAGTTCACCCAAAGGACATCTTTAACTTGAAAACTTTCAATCTTCATTCCTCTATGCTTGGCGCTCAATTGGAGGATCCCTAGAAACATGTATAGGCGCCTTGAGGTTCTTAGGCGCTAAATTTGGATGATCCTTGTGCTAGGCGCTTAATAAGGAAAACTGGAGCGAAATGGGCGCCTAGGCTTCCAAGCTTCCATACTTAGTCAAATTTTAGGGTCTGACCTTGTTCCTGCAAAACAAACAGATAGAGTTAGTCAGAAACCAATTCATTCCTCATCATTTGGAATTAGCCTCCGGGAATGAGGAATAGGCTAATCCATTATACACTTGATGATCAAGTTGGAAACGGGGACATGACACACTTTACAGTTGGTTTTGAAATGGCTAAGGGAAATGGTTGAAAAGTAAATTAAATAAAATATTTAATTTACACTTCTGATAGCCTAAGTCTTTTATTTTAAAAGTGATTGACTTTATAAAGTTTTAAGTTATGACTTAAAAGTCATGTGCTAGAGGGGGAATGCCTCATGTGGAGACAAGGGGGTCAAAAATCAAATAAATAAAATACCCTCTTTTTGGGTGTTGGAAGCCAAGGGAAACATAAAAAGGCTTTTGAGCTCATTTGGAGATTATGCATTTTGGAAATTTGATATTGTCGTGCAAACTTTGAAGCTTAGCTTTGGAGGTTGAACAAGGGTTTTGCAGGGACGTAGCCCTCTGTGAGACTGCCTTCTTCGTGCTTGAGAGACAGCATTAGGAAGGGTTTGCTGGGAGCTTCATTCAGAGGCTTCGCTTGTGCTTTCATGATCTTTTGATGGAGTTTTTCAGCATGCATTTATTTGATTTTTGGTATCAGTTGATATAGGGTTTCAGTGGACACATTTTGGTGTTTTTTTGTGGAGTTTTGAGTTATGGATATTGCCTTTCATGACTGGTTGTACCGTTTCTGCTTGAGCCGGACTTCCTATGACAGATTTTAGTGGATTTATTGAGGAGTTCTTTGATTGGAAATGGGCTTTGAGGGTCCTTGTTTTGCTGCAGACCTGAACAGAGTTTTATATGACAGATTTGAAGACTTTGTGGGATTCTTTGGTGCTATTATATTCTGAAACAGGCCGTACCAAGGCTGCATGTAGGTGTGGGGTTTTTGAGGGATGAAACACTCATAGTTCGGGCTCCAAATGAATGCAATCTAGTCGCCTAGGGTTTAAAAACATTGTACTACCTTGGTTTGAGAGAAGAATACTTATTGTTTGCATTTGGATGCATTTTCATGGCTCTTATAATGCTGGTTCAGCTACAACCATCATATGAAGTTGAAGTTTGTCATCTGGGTATGTGTTTATAATTCATATTATGCAATTCTGACATCTGGTTCTTTGTTCATTTATGCATTAGGGTTTTAGATTTTTTGGCTATTCGTTGCATGTTTATATTTCATTGTATTTGTGCAAAAAACAAAACATGCAAAAAACCAAAAACCCCTTTTGCAACTTCTGTCTAGTTTTGAAAGACCACAATAATAATAAAAATAACACAATATAGAAAAATAAAAAATTTACAAACAGGGCAGCCCATTATAGTGGTATCAGAGCTCAATATTTCCTGCCATCTAGTGGGTTAAGGAACTTCTATGAGCATGGGTGACAGAGATCAAAAACCAGATCATACAACACTTCTTTTGGATGCCTTGCTTAGGAGTCAAGAACAAACAAATCAGCGCATGGCTCAGTTGGTTGTTGCGATTGCCTTATTGGCAGTCAATAACAAGGGTAATAAGGACCAGAGGAATGATCAAAATCCACACAGGGTAAAAGACTCATCTACAGGCAGTAGTAGCGAGACCTCTTATGCCAGTTATCCCATCAGAGTTGAACCACCAACAGGGGATGAACTCACACTTGTTGAAATACAAGATCAAATTCGACAGGGCCGGAGAGATGCAGGCCCTGATTTACAACGTGACATATCTCTATGTGACTATATAGATGTTAGGATGAGGCATATGCCTAACAGAGGCAACAGAGTGTTCAAACAATGTGAGGGAAGGCTTAAACCTTTCTTGGAATTTGAGGAGATTGATGCAACAAAAATTGATGGAGAGTTTGCCTTGGAGCATGAAGAATATGTTACAGAGCCTCCAGATGATTCTATGATTGTGCATGCATCTATTCATGTTGAGGATGTGTGCAATACAACAGAACTATCACACGAAGAATGTATATCAGGAAACCAGGATGATCTTTTTGACATGCATGTGGCTACCATTGATGAGACAGTGCATGTGGAAAAGGAGATAACAGCAGCCCTGAATGCATCACTTGAGCTATCAAATAAAGTTGTTGACACTAGTAGCCATGTTGACCGAATTGAGATCAGCAATATACCTTCAGATGATGGTCTCGTGGTAGGCAAAAAGGATTGAAGTTTTCGAAACAGCAAATAGTGAAGATTACAGTTATAAAAACATAGGTGGTTTTGGTTTGGACTTCTAGACCTAGCTTGTGGAGAGAGATACTTATGTTGACATCAGTGTTAGTGAGTTAGGAAGTGACTTATTCAGAGAGACAACACCCCAAGAGGAGTACAGTGAGCACAATTTTTCTGAATAGGGCAGTCAGCCTTTTAGCATTTGGGATCTAGGTGTGAGGGCACCTAGGTATGACAAGGATCCTGTCTGGGATGAATCACCTTTTGACTATAATGCTGTTCTAACTTCATCTCCACATTTATGCAAGGATGATGACATTGATGGCATTGACAATGTTATTCTTGATCTTGAGAACAAACCTGATTTCACATTGCATGTAGCTGATCTTGAGCAAAGAAATAGTAGCCTTGTTGATTTGGATTCTCAATCCACTATTGAGGGTGGTATCACTATTGAGGATGGTCATGGAGAGGCACAGGTGACTTTGGACAGCCTTCGAGACTTTGATGAAAGGTGTGAAAGGGGACATTACATTGTAGCATGCAACATAATAGCAGTGTACTATCCTTGCTTGAACAAGATTGGAAAAATCAGTTTTTGGTGTCTATGGAAAAAGAAGTGCACACTTTATGTAGGTTGGATGACATAAGGAGCCTAGTTGAAAAAATCATTTTCATGACACCAAGAGACCAACATGAGCAAAATGTTCCCATTGCTGATTTGCACATGATCAAAAGTTCTATGGAGGGAATAAAAATAGTTTTCTTACACATGACGCATGATAGAGATGTTGCTTCCAAGTTTGCAGATGAAACTTTGGCCATGACTAAGCAGTTAAGGGAAGAGGTTAGTGAGCTCACCATTGATCTTGTTTCCACCAAGCTTGCTTTGGAAAAGGTCCAAGAGGCACTTCTTGAGGCAAATGATTAGCTCTATGAGGCTCATCAATTTAGGGAGAAGGAGAATAGAGAAAGGGCAAAGGAGATTGAACAGGTAATGGAGGAACTTGATTGCATCCAGGAAGAGTATGATCTTGCTCATTGCCCCAAGAAATAAAAAAAAAAGAGTCTAGATCAGCAAGAGGATAATCTTCAGTTTATTAATAATCCGTTGTTTGAGGTCGATGCTGATGTGACTTATGATAATCCAGTCTTCGAGTTGGTTGATGGAGCTCTTTCTGATTCCAGTGTGGGGATTTGTGATAACCATAGGATTTGGGATCCAGGTGCGATTGCCAAAGGTGAAATGTTGATTCAGAATTGGAGAGATGGACATAACTCCAGAGTTGGTACCGCTGTCCACTTTCTAATCAGCCAACATGGGTTAATGAATGATATCATACAGTTGGATTGGCCAACACCTCCAGCCTAGCAATGGAGTATGTAGTAATTCTCAAATGGTGTTGATTGGGGGAGGTAATGTGGTTAGTGGAGGAGTTCCTTTGGTCATTCCCACATTCACATTTCCTATGTTTTCAGGGCTAATGATTTATGACAATTGCTGCCCTAGCATTTCCATGCTGATTATGGCAACATTAGTTGATGGGCAGATGGACTTTGAGTACTTACAGGCTTCTTGGCAGCAGGTAGTGGGAGGATTTGCAGAGTTAGAGCAATTATTTTTAGCTCCCACCAATATGAGTGATTGTTACTGCAATTAGTTCGAGATGTTGATGGATATCCCTACATATGTTACTGTGATGATTGCAGTTGATTGGATGAGTTGGTGTACTCGTGGGCATGTTGACACTTGGAGATTAGGTGACGGTGGGGATTATCAATCTATGATCAGGATGGCATTGTCAGGATGTATGATTCCAGGGATGACACTATCGTTATCAGATCCCGCTTAGGGACTGGTTGGTATCACTTATGGGATAATGTGAGGAGATGAGATGAGGTTTTCCCTTTTGGGTCAAGCAGATTATACTTCGTGTTGCCCAGGATCGAGTCTGGCAAGGAGATTGCAGCTTTGGGCTTCACTGAGATGCCTTGGCGAGATATGTCACTTGGTGACAACTTCAGTCCTTGGGGATATTTCAGTATGGGATTTAATGGTGAATACTTTTCGGGGGCCCAGGAGAGGAGAATGCAGCATGGGCATGATGTTCAGACAATTATGATAAGAGTGGC
The DNA here is from genome assembly GCA_027924645.1 of Cunninghamia lanceolata. Classification (NCBI taxonomy): domain Eukaryota; kingdom Viridiplantae; phylum Streptophyta; class Pinopsida; order Cupressales; family Cupressaceae; genus Cunninghamia; species Cunninghamia lanceolata. The sequence goes on along the minus strand of BSBN01000223.1, from coordinate 1,546,005 downwards.
GCAGCGTTAGCGTGGTGATTTCTTTCAGAGATTAACTTGTAACCATGGGATCACATCAGGTTGTAGACCAGAAGCTGTTGGGAACGAGAGAGCCGATGTTGACTTTCTTGAGCTTGTTCCTATGGAGCCTTGGATTGGTTTCTTGGAAGAGCAATTTTCTGAGGGGTTGATTGAGTTCTTGCAGTATTCGATTGCTCTTCTTATCGATGGTTTTCGGGAGACCTCTTGTGTTGGTATCCTGCAGGTCAATGCCTTGAGGGGATGGTACTATAGATTTTCCCGGTTGACTTGGGACCTTGGGATCATGCTTGATTACAGTTTGGATCAGTTTGTTGATCAGAGATTGTACTGGTATTGCTTGAGGACAAGCAATCTTTGGGAAGGGCGGACCGTAATGTCCCCATTTTCGAGTTCTCTTGCAGCATAGTCAGAGCCGACTTTCTGGGTTGGTGATAGCCTGATCATAGGGGTATTTCGATGTCACCAATGTATTCAGGTGATCCAGTGGAGCTGTATGACACTTTCCGGAGAGATTTTGGACTTGTCCATACTATTTATGGTAAGTGCTTGCATGGCGACAATCTTTTTGGGTTTGTTTTCTTTGGTCCTCAGAGAACACTGCTATTTATAGTAAGTGTCAGTTTGGTGCTGTTTTGGTGACTTGGCAGTCAGCCGTTGGCTATCTCAGATGTTGCATTGAGCTTAGTAATATCAGATGGTTTGCGATGATGTCTTTCCAGGCAATTGCGGACTGTTGGACCAATCTTACTATTTTTGGCAAATTAGAGTTTTTGTCCGTTTCAGGATTTTCAATGTTGGAGATGAAGCGTCTTGGCGAGACCTTTCCAACAGTCTATAGATCACTGGATTCCGAGATCATTTGGGCCTCTATTTTAAAGTCCATAAACTATTAATGTGTTGTACCCAATCAAAATTTTTGCTTCATTAAGGCATTTTGAGCAAGTCTAGAAAATTTTTCGTCAAAAAGTCAAAAAAACAAAATTTCTAAAAATAGATGTCAAATTAGGTTTTCTGGGTTTCTTAAAATATAGATGCTGACAAAATTTTCTAAAAATAGAAAGTTTCTAAAAATAGAATATCCGATTTAGGTGTCATGCTTGATTCTGATTGGTTGATTTTGCTTCACGATCAGCGTGGTCCAAACGAAATCTGCAAAAGGTCAAGTTTTCTCTACTGGGTCATTTATGCTTTTTCGAAAGGCGAAGCATGAGCTCTAAAGTCGTCAATGAAGGAAGTTCATCTGCCAGAACTCGTTTTCAAGTTTTCAACATTGTTCCAACGACGCAGAATTGACGAACAGACGTCGATTCGACGAAGAACGCAAAACGGAGCAGGGTCAATCCGGAGTGAGGAGAAAAGTTGAAAATCATCAAATTTGACTAAGTTTGGAGAATCCAGGCGCCCCTGGAGGCTAGGGGCGCCCAGTTGCGCCAGTGTTAGATTTTTTTTTTGCGTTTTTCAAGAAAATGCAAGAAATGTCTCTGTCAGTCAGTTCTGATGAGCGTAAAAGCAGTCATTTTGGTTATCAGGCCCCGAAAAGATGGAAATCACATCAGATGTACATAGGCTACCCAGTTCATTCACTATCCAGTGGCAGTTGACTGACGAAATCGCCGAAATCGACATCAGGGAGCAGCTGTCGGCACACGAAAAGGAGCAAATTGCAAACGAAGGTTGAAAATCATGAAATTGGCTAAGGCACAGAATCCTAGGCGCCCTTGGAGGTTGGGGGCGCCCAACTTCTCATGCCTTCGAATTTTTTACGCATTTTTCGAGAAATGTCAAAAAAGCCTCTGTCAGCGCGTTTCCAGGTGGTCAAACTTGGTCAAACTTAGTTAAACGTCGGTAAAAGCTGGGATTTTATTACAGATGTGTTCAGGCTACTCAGATCATCCCCCGTCCTGCCTCAGCAATCATCCAGACGACCGAAAACAAAGACCAGATAGGAGCTGTTGGCACGAAAATCGAGAAATGGCATGAAAATTGAAAAATACCAAATTTTTTTCTAAGGCATTGAATCCTAGGCGCCCTTGGAGGCTAGGGGCGCCCAAATCCTTCAGACTTAGAATTTTTTTGAGTTTTTTTTCCGAAAAACGAAAATCTTCCTCCGTCAGCCCGGTCCGGTTTATAGCAGGTTAGTTCAGCACGTTTCTCGAGGCAGACAGAGAGTATAGTCAGCTTAGTTTTCATCAGGCCTGCCTATCTGCAAGATCATCAGACTCAGTTTTGTCCTAGCAGGTAGAAATCGACAGCCAAACAGGGGTCATCTGTCACCAGAACGCGCACAGAAATCGAAAAGTTGAAAAAGTTGCAAATTTTAGAAAAATGGTTAAGGCATGAAAAACCAGGGGCCCCTGGAGGCTAGGGGCGCCCAGCTTTTCCAGAGTTGAAATTTTTTTCGTGTTTGACAGTGTTTTTCGACAGCCACATCCAAACCTTTGCTCGGCGACAATTTCCAGAAATCAAATTCGTAGTTGAACGACGTTAGATCATCTGTTGGAGGCTGGAGATGGAATCACAGTTGATAAGTCTCCAAAATGTCAGGATCAGTCAGTTTTTTCAGTCAATGGTGACATTTTACTGTCTTGTTGAAGTTAGAGACAGGCCATACTGGAGTCAAAACGAGTGCAAAAGTGTCGAAAACGAAAGAAAAATTGGCTAACACTTTTGCAAGCTCGCGTGTTTGATGACATCATCAAAGAATATATTTTTTTAGTCATCTTACACATGAAGCCATAGGCAGCTATAAAACAGGGATTCTTCCTATTCGAAGAAATCCACTTGGATTTGTGCTTTAAAAGTTGCTTTCTTCATGGATAAGATCCAAGTTTTATTCTTTTACAAAGAAAGTTGCTTTTTCGCCTTAAAGTTCTATAAAGACAAGCATTTGGCTTTTTTTATTCATTATCTTTTGCAGGTTGCATCTAGAGGAAGAAGACATATTTTTCTTTCCACGAAGATTCGAAGGCTCAAACAAAGTGCTTTTTTAGCGTTTTTCATAGTTTCGGGTTGAGGAAGCAAGGAGGCACACTTTTTCAAGGTCCTTTTTTCTAGGGGATCGTTTTTCAAAAATTGGACCGAAGCTTTTTCAGTTTTTATCGAGATGGGTCCATCCAAAATTTCATCCTCTTGAAGATTGGGAATTTTCCTTTTTTTGGGAATATGTTTTTTTGCTGCTTTTTCGAGAAATCCTCCGCTTTTTCGAAATCTTACGATCTGGGTTGCTTCAAAACGGAATTGCCTACAAAACCCATGTGCCAGCTTTTTCGCTCACATTCTGCTTTTTTTTCTAAAAATCAGCAAGTAATTTTCAGCCTTTTGTCCAAGATTTTTTTTCCGACATAGGAGTGTTCACAGTCAATTTTCAAATCTTTCAGTATGCAATACTCTCTAACACAAATCAAACCCAAAACGGCGTTGGTTCATGATTACCTGAGAACTTTCGAGACAGACTTGCATAAAGTACTTCCAGTGATCAATTTACATTCTTTGGATGCAGAAAATAATGCTACCAGGAATCTAGGACACTCCGGTTTGCTTGCAGCAACATCCTTCTCCATCACAGTGCAAAGTATCGAATTTGTAATTGCTTGTATGACGCATTATAATTCAGTCGCAAGAGAAATCCAATCAAGAGATGGATGTGTGTTCTGTAGTCTGATGCCGAACGACATTGAGAAGTGTTTTTCAATACCAGTCTGGAGAGAAAACTTAACTGTTTCAATTGAAGAATGCAAGAGGGTTTGGAACAATGATAAAGAAAAGTACCAGAAAAAGACTACTCAGAGGTGGTTGAAAGAAAAACAGAATGTCATGCCAAAGAATGTTGGACGTGGAGAGTTTAAGGAGGAACATGCAATAATGATTACTCTGCTGAGCCGAATCACAGGTCAAGCAGATGCTAACAAATTCCAGCCTTGGATGTTTTACATCATGTCCCAGATTGTTGATGGAACCGAATTCTATGATTGGTCGGCACTCATCAATGATAGTCTCCACCAACAAATACTTGATTTTCAAAGGGCCCATGAATTCCACATGATGTCATACCTTGTGTATTTGATGGCTTTTCAGGGTCAATTCAGAGGTTTGAATATTGTTGGAACTCTGGGCATTCAACATGTATATCACCATTTCCCGTAGTTAGAATTTTCTCAGGCCGAGCGACATTATAGGTGGGTAAATGATGCATTCCTTATGCATGCAGTGCGAGATATGGATAATGAGTTGCATATACGGTTTTTAGCTAATGCTAGAATGGCAATGGCAGAATGGGCTGATTGGTTTATCCAGTTTCCCACTTTTTCCTACATCAGAGTATATGGCTTCACAGGAGAGCCAGCCATGTTGTCAAGATATCCTACAGATGAAATAGCATTTATGGAGTTTTTGAGGCAAGTCTATGAAGTTCATACATTTCTGTGTCGCAGACGCAAGGCAACTTTCAATTTTCCAATTGGGATGGGTATTTACAGATGCAGATCTGGAGCAGATGCCAAGGTAATTGGTAATGAATCATCCAAGTATGGTCTTAAGTTTTTTGACAGGAGGTCTTCATATGATCCTCGTGGTGTTTTTGCATCACATCTTGGTCAAAATTGTGCGCATACACATGCAATTGAAGACTTTTGGGCTAATTGTGCTGATGAGTTTGAAATGCGAGAACGCAGTTACAACAGGTTTACTCTTCAACAGATGTCTAACATCCTGTCGGAAGATGTAGAGGGCTTGTCAGAAAATGGTGAAGTTCTACTTCCCACGTATTTCAGAGATCAAGTTGAGCAACAACCATTGCCACTAGTTAATTGGTCAGTAAAAGAGAACACTTCCATTGAAGAAAGAACGAGTCGAGTTGTTAAAAACAATTTGATATTCTTGAAGAATAAGCGGAAGGACATTCCGATAGCAGAGTCGCCAGTTGTACAACCATCAGAACCTTCCACTTCCAAACCAAAATGAAGGGTTAAAGCTATGAGTGTTCTTCCAAAAGGAACAAAAATGGCTAAGTTAAAGAGGAAAAAAGATGAGTCTCCGGCTCATGTCCAGTAGGAACAACCAGCAGTTGAATCAAAAGTTCCCGTTGAACCAACACTGCATGTTGAAGTATTACCTTTAGATGATGTCACTCCACCTTCTTCACTGAGCACTTCTCCTATCCACATATTTAGAGCTAGATTCGTCGGTTCGTAACTCTGATACACATATTGGTTCATTAGGAGTTGATGAAGTTAGAACCGAGTTTCCAAGAGAGGATGGTTCATCCTGGCTTGAAAACATTCTGGGAAGAAAGAGGAGGAAGCCTTCATATCAGTTAAACTTGACAGAGCTTAAAAGCGTCTACCAAGATACACCAGACAGGAAAATGAAGAGGCAACTTCACATTGAGAAGAATGTTGATGGAGAAATGATCCTAGAAACTGCAACGCCTCGAGAAGATAAGGATGTTGATGATATTGAGGTTGATGATTTCAAGGTTGTCAAGGCTAACCTTGGTAGGAGTACTCGGCATACAGATGTAAATCTTTTCGAGGTTGCAGCGAATAATCTGAAGGAGAGGGTGTTGAAGGATGGAGAAGATAAAGCAGCCCTCAAGGCTGAAGTTAGGCAGCTGCGGCAGTATATTTCCAACCTTTTCCATGGCGCATCACAGGCTGATTTATTGCTTCTGCCGAATCTGGAATCACTAGCCGATCAACAGCAATTCAGTCAGTTGGTCCTCTATGGGAGGCACATGAATAATTGGGTGGAAGAATTTATGACTAAAGGGAGAGTTGTACTTTTAGAGTTTTATCAATTAAAGTATAACGCTCATGATCTACATCAAGGCATTCAGGGGTTGCAGCAAACTATGGCTGAAAATAGACCAGTGTTTGAGATCATTATCTCTGACTTGAAGATAGCACATGATTCTGTTGATTCAGCCAAAGATAAGAAGATAGTTTCTACTTGGAAAGTGCAATATCTTTTCACAGTAAAAACTTATGACAGTATAATTTCAGAGTTAACAGAATGAAAAGAAAATGTAGTAAATGTTCTCAAGTTTTTGAGATCTTTTGTTTCTCAGATCCTGTGTTCATATGAAAAAGAAGATGGTACCCTGTATGATCTCAGGGAAGTGCAAGCAGAGTTCCAGACTCTCGTCTACAACAATTTTAATGATGATATCAGTGCCGGCAAGATGGATCGTTTTGCCGCAATGACAGTGAAGTTTGACAAGGCTGTGGGCGAAGTTAATGAATTTCTTCAGATGGTTGCCAACGGTGAAGAAATGTTAGAGAATCAGAATATCATTTTAGAGAGTATCAGTGTTCCTAGTAAAGATGCAATCACTCGCTTTTAGAAGATATTGTGTCCCAGAATATCAATGGATGACATCACCAAAAAGCAAGAATGTTGATGAGGATGTGATTCAAAAGAAAGCAGCTTTAAATCAGATGCTTTTTGTTTTCAAGCATTTGCTTTCATCCTAAGCTCATCCATTCTTTATTTAAAAAGAAACCACTTTGTATTAGTTGGAATTTTCTTTGTTTTAAAGCGTTTGTTAGTTGTATTTTTGTCTTAGAATAGAAATAAAGCTTGCGAGCTGGCAAGTTAGTTAGGGTTAATCAAGGAGATTTTAGGGTTCCCTACTCCTTTGATTTTAGTATAAATAAGGGCAGCCTTGCTCATTGTAATGGAGCTACTTTTGTGATAGCAAATTTGCTGTGCCTATTCTAGCCTGCAAATCTTATTATTCTAAGTGTTTGTTCACTCTGTGTTCATTGTAAGGGAACGGTGTTGGAGATAACATATTTTGCTGTGCCTATTCTAGCCTGCAAAATTGTTGTTCAAAGTGCTTGTTTACTCTGTGTAATCTATTTCTAGTGTTTGATCGCTTGATGTATGCTTACCTTTGCTATAGTATTGCTGTCCTGGAGTTGTATTGACTTTGTGATGTTGAAATAGAAATCTCATGCCTGCCTTTGCTCTGATATTCTATCTCAGATCATCAAGTCTTGTTGTCAGATGTGTGGCTTGTGTAACTTTTATTTCAGCTTTCATCATTAAAGTACAATGAGTCTTGTGATGTAAATCTAGGAGAAATTTATTTAAGTTTTCGTGTTAAAACAATCATTCCTTGTTCACCTTTAATCCCTTTGCTCTGAATTTACTTAGGAGATTAAAAGCCTCATTAGTTTAAGTCTAGTTGTAGTAGAAGTTTTAAAAAGGGAAAAAATCTCTTTTGCAGCGTTTAAAGTTTTATAACCTTGTGCTCACAACTGAGAATCAAAAAGAAGATAGGCGAAGTTTAATTTAATTATCTTTTCAGTGAACATCAGCAAAAAAGGAACTCCCCCTTCCAATAGGAGAGCAGTTTATCTGTGCATAGCTGTCCGTTTCCAACTTGCATTCCAGAGGTGCGAATTGAAACGCCAACATAATGTTAATTTAATTATTGGACTTTGGGTTATAATGGTTAAGTGTCTAGAAATGGAATGTTAATAAGTCACTATAGTCATAGTGTTGGAGCACCTAACACTTTACAGTTGGTTTCGAAATGGCTAAGGGAAATAGTTGAAAAGTAAATTAAATTAAATATTTAATTTACACTTGTAATAGCATAAGTCTTTTATTTTAAAAGTGACTGACTTTATAAAGTTTTAAGTTATGACTTAAAAGTCATGTGCTAGAGGGGGAACGCCTCATGTGGAGACAAGGGGTCAAAAATCAAATAAATAAAATAATAAAATACCCTCTTTTTGGGCGTTGGAAGCCAAGGGAAATATAAAAATGCTTTTGAGCTCATTTGGAGATTATGCATTTTGGAAATTTGACATTGTCGTGCAAACTTTGAAGCTTGGCTTTGGAGGTTGAACAAGGGTTTTGCAAGGACGTAGCCCTCTGTGAGACTGCCTTCTTCATGCTTGAGAGACAGCATCAGGAAGGGTTTGCTGGGAGCTTCATTCAGAGGCTTTGCTTGTGCTTTCATGATCTTTTGATGGAGTTTTTCAGCATGCATTTATCTGATTTTTGGTATCAGCTGATATAGGGTTTCAGTGGACAGATTTTGGTGTTTTTTTGTGGAGTTTTGAGTTATGGATATTGCCTTTCATGACTGGTCGTACCATTTCTGCCTGAGCTGTACTTCCTATGACAGATTTTAGTGGATTTATTGAGGAGTTCTTTGATTGGAAATGGGCATTGAGGGTCCTTGTTTTGCTGCAGACCTGAACAGAGTTTTATACTTTGTGGGATTCTTTGGTGCTGTTATATTCTGAAACAGGCCGTACCAAGGCTGCATGCAGGCGTGGGGTTTTTGAGGGATGAAACACTCATAGTTCAGGCTCCAAATGAATGCAATCTAGTCGCCTAGGGTTTAAAAACATTGTACTACCTTGGTTTGAGTGAAGAATAATTATTGTTTGCATTTGGATGCATTTTCATGGCTGTTGTAATGCTAGTTCAGCTACAACCATCATATGAAGTTGAAGTTTGTCATCTGGGTCTTTGTGCATTTATGCATTAGGGTTTTAGATTTTCTAGGTATTCGTTGCATGTTTATATTTCATTGTATTTGCGCAAAAAACAAAACATGCAAAAAACCAAAAACTTCTTCTGCAACTTCTGTCTAGTTTTGAAAGACCACAATAATAATAAAAATAACACAATATAGAAAAATAAAAAATTTACAAACAGGGCCAGCCCATTACATTATGTCACATGAATTATCAACCAACAAAACTAAATATATATGTATATAGTATAATAGAATAGAATATGATTGTTAAGCTTTAACAAAGTATGTCATAGTATGAGTAATCCTGTATGTTGGAGACTTAGTAGAGAGTGATATCTTGAGAGGACAAACTTTCATTGCCTTTTTAATTAGTTGAAAAATTTGGGTGAAAACATATATCACTTCCCACTTTCTTTCTCTCACCTTTATTCGAAGGATGGTCGGTGCAAATTCATTTTGTAGTATAATAGATAGCTTTATTTTTCACAACTTATGCCACAACCCTCTGTATTGCAATCTCATTTCGAAGTTGAAGAGAATTATTCTATGTTTATAATCTAGAAATGTTGGCTCTTATTTATACTCATTAAAATAAAGTATTGGTAAAATGTTATACAAATACCCCATTACATTGAAATTTCTTGTTGAGAAGGATTGCCCATAGGTCTAAATCTTTGAAGACGAGATGAGTTAGACCAATTAATGCTATATATGTGGATATATACAAGGTAGTCGTTATGAATTGATTCTATGCATTCAATTCTCACCATTGTCCCCACCTATTGAACATTTGCCTACACTACACTCTACATAAGACCCACCCATTTGTTGAAATGAGTAGAATCTATTTTAGATTGTTCAATGTATTTGCACCTTGTTGTTCTTCTAAAACACATCTTATAAATAGTCATTTCTTATTTTCGATAATTTTAGTTAGATAAAATATAATATTATTTTCCTAACTTTGCATTTTGTAAGTGGAGATACCTTGCATTAATATTAAGAAATCCACTAGTTCTAAAAATATTGTAAAATTTACTATTTAAAAAACATTAAGAGAAAAAAAATTATTACCCATATTTTATTATCCCTAAATTCCTATAAGGATATTAGTCTTTTAAAAAAGATACAATTTATTCTTTAAAAAATAAAAGTATTTTTAAAAGATATGATTAACCCTTTAAAAAATGAACGTATTTTAAAAAAGATATGGTTTACCCTTTAAAAAATGAAATTATTTAAAAAAAATATGATTTACCTTAAAAAGATAGTCATACTTTTTAAAAAAGATAAATGTTTTTAAGGAGACAACAATTCTTTCTAGAAAAGCATCGATTCATATAAAAGAGAGATAGTCGATAACTTAATCGATTCATAACTAAGTCGATTCATATGTTTTTTTTTTTTTTCGGAAGCGATTTTCCATTGAAAGGAAGTGTCTTTTAGGAAGCGATTTAATATGAGGGTCGATTTCCTTTTACAAGATAATATCATTTTAAAAAAGATGATGTCTTAAAAAGGATAGGATTTCCTTTTGAAAATAAAGCTTCGACTCTCTTCATATAAAGATATTTTTTTAATTATTACTTTATGATGTTTTCTTTAGAATTTGAAGGGATGCATCTTTCTAGAAAGGAGACGACTTTCACTATAATACATCAATGGTCTTAATATATTTGTATTTGAAAGGAGACCAATTTTTAGAAATGATGTGATTTATATGCATTAGAAATATTGCGACTTACTTTAGAAATGATGTGGCTTCAACTTAAGACATTCCATGCATTCTGTTTAATTTGAGATTGTGTTTGAAATTTAACCATGTTTGGAGGGTCATGACTTAGTGAGGCTCTTTCAACCGGTTATAAAGAATCGTTGAACTTATTATAAATATTTAGACATTAAAATTAAAATTCAAGTACTAGATCATTTGAAACTTGATGTTCCTCCTTTGTGAAATTTAAGACATTTGAATTAGGGACTTGCATGGCTTAAAATATTTGAATTACTTGACCCATCTATGACCTTAGGATTTTCTAAAGATTTTTATCTTATTAAATGGACCTTACCTGGCAACTTAAGACACCACAAGGTGAACTTATTTGTTACTTACTTTTACAACCTTGCATCTATGTATTCATCTTGAAGGTTATTGTGATTTAGTGGTAGTTAAGTACAAAAAAAAACTTGATAAAACCTTTTAGCAAGAGAAGAGGCCATTTCAGGAAATTTTATGAGTATGTTAGGAAAGGTTAGTATGAAAAAATTCTTTCAAATATCACCTACAAAAATGATTAGAATTTCCTTACTTGGCTTTGATGAATTGATTTTAAACAATAGAAAAGGCATGCCAAATGTCTTGCACATGTGTTGATTGTGCATAAAGAGGTTTCCCATCAAGTTCTACATTCCTTCTAGTATAACCTGTGAAAATGATTAGTATAGCCTAACTTGCTCTGATACCATGTAAGAAATAAGGATCTTAGGATACTATCATTATGAACAAAAAATAAAATAAATATAAATGAGAATTATACAAGCATAGATTTAACACACCACACAATAAATACACAGGGAAAACCCTATCGGATAAAAAACTCCATAAAACATCATTTTATTAAAACACTTAACAAAAAGTAGTCTATTAAGAAATAGACTGAACCTGGGGATATACTCCTCTACATACTTCCACATGGCTAATAATACCTTCTGTGCATAGTGATATAACTCACTATAAGACTCCAAATTCATATCTCTCTCAAATGAGAGAGAACCTCCTTAAATAAAGAAGGGGTGGCAAAATACCTGAAGAGGTATTAGTCACACCCATTCAAAGCAACCATTTGTAAATAATTAATAATCTAATAGTTATTAGATTATTAATTATTAAATGGCATATGCTTTATAACATAAGGTTTTATAACCTTATATTAGAACATTAAATAAATGTTATAAGGGTATGACCCCTAATAACATTATATTCTAACAATTCTCTTATTAGTATTTAGTGCTTCTGGAAAAATTGTGTTGCTTTTTTGGTCTCAACATTTCGGATCACACTCCGTGATCCATCATCAGGGGGAAAGGAAGAGAATGCAAATAAGTTAGAATTGCAGAGAGGTTTCTTAAAAAGAGAGAGAAAAGGTAGGCACGGATGACAAGAATGTCTTGGGGAGACATTTAAGGGACTAGAAAAGAATATCTAAGTTACAATAAAGATAAGGAGCTAAAATAAACACAAGGAGCAACAAAGAATAAATGCAAGATGAGAAATAGAGTGATACCAAAAAGGATAAATGAAGTATATATAACTATATAGTATGATAATATAACTATAAGTAAGTGTACACCTAAAAGCATGTGAATATATACATGTAAATTGAAAAACTAAAAATAAAAGAAAAAAGAAAAAAAAAAAATTAAGAAGAAAGAAAGGAAGAGATAGCATCAAGGCGAAGAAACATGAGAGGGAAAAACTGGGCGAAGACAACATCAATAAAGCAAGTAAAGAGCAAAGGCTCTAAGAATGAAAAAAGAAAAGGGGTTGGCCAAAATCATGGATGAGCAAAACAACAAAAGAAGAACTATTTAGGTAAAACTAAGGGAGGAAGATACAAAAGCAAATGAGTGTAAAGATAAAAGTTAAGGGATAAAGAGAAATAAAGAGAATATGAAAATGAGAGATGAATGTAAAGGGGGAAAGAAAATGCATGTAAGATAGAGAGAAGAATGCAAAAGAGAGATAGATGTGAATGAGAGTTAAGAAGCAAAAAAGGAGAAAGCAAACGAAATATAAGAAATATATATATATATATATATATATATATATATATGAGATAAATACACAAGAGAGGAGAAAGTGCTTACCTCTTCTCTCTCTTTTTAAGAAACCTCTTTGCAATTCTAACTTATTTGCATTCTCTTCCTTTCCTCTTGATGATGGATCACGGAGTGTGATCCGAGACGTTGAGACAAAAAAAGCAACATAGTTTTTTTCAGAAGCACTAAATACTAACATTATGGACTGTGGAAATATCATGTCTACAATTCTCTTATTGTCGAGTCTCCAACCCTTCCTTCCAGCTTGGAAGCAAAATCCTCTGCAATTGAAGTCCTAGTAAAAAGCACTTTAGTGTTCCGTAGCTCTATGCGATTGATTATGTGCATTTAAGGCTCAAATATGAAATTGTGTCTCTATATGGTGTATCATGACCCACCATATCTCCTTTCATCCTTCTAGAACTGCCTGCACTCAACCATCACTACCTCCTACACACAAATTGCTAAGGACAGACACCCAAAAGCTTTCACATCGCCTTGAAGAAAGAAAGATTCCTGTCACTAAAATATAACAATTTCTCACATGAAAAAGGAATAATGGTACTGTTGGTGGCTTCAAAGCTAAGTGCAGCCCGCTGGAGAATACAACAGGCACAAACAAATGGCCTTGAAAGATTTCCCAAGCCTTCAACAATTATGATTCATCATTTTCTGTCAAGTGAAAGGGGTAGGTTTTGGAATACAATGACACATTTCAGCCTTTAGGAAGAATGAAATATCCTATTCACTACGATCCCAACTTACCTTAGATGAAAAAGGTGATTGAACAACTTTAGCATTCACAAGGTGGTTGACAATGACATTACTTTATTTGAAACAATGCTTGAAGATCAAAGAATCAAAACTATTACCTATCAACTTCACTTCTAATATGCTCTCCAATTTCCAGTCCTTAATGCCTCTACTATTGCATCCAGATATAATAACTTGAGAGTCGCCTTCTGGTACAAGGTGATTATGACCCACAGATTTAGTTGATTTAGCCCCTTGAAGAAGGGCTGCTTCATTTTAGATTTGGTGCCTAGTAAAAAAGATCCTCCTTTTTCAAAAGCACCCATGGTTGTGCAAGTTCTCCTGTTTACCTTCCGATGCACTGTCAAAATTCAGTTTGAAGTAGCCTTCCTGAGGGGGCTCCCATATACTAATTTTCCTATTCTTCTTATCACCAATTACTCCATTAATGGTAGTTAAATATTCAAATATTAATTTTTATGTATTATTTTATTTGCTGCCCTCCTGCCACCCCCTGCTGTCCCTAAAATCCAAACTTCTTTTTCTATCCCCAAAACTGCGTCACTGTATAATTGTTTTGGAGAAACACTGGTGTATACACAGGTTTTTGAGGCAGAGCAGCAAATATCAGCAGAGTATGGAAAAATGTTTCCAGTATGCAGCTACTGAGAAAACATTGAAGTTGCTGGGTCTCAAGGTCAGAGGTAGAAGATAAAGATGCTAGTGTTGTGAGCGGCAAAACCACGATCTGTGGAAAACTCTTTCTAAATGTGTTTTCATGAGAGAAGCCTTTATATTTAGGCTAAAATAAGTAAAGTATTTAATGTTTCTAGTTGGTCACCTACTTTTAATTTTTTTCTACCTACCCTTTTCAGCTGTTTCAGCTATCCACCTAATTTTACTTCATTTCTATCTACACTTTCCAGATGTTTCAGCTGTCTACCTACCTTTTAGTATAACTATAATTCTATCTACCCATTTGCATATGGATATGAGTGACAAATAATCATAGTTAAATTACTTACTATATAAGAAGTTCTCATCATCAGTTCTAAACGCATGGGCACACTTTCTTAAAAGAAGTAGTTTCTTAACCTCTGTACTTGTATGCTGCATGTGTTAATATACTAATAAAGTGAGAGCCATGTTTTGTATATTGAGTTTGGAGACTTCCATTGATGTAATGATGGGTGACACATGTGAATTAAAACAAAAATATAAATTCATTAAGATTATCTGTTGCTGATACTTAATAAAATGAATCTTTTTTTGTGTGTTAAGCACTGCAAGATATTGCTACTTTCATTTAGAAAAATATCTAACTCTGTCATCTGGATTCATCTGGGACAGGTTTGACAGCAGTTGAGGGAGTACACAAGTGAATTGCTTCATTCAGAGTTATCTGGATTAGGAAGGGATTGGAAATGGTTATTTCTGCAGTTCCTTTCTTAATAAATTTGGTTGGATTTCACCTTTTCCAGTGGAAACTGACATTTTGGTGGGAATAATGTTTTTGTTACTTTGCAACTCAAATGAATGATGTATTAGTCTAGGTGATTCTCACATGAATTACTCATTTCATATATCAAATTGAATCTATCTCTACAAGAAGTTGGCATACAGGTAAACAACAGCAATTGAGTAAATCACATGATAAATGTAAACCTCAGTCTGCAGCAGTATACTGTATGGTGAAATGCTTGTCTATTTTTCGGTAGTAACAACTGATCAAAATTTTTGTATTTCTGTTTAATAAAACAGTTCTCATTCTCCAGGTCCCAATCTAAAAGCAACTTAACCAATACAGTGGATGTTTGTCTATATCTGTTTTATAACACCTTTCTCATGCTCAAGGTTCCAATGTACAAGCCTCTTAAGCAATACTGTTAATGGCAAAAATTTCAAAGAAATAGTTGCCCAGCCAACTCTAATTAATATTGAATAGTTAAAAACGATATGACTAATTGCAATCTGGTTGGAATTATGGATTGAACTATTATGGTTGCTTACTTTGTCTGGACTTCTGAACAGGCAATGTTCATTCGTGTGAAGCGTAAGAAGACAACCTATTTTATACACTGTGATCCAACTGAAACAATTTTGGACATCAAGCAGAAATTGCAGTCACTTACTGACCAACCCACAAGGGATCAATGTCTGATTCTTCTTTCTTTGGAGCAGGTTCTGGAGGATGCAAAGACCCTGGCTGCACAGAAGGTAAGCTCTTTTGGTCTGTGGAATATTTTTTGGTGTGCAAAATAAGTTAGATAATTAATCTGTGGTTTTGTGAGAAATCTTTAAAAATAAAAACTGAGGATATTCTTCCAGCCTTGTAAGAACTATCTGTAATTAACATTCTTTTTACTACTTTTGGCACTTGGCATTATATTTATATCTGATTATCTAGGCTTACATCTTGCATTTTTGACTCTTCTATCATTGATCCAATGAGGTTAATGTGGCCACTGTAATTCTAATTATGTTAATCTGGCCTTTTATTTGCAGGTTGAGAATGATGCTGTTGTTGCATTAACTTTTAGACAAGGTTTTCTTCATGTCTCTGTCTTCTCTTTCCTGAAAGAATATATATAGTTGTTTATTTTATTAATTATGAATTTTGTTAAGCTGATAATGTTTTTCCCTTGGCTAGTTTGTTTAGTTAACACAGGTAAATGGCAGAATGCTGGATAATATTCACATAGAGCAAAGGCTCTTAAATAGGTTACAAGTAATTACAAAGAAAGCAAGTTTCTATATTTAGAAACTGCCAAAGACTGCCAGAGATCGACACACGATCTTGTCATAATTACATATCGTTACAAGAAACTGACCATTAACTAAAAATAGGAGATTCTAAGTATAAAAGAATATCTTAGTACCCTCCCTTAATGGTCAACCTATTCACTACACCAAGAGACCCCCTGAATTTTACAAACTTGTCAGGACTAAGGGACTTGGTGAGAATATCAGCTGTCTGATCCTCAGTCAGAACATACAGCAGCTGAACTGATCCGTCTTCAACCAACGATCTGATGAAGTGACAATGCGTCTCTACATGCTTGGTTCTTTCATGGAAGACCGGATTCTTGGCAAGTTTGAGAACTCCCTGATTGTCACAAAACAGGGGAGTCGGACCTGCTTGAGATAGTCGCATATCTGCAAGCATTCAGCGAAGCCAAACTGCCTCACAAGCTGCCCTCATTGCACCTCGATACTCAACTTCTGTGGAGGAGAGTGCTACAGCCTGCTGCTTCTTACTGGCCATGTGACGGCACCGGATCCCAAACTGAACACATACCCAAAAGTTGATTTTCTGTCAACAACTGAACCTGCCCAATCTGAATCTGTGAAGCCTCTAAGGCTGGGATCAGAATTCCTTGTGTAAAGAATTCCAAAGTCAGAAGTGCCTTTCACGTACCGCAGCACATGCTTAGCCGCTACCCAATGAACAACCTTAGGAGCTGTCAAAAATCGTGAAATGTAGTTGACTGCAAAACTGATGTCGGGTCTAGTAGCAGTCAGGTAGATAAGACTGCCTACTAGCTGTCTAAATAGAGACTCATCAACCACTGGTGAGGCAGACTTAGTGAACAGCTTAAGTCCCTTTTCCATCAGGGTGGAGGCTGGTTTGCAGTCCTACATTCGGAACCTATCCAAAAGACTGCGAGCATACTTCGACTGAGAGATGAAGATGCTGTTCTGAGTTTGCCAAACCTCAACACCTAGACAATAGTGTGAAAGTCCCAAATCTTTCATATCAAAGGATTTGCACAGGTCCTGTTTGATCTTATCGATCAGGTGTGCCGAGCTACCAGTAATGAGCAAGTCATCCACATAGACGAGCAACAATATATTATTGCCAGTATGTTTGATGTACAAATTTGGGTCAGATGGACTCCGCTTAAAGCCATGATCTGTGAGGTACTTGTCGATTTTGATGTACCATGCTCTTGGAGCCTGCTTCAAGCCATAAAGTGCTTTGACCAATCTACAAATTTTCTGTTCTTGTTCGGCAACCTTGAAACCAGGAGGCTGCGTCATATAGACTTCTTTCTGCAACTCACCGTTGAGAAAGGCACTTTTGACGTCCATCTGATGGACTTTCCATCCAAACTGGGTTGCTAAGGCAAGGACGAGCCGTATGGTACTCATCTTGGCTGTAGGAGCAAAAATGCCTTCTTTCTGTGAGAAACCCCGAGCAACAAGCCGTGCTTTGTATTTGTCCAGGGTTCCATCAGCCTTGTACTTAACTTTATACACCCATTTGCAGCTAATGGGTTTCTTCCTTGGAGGAAGGTCTGAAAGGACCCAGGTGTGGTTCTTCTGAAGGCTCTGGAGTTCTGATTCCATCGCCGTATCCCACTCTGGAATACCTTTAGCCTCTGAATGAGTCTTAGGCTCATAGACACTGTGCAGGTTGGCCATGAGAGCAAAGTTTACTGTATGCTGCTGTTTGCTCTTATTTCGGGAGGATATACCCTCAACAAGTTCATCATCATGAAGATCGGCAATCGTCTGAGACCACCATTTGGGGCGACGGGTAGAGGGGCCAACGTCAGGTTCAGCAGGAGGTTCTGGAACAGTTGCAACAGGTAGAACAGGTGCATCGGGAGGATACTTAGGATCATCCTCAGGGATGTCAAACTGAGAATCATTGGAATCTGAAGAATTATTAGCATCCCTCCCATAAGGTGGACCTAATGGAAGACGGACACCCAAGTCAGGAGCCTTCAAAGGCTGATCTTCGGATTGCTGCACAGAAGAGGGAGAGAAGGGTCCCCGCTCTTCATCAAAAACCACATCACGACTGAAGATGAGACTGTCTGTCTCAATGTCAATGAGCTGATAGGCCTTATGGTTGTCACTGTATCCTGTGAACATTAATTTTTGACTCTTGGAGTCCAGTTTAGAGCGCTTGGCATCGGGAATCCAAACATAGGCAAGAGAGCCAAAAAATTTCAGATGACTGACCCGCGGCTTGCGGCCTATCCAAACTTCTTCTGGAGTTTTATCCTTAACTGCATAGGTCGGAGACCCATTAAGAAGGTAAACTGCAGTGAAAACTGCTTCTGCCCAAAATTTCTTAGGAACACATCTGTGCTCCATCATGGAACGGGCTAACTCAGTTATAGTGCGGTTGCGCCGCTCTACAACACTGTTCTGTTGAAGAGTGTAGGGTGTGGTCAATTGGCGTTTGATGCCATGTGTATCACAGAAGTTGGAGAACGCATTTGAACAAAATTCCCCCTCATTATCTGACCTAAGAGTTACAATGGAACAACCAGACTCTTTTTCTACTAAGGCCTTAAACTTTTGAAAAACTGAAAACACATCTGATTTCTGTCTAAGAAAGTAAACCCACATTTTCCTATTGAAATCATCAACAAATAGTAAAAAGTATTTGCATCCAGTAACTGAAAGAGTATTCATAGGGCCACAAACATCAACATGAACCAACTGAAGTACCTTGGATGTGCGCCAGGAGTCGCCAGTCGGGAATGGCGTGCGGTGTTCTTTCCTAGCTTGACACGATCCGCAGACACCGAAGTTTTGAGCCTGAATCTCAGGGAGCCCATCTACCAGGTGCTGTCAGGAGAGCTGAGACAGGTAGTGCACATTCAGGTGCCCATACCGCTGATGCCAGAGACTGGTAACCGAAGAGTGTCGAGCTGCTAGGGCTGATTCAGGAGGACCATCCGAATCCACAAGTCGATAAAGACCATGGTCCTCAATGCCAACAGCTACAGGGCATTTGGTTTCCCGGTCAATGATCGAGCACTGGTGAGCGTTGAACACCACATCAAGTTGTGGAGTGTTTCATGATCTGGCTGACTGAAAGCAAGTTAAGTTCCATACCAGGAACATAATATACGTTGAGGAATATGATTTTCCTCCCACCAGACTAAAGCTGAACAGTGCCCTTACCGGCAACTGTGTACACCTCCACCACTGAAGACCACTGAATCACTTGAAGGGGAGAGTTTTGTAAACCAGTCACGACAATGAGTGAAGTGACGCGAAGCACTTGAATCAATGTACCAAGCAGAGGATTTTGCATGGTCGGCAGGTCTTTTAGCCATGAAGGTGTAAAACGCAGACTCCTTCTGCTCAGTGTGCTCCGCACTGTTGGCCTTCTGTTGAGACCCTCCCTGCTTCTTCTGTTCAGAAGCGATACGTGCGCGACAATCTTTCTTGATGTGTCCAAACTTGTGACAGTAGTTACACTGAATGTACTTCTTACCGCTGTCCTGAGATGGCGCTGGCTGATGATTCTGCTGTGGAGGCTGACTTTTGCCTTTATTCTGAGCCTAAAACTTGGCTGCAAAAGCTTGCTCTGAAGAGGACGAAGAAGCACTACTACCAAACTGTTGTTTCCAGCGATCTTGCTGCAAGAGGATAGTACAGAGTTCTGGAAACTTCAGATCAACATTAGCTGATGTAATGTTGAGAGTCTCAATGAAATGTTCATAGGACTTAGGTAGACTTTTCAAAGTGATCACAACCAGGTCTTCTTCCTCCATTTTTCGACCAATAGCCTCCAGCTGATCTCTGATCTCTTGTATCTTGTTCAGGTGCGTCTACAAATGTCTTCTCATCCATCATGATAGAAAACAATATATTTTTCAGGAAGAACGCACGGCTCTTGTCGGAGGTTTCATGCAAACCCTTCAGATGGTCCCAAATCTCCTTTGCTGTCTTTCCAGCCGGCCTGAGGTAGCTGATCATTTGTGACTAATACTTAATGAGCATGACTGCTTCACGGGTTTGTTCGTCAAACTTATCCTGGTCTGTACCCGCCGTTGCTGGACGAGTGGTAATGCCTAGAATGATCTGAGCGAGGCAGCGATATTCAAAGATGGTCATCATTCACTGCTTCCAAGTGTTGTGGTTGCGGCCGTTGAACCGCTGACTACCTTCCAACATAATATTGGACAAGCTCGCCATTCCACACGCTTTTTGAGGCATGAAAAACGACGAACAGAAGTGGATGCGAACTAAAATTCTGGATAGAACACTGCAGGTACGCTGAACAGAACTGAACTGGCACAAATTTCGGAACAGGTACCCTGCACGAAAAATGGTGCACGGAAAACAATGCACCCAAAAAAACGGATGAAGACCTAGAAATCTGCTCGAAAAACCCACCAGGAATATGACTTCGAAAAAAAATTTCGTCAAATTTTTGAGGGTCAAAACCCTAGATGAAAAATTCCGTGCCCTAGGCATTCAGAAATTTCAGAAAAACAAAAAAAATTCGGACGAAGACCCAGAAATCTGCTCGAAAAACCCACCAGGAATGTCTTCGAAAAAAAATTTCGTCAAATTTTTGAGGGTCAAAACCCTAGACGAAAAATTTCCGTGCCCTAGGCACTCAGCAAATTTGAAAAACAGAAAGTCTGCAGAAAAAAAATCCGGCCTCACCGAAAAAAACAAGAACCAACCAAAGAGCCCAAAACAAATTCGAGATTCGAAAAAAAACTTGAATAATTTCGAATGAAATTATGTTTTCGAAGTCAAAGCAAGCTCTAATACCATATTACACAGGTAAATGGCAAAATGCTGGATAATATTCACATAGAGCAAAGGCTCCTAAATAGGTTACAAGTAATTACAAAGAAAGCAAGTTTCTATATTTAGAAACTGCCAAAGACTGCCAGAGATCGACACACGATCTTGTCATAATTACATACCGTTACAAGAAACTGACCATTAACTAAAAATAGGAGATTCTAAGTATAAAAGAATATCTTAATAATTTACACATGCAGCAAAGCTTGCTTTTTACTTCCTTTTAAAGTGGTGTCTACAATTATACTGAAGTTGAGGGAAACTAGTATATTATATTTGATAATTGCAACCGTGGTTGGCCTCTCAAAGATAAGGCAATGCTTCTAAAGAGTCTTCTTTATTGATCATTAATGTCAGATTTACAAATTTTATTGCAACAGGATATCTAACAGGGAGCTGATGTTGGGTTTCTGGTTTCCTCCTCTCTCTTATGGTCTATGACATGCACACTATGTTGTTTGGAATATGGAAATGGAAAAATATCCACATAGAATCCTCATGAATTATAGATGGGGAAATATCAAATACCTTTTCCAAACAAGAATTGATGAGCACACACTTATATTGAGAGGGGGGGTGTGGTGAATCAATGTAAGATAATCTTTTACTTATTAATCTTAACCACAATAATAACAATCACACAAGATCTAACAATAAGGAACACAAGATTTACGTGAAAACCCTTTTGGGAGAAAACCACAATGAAAAGACTGCTTGGATCTACTGTCCAAATCCAACCATGAAAAAAAAAAAATTCTCTTACAAAGATTTGTAGGCACCAATCCACTGGAGACACCAATCCCCACCGCTAAACAATTTGTAGGCACCAACCTACTGGAGACACCAATCCCCACCGCTAAGCACCAACTTAGCAAGAGACACCAATCTCTTCTTTTAGAAAGCACCAACCTCCAAATGAAATTCTTCAATAGATGATGATCATTTGAATAGCCTTCATAAACTCTTCTTGTAGATGATACACTCTCTTTCACAAATTTGATGCAATCATTTTCAACACACAACCTCGCCTTCAGAAATCTGCTTGTAACATTTCTTCACAATATATTTTCCTTCTCAAATCTACTTATAACATTTTTCATACACTCATAAATTTGCTGTTATACACTCATAAATCTGCTTTTTATAGGACTGATTTTACATTTTTTCTGCTTGTCGTATTTACTCCCATCTCATCTTCTTTATATACCATCTCATGTGCCTCTTCACCTACAAGAGGCAATCCTTCAGAAGGGGTTGGCCTCTTTAAAACTAATTAAATTTATTTAATTCCCCAAGAGATCGTCTGCTCCAAAAGGGTTGGCCTTTTTCAAAGAGACTTCAATTAATATAAAATTAAATTTTCCAAAGGGAGACGCCTTCTCCAAGAGTCATTTCTTTCCAAAAGGTGGCGCTAGATATGGGTCGGCCATATTAAAATAACAATGATTTAATTCCAGCGCTTGCCTCGTGAGGTTGGCTTCATTGAATATGATAAATGATTTAATTTGATCAAGGCAAAGTCTTTATTGATGGCGTTTAGTGGCCTTTGGCCTTTATACTTTTAATTTCCCATTTATCAAGGCATACAATTTCTTTGACAGCAGCAATATGATTTCTTCTTTGACATCAATGACAACATTTTTCATCATCAATGACAACATTTTCAACAAGAACATTAACATTTTAAAATCAAATATTAGTGGTGATTAAAATTAACCTTTATAAAATTAAAAATCTGTATTAGGTGACCATATTCAGTCATATAAGATAAAAATACACACCAAAACTAAGCCTCATTACATATACATCTCAAATATGGCCCAAGATATCAAGATCATTGAGCTTGGAATCATGATATCTCTATTAACTTTTAAGTGGTGGATGTGTGACTATGAGAGTTCAATTGCATTTTGGCCCTATTACACTACTGTATCTTATTATCTTAATAGGGGCTACAAAATTAAGACCCATTTGCATTTGTTTATCTTTCAGTCTGTAATGACCCATACACGTAAGTTAATTGCATAATGCAAGGAATTGAAAATTCTCAAGAAGAGGGGTTTTGAAAGTGTTATGATGTCCAGAAGAAAGTTTTAGAATTTCTCAATTAAACATCTCGTCTTTCCTTTTTTGGAGATCTTTATGATTGATCTTCAATTGACTGGAAAAACTACCAATAGTGTGCTTTTTTGAATTCCACTCTCTGGTAGGGATTCAAAAGCCCCAGAGGGTTAACTGTCTGAAGGATCATGCATTTGTATTAGTAGCCATCAAAGCATTTATAATGCCAAACTTTCCCAGGAATTGCATCTGATCCTAACTGTATAATGCACCACTAGGGTGGTGAGAGTTCTCAGGATTGAACCCTGGTGGATGACCTGACATTCAGTCAATCTTCCCATTGAACCAGTGCAAAATAAGATGTTTTGTACTAAACATCTCAATACAAAACAATGTATAATTACAAAATTCATCTCAGGGAACAGTTTCCAATTAAATTACATACAATGATAAATGCTAGCTTTTATAGTTTGTGCTTTAGGATTCAAATCAAAATTATTAAGGCCAAAATTAAGACACATCTAATGTGGTGATCTCATGGGCATGAGAATCCAATTGAATTGCAAAACCTGGATGAGACCTGACTATTATAGAAGATATTGACCAATCAAGTTTCACCCGCAAAATGTGTAAGATGTGATCTCCATACATCGCATTCTAATCTTTTAATTGCTTAATTGCTCGTTGCAATTGATATGATGAAGATTGGAGTTCATAAATGTCTTTTGGCTATGGCTGCCTGAATCTTTCATGCTTGACTGAATCAATGAATGTAACAAAAACCATGATAAATTAGTTTCTTTCCATTTACATTGAACTTGCAGCCTTCTAAGTACAGAAAAGTCCATAGCAGCTAGTGATTACATGGAAGAGAAACCAAAATTCCATATAGAAAAGATCTTATGGGGATGGGTATCAAATGTATAAGTATTAATGATCACAAAGATGCCTTTATATTTTGCCTATTTTATTATACCCTTGTCATCAAAAAATTGTGGCCTTCAACTGCAGCAACTGCAACTCCCGAGAAGTCATCCTTAGCTATATTGCTTCACATATTGAATTGCCTAACTGCTTGTTTGTATTTTGCTTGCGCAAAAGAAAGAGCAACCATAGATTGCTTTTTATCTACCGATGAAAGTGGACATTTATGAAAGCATAATTTGTTGCTTTTCTTTTGTCAACAAAACTTACCTTTTTAAATATGTATATTCTGCCAATTTAAGTTCCTAAGCCTTCACAAATTTGATATCTTGTCCAGAGCCTCCTTCACAAATCTAGAAATCCTCTTAGCCGCAATCCAATTAGAAATCTTTTGTTCAGCCCTAAATCTGGAATTCACAATCACTTGTATAATTGAAGTTTAGCTTGCTAATGGTGAGATAAATAAAACCTCCAACTAACTCCCAGTACAAAACTTCATTTATTGACTGATAATTTCAACTCCGCCTCCATTGTAGACGAGTACTTAAATCTTTCATTATATAGAATGTTGACAACTTTTAACCATATTTTGTCTGGGAAATCGAGACAAAATTTTACTTTTGCTAGATGAATTTCCAAACAACATTGCCTTTTGAAGTT
The DNA here is from genome assembly GCA_027924645.1 of Cunninghamia lanceolata. Taxonomy (NCBI): domain Eukaryota; kingdom Viridiplantae; phylum Streptophyta; class Pinopsida; order Cupressales; family Cupressaceae; genus Cunninghamia; species Cunninghamia lanceolata. The sequence goes on along the minus strand of BSBN01000223.1, from coordinate 1,521,701 downwards.
GATCTTTACCTCTTTGATTAAGCTAACTTTGTGACACATGATAATCATAAACATAAACAACCAAAATTACAATTTCATTTCCTTTGCTTTTCAGACTGGTGGTGTTAATCTCGTTTCTGGTTCTACACCTTTTTTAATCAATGTTAGGAACTTTCTCTTCCCTTTTAATCAGTTACCTTTCGTCAACTCCAATTGTCATACACCAATCTGATATCAATGTGATCTCTCATCAAAGATAACATTTCTACCAATAGCAAACATATATTATCGTCTTCAAACAACCTTAATGGTTTTATACTGTGTTTCAACCAATAAACACATAAAAGTTTCCTTAATTTAAGCTGAATACAAAAAAATCTTAATCATTTTACCTGTGGTCTTTCTACTGTAAGTTCAGTACGATATTTTGAACTACCTTGGCAATAAACATACTCCTGTCAATTTCCATTCTTGTCTTGTTTTCCTTCTGTTACTCTTTTCTGTAAAGGTCATTAATATAGGCAATAAATCATATCAGTCCTATTTATCTTGTCTTTTTAAGAAAAATATAGGTCAGTATGCACCACTAATTACCTAAGTTTTAGTCATTGCACTCTTGAAACTTTCCCAATGCTGATAGTGGCTTCATTGATCTCTTTAGCTTCTATCCTGTACAAATAGGTATTAACTATTAACCCCATAATGGGTATTAAATACAGAAGCACAACCCCTTAAGAAAAATGGGTTGACAATTGACAATTTGACAACTTCAAAAGGGTCAGATCTTCATCATTGTGAGGAATATCCCAGATGTGGATCCTAGTGAATGACTTGTCAATTGTACCCACACATTTGATGTCTCCGTATACACTCATGTATGTAAACACACACATGCGTGTGAACACGTGTATGCTTTTGTATGGTTGGTGACCTTCTTCAAGTTCATATAAGTATGAATGTAGAGTGGTTTTTTCATCACATACTGTTACATGCTTCTTGTATGTATAATGATTAAAGCAATTAATTAGTATTACATGTCCATATAATTCATGTACTGCCATAATTTAATTTTTGAGTTACTGATGTATTTGATTTGAATAGCATACATACTTGGAGGGCTGCTGACTTTTGTATCATATGTTAACTTGGAAAGCTTATTCGGTTTTCCTGATTCACACACATGTTCATTTTTCTTGCCAGTATTTTCATGGTTTTGACATGGTTTGGTCTGCTGTGGTTTTATGCTGTTTCCAGAGAATGGCCAGTTTGAGGACGTCAACATTGAAAAGCCAGAAGATCATCATGGCCTATTAGAAACTGATGTTTCTGCAATGTGACAATGATCCAGAAACAAATGAGTTTTTCTATGTGAATTTTGGTCTATTTGTCTTAAACGCTATTTTTCTTACCCAATCAAAAGGATATGCACTGGTGTAGTGGTAATATTTATATATTTACGGATATTCTTGTAAAGTTGCAGATGTAACAGGATATGCATGTAAAAGAATTATTACTCTTAACTTTTTGTAAAATATACAGGTATCTTATTAACTATGCTTAGTTGATTTTCTTTAGTTTTGCTGGTGGTTTTAGCTAATGTTAACTTTAAAAACTACATTTCTAACTTTTTTTTAGGTAATATAGTTTGGAGTATCTATAGGTGCCCCCGTCTGAGAAAATAAACAACATTACATCAAATAACTGAACTTCCAATGACAAACAGTTGAGAAGCCAATAGAGCAAAACAAGTATGAAAATCTAAAAGACTAAAGCCAAGCAAAATTCCCCGTCACCCTAGGGGCAGAACCAGCACCCACGAGCCAAAAACCCCACTCTCCAAGCCGCTACTTGACATAAGAAAGCTGCTAACAGGAACCTGGTAGCTCCCCAAAAAGCTCAACCAGTAATGGAGATGCCAATGACCAACCTGCTTTGCACCAAAAACCATCCGCACGGTACCAAAAACCAGTCATCCACACTAACAATCACTTGCAAATCCCCAGCGACCAACTCCAGAGGCCACAGCTTCTCCCCATCCCATTATTTCTTCGAAGGAACACTAGGATAAAGCTGAGGGATCTAGGGCATTGATGCACACACCATGAATGACTTCCTCCTATGATTTTGCTCTAATCACCGAGTGACCACAAAACATAGGTAGGGTATGGTCACTCGTGACTGCCAACCACCCTTTGCTATGCATAATCAAGAGGCCGTGCAACATCTTTCCGATATCAGCACAATATGCCCTAAGCACATGCACCTCCTCCCTGGAGAGAATTTTCTCTTCCAACACCTCCATCTTCTCAAAGCCCTTCTCACTAGTGTCCTCTTCATTCTTCACTAGAACCACCCATGGACAAGCTTTGACGAGAGCAAAGACATGCCCTCATATCATCTGGCAGGAGCATTTGAAGTAACCACACATGTAGAGCAGCATCCGGAATGAAAATATTTAGGTGAGATACAAAAGCTTGACACACCATTGCTTTGGAACGAGAGCCCTATGTGCTCCCGAATCTTCCTCTCCCAGAACAGCTTTTAATAAAGCCCAGGGCATCATTGGAATTACAGTTTGATTCCAAGTGCCTATCAAAAACAACCCCCTTATGCACGGGGTCACGACTAGTGTTCTTGCTATGTCTACATGCCATCACCTGTGCAAGATACCAAAGAAAAACAAACACAACCAACAACTCCCAAATGCCCTAGCAAAACATTCCACCACATCATAACTGAACTGAACTCTGCCAAGGGCAGCAAATAAAGACCTCACACATGCCAAATAAATACAACCCAACCTCATGCGTACAAACTCACACTACCTGAAATCTCCAAGCAATCTGTCCTTATGCCAAATTCAAATCTGACATTAAATATAAAGGGGACACCATGGTTACATAATCACACTGCCCATAAGCCTTAAATCCGCATTTAGTGCCCTCAAACCTAAACAAGAATGAAATAATAGAGCTCCTCTAGCCTGGGAGTGTTCCTTAGAGAGCACTAAAGTTCTGCTTAAGGTGGCATAAAATTTAAGTGATGATCTAGACCCTCCCAGGAGTTAGGAAGATGGCTATAAAGCACTGTAAGGGGTGCTTTGATCGACACCAAAATTTGCTATAACATCTGCAGCAGAGTTCAAAATATGCCTGTAATGTTGATGATAAAACTTCACAAATTTAGCTCCAATCAGCAATGCTTCTTCCACATAACGCCTTAACTTCCAACTCGCTCTCTGCAAATTCGAATTTGCATTGATCATTATAAGTGAATCTTGTTCAACAATAATATTTTCATCTCCTTGTGAAGCTGCCACTGCCATTCCTGCAGCTAGAGCTTCTTATTCAGCTTCATTATTGGATTTACTCCCCAAGAAGAGAGAACCTACATATACAAAGCTCCCTTTAGAATCTCTAAGAGCAAAACCTCGACCCACATGACCCGGATTACCACTAGAAGCACCATCGAAATCCAGCTTAACAAAATTTTCAGGGTGGAACCCACTTCTTACTCACCCCTTGATTTTTAGGATCTTTGAGCATCCCTTTTTTCCTTCCAATCTTATTTTCTCTTAACCCCTTGCATGGGGGAAAACATCTGTTTTTATTCACACACAAAACATATTAAGGATTTGCGACAAACATGAAACGAAATGTCTCTTTGATTATCAATGTGCCCAATATTACATCAGGAAAAATATGACATATTTAGGAATTCCAAATGGAATCCTCTACAAACAAGATTGACACATGTTCTAAAATGGAAGAATGTTCAAGTTTCTCTTGTTAGAAGAATATGTGGGGATGCCCAAGGCAAAAGTCTAAATATAATACTTGCAAGTACAGCACAGGATTCTCATGTACATTATATTAAATAACAAAGGGCAATGCCGGTAGTCCACAAGTGAGTAATATTTTTAGAGGGTGAGAATTGGGACATATTCTATCAAGGGTGTCGAAGTTCTCCTTTCTTGCACTGCAATCCTTTACTGTTGTTACTGTTTCTTGTCAATATTTTTTTGAACACTAACGTCTATTCTCAATGATGGACAAGTTGAAATTTTTGGGTGTTCTTATTCATGGACCGACTCTAATGCAGGAATGCACTTTAGTAGTATATGCCATTAGTCATTCACTATCTTATATTCTAAACATCAATATACACTACATTGTAAGTATTTAATTTGCAGAGCAACTCTCTTTGGGAGGGAAGCAATCACAGTTTAATTTAGAATGGGAGAATCAATTTAATTTGAAGAGCAACTCTCTTTGAGAGGGAAGCAATCACAGTTTAATTTAGAATGGGAGTATCATAATTTAATTTAGAATGAAAGTGATGGTCTGCTATGCTTTTTAAGCATTTTGAGCAGTAGATTCAAACTGACAGAAGTGCTTCATTGTTTGTTTATGCATCAAACTTATTGAAAATTTGGTTGACCCCCAAAATTATTTGAGGAAAGAGTGCAGATTTGATCAAGCGGGTCTCCATAGCTAGGATTAGAATATTTCTCCTTGTCTATTAGACATTAAAAAAACTTTGAGTTGAAAGATAACTGATTTGGCTCAAGCTTGCTTGGTTATCACAACACAACTACTTTATTTCTTTGTTTTGCAAATATCTTAGGAAAATATTCATGCCTTAGTAAAAAACTGTGACATGCATGACCCATCTAGATTTTGGTGGAAGCCTGACTTCTTAGACCGTGCAGCTTAGCCAAAGGAGACTGTTTAGTGACCCAAATTTCCACCCTCCAAAAAGAAAAATAAGTCGCAATCCAAAGTTTCGCCCTCCAAAAATTAGAATTAAAATTAAAATGTCAATACAATTTGGAGAGGTTATTGATTATGTGATGAATTTAACATTTTCTTTAGGTAAGTGATGAACAAAAGATGTATTTTAGATTCTTGCTAATGCTTTAAACTTAGATTGCAGGATGTAACTTGGTTTCATTTGGTGGCAAACCAAAGCCCTAAAAAAATTTGGAGATTTTTAAATGTTAATTTGCAGGATTGACTATGTTGAAGCATTGTTTTCATTATTTCATCTCAAATTTGCAGTAAGATTGTTTTCCATTTTACTTAGCACTGTAAATGCTTGTTGAGGGCATATCAATCAAGTTTGGCAGAAAGCTTCAAGCCGGTGGGAGTTAAGTTTCCTAAACCATGTAACAAGCCCCCCATAAACTAATTTGCGAGAGTTAGGGAATGTTATCCCTGAAGTTTGTTGATAAACTGCTCTCCTATTGGAAGGGGGAGTTCCCTTTTCCCTGATGTTCACTAAAAAGATAAATAAATTAAACTTTGCCTATCTTATTTTTGATTCTCAACTGCGAGCACAAGGTTATAAAACTCTAAACGCTACAGAAGAGGTTTTTTCTTTTTTTAAAACTTCTACTACAACTAGGCTTAAACTAATGACGTTTTTAATCTCCTAAGTAAATTTAGAGCAAAGGGATTAAAAGTGGACAAGGAATGATTGTTTTAACACAAAAACTTAAGTAAACTTCTCTCAGATTTACATCACAAGATTCATTGTACTTTAATGATGAAAGTTGAAATAAAAGTTACACAAGCCACACATTTGATGACAAAACTTGGTGATCTGAGACAAAATATCAGAATAAAGGCAGGCATGAGATTTCTATTCCAATATCACAAAATTGATACAACTCCAGGACAACAATACTGTAGCAAAAGGCAGGCATACAACAAGCGATCAAACACTGGAAACAAATTACACAGAGTGAACAAGCGCTTTCAACAACAATTTTGTAGGCTAGAATAGACACAACAAAATATGTTATCTCCAACACCGTTCCCTTACAATGAACACAGAGTGAACAAACACTTGGAATAACAAGATTTGCAGGCTAGAATAAGCACAACAAATTTGCTATCACAAAAGTAGCTCCATTACAATGGGCAAAGCTGCGCTTATTTATACTAAAATCAAAGGAGTAGGGAACCCTAAAATCTCCTTGATTAACCTTGCCAACTTGCCAACTCGCAAGCTTTATTTCTATTCTAAGACAAAGATACAACTAATAAACGCTTTAAAGCAATTTTCTTTAAAGCAAAGAAAACTCCAACTAATACAAAGTGATTTATTTCTAAATAAAGAATGGATGAGCTTAAGATGAAAGAAAATGTTTTAAAACAAAAAGCATATGAGTTAAAACTGCTTTCTGAGTCACATCTTCATTTGCATTCTTGCTTTATTGGTGATGTCATCCACTGGTATTTTGGGAAACAATATCTTCTAAAAAACGAGTGACCGCATCTTTACTAGGAACATTGATACTCTCTAGAATGATATTTTGATTCTCTAACATTTCTTCACCACTTGCAAACATCTGAAGAAATTCATAAACTCTGCCTACAACCTTGTCAAAATTCATTGTCATTGCAGCAAAACGATCCATCTTGCCGGCATTGATATCACCATTAAAATTGTTGCGGATGAGAATTTAAAACTCTACTTGCACCTCCTTGAGATCATATAGGGTACCATCTTCTTTTTCATACGAACATGGGATCTAAGAAACAAAAGATCTAATGAATTTGAGAACATTGACCACCTTTTCTTTCCATTCTGCTAACTCTGAAATTATACTATCATAAGTTTTTACTGTGAAAAGATATTGCGTTTTCCAAGTAGAAACTATTTTCTTATCTTCAGCTGAATCAACAGAATCATGCGCTATCTTCAAGTCAGAGATAATGATCTCAAACATCGGTCTATTTTCAGCGATAGTCTGTTGTAACCCCTGAATGCTTTGATGCAGATCATGTGCATTATACTTTAATTGATAAAACTTTGAAAGTACAACTCTCCTTTTAGTCACAAATTCTTCCACCTAATTATTCATATGCCTCCCATAGAGGACCAACTGACTGAACTGCCGCTGATCGGTTGGTGATTCTAGATTCGGTAGAAGCAATAAATCAGGCTGTGATGTGCCATGAAAAAGATTGGAAATATACTGGCGCAACTGCCTAATTTCATCTTTGAGGGTTGCTTTGTTTTCTCCATCTTTCAACACCCTCTCCTTCAAATTATCCGCTGCAACCTCGAAGAGATTTACATATGTATGCTGGGTACTCCTACTAAGGTTAGCTTTGACAACCTTGAAGTCATCAACCTCAATATCATCAGCACTTCTATTTTTCGATGGCGTTGTAGTTTCAAGGATGATTTCTCCATCCACATTCTTTTTAATGCGACCCTACTTCTTCAATTTCTTGTTTAGCGTGTCTTGGTAGACGCTTTTAAGCTTTGTCAAGTTCAATTGATATGAAGGCTTTCTCCTCTTCCTTCCCAAAATGTTTTTAAGTCAGGATGAGCCATCATTTCTTGGAAACTCGGTTCTAACTTCATCAACTCTTGATGAACCAATATGTGTATCAGAGTTACGAACCGACGAATCTGGCTTTAAATCTATGTGGATAGGAGAAGAATTTGGTGAAGAAGGTGGAGAGACATGATCTGAAGGTAATGCTTCAACATGCGGCGTTGGTTCAATGGGAACTTCTGATTCAACTGTTGGTTGTTCCTGCTGGACACGAGATGGAGACTCATCCTTTTTCCTTTTTAACTTAGCCATTTTTGTTCTTTCTGGAAGAACACTCATAGCTTTAACTCTTCGTTTTGGTTTGGAAGTGGAAGGTTCTGATGGTTGTACAACTGACGGCTCTGCTACCGAAATGTCCTCCTTCCGCTTATTCTTCAAAAATATCAAACTGTTTTTAACAACTCGACTCATTCTTTCTTCAATGGAAGTGTTCTATTTTACTGACCAATTAATTGGTGGCAATGGTTGTTGCTCAACTTGATCTCTGAAATACGTGGGAAGTAGAACTTCACCATTTTCTGACAAGCCCTCTACATCTTCTGACAGGATATCAGACATCTGCTGAAGAGTAAACCTGCGGTAACTGCGTTCTCGCACTTCAAACTCATTAGCACAATTAACCTAGAAGTCTTCAATTGCATGCGTATGCGCACAATTTTGACCAAGGTGATGCAAAAATACCACAAGGATCATATGAAGACCTCTTGTCGAAAAACTTAAGACCATACTTGGATGATTCATTACCAATTAATTTGGCATCTGCTCTAGATCTGCATCTGTAAATACTCATCCCAATTGGAAAACTAAAAGTTGCCTTGCGTCTACTACGTAGACGTGTATGAACTTCATAGGCTTGCCTCAAAAACTCCATAAATGCTATTTCATCTGTAGAATATCTCGGCAACATGGTTGGCTCTCTTGATAAGCCATATACTCTAATGTAGGAAAAAGTGGGAAACTAGATAAACCAATCAGCCCATTCTGTCATTGCCATTCTAGCATCTGTTGAAAATCGTATATGCAACTCATTATCCATATCTCGCATTGCATGCATCAAGAATGCATTCTTTACTCGCTTGTAATGTCGCTCAACCTGAGAAAATTCTAACTGCGGGAAATGGTGATAAACATGCTGAATACCCAGAATTCCAACAACATTCAAACCTCTGAATTGACCCTAAAAAACCATCAAATACCCAAGGTACGACATCATGTGAAATTCATGAGCCCTTTGAAAATCAACTATTTGTTGGTGGAGACTATCACTGATCAGTGCTGATCAATCATAGAATTCGGTTTCATCAACAATCTGGGACATGATGTAAAACATCCAAGGTTGGAACTTGTTAGCATCTGCTCGACCTGTGATTCGACTCAGTAGAGTAATCATTATTGCATGTTCCTCCTTGAATTCTCCACGTCCAACATTCTTTAGCATGACATTTTGCTTTTCCTTCAACCACCTCTGAGCAATATTTTTCCGGTATTTTTCTTTATCATTGTTCCAAACCCTCTTGCATTCTTCAATTGAAACAGTTAAGTTTTCCCTCCAGACTAGTATTGAAAAACATTTCTCAATGTTGTTCGGCTTCAGACTACAAAGCACACATCCATCTCTTGATTGGATTTCTCTTGCGACCGAATTGTAATGCGTCATACAAGCAATCACGAACTTGATACTTTGTACTGAAATGTGGAAAGATGCTGCTGCAAGCAAACCAGAGTGTCCTAGATTCTTGATAGCATTATTTCCTGCATCCTCCAAAGAATGTAAATTGATCACTAGAAGTACTTTATGCAAGTCTGTCTCGAAAATTCTCAGGTAATTGTGAACTAACGCCGTTTTGGGCTTGATTTGTGTTGGAGAGTATTGCATACTGAAAGATTTAAAAATTGACTATGAACACGCCTATGTCGGAAAAATCTTGGACAAATCGCTGAAAATTACTTGTTGATTTAAAAAAAAAAAAATATTCTGAGTAAAAAAGTTGGCACATGGGTTTTGTAGGCAATTTCGTTTTGAAGCAACCCAGATTGTCAGATTTTGAAAAAGCGGAGGATTTCCCAAAAAAACAACAAAAAAGTAGATTCCCAGAAAAATGCAGAACTCCTAATCTTCAAGAGGATGAAATTCTGGATAGACCCATTTCGATGAAAACTGAAAAAACTTCTGTTCAATTTCTGAAAAACGATCCCTTAGAAAAAAAGGACCCTGAAAAAACGTGTCTCCTTGCTTTCTCAACCCGAAATTATGAAAAATTTTGAAAAAACACTTCGTTTGAGCTTTCGAATCTTCATGGAAAGAAAAATGTCTTCTTCCTCTGAATGCAACTTGCAAAAAATAATGAATAAAAGAAGCCAAATGCTTGTCTTTATAAAACTTTAGGGCGAAAAAATAACTTTTTTTGTGAAAGAATAAAACTTGAATCTTATCCATGAAGAAAGCAACTTTTAAAGCACAAATCCAAGTGGATGTCTTCGAATAAGAAGAATCCCTATTTTATAGTTGCCTATGGCTTCATGTGTAAGATGACGAAAAATATCTTCTTTTGATGATGTGATCAAACACGAAAGTTTGCAAAAGTGTTAGCCAATTTACTTCGTTTTCTGAAATTTTTGCACTCGCTTCGACTCAAATATGGCCTATCTCTGACTTCAACAAGACAATAAAAAGTCACCGTTGACTGAAAAAACTAACTGATCTTGACATTTTGGAGACCTATCAACTGTGATTCCATCCCAGCCTCAAACAGACGATCTGACGTCGTTAAACTGCGAATTTGACTTCTGGAAACTGTCACCGGGCGAAGGTTTGGAAATGACTGTCGAAAAACATCAGCAGATCATGAAATTTTCTATCTCTGGTGAACTTGGGTACCCTTGCCTCCAGGGGCCCCTGATTTTCAATGCCTTAGTCATTTTTCCAAAAATTTCAACTTTTTCAATTTCTCAATTCTCGCACGCATTCCGGTGACAGGTGACCCTTGTTTGGCTGTCGATTTCTATCTGTTGGGACAAAATTGAGCTTGATGATCTGGCAGATAGGCAGGCCTGATGAAAACTGAGCTGACTATACTCTTTGTCTGCCTCAAAAAACGTGCCAAACTGATTTACTGCGAACCTGATTGGGCGGACGGAGGAAGATTTTCGTTTTCTAGGAAAAACTCAAAAAATATTCTGAGTCTGGAGGATTTGGGCGCCCCTAGCCTCTAGGGGCGCTTGGTTTTTCGTGCCTTAGAATTTTTTTGAAAAGTTCAAATTTTATTGTCGTTTCTCGATTTCCGTGCCCCTATTTGATCTTCGTTTTCAGTCGTCCGGATGACTAGAGGAAGGACAGGAATGATTTGATTAGCTTGAACACCTTTGTGATGAAATCCCAGCTTTTACCAACGTTTGACCGAGTTTAACCAAATTTGACCACCTGGAAACAAGCTAATGGAAACATTTTTGACGTTTCTTTAAAAACGCGTAAAAAATCTAAGGCATGAGAAGTTGGGCACCCCTAGCCTTGAGGGCCCCCTGGAATCTAATGCCTTAGCCAAATTCCTGATCTCCAACCTTCGTTTGCAATTTGCTCCATTTCGCATGTCAACATTTGCTTCCTGATGACGATTTCGTCAGTCGACTGCCACTGGATAGTGAATGAACTGGATAGCTTGGGTACATTTGACGTGATTTCCAACTTTTCGGGGCCTGTTAACAAAAATGACTGCTTTTACACTCACCAGAACTGATCGACGGAGACATTTCTTGCATTTTCTTGAAAAACATGGAAAAATTCTAACACTACTGCAACTAGGCACCTGGATTCTCTAGACTTAAGTCAAATTTGATGATTTTCAACTTTTCTCCTCACTTCGGATTGACCTTGCTCCGTTTTGCGTTCTTCATCGAATCGACGACTGTTAGTCGGTTCTGCGTCGTTGGAACAACGTTGAAAACGAGTTCTGACAGATGAACTTCCTCCATTAATGACTTCATAGCTCATACTTCGCCTCTCGAAAAAGCAGAGATGACTCAGTAGAGAAAACTTGACCTTTTATAGATTCCGTCTGGACCATGCTGGTCGTGAAACAAAAACGACCAATCAGAATTAGGCATGACACCTGAATCAGAGATACTCTTTTTAGAAAATTTTGTCAGCATCCGTATCTCAAGAAACCTAGAAAACTTAATTTGACGTATATTTTTAAAAACTTTCTAAAAATAGAAATGTCTATTTTTAAAAATTTTGTTTTTTTTATGAAATTTTTTTCTAAACTTGTTCAAAATGTCTTAATGAAGCAAAAATTTTGATTGGGTACAACAAAGTCGTAGCCATCCTCTTAAAGAACTTGGTGTAGCTTTTAAAATTTAACAGGGTCAATCTTTGGTTCTATTGTGGACCATTACCTCAGAATTTCCTCGGTCTTTGAGTTCTTCAAATTTAGTTTTAAAGATAAAAAGAATGTGGGATGAAAAATGATCAAGAACTTGGTGGGATTAGAACCGGGCGCATGGTTGTCTGATTGTGCAAGTGTTGTTTCAACGACGTTTATGTGGGTATGGGACATAATAAAAGATTGAAAGAACAGCAGGTTTGAAGGATTCTTGTGGTGTGATTGCTCTTGAATTGTCTAAATATGAAGCTTTTAAAGCAACAAAGGATCTCATGTACGCTGTGCATGTGACAAAAGAAAGAATAGTTTGAGTGGAGATCAGTTGCTCGTAAACATCAATTGAAAATTTCTCATTAATGGAATTATACATAATATATGAATATTTCTCAAAATAGTTATGGGCTGTGTTAAAATTACTTTCCCAGCATAAAAATGTAAATATTAGGAAACGAGAATAATTCCACAGTTCATCTTGGTTATTTGAAAAATGCAAAACTCAAATGACTCTTCTGTTCCCAAGGACAGTTGCTATCTTTACTAAGTTTCCAGATCTGCACAAAAGATTCTTTATTTGAGCAGAATGAGAACTTTAGAAATCAATGATTTACTCTGCATGGACTGGTGTGGGCAAAGCTTATTGGTGAAGTATGAAAACTGTAGCAAAGAATAAAGTATCATAATCATATACCACATGTTGCGAAAGAGGTAACTTTTCTTGCATTTATAAACACAACCACCTGGTATACATTATGTCGGAGTAACGAGACATCTTTGTATATCCAAGGGAAAAGACCCAATAGGTGAGATAATTCCAATGGCTGAGATAGTATATGTGTATATAAGGCCTAATATTTTTAAAAGTATAGTACTAGTAGTTGTAACTTTAAGGTTGTAAGTGTTATTATAAGTACTATAATTGAATGAAATGTGCCTTTAAGATTTAAAAAGCAACCAATCATGTGATGACACATCAGCCCACCAACAAAACATGACTTAATGTACACCCATTGGTCCACCTTTCTTTGGGGAACTATTTGACACCTCAACAAAAAGCATGCTGATGTGGCCCTGAAACCTTAGCTATAAGCAGAGGCGTTGCCAAGTAAGCTACTGTAAAATTTTTGGAGTGATTCGAAATTGCCACATATGATTTTGAGAGCCCTGAAGTTAGGGTGCACCACTATTAGGTCCTCTCCCCTAAGTCAAACTCCTTTCTTCTCCCATGTGTTCATGCTACTTCCAATTTGCCCCACCTAATATAAATTCTGAACAAAATCTCTAAAATTTTATTCAAAAATGTTTAAATTGAGGAATTTAAGGTTTTTTCACATCTTTCAAAATTGCAACCTCCTATTTCTTGACTTACCTCACTAATTGGAAAATCAAATTTCTTGTGCCCATTACACAACGCAAAATTACGGGCAACTTTCCATTTCCCAACTAACTTCATAGTACATATGGAATCTTTTCAAACCTCAAAGTTGTTGAGATTTCCAAACCATACGCATTTTTGTGAGTGCTCAAGAAGTATGAAAACAAAAGGTAGTTTTTCGAGGGGACGAAATGTGGCTAAAAATGGAGCATCACTAGCATTGTCATTCAAAGGACAAGCAATATTCTGCGCAACTTTTGTGTAACCTCCATTTTAAGCCTTGATGGAAGTATTGTAAATGTTTTTAAGTGAATTTTTTCACAGGCTGGTCTGTTGAGATCTCATAACGGATTATACTTCGTTATAATACTAAGATGATCCTAAAAAAATTGTTATACAAATACAGATATGCAATAATTGTATTGAGTTAATGTATATTGGCACTCAAACGTTATATTTATTCAAAATGTTATAAAATTGGTAAGTCACAGGGCATGTCATATATCTTAGTACTATTAAGTCATTATATAATAGTATCCATGTCAAGGTATTCATGAGGAGTTAAAGGTGTTCATTCTTCTCTCTTGTTCTCTTCATTTTGATGATGGATCATGGAGTGTGATCCGAAACGTTGATGTAAAAACCACTTCACAGTTAAAAAATCCAGACCCGGAAGACCCATTCGACATTTTGGTATGGTATGTACATGACTTGGAGTCTTTAGGAACGCTTATCACTCATGTGGGAGAACTTGCACGCTAATTGGATAGTACTCATTCACCATTGGTATTATAGGAAGCTCAGTGCATTCAGAAGTGGGTGATAGAGGAATGTGAGATGAATTCACCCAAACTTTTATAGAGCAGGGTTGACCAATGAAAGAAACCCCAGAGATGAGGAAAGCATGGTTGCCCACCAGGAAGGTACCATTCTTTGGTGGTAGGGACAACGAAGTATCGACTGCTTTGTATAACATTGAAGAGAACAACAAGGGTGCAATGTATGCACTACAGAATGAGTCCACTAAGGGAAAAACCAAACTTAGGAAGGCCTCCAAGGCACTGGAGGAGAACAAAAATATGTATGAAGCTCAACTCACGCATTCCAAGGAGCAGCTAGCCCATCAGCAAGCCTTGATAGAGTTGGACGAGAACAAAAAAGACGCTGCCTAAAAAGAGTTAGCAGCTAAGGTACAAGAGTTGGCAGCTACATAGGAGGAGTTGACAGCTAAGGAAGAGGCATTGGCAGCGCAGGGTCAAACCATAACCGACCTCTCTAGTTCACTTGAGCAGACAAAGAAGCAATTGGTAGACGTTGTCCTGGTAATGAAAGAGGCTAGAGAGGTAGAGCAGAAGGCCTCTTATTACTACAAGCAACACACCGAGGAATTCTACCGACTACGCGCCCTACTTTCCCAGCAGCAACAACAAACCTCCTTGTCAGCTCCATCGACATCCACTTTTCTAGGGACACCTACCTCCCTACCACCTACTTCTCAGTAGAGTAGTTTTTGGGTTTTTGAGTTTTTGTCTCCGAGTCGTTTGAAAGACGACTGAATTTTTTGAGGGGATAACATTAGCGGTATTTTATATTTGTGTAATTAGTTCTATGTTGGTTGTGGTCGGTGAGGTTGTTACCTCCCGACAATTGTAGTCGGTTGCGACTGTCGGCCACCCAAGCAACTGTCGGCCACCCAGGAACCATCGACTTCCTATAAATACTTTTCGTAGCATTGTAATGGATAGGCAGTTTTTGATGTGATTGTATATGCAAGTTCTGAATTAATACATATATGAGTTTTATTGTGCAATGGCAATGAGCATACTGTTATGAATTTACTTTATTTGCAATTTATGTATTTTCTGTTTACTCTGAATAATTCAATTGGACTCAATCGAAGTAAACAAAGCACTTACATCTTAATACTATGAACTATGGAAATTTGATGTTTCTAGTTAAGACCTAGTTCAAATAGCAACGTCAAAGTCAAACTTATAATTAATTCATAAAAAGGGTGCAATATGTAGTAAAAGTGTCACCTATGTTAGGGAAGGCTAAGTTATAAAGAGGAGTTAAAAAGTGGTGGAAAAGTTAGATTAATGCTTGAAGGTAGTTATGCAAATGAATGGTTAGGTTAATGCTCGAAGTTAGTTGTAAAGCTAACTCATAAAACTTAAATGAATAAAATAATAGTGAAGTTGAATGTATAAACGAAAGGTTAGGTTAATGCTTGAAAGTAGATATGCAACTAACACATAAAACTTAAATGATACATTGAAGATGAATCTATAAATGTTTTTTCCTTGCCTTTTTTTTGGGGGGGGGGCGGGGGAGAGCTTGCAACTTTTGTCCTTTTTTTGGGTTGTTTGTTTGCTTTGATAAATATGGAGGGAGTGTGTAATATGTTGTGTAAGAGATAGTATTTACTTTTATGAGAATTTAATTATTCTTTCTTTTATTTTGATTAAAGAAAGTGTATTATTATGTTTTTATGGGATCATTTTTATTTTTATTTTTATTTTTTTCAAAATAAGTGGAAAAATTAATCATTATGTCTAATGTTTGCATAGGGGAGGAATTTATTTGTATTTTCAAAAGTAATCAACTAATTTTATATTGGTTTTTCTCTTGGTTAAAAAAATAATTTTGCATTTATGAAAATTAGGAATAGGAAAGAAAGTGGTGTAAAAATTAAATTGCATGTTTAATGTTCTTCGCACATTGAAGATTGCACTTGCTTTGGTTTTTTATTTTCCTTTGAGGCTGTAGGGTGCAAGCCTATTGCATGCATTTGGTGACATGTAGGACTCTGGAATAAATATGGCAAGGGCATGTATAGAGGTAAGTGGCTAGCATTTGGAAGTGGGACGAGGACCACATGTTGCATGGTCCTCTAGTTGTTTCTTACAAGACAAATGATTTTATAAATAATGCATTTTCAAATGCTCTGGAGGTTTCACTCTGTCTAATGTTCGGATTTGAAATATGTGCACATGATCATTTTTAAAAATATTTTGTGTGCAATTTAATATTTACACGTGCTTGGCCTGCTTTATGTTGTGCCTTAGAAGACAAACAAATTTATAAATAATGCATTACAATTGTTCTAGACATTCTTCTCTACATGTCTCACTCTGTCAAGTATTCATGTCTAAGATTTGGGCAAGTGATTGTTGTTTCTTACTGTTTGCTACGTAGTTATAGATTTACACATGCTTGCCCTACTTTATTCTATGCATGTTTGTCTCCACACTTGCTTTTTTTAATTCCATGTATGTTCTGAATTAAAATTCATTTTATTTTATGGCTTGCTATGGTTGTTGGAATGATCATAGATGGTTCGATATTTTGGTAACTTTTACTTTTTTGGTATGCTTTGGTCTCTTCCAACTTGCCTACATAGTGCATTGATAGATGTCCATGCTATGTTCCAGGGTTGGTGTTTTGGCCTAGATGTCATGGAAGTGCTTTAGTAGATATGTATGGAAATTGTGGAAGCATAAACAAGGCAATGCACTATTTGACAAAAAGCCTTTAAGAAACACGGTCTCATGGTATGCCAAGATTCCAGGATATGCAAAAAATGGATTTTCTAAAAAGGCTTTACAAAATTTCAAGCAAATGCAATGGGTAGGTGTTAAACCAAGTTCCACAACTTTTCATGGCATCTTGCCTACCTGTGCCAAAATGGGGGGCTTTGGAACAAAGTATGGACATCTACCAAAGGATAAAGGAAGAGGGTCTTTTGTCAAATGTTGTAGTTGCAATTGCCCTAGGAGGCATGCATGCAAAATGTGGAAGCATAGCACATGAACTGTTTGACAAAATGTGTCAAACAAATTTGTCTTTTTGGACTGTGATAATTGCAAGATATCCACATAATGGATTTCTTGAAAAGGCTTTATAAACTTTCAAGCAAATGCAGAGAGGATGTATGTAGATATTGTGGATTATAGCTTTAACCATTCAATTACATTTGCTTGGAAGATATTTAGTTTAGTTTTTCACATGCATCCTCTAAGCATCCGCATTTAGCATAGATATTAACAAGAGAATTAACAACACACACAAATGACTCATAGAAAAACCCTGAACCTACTTCCCAATATCCATTACCATTGAACAAGCACTCTAGACGGTCAGAAGAGTAAACTCTTTTCGAATTACATCTTCCCATAGCATTTGACAAAATAGTATCAAGGCTTCATTGGCACCATAACTTGCAACCATTGTAGTCCATGAAACTACATTTCATTCAAGCATTTTGTCAAACATGTATTGTGCATTTGCTAACTAACTGCATTTGGCATACATATCAATAAGAACATTTCCAACATAAACATTCTCTTCAAACCTAGTTTTAGCTAATAGACCATACACTTGCTTGCCCTCCTCTAGATTGCTTATGCTACCATAAGCTATGAGAAAATTGGTAAAACCATAAGCATCTAGACCAATGCCAACCCCTTGCAATTGCCCAGATATTTCTAAAACACTCTTTCCTTGATCCTATTACACAAAATCTACAATCAAAGGAGTCCACAAAGCAACATTTCATTCAATTTGAACATTTTGTCAAACACTTGGTGCACATCCTTCATACAACTGCAAATATCTGAGGACAAGTGGGCTATAATAGCCAACTCATCTGTTTCTGGGATTCCAAGCTAAGTGTGACCAATCTTAACATTGGATCTACAGACAATGGCATATGTTCAATGACATTCATGGGGATTGACTTGAGGGATGTTACTTTATTGTAAACCTAACTTGGTTTTGGAATTCAAATATGGAAAGGTACTCATATCACACATTCTTGGGAGCCCCACATTTGTTTCATCTGACCCAGAAGTAAGCAAGGTGGTTTTGCAAAATGATGGTAGAATATTTGTTCCTTCTTATCCTTAGTCCCTTAATGAACTCATGGGAAGTTCTTCAATACTCCAATTGAATGGAAACATGCAATAAAAGTTTCATGGTCTCATAGGCCTCAAATCCCCACAATTAAAGGAATAAATAATTGTGGACATCAAGAAGTATGTGTTGGATTCCATGAGAAGATGCAAGGATGTACACCTAGTTTACATCCAAAGATGAAACCAAAAGGGTAAGCAACAAATAAAATGTGCATGCATTTACACTTATACATTCATTTTTGTTGTAATTTTTTTTACCATCTACATTTTTTGGAACATGTAGCTTTTCAAGTGTTCTTGAAAGCCTCAATAATTCTTAGTCCTGGTGATGAATTGGAATATCTAAAATAGGAATTTAGAAAAAAATATTTCTAGTTTGGTTTTAATTTTAGCAAAGTTACTTGGAACAAGCCTTTAGAAGTCCTTACAAATTAGATTTGTTGATTGCATTTTACATTTTCAAATTGAATTCATGTTGATGACTAGTATTACATCAATCTAAGATATGGGCATTTGAAGGTTTTGAGAATTAAGATTCCCTTACCAATTATGATTATTCATGTTTCAAGAAAAGGCAAACATAGTGAAGATGGTGCATAGAATCATAGAATATAGAAGAGGGAACTATGACACCACTAAAACTCGATAGAAGGATGTGCTTGTTGTATTATTACATGAAACAAACAATATAAGAGAGCAGTTCACCATAGACCTCATCTTTGATAACATGATAGATTTAATGATCATATCAAACACATTAATGGTGGAAACTAGGTCCATCTTGTTATAGATAAATAGTAGGTACATTACTAGTGCAAACTCATAAAAATAAGTCTACTATTTCAATCCCATGGGTATTGCCATGTATGCGCGTGTTTTAACTTACATTGCACATTGCAAGCCTCTTACCATATATAACATTTCATCCTTCTTGGACATTTTATGTATACATAATGCCTAATGGAAAACTTTATTTTTTCATTTCACTGAAATGTGACCTCCCTTATCTTAAGTTCAATTGGTTTTGTATTATTGTATATAAGATTGTTAAGGTGCAATTAAATCATCAACTCTTTCCCTTCAATATAGATTCATCTATAACCATAAAATCTTTTTATTTTTTGTTTGGCAAGTCTTAATCATTCAAATGTTGTCATCCATATTGAACAAATGCTATTCACCATTCATTAGGCCAAGTCTAGTGTAACTTGCCATTCCTCTAAACATAAGAGAGTTGGTTGGGGTAAAAGAAAACAAACAAAAACATCAAAACCTTTGCAACCAACATTTGTGATGAATTTTAAAATAGTTCTCCTCTCAAATTGAACAACTTGATTGTTAAAATTGATATTGCTATATTAAGTCTACTAAACAGTGATGTATTGACAACAAAGTTATGTTTGTAGCTTCAGAAAATATTTGCAACACAAGAATGAGACGCAAACAATGTCTACAAACTATTTTTAACAAATTTCAAGCCTTGTTTTGTACAATGTCCATGCAACCCCTGGCAGGGACTATAACTACAACACAACCCTTGTTTTCTATCATTGCTTCGAGTTGCATGCAATTTATTTATTCTTGTTAGGTTTTGTATTATGAGATTTCCAATGGTGAGCTTCGAGTCACGTGTGTAGCCCAATTTGATAGGAAGATTTTGACCTTTCTAAGAATTTTCACATGTTTTGTGCACATACATTCTAGACACCCTTTTCCATTTGTAAATTGATCATAGGAGGAGAATGCTTTCATTCTCTATCTTTTTTGGGTTCTTAGGTGGTTGGCTTCCTCTTGTACTTTCAAGTTAAAAGTACAAAAAGAAATTACATCATATGAGGAACTAGTACATAAAATAGGTGAAGTGATTGTGAAACTATACTTGCCAAATCTAACTCACCACTACTGTGTGTGAATCATCAATGGTAGGCACATTCACTATTCACGTTGATCAAATATGTGGTAGACTATTGCTGTTTATGATGCAACAATAGATGTACTGGCAAGGAATTAGGTGGACCACCCTCTTCACAAGGAAGGAGTGCCTTGTGGATGACGAAAATGTTTGCTTAGGGTGTGGTGATGGTGGTATGGGTGTTTGTTGTTGTTCTTGAGGCATTGACTTCCTGACAAAGTTTATTGATGTTTTGTTTAATAGATTCAAGGAGTCTCCAAGTGGATAGTTTTTCGCTCAAAGATCTCATTTAGATTGGCTATTTTAATTACTCATACTAGGTTGTTCTCATGTTGGATTTTTTCTAACGTTCAAGTTTGTTCTTCTTCGATGACTATGAGAGTTGGAAAATTTGCCCTCAACTCCCTCAAAGTAATCTCCACCAAATTCTCTCTTACTCTTGGACACATGGGCATGATAGGCCAAGTGTGACCAAGAAAGAGATATGAATAGAATTTCATCTAGAGCGTAGGCTTGTGTGTTTTCAGTTGACTTTGATTTGTAAGTGAATTTTGAGTTGTATGTTTATCACTGTTTGATCATTGAATGTGTGAACATTTGAAACTAATTTTGGAGCTTACTTTGTGCAAATGAAAAGGTCCTATGAGTTTGTTGTGTTATTTTCATGTTTGCAACAAATATTTAGATTCAATCTAAGTGTTGAAATAACAATGCTATTGAATTAATTTTTGTGTTTTTCAAATGAGTTTGAATACTCAAAAAGATTAAATCTAAATATATGAAACTACAATAAATGCTCAAATGAACAATGCTAAAGTAAACAATGAAACTAAACTACTTTTTTGTGTTTTCTGGTTTTTGATACTTAAATGAATTAAGTCTAAATGCTAACAACTGTTGAAATGAACTATGTTTTTGGGTATTTTTTTGTTTTATATGTTTGCATGCATGTGAAAGAAATATTATTCTACACAAGAAAGATGAATTGAATACAAAAATCAGCACAATACACGTCTTTCCTCTTTTTGTTTTAAATGTAATTTGAACAAGAAACGTGCAAAGAATAGATGTAATCAATTAACAATAAATCTAATCTTTCATTTATGCTTCTTTCCAATCAAATTGATATTCTTACAAAAAGGAATAAAATGTGAGTATTCTAATTTTTCTATTACAAATGTTGGTAAAGATAAATGCTTGTTTTGCTTGTTGTTTATTGATTACTTTGTTGAAAAGGGATGAGTTTATTTATTGATACCATTTGATGGTTTGAATTGATTTGAAAGAGATTAACGTTGTTGTTTTGAAAATAATTCTTGCAAAAACAAAACTAATTTAATCTAAAAAATAAGCTGCCCTATCCTAAATTTGAGTATTTTCTAGAAGTGCGAGGTGATTTGGTGGAGGAATGCCCTCCAAGATCATTTAACTGTCGATGATTTGATACTCAAGATATTGAAGATGATTCCTCGGTGGCTCCTATTCCTAAGTTAGTTTCAACTAGATTTGTTGAGACATCACTGATTCCTCATGATGGATCGTCTTCTCAAGGTCCAGTGCCATTGGATGTTGAGTCCACTGATCCTGTTGCAACATTCAACTCCTCTTTCTGCACCAATGAGGGCTCAGTTCAAATCTTCAACAGAATCTAACTCTACTCTCTCCCCTTGTTTTGAGACTTTGGAGGATGATGTTTCATGGAAGATTGTTCAAAGAAGGAAAAGATGTAAAGTACTCAAACCATCATAAAAGATATATAAAGTAAATAACCCACTTAATTACAACATCTCAAGTAAAAGATAAATCTCATAAATATGGATCAATAGAAGTCATTAAATCTTACAATCATGTGCTTAATCCAGGTGATAGCACTATAAAATAATATACAAAGACCAATGGCTTTCATGCCATAATACATTCAATACAAGTTACAATAAATATGTACAACAAGTATAATAAATCAAACAACTCTCCAGTCGCCATGAACCCACATGGTTCTCCTGTGAGTCGAGAGACAAGAACATGGCTCAAACACTTTTCCACCCAACCATGAAGCAATTACACTTCCCCGGATCCCTTCATAACATGAAGGAAACCCAACACTACATGAAATGTCTAGCTACCTGGAAACAACTGGCAGGAGGGAACACTCGATGCAACCTGATGTCTAATGTGTAATTCTAAATAATGAAATGTAGATTGTCTCACAACTAGATGTGGCAGAGATATATATCAATAAAGTTTGCTAGACAAAATATTCATCTTTTTCAATGACTCCTCATTTAGATCTAAACATTTGAAAAATAGTTATAGGTTCAATTCCTGAAAAGAGGAAAAGCCATCTCTGATAATCCACGTTTGGCATCCTAGCCCAAAAGTAAACCAAAACACTCATAGCTAAAAATCCACTTTCTTTTCACAAAAAATAAATAAATAGATAACCCATATACGCCTATATACCATCTCTAATTCCCTTTCCAAAGCATCAATCATAAAAACACACATTTCAAGCAAGAAATTCATCATTTGATCATACAAATTGCATTTATAAGGCTATTAAGTTGAGTTTATTTCCTCGTCCATATTTTGTTTAAATATTCGTAAAGTAATAAGTTTTCTAAGTC
This sequence comes from Cunninghamia lanceolata, assembly GCA_027924645.1. Taxonomy (NCBI): domain Eukaryota; kingdom Viridiplantae; phylum Streptophyta; class Pinopsida; order Cupressales; family Cupressaceae; genus Cunninghamia; species Cunninghamia lanceolata. Next base: position 1,499,165 of record BSBN01000223.1, on the reverse strand, counting down.
CTTCAACAACCTTACTGTCACAATTGTGACAGGAAGTTAAAAATAAAGCCACAGAACTCACAAACATACTTACTGTCACTCTAACGATAGTAACTAAATAGAACTGAAACAACATTAAAATAGAGAAAAAATAGCTACAATAGGATCTCTTAAAACAACATTACAAGACTACTACAGGAACCTTGTACCTCATATTACACGAGTTTTATAGTTCAAATTATAGGAACCTATTTTAAGAAGATTTATATAGAATTTAAATGATAGTGGCAAGAACCTTAATTGCATAAAGTAAAATAAGAGATGGCGACATTAACAACTACACGAAAAGTAAACAAGTTTGTAAGGCCGATACCATCCTATTACAATGAAAAGAAAAAAAAACAACTTCAAGGTTCTAAGACTGATATAGATTTAATTAATAACGACCAAAAATTTAGTTATGGTTTCAGTTGGTTGAGACAACGTCCAAGGAAGGGGCCAATCTACTTGGCATGATATCAAGAAAATAAGAATAGTAGAGGCAAGAACAAGAACGATGGCAAGATACCAAAATAGGCCACTCAACTTTCATAATTCGCTTGGCAAAGTTAAAACGAGTAGCTAAGGAGGTTGGTGATGGTAGATTTTGGCAAACGCAGACCTGAGTAAATAATCAATGGTCAAAAGGTAGTTGTTCCACAAGCTATAGAATAGAAGGTTGAGCAAAATAAAGAGGCCAAACGCCCATAACAGAAGATCAATCACAAGGTAAAACAAAGGGAGAACAACATATACAGAGGGTCGATTCCCAACAACAAGAAGGATAGACGCAGACCAGAAACAAGAACATTTCATTGGCCATAATAACTATGGTTTTAACAGTCATAAACAATCATTATTTATTGCAAACATAACAAGGAAAATACCCAATTTTCTGAGCTGAACCAAATGATCGATTCTGCCTTTGTCGCTGACCACTTCTACCTTTTCGATCGTTGCCCTTCGCTACTTCCTGTCGCTCCAATTAAATCTTTTCTTCTTGTTCTTTTTCTTCTCAGAAAATAATAATCGCCAATATCTTTTTTTTTGTCCTTCCTCTTTTTATTCTTTTTGCTCTCCTAATCTTGGTGTCCCATTTTTAGGTTTTCGACTGCTTTTTAATAACTGAAGATTACCTCTGTTTTGCATGAGATTTTCTCACGATTTTTTTTTAAATAGAATAAAATAACTTATTTTATATTTTTGTCACTTGCATGACAATAACTATATATATTTCTGTCATTTGCATGACAATTAATTCTTTTAATTAGATTCTAAGTATAATAATGATATTATTAAGGCAATTTATCTATTTTTTATAAAACACAATCACTCAAAACAACTCAAGAAGTATTTGAAACAATACTAATAATATATATATATATTGTAAATTAAACATAATTGTTTTAAGTCTCACTTAGATATTGTTTTTTTTTCAACAATAATATTTATATAAAAAGGAAAACACTTATTGTCATTTATTATTAAATAATATAAAATACACTATTTTAACTATAAACCATAAGAACATTAATATTTATGACTAAATCATGCATTCAAAAAGACTTTCTATAGTAATTAAAACTCATTATTTTTCTAAGTATTAAACATAAATCACATTCATTATCCATACAACAATGCATATTAAAGCCATAAAATGCAATATGAAACTATGTGAGTGTGTGAGTGCATCAAGGTTATCCATCCCAAACAGTTCTTGCCAAGTGGCTAGAACATCTCTACCTCAACCATGTTCTCGTCTTCGACGAGTACCTACATTCATTCACACTCAACTTGACGTCAATAGGTTAGTTCCCCAAAACATAGCTGAAGCAAAACATTATAATATCATCGATAATATTTAATATTAAATCAACTTTCCAATTCATACAAATATAACATCACGATAATTACCTTCACACACGTGGAATTTACTCAAAGTAAAACAATCATCATAAATGTTCACTAATCTAGAATAATTATATAGTCCATAAAATGAGATGTGACATCCTTCCCCACTAGGAAGAGACATCGTGCCGATATCTTATTACATAACTAAAAATAATAATGTATCAATCTACCACCAATAATGTATTCAAAGTATCATAAAATAATAACTCAAAGTATTATAATCCATGCACGAATAAGAAAACTAAGCTAAAACCTCAAATGAGGAAAAGATCTATCAATCTCCTTTGCATCCTCCCATGTGGCACTATCATTTGAATATTGATTCCATTGAACCTTATACTGCACCACATCCCTACTACGCAACTTAACGTTGCGCCTCTCCAAAATTCGAGTGGGCTCCACCAACACCACTCTTGGATCGTGATCTTGTAAAGCACACCAATCTAGAATATGTGGCACGCTAGGATGATAATGATTAACCAAGGACACGAAAAATATTATGGATTCTAGCAAGTGTAGGTGGTAGAGCAAATCTATAAGCTACAGAATTGATCACTTCTAGAACATCTAACGGTCCTACAAATCAAGGAGCAAGTTTGGACGCTTTGCCAAATGAAACTAAACTCTTCTAAGGTTTGACCCTCAAGAAGACTTCGTCACCAACTAAGAATTGTCTAGGCGTTCTATTTCTATCTACATAGCTCTTCTGACGATCTGAAGCTTGCTTCAATTTCTCTTTGATCAATCTCATCTAATCATCCATTTCCCTTAACATATCAGGGCCAACCACTATTTTGTCCTCCACCTTATCGCAACTGATAGGTTCGACACCTACGTCCATAAAGAGCTTCGAACGGTGCCATTCCCAAAGATGCATGGTTTGAATTGTTGTATGCAAACTCTACCAATGGAAGATACTCCTCCCATTTATACTACTGATCCATACAATACATTCTGAGAATATCTTCTACAACTTGATTGACTCTTTCCGTCTAACCATCCATTTGAGGATGATATGTCCAACTAAAATTCAACTTGGTGCCCAAAGTTGCATTAAGAGTTGTCCAAAATCTGGATGTCATGCAAGTCTCTTGATCTGAAATGATTGTCTCAGGCACTCCATGCAATCAAAAAATCTCTTGAACAAACTTCTTAGATAAAACCAAAGAACCATCTGAAAGATTCCCTAGAATAAAACGTGCTACTTTTGTCAACTTGTCCACAACCACTAAGATGACATCATGCCGATTCTTAGACATGGGCAACCCCTGAATAAAATCCATACTTATTACTTGCCACTTATGCTCAAGAACACTGTGTGGGTACAACAATCTTGCTGGATGCACATGCTCAGCTTTAATTCGCTGGCACTCCAAACATCAAGCCACAAATTCTATCACATCCCTCTTAAGTCTAGGCCAAAAGTATAAGGGTCTCAAACCTTTGACCATCTTAGTCACTCTAGGGTGACCCGAATATGGTGCATTGTGGATCTCCTCAAGCACTAACTTCCTCAACTCTCTTAAGTTAGGAATATACATCCTTCCCTGATATCTCAAAAGTCCATCTGACTCAATCACATAACCATCAAACCTGTGATCTAAGGGCTCTACTTCCAAAGCTTTCTTTACTCTTTCATAATGTTCATCCCCTTGAAGGTTCTGAATTACTTTTTGCTTCAAATTGGATCTTGTTGTAACCATGGCAGCTAGATGTCTTCTTCTACTAACAGCATCTGCTACTCTATTCTCGTTTCCTTTTATATACTCAATTCCAAAGTCATATTCACTGAAGAATTCTAATCACCTTCTCTATCGTGCATTAAGGTTAGGTTGAGTAAATATATACTTGAGCCCTAAATGATCTATTTTTAACTCAAAGAGCTTACCTAGAGGATAATGCCTCCACATCTAAAGTGCATGAAATATGGTGGCTAACTCAAGATCATGCGGCGTATAGTTTAACTCATATTGCTTTAACTTCCTTGACTCATATGAAACCACTTTCTCATTCTACATCAACACCCCTCCTACTCCTTCTCTCGAAGCATCAGTTATAACTGTAAAGTGACCATTAGGATCTGGTATGGTCAAGACAGGAGCAGTTGTGAGCTTTTCGTTTAGCACTTGGAAATCTTGCTCACACCTTTTTGTTCATTCAAATTTATTACCCTTCTTTTGTAGCAAGTTAATCAGTGTTTCTATAGTTGAGAAACCTTCCACAAACTTTCTATAGTAACCTACAAGTCCCATAAAACTTTTGACTTCTGTTACACTCTGAGGTGCAGGCCATTCCATTATCACTTTTATCTTCTCAGGATCAACTACAATCCCTTCTACCAAGATCACATGACCAAGATAGTGCACTTTATCTTAAAAGAATGTACACTTAGATAGTTTACCATAAAGCTTCCACTCTTTGAAGTGCTGTAAGACTATCCTCAAATGCCTTTCATGCTCTTCCACTGATTTAGAGTATATCAATATGTCATCAAGGAAGATCAACACAAATCATCTAAACAATCACTGAATATGCTATTCATCAAATTCATGAAGGCTGTTGGAGCATTGGTCAACCCAAATGGTACCACTATGAACTCATAGTGACCATATTGAGTTCTAAAAGTTATTTTAGAGATGTCCTCATCCTAAATCCGCAATTGGTGATAGCCAGATCTAAGGTCTATCTTCGAGAACACCGTAGCTTCTTTCATCTGATCGAAGAGATTATCTATTCTTGGGAGTGGGTACTTATTCTTTATAGTAGCTTTGTTAAGCATCCTATAATCAATGCATAACCTCAAAGTCCCATCCTTCTTCTTCACAAAGATAACCAGTGCGCCCCATGGCGATACATTAGGTCTAATGAACCCTTGATTTAGTAGCTCCTACAATTGTGCTTTAAGCTCATACAATTCTGTAGTAGTCATCCTATAGGGTGCCTTAAATTGAGGCTTAATCCCTAGTAGCAAATCAATTGAGAAGTCAAATTATCTCTTTGGTGGTAACTTTGTCAACTCTGTAGGGAATACATCTCAGAAATCTCTAAGGATTGGGTAGTCATTGAATACTAGTTCTTCATTGTCAAGGTCCTTTACTTGGATGACATAAATGGCACACACTTTCCTCTTTACTTTCTTCAATTGCATAGTCAAGATTTGTCTGAGCTCTAAAGGTCTCTTAGATCCATTAATTTCCACTTGATTTCCTCGGTCATCCAAACATATAACAACTTTGTCTTCACAGTTTACTAGAGACTTATGTTCAGTTAACCAGTTGATTCCCAGAATTACATCATAAGACCCTAAAGGTGCTACATACAGATTAACTTGCATATGAAAACTTGGAAGCTCTAATGCATTGCATGTTAGACATGAGTCTACTCTCTTCTCTGCTCTATTGCCATATTGTACCATCCAAGAGTTTTCCATATGCCCAGGTCTAATAGATAACTTAGATACTACTCTAGGTTCTACAAAACATTTTGTGGCACCAGTATTAATCAAACGAGAAACAAGTAGTCCATAGAACTTACCTTGAAACTGTATAAGTGTTGCTTGAAAGTCAGCTTGTCGACTGTCCATTGTGGCATGTATCTGATGTTGAGGTGCTCCTTGCTAATTTCTGTTTCCTCTTCCCATTGATCTTGGGGACATGAATTAGCATAATGTTCTCCACAAACATAGCATCCACTCTTAGGTGCTTTCGGTCCTTTAGTCCTTTCCCGCTGGTTGTTGTTTTGGTTGTTATAGCCACCTCTTTTGTTTCCTCCCTGCTAGTTTCCACCATTTCCATTCTGAGAGTTATTACCTCTCTTCAAATCTTGATCTGTTGATTGTCATTAAAATGATTGTTATTCTGATTGTAATTCTGTTCGTTATTTTGAGGTCTCTTATTAGCAAACTTTGCATCTCTTTGCTTATGGTTGTTGTCATATTTTGCCCCCCTCCAAAATATTCCCATACCCCTCTTTCTATCAAAGAAATCCGATTAGAGAAAGCCTAAATAGAAAGAGGAAAAGCTTAAATTCTTCAAAAACCCATGCTATGCCTTGCCAAAAATTCCAAAATCTTGTCTAGAGAATCTTTGCAGAAAACCCAGAAAAACCCAAAAATCTTTTGTCTTCAAGTGCCTTCCATCGCAGAGATTTCTTAGTTTTATAGTTAGCCATTTTTCATGTATATGATGATGACGTCATCCTGGTGTTGGGTTTTTCTGTCATTTGGTCGACTTGTATCTCAGATACTTTTTTCCTTGTATCTTGGTCATGTACAATGTTTTACTGTACATCAGGTTCTTTGTATGTATATTCGCGTTGTATGTTTGCGCATACAAAGGGCAGATATAAGGTAATATACAAGGAAACATACAAGAGATTATGCAAAACATGAGGTCCGCTTTTGTATATCGGGCGATTGTATCTCATATACAATCGCATATACAAGTCAATATGCAAGAGCAAGATGCAAAGGGAATATACAAGGCAGGATACAAAGGCAAATGTGCATCAGGTTACAATTGTAGATGCAATGCAAAGATACAGGGGAAGATACAAATGGTGGGGTCCACCTATTGTATGTATATGCGATTGTATCTTTGCACATACAATCTCATATACAAAGGCAATATGCAATCCTGAGATACAATCCCGGACCTGAAAGAATGTGCAATTTGGTTTATAAAGGCAGATGCAATTATATGCATCTTTGTATGTATGTTTGCATTGTATGTTTGCAGATGCAAAGGGCAGATACAAGGTCAAATGAAATGTTTGTATGAACAAGTGATTGTATGCAGTTTTGTTTGTATATTCGCATTGTATATGCGATATACAAAGGCAATATACAAGGAAATACATATAATCTGGACGTGACTGAAGAATCAAATGTGGCGGATAATCATTTGGCGTCCGTAGTTGTATATTGCATATACAAGGTCCAAAAAAGGTGCAACATACAAAAAGAAAAGATACAAGGCCGGACCTATTCCAAAGTTTCATTCTGGTTGATAATCTTTTGAGTCCCACATTGTATGTACATGCGATTATATCTCATATACAATTGCGATGTACAAGGCGACATACAAGAGATTTCGGCGAGACAATATGTATCGGCGACTTAGTTTGTGGTCTTTCCGACGGCCGATAAGGAAGATGTAGTTTTTCAGCAATGGGTCTCAGGTTCAGCTCAGCGACCAATGGAGTGATGACACGTGGCAGGGGCGGAAGATGCAAAAGGCGATGCAAAAGAGTAAAGGTCCGCTTTTGTATGTTGTCCATTGTATTGTATATACAATTGCACATAGAAAAGCATATGCAAAGGCAGATTCAAAGGGTCATTCAGATGGCGATTCAAGTCGCATATGCAAAGCGATATACAAGTGCAGGGTATAGTTGACCAAAACTTTGACCATGGATATCTCCCTCATTCTGGCGAATTTCAACATGCTTCAAAAGGCAAAAGTGCTTTTTTTGCCTCCTCTTTCGTCTGGCGGGCTTTAAGGAGGATATTTTCACTTTCAAAATTTGATGCAAATCTGCAGGCTCGATCGACTAGGCGTTTCAGTGACCAATTTGGCATATGCAGATGCAGATATTTGTGGCATTTATGGGTGCAGGTCGATGATTCAGTAGCTCACATTGAAGATTCAAAATATCTTCCACCTGCCCTGTTCCAGATATTTGATTCAATAATTTCTTGCAGGTGGACGTCCCTTCTGGCGATGATATTTTCTAACGGGCCTATGTGATAGCAGTTTCTGGAATTAATAGTACCCGACTTAGGTCAATTGTAAAATACTATATATGCAAAATCATGAGTTGTAAAACGGGTTGGAAGTTGGAATATTTAGTAACCTATACTTCTGATTCCAAATAGAGCATTCCTCTATTGTAACCTTGCCTTCTTATTGAATATATGCAAGTTATTTGACCTCTTTTACTAATTTTTAGTTTAGTGTGAATTTGCATATGATTGTCTGTGAATGTTTTTGTTCCTCTCAACCATTTTTTTTCTCACCTCTGCTACAATCATCTGAATCTGTGTATATCTACTTGCTGTATCTAGTTGTATTGTGCATTTTTCTCAGTTCTGTGAGGGTTCTTATACTAAATCTGGTGTATCACCCCTTTCATTCTAGTTTCCTTCTAACCCTTTTCCCCAGCAAGCATTAGCACTAGGTTTAGATATTTTCCTCTAAGCATTAGGATCAGAGGTAGGAAGTCAGCCTACTTCGGAGGTCTGATCTCAGTTCGTAAGGTCCCACACTTTGAGATCATTCCCATGTTTCTCTAGATTGCCAAGTTTTATAACTCAGCAAGGGTGCAAATCTGGGTGATAACAATGGTAACTGGCTACTTGTTGCAGCTTCTGCTCTTGTTTAATTGCTTTCTCAAAAACTGCATCCATAGTGAGTGGATCATGAATGTCTACCTCTGCTCCAATCTAGGGCCTTAAGCCTAATATAAACTTCTTGATTCAAAATCTCTCGTCCGTCTGGTACTGTGGAACATACTTAAGTAGATGTGAGAACCTCTCCCAATATCTGGTTATAGACATTCCTCCTTGAACCAAATTTTGACCCTTTGTCATCTTCTTGTCGAAGAAGAGTTGTGGTAACCATCTTTTCCTAAAAAGTTGTAGGAAAATTTCCCAAGTTATTTCACCAAGTAACAATTTCTTATGACTTCTCATTGTCCCACCATGTTGCTGCTTCACCAGTCAACTGATATGATCCCCACATTGCCTTTGTGTGATCAAAAAGATTTTAGAGCTCAAAGTATTTCTCCATTTCTATGATCCATGCCTCAGCTCCATCTCCTTGTCTTTCCATCAAATTTGGGCAGTGAGACCTTCTTGAGGTCTTTTCCCAACTCCTTTGCAATCCTTACTCAATTGTTAGTATTAACTCCAAACTTAGGAACTTGGACTTCTATCCTCAGGTTCTCATTCTGTGCCTCAGCCCTTGGGTTTTCATTAGCATTTTGCTCTCTATGATTCCCTCTGATCTCTTGCTCAAGAGAATTCATCCTCATATCATGTTGGGTCAATAGAGCAAGACTACAGTCCAATCTTCCATCTTGATCATTATTAGCATCTCCATGATTTCTTGCATTTTTACCATTACTTGCACCTCCACGGTTCCTTCTATTTTGACCACTTACTGATCCTTCACTACAATTAGTGTTTCTAGTATTCATGATGAATAATCTGCATCAAGTTCACAACTTAGCATAATAGTCCCAAAAAGAGGCCCTGGCATTCAACCTAGAGCTCTAATACCAAATGCAAAGTACTCAAACCATCACAAAAGATACATAAAGTAAATAATCCACTTAATTACAACATCTCAAGTAAAAGATAAATCTCATAAATATGAATCAATAAAAGTCATTAAATCTTAAAATCATGTGCTTAATCCAGGTGGTAACATTATAAAATAATATACAAAGACCAATGGCTTTCATGCCATAATACATCCAATACAAGTTACAATAAACATGTACAATAAATATAATAAATCAAACAACTCTCCAATCAACACGAACCCACATGGTTCTCCTGTGAGCTGAGAGACGGCAACATGACTCAAGCGCTTTTCTACCCAACCATGAAGCAATTACACTTCCTTGAATCCCTTCATAACACGAAGGAAACCTAACCCTGCATGGAATGTCTAGCTACCTGGAAACAACTAGTAGGAGGGAAAACTCGATGCAACCTAATGTCTAATGTGCAATTCTAAATAATGAAATGTAGATTGTCTCACAATAGGATGTGGCAGAGATATATATCAATAAAGTTTTCTAGACAAAATATTCATCTTTTTCAATGACTGCTCATTTAGATCTAAACATTTGAAAAATAGTTACAGTTTCAATTCCCGAAAAGAGGAAAAACCATCTCTGATAATCCACATTCTTTCTTTTCACAATAAATAAATAAATAGATAACCTGTATTCGCCTATATACCTTCTCTAATTCCCTTTCCAAAGCATCAATCATAAAACACACATTTCAAGCAAGAAATTCAACATTTGATCATACATATTGCATTTATAAGGCTATTAAATTGAGTTTATTTCCTAGTCCATCTTTTGTTTAAATATTCATAAAGTAATAAGTTTTCTATGTCCTTCAACAACCTTACTGTCACAACTATTCAACATGAACTGTGACAGGAAGTTAAAAATAAAGCCACAGAACGCACAAAAAGACTTACTGTCACTCTAACAACAGTAACTAAATATAACTGAAACAACATTAAAATAGAGAAAAGACAACTACAACAGGATCTCTTAATACAACATTACAAGACTGCTACAGGAACCTTGTATCTTAGATTACAAGATTTTTATAGTTCAAATTATAGAAACCCATTTTAAGAGGATTTATATAGAATTTAAATGACAGCGGCAGGAACCTTAACTGCATAAAGTAAAATAAGAGACGGTGATAGTAACAACTACAAGAAAAGTAAACAGGTCTGTAAGGCCAATACCATCCTATTACAGTGAAAAGAAGAAAAAATAGCTTCAAGGTTCTAAGGCTGATATAGATTTAATTAACAACGACCAGAAATTTAGTTATGGTTTCAGTTGGTTGAGACAACGTCCAAGGAAGGGGCTGATCTACTTGGCATGATATCAAGAAAACAAGAATAGCAGAGGCAAGAATAAGAACGACAGCAAGATACCAAAAAAATAGGCCGCTCAACTTTCATAATTCGCTTGGCAGAGTTAAAATGAATGGCTAAGGAGGTTGGTGACGGTGGACTTTGGAAAGCGCAGGGTTGAGTAAATAATCAACAGTCAAAAGGTAGTTGTTCCACAAGCTATAGAATAGAAGGTCAAGCAAAATAAAGAGGCCAAACACCCATAACAAAAGATCGATCACAAGACAAAGCAGAGGGAGAACAACATATACAGAGGGTCGATTCCCAACGGCAAGAAGGATAGACGTAGACCATAAACAAGAACATTTCATTGGCCATAATAACTATGGTTTTAACATTCATAAACAATCATTATTTATTGCAAACATAACAAGGAAAATACCCAATTTTCTGAGCTGAACCGGATGATCGATTCTGCCTTTGTCACTGACCACTTCTTCCTTTCTGATTGCTGCCCTTCATTGCTTCCTTTCACTCCAATTAAATCTTTTCCTGTTGTTCTTTTTTTTTTCTCAGAAAATAATAATCGTCGGTATCTTTTTTCTTTGTCCTCCCTCTTTTTTATTCTTTTTGCTCTCCTAATCTTGGCGTCCCATTTTTAGGTTTTCGACTGCTTTTTAATAACTGAAGATTACCTCTGTTTTGCATGAGATTTTCTTTTTCAAAGCTCATGATTTTTTTTTGAAATAGAATAAAATAACTTATTTTATATTTTGTCACTTGCATGACATTAACTATATATATTTCTATCATTTGCATGACCGTTAATTCTTTTAATTAGATTCTAAATATAATAATGATATTATTAAGGCAATTTATCTATTTTTAATAAAACACAATCACTCAAAACAACTAAAGAAGTATTTGAAATAATAATAATAATATATATGTATTGTAAATTAAACATAATTGCTTTAAGTCTCAATTAGGTATTATTTTTTCAAACAATAATATTTATATAAAAAGGAAAACATTTATTGTTATTTATTAGTAAATAATATAAAATACACTATTTTAAATATAAATCACAAGAACATTAATATTTATGACTGAATCATGCATTCAAAAAGACTTTCTATAGCAATTAAAACTCATTACTTTTCTAAGTATTAAACATAAATCACATTCATTATCCATACAACAATGCATATTAAAGACATAAAATGCAATATGAAACTATGTGAGTGTGTGAGTGCATCAGGGTTATCCATCCCAAACAGTTCTTGCCAAGTAGCTAGAACATCTCTACCTCAACCATGTTCTTGTCTTCGACGAGTACCTGCATTCATTCGCACTCAACTCGACATCAATAGGTTAGTTCCCCAAAACATAGCTGAAGCAAAACATTATAATATCATCGATAATATTTAATATTAAATCAACTTTCCAATTCATGTAAATATAACATTACGATAATTACCTTCACACGTGAAATTTACTCAAAGTAAAACAATCATCATAAATGTTCACTCATCTAGAATAATTAGATAGTCCATAAAACGAGATGTGACAAGAGAGGCCTTCCTAAACATGCTTGTGTTTTGCAAATCCGGGTCAAGGGTGCTTAGAATGATAGGATGTGGCCTAGGGTTGTGTAGGTGGTCATTTTAGGTCTGCTTTTTTTGGTTTCTTTGCTGCAACCTCTTTGTACAGGGTTTATGATCCCTTCAAAACCATCTTTGTGGTGGTAGTGTGACTACAGTGATGTAAAAGGTTTCAGGTCCTTTCAAAACCTACTTGTATGTGGTCTCATTGTGGGTTAGTTGTGCTCTCACTAGAATTTTGCTTGTTGTTCAGGGTTTCTAGGACCCCTTCAAAACCTATTTTTTACCTCTTTAATAAATAACAAACAAACAAATCTAAAATAAAATAAGAGGAGCTCTACAACTTGTTCGAGGGTTTGGTATCCCTCAATGGGCAAGTTGTAAGGCTTTCCTCCTGGATTGAAAATCGGTCTTCCTGTTTCTTTATTTTCTACAAGATTCGTAGATTTCATTGTTTTCCTTCTGATACATTGGTTTTACTTTGTTTAATAATGCCCTAGATATTCTTTTTTGTTTGCTATAGTTCCCTACCTAAGTCCATATTTTTTGAATTTAAATTTAGTAGGAATCCCGCCTGTTTGGGTTGAGAGTCTCCGTGCTTTCGTGACATATGCTCGTTGGAGTTTGTGTAGTACTCCTCTGGCTGAGGCTTTTCCTCCTCAGCCAAGTGTATTAATGGAGGCATCAAAAGGAGTTATTGGGTGTCCAAAATGCCGCCTCTCTGCCTGAAGATGCATGCTTCCAGGTGTGAGACGAAGGAGAAGAAGAATATGGAGGTAGTGGTGGTAGTAGTTTCAGGGTCGAAGGGAAGAACGGAGGAGTCAAAAAAGGTAAGGCTTCTCTTTTGCCGAGGAAATTGATGCTACATCCTAATTTGGGTATGCAAAAGGCTATTAAAGATGAGGAAAACAGATTGAAAAATGTTGCTCTATTTTTTGTATGTTTAGATCTAGAAAAGTTGCCTGCAAGGAGATTTTTTTTCAATTGGCTCAATACTGTGTGGGGAAAAAAGATGGGTGTTCATGTTTCATTTTGTAGGATGGTTTCAAAAGGCATCTTTGTTATTTTCTTAAAAAATCACTTGATGCAGAAAAGAGCATTAGAAAGAGACATTTGGAATGTTGGGAGATCATTTTTCAAGGTCTTCCCGTGGAGCCCTGAGGCCTCGCCTCAAGATATTAAGTTTTTCTCAGTCCCAAGATAGTTATTAATTAGATATATTCCTGTCCAACTATGGGCTTTTTTGCCTAATCTGTTAGATTCCTTGGGCAAGATTTTAAAAGTGGAGGATCCAATGATCTCCTTGCCTCATCTAGATGCAAGGGTATTGGTTTCTTTAAAGCTTGGGGTTGTTATTCTAGAAGTTTTACAAGTTAGCCTCGGGGAAAATTGGTTGAATGTGCTCTTGTAGGTTTGGGGGACTTAACGCATGTTTTCTCTACAAATTGGATAGTCATAAAAAAATATTATCTAATGATAAAATTAAGAAATGCTGGCAATCGTGTTGAGCCAGAGGTCTCTGTTAAAATTGCTTTGGGCTCAATGGGGAGGGGACAAAGAAGTGCCCTGGAGCCTAGGAGAGAAGTTGTTATTCCTCTGATCTATGAGTCAAGTCTTGGATCCCTACCCGTTCAGTCTAATGTCGGGCCTTTGGATGGTGCTCTTAAAGAGGTGCGTAACAGTCTAGAGAAGCTAGTACTTGATGATCTCCCTTCTTGTGAGGATGCCTCGGGCTCCTCCCCAATGGCAGAGATGGCTCCTAGCTCTTCTCCCTTTATTGATAGACCTAAGCTTGTCTTTGGTGGTTCGGGAATTGATAATCCTGTAACTCTTGTTTCTGAGACTCCGGTCTCTCCAAGGATGGAGCCTGTATTGGATTCCTTAAAATTGTTTCTCCTCTCTCTGAGAAGGATAGAGAGATCTGGGACTCATTCTTGAATGGATCTCATGACCCAGTCTCTAGAAGTCTTGATGTGACTAATTCTATTCAAAAATATGGTCCTATATCATATTCAAATAATGAGGGTGACCCTTTTGCTATGGCACCCACAAAAAAAAATGCTCAACAATTAGCTCTGATGAAAATGAGAGAGAATATGTTGACGAGGAGAATGGAAAAAGTTATGGAAGACTGTGGCTTCCCTATTTAGTTTAGACCACCAGACCTTTCAAAGGTTAACAATGAAGCCCCCATTGAAGGCACTGAGGATGAGAAGGATGATTTGCAAAATAGAGAAGAGGTTTTTAAAAATAAAGAGGGAAGAAAAAAAGGAAGTATGTTAGGAGAAAATTGAGTGAAGGGAAAAGGGTGAAGGGAGGGAAACTCCCCAAATGTTTTGATAATTTGGGAGTTTCTAAAGAAAAGACTCATTGAGAATTCTATTTTCTGTTCCATGAAATGCTTCAGTTGGAATGTGCGGGGTTTAGAATCCCCAGATAGGAAGAACATTGTCAGGGATTTTGTCAATAAGCATAGAAACATGGACTTTCTAATGCTCCAGGAAGTTCAAGCTACAGGGTTTCTGTTGGATAATGTTCTAAGATTCATCTGGAAAGATTCGATAAAATTATATACTAAGCATGAGAAGGGTAAAGGAGGTGCTGCATTGCTCATCAAGAATGAATGGGGACAATTCATTACTCAGTCTGGGTTCTCCCCATGTAATAGATGTGCATGGGTAACTTTTGATAGACAAGGTATGAAATTTGGTCTTTGTTCCTTGTATGCTTTTAATGATCACAGAGAGAGAGGTGTCCTTTGGGATTGGTTAACTAATCACCTTCCCAAGATCCCATAGATCTTCGCTAGGGATTTCAATATGGTTGAACTTAATGAGGATAAAATTGGTGGGAAGATAGCGGAATGGAAAGGAAATGAATTTTTTTTGGATAAGATTCAAAAAGTCTCTCAAGTTAATGGACCCTTTAGAAGGAAGCAAGTGTAGAAGTAATGGGATTTGGTATACACGGTGCAATGCCCAGACAAGTAACAAAAGGATATACAGTAGATTAGACAGAATGTATGTTAATAAAGAGTTTTTTTAGTTTAACTTTCCTCGGGATGATAATGTAGTTAAAGTTACCCTGAGTTCATTATCAGATCACCATCCCATATCTGCAGATATTCTCTTTATTAATCATGATTCTGCCTCTAATCCAAAGTCTAAAAATTATTTTAATCTTAACGTTTAACTTCTGGAAAATGAGGATTGTAAGATGGGCATTATTAGCTTAAGGAATATTTTAAAAGTCACCTTTGAAAACTCTAATGCCATCGGGTACTAGGAAGAACTTGTTAAATCTTGTCAAGATTTGTTCAAAATATGTGGAAAGAAGTTTTCTATGGACAGAAGAAGGGAGGAAAAGGAGCTTCAGGTTGAGTTTTTGGACATTGAGAGAAGGCTACCTATTTCTCCTTTTGATGATGACTCGGTTGCTCAGCTGGGGGTAACTAAGAATAGGCTTAGGAGTTTTGAAACCCACAGGGCACAAGGAGCTAAAAATAGAGCCTGGATGAACTGGACCAAAGATGTGCACAGGGGCTCTAGTACTTCTTTGATCTATTGAGATGTAAGTTCAAGCAAGAACATATAGAATCTATCACTGAAAATGGTACCACTTACACTGATTTGAATGATATTAAGGAACTCTGTAGAGAATTCTATGAAAATCTTTTCAAGGCAGAAGATGGGAAGGTTGAGTGTGCTGAAGCTCAAAAATTATGTACCCTTATCTGTCGGAGGAAGGTGGATGAGTAAATAGCTGAGAAATTGAAACACGAAATTTCTAAGGATGAAATTAAAAATGCCATTCTTTCAATGAGTAATTGTAAGTCTCCAGGGATAGATGGGCTTTTTGTTGAATTTTATAAAACTAATATTGACTAGGTGGTGGATGATCTTTTTGAGGTATATCATGAGGCTATAAGGGTTGACACTTTGGGAAAGGAAATCAATAGAGGCCTTATTAAACTACTTCCCAAAGGGGGTGATAAGTCTAATTTGCAGAACTGGAGACCTATTTCCCTTCTTAATGTCTCTATAAAATCATAGCTAAAGTTTTAGCAAGAAGACTGATACATATTTTACCTTCCATAATTAATGTGACTCAAACTAGTTTCATCAAGGGAAGATACATTCTAGAAAACTTGCTGACCAGTTGGGAAGCACTTCATTGGGCTAAGGAATCGGGTCAGAATGTTGGTATTCTCTTGCTGGACTTTGAGAAGGCATATGATAGAGTGGAATGGTCATTTTAAATGTTCTTAAGGCTTTTGGTTTTCCACAGAAATTTAGGAGAATGGTTGAGATGTTTTTTAGAGATGCTTCTGCTCAAATTGAAATTAATGGATCTCCTACCTCTTCCTTCTCAATGGGGAGATCCATTAGGAAAGGCTGCCCCTTGGCCCCTGCCCTTTTTGTGATTGCTTCATAAGCTTTGTTTTACATGTTGAGAACAGACAAAATCCCTGGTAGCATTAAAGGAATTGAACTTCCTAATGGCAACTCACTCTTAAACATGCAATTTGCAAATGATACTGCCTTATATCTTGTCTTGGAAAAAGAAAACTTAGAGAACTCAAAGATCAGACTGAACAGATTTTGTAGTGCCTTTGGTGCTAAGGTTTCTTTCAATAAATCTATTCTTCTAGGTTGGTCTGACTCTCCCCCTGAATAGATTGGTGAGGGGTAATGGAAATGGGGAGGCCCTAAAAAGTTGGTTAGATTTCTAGGGATTCCTTTTGCCATTGATCCCTCTCTAAAGCACATGTGGGATTAGTTGTTTGCCAAAATTAATGTCAAGCTTAAAAATTGGAATAGGCAAGTGTTGTCTCTGGCTGGGAGATTTTAGGTTTGTCAAAAGATTTTATCTGCATATACTATTTTTTATGCTTCCATGTGGTTATTCTCAAATGTGCAAATTGAAAGTATCCAAAAAGTGATTAGGTGTTTTCTCTGGTCAGATGCTAATGGTAAGAATAAGAAACATTTTGTGAACTAGAAATGGTGTTGTGTCAGCAGAGATTTTGGGGATTTGGCTTGAAGGACCTAAGACTTCAAGGCATGGATTTGGTGGAAAAATGGATCATTAGAACCCTAGAGGGCGATGAGCCATGGAAAGTCCTTGTTAGGAACAATATCAAGTTAGCTTGCCCTAGGAGGGCTCAGAGCTGGTGTAAGTTGCATCCTTATGATTGTCTTTTTAGGGACTTCAAGGTGAAACCTTTTGGGTTGGTGGTCTTTGGATCCATCTGGAAGGCTTGGGAGGTTGTTAGAAGCCTAATCTCTTATTCTAAGGTGAATAGCCCTTTGAAGCATTAGGGAGGGCACTATTCTGTTTGGTGGAATTTGAAGTATAAAAATAAACCCTTGGCATTGATCCAAGGTTGTTCAGGCCTGAAATGGCATAGACTGGGCATGTCAGCCCTTCTTTGTTAATGACATTAAAAGTTGGGATAGTCTAAGAGGAGAATTTGGGTTGAGAGATAGTCAAAAGAGGAACTAGTCAGTTGTGCTTACAGCTTTTTCAAGTAATCCTGTTCAACCCAAAATGCTAAGTGAGGAGGATTGGTCGGAAAAGTTGTGTTGGAAAGATGAAACTAATGTGAAAGATTGTGAATCCAAAAGGATTTATAATTTGCTTACAAACACAGATGAGATATACGAGCATTGTGTCAAAGCATGGAATTTGAATGTTAATGTCAGGGATCTAGTTGTTGTCTTTAGGTATTTTTGGTCTAAACCCTTGGAACCCAAAAAGGGGTGTTTTAGATGGTTATTAATTTTGAAAAAGTTCCCTGTTGGTCATAATAGCCATGTCTGTACTATGTGTAATGTATTTAAAACTTGTGAACATATCTTCTTTGAATGTCCTTTTGCTTCTCAGGTTTGGAGCCTATTCATGGGTAACGTGTCAAATTGGTCATTGAGTGATGTTAAATGCAAGTTGGAAGTTTTATTTGGCTCTATTTCATGGTTTAATGCTAGAACTAATGCTTTTTGGCTCTCTTTAACAACTAAAATTTTATGGATTTTATGGAGGAAAAGAAACAAGGACCATTTTCAAGGTAGGAGAAGAAGTCTTACTGAGTCTGATTTAAGACTCACACTTACTGATTTCTTTATACAAGTAGTGCTTTCATTAGACATCTAGTTTGAGAGCTTTCTAAAGTTTACTGAGCAAGGATCTACTGGGATTCGCAAAAAAGATTCCAAGCAATTAGATGAGAGAACACTGGGTCTAGGTAAGGCTTACCAGACTTTTAAGATAAAGCTGCATGATCTACAGAATAGGTACAGAGCTCTTCATATCACTGAGTCTGGGATTGTTGGCATGCTTCAAAGATCAGAAGGTGTCCCTTAAGAAATTTTTAAGTCTCCTAACATGCAGTTGGAAAGTTCACATGAGGACTCTCCTAGCGAGTCTAATATCTTGAATGACAAGGTTGATGGTGGAAATACAGACTTTGAAAGCTACGAATCAGATCCAATGTTGGTGGATGCTATTTCAGAGGCTTCCTATGAAGTGCAGAGTTCTGATCAATTTACAGAATGATATCTTTTGACAGAGCTGGTTTAGCTACAGATACAATCCTTATATCTTTTTGCAAAATAGCTATTTATTGTATGAAATAGTATAACTATGGAGATTTTGTAAAGGTGGTTCCCTTGGCCACAATGATTGTACCCAAACTTCTACATTTTTGGTAATATGATTGAACTATCTTTAATCCAAAAAAAATAAAATAAAAGAAACTCCACACCTGGGATAATGAAAAATCCAAGATGTAGAATTTGTTGTTGCCAATGGTAAATTCATCCTTAGGGACCCAATTGCTCAATATCCTTTCTCTTCTCAAATTTGGACACTTTTTCTAATGAAAAGAAGGTATTAAACCAAATATAAAGAATGATGGAACATAAAATAAAGGGGCTACTACTATTTGTGACTAATTTTAAAGATTTGAAGCTAATAAAAAATGGAGAATTGATAACCCTAGAGCTTGTGTGTAATTTGTATTGTAGGAAGGATAAAAAACACTTAGACTCTTGATATAGTCCTCCCAAAAATAGCTTAGACCTATTGTTATGTGTAAATGATGAAAGGATAGAGCAAGAAGTTTTGAAAGAGAAAGACTCAAAAGACCCTTGAAAAACCTTTTTTCAATCTATTAATAACACATGATCCATAATTAGTGAAGGAAACTGGAGGTTTTCAAAGCTAGGTGTGTTTAACTACAAATAGATCAAGAGTTCATAGGCCAAAATTTGTCCAAAAATTGACACCACAAAATTTGTGTGGTAAAAAAAATAAGTAGAATCATTGGTTTTACTAGTAATAGAATTATTGGGGTGGTCAAGAATTGTCAAGGCATTTCTAGGTTTGGCAAAGGGAGTGTTTTGATAAAAAAAAAAGGTGATCTATGAATTGATAGCTAAAATGGAAAATTTTAATGAATGACAAGGTACAAACACTTGGTAAAGGGCTAATAAACATAAAATAAAAGGTGAGATATTTCCTATGGATTTACTTAGCACTTCCATCAGGTTAGGATTTATTGAGAGCCTATTCATGCCATGTGGGTCATGTGCTAGACCACCAGATCATCACCGAACTTGTTATGTATGCCTGTCTATTTTTAGGAAATTATAGAAACAAGATGGCAACATTGATATTCTACTTGTGTAAAGAGTCATGGATAAATATTGTTCATTAAGTTGATTATAAAGAGTTGTTTGTAGTATATTTTCAGGGAATTTTGACTTTTTTCCTCAATATTTATTCTCCCAAATCATTCTCCCATGTTAATTTTTTCTCATTTGATATACCTTTTCCACTTTGGTTGTTATTCATGAGCTTATAAACATCACTTAAATAAAATTAAACTTTGTCTACAAAGGATCCTACTTTTGAGAACTAGTAAATGGTTTTGTATAGTTTTGAGTTCCCTTCTCTTCCCCCTACACAATTTTTTCTTGTGCTTGTATGTGTTTTAATAAAATTGAGAAGCTCCTAGATAAATTCAAATTTATATTCTCTCTCTCCCCATTTGAGTGATGTCATCCTAAGTTCTTGTTCCTCTCTATATCTTATGCCTAATAATAGTGAATTGGTCTTTGAGTTAGCATTAATTTTAAAGAAGATTTTGAATTCTCTATTTACCCTAATAGTCCAATGTCCCTAAAAAGAGAAAGCAATTATCCCCAAATTTTTAACCTTATTTGTGAAAAAATTGGAACACCCTTTAAAATTTTCAAGGGATAATACTTAGTTCTTTTTATGTCCATTACCTTAGGCTTTTCTAGGTATTTATGTTCAACATGTCTATTTTCTTTTCAATCCACTAGAAGTTTATAAAATAAAAAGCATGTGGGATACAAAATAATTGAGAGCTTGGTATGATTAGAACTGGGGGCATGATTGAGAAAGGATTGAAAGATTTTTTTTAGAATTCTTATGATCCCTTGATGTTAAATTATCTAAATATGATATTTTTAAGAAACACAACATTTTATGTATGGTGTATATACAACAAAAGAAAGAGTGGTTGAATGAATATTAGTTGTTTATGTACATTAATTGAATTCTTTTCATTAATGAAATGATGCATAACATATGCATATTATTTCAAATGGTCATGGATAGTGTGTCAAAAGTATTTTGCTAGCACAAAAAGGTGAATTTTAGCAAGCGAGAAAAGACCATTAGTTCATCATAGCTTATGATAAATATGAAATTAGTCTTGGAAAACTTGAAAGATGGATTGAACTGGTTGTTTCTCATTTCTAAGGTTACATTTTACCCCTACAAATTTCCAAAATTTGTGTGAAGTATTTTGTGCTTTAACATATTGGAAAACTTTAGATGCTAGTAATTTACTCAATAAGGCAATGGTATGGGGAAAATTCTTTTGGTGGGGTATGACAACTATAATAAGGAATAAAGTCACAATCATATATCACACAAGGGGGAAAATGAATTTTTCTTGTGTTTATAGAGACAGTAACTCACCTACACAATGTCTTAGTAATAGGACATCATTTATATGGCCAAATCCATCTGCTCTCATCTACCATGTGTTCATGTCACTTATCAGTTAGTCTTGTTGTACGTAATTTTTGAGGAAAACCTACAAATTCTCATTTAAAAATGATTAAGTTAATTCAAATTAGGTAAATTGAGGTTTCTAGCACCTTTGCACAAATGAAAATATGTATAAAACCTCCCAATTCCCTCTCTTCCTCATAAATTGGGGAAATTGGGGTTTCTTGCATCTCTTACACAAATGTAGAATTGGATGTAACCTCTAGTTTCTCAATTTCCATCACAATTTCACCTCTTCCATAAATGTAGAAGTGTACACAACATCACACTCGTCATTTTCCCTCAAACTAGGAAAATTTTATTTTTCTTGCATAATGTGAAAGTGCATAGGACCTCCCATTTTCTAATTTCCTTCATAAATTTCAAAACCCATGTGCATTTTTATGAGAATACAAGACAAGTTGAAAAATAGGAGCTTAGTTTTCTCGGGTATGAAAATTGGTGGACATTTGAGCATCACCAACATTGTCGTAGAAAAAATAATGTTTTGAACATAAATTTTAAATCCAACATCCATTTTTTAGGTTCATGAGAAGCATTGAAAACACTTTCCATCAAGTTTTTAATCATATGCAATTAAAATTTTTTAGAGGTTGACGTGTTCAAGTATATCATGTAATATGATCATTATAAAATTATTTTTGATATTGGCAAAAAAAGGGTTTTCAAAGGACCTGAACCCTTTAACAAAGAAAAAACCATAAGGTGAGAGGAACAAGTTCTATGAGAAATGGAACCACCAAAATCACCAAAAAAGGATTATACAAGGCCAAAGCAACAATTCCCAAGAGAGTCTCTCTACAAAACAACTATAGCCAAGTTGTTGCAAAAGAACAACATCCAAAGGATAAACAACCTACACAATTCCTGACCACATCCTTGCAATTTGTACACCCTTAGCCTAAGTATGAGAATCTAAAATAGAATTAGGAAGGCCTTTTTTCCTTCTTTAAACAATCGTCCAAGAAACACCATTATCTAAATCTTTAGACCGAGGAGAAAGAAGAGGGGAATCGTCTATTGTCACCTCAACCGGAGTCACTTCTCTCAAAGAGGAAGAATGTCTAGCCAAAGATGTCAAATGCTACATAGAATTTGTAGGCTGAGAATGAGCAAGCCCCTCCCCCCCCCACAATTTTTTGAGAGGGCAAAGGGAGTCATTGAAGAAGCTACTAGAACTGGGATTGAATAACTCATAGCAAGGATCAAGGATAACACTGAAGCCACCCTCATCCTAGGGGGAGCCACCATAGAAGGAGCCTCCAAGGACACATCAAGATCCACTGCTAGGGGAATAGGACTAGAAGGCTCATCATCTTGAGAGTTTGAATCAACAAAATCACCAAGAGTCAAATGGTTAGGGAGGGCATTCTACCACCACATAGTTGAACCTACATTCTTACGTTGAGAACAAGAATAATTAGAGGCAAGATGGCCAGTGGTGAAGCATCATCTTCAATAAAAAGGAATACCCTCATAATCAAGCGGATGAGTACACAACCTATTCTCCACCATTAGGATGATATCTATAGGAAGAGCCTTAGAGATGTCGATGTCCACTAGAAGATGGGCAAATTTAGTGTGATCAATATTAGAAGTGGTAGAATCCACCTTCAAAAATCAACCAATAGCATTGCCAATATCCTAAAATAGAAGTCTTCCCAGAATTAGAGAATTAGAGAAAGAGATTAGTCAATCTAACCCAAACAAGCATAATATCTAATGGTCTTGTGAGAGGGTTGAAAGAGGGAAACCATGGATTGAGTGAGAGGGAATACTCACCCCACATCCAAGATCTACCCTCTAGCACCACCTCCTTATCTTTAGAAGATTGAACTTGCTTGCTATAAATAAACACCTAGCAGAAGGAAATAGCTTGATTTTTCCCTTAGTGATAGGCCTTTGAAGGAGATTGATTGTCATTGATGTCAAAAGGTGTTGAATTGATGATGCAAAGTTGTTATTAGATAAATATTCATATGATCACTCATGATTGATTGGATTATGTGTCAAGATGTGTTTATCTCATTTGATATTAGATGTTGGTCAGAACATCAGGAGGTCAATTCCTTGTGTTTTGTGTTTGATCTTCATGTTTATGATAAGATGCAAGGCAGAGAAGACACAAAGATTTTATATCATGAAGGTGTTGATCACCTTAGTGTTGGTAGTGGTTCTCATCATGTTGATATTCTTCATAATTCACTTAATAAGTTTCCTCATGCCAGAAGGTTGGTCTCACAGATTGATAGGATTGATGGTTGATTGCATATGGTATGCAGGATAATGATAGTGATGTGCCTTGTCTTCATATGGTGATGGAGTTGTTGTTAAAAGGAGTTGTAAAGGAGATCAAAGGGTTTTTTGTCTTCCATCATGGTGTGTCTCAATGGTTTGATGTTTGATACTCAGGATGATGCAAATTGATGATGCTTTCAGTTGTTGAATCATCTTGAAGTTGTTGATGTTTGGATGTGCTTCAGATATTCATGCAAATTATCCTCATGTCACTCAATATCAATGGTCATTCCTTTTTGAGTCCGTATGGTTTCATGTTCTCTTCATCTATCATGCTCTACTTAGGGTGGCACTTAATGCATGCTATATTTCAAGATGGATATGGCAGAGATCAGCATGTATATCTTCATGTTCATGAGTTGTATTGATGTCTCATTTCAGGTGTAATACATGTCTTCTATCATGTGTCATAGAAATGTTTAAATCTTCCTCTTGTTATGTTTTATGGTCCTCACAACATTCAGTTCTATCTTAGCAATGTTGCATGTAGCAAGGAGGTTATACTCTATTTGAAGTCTTATGTTTTATTCCTCAAGACCTAAGCTTGAATAAACCCTAGAAAAGCCTCTCAAACCTAGAATACTATCTATGTTTCAAAACCTTATGCTTACCTCTTCCTACCCATCATCTTGCAAAGTTACTTTTGTTTTAATTAGATGTTGACCTTCTGTTATAGGTCATCCACTTAAGTATGACCTGTTGAAGGGTCCTTAATACATATACTAACTGGGCCTCTTGATCTTTCAACCGATAGCATCGGTCTACATATATGTGCTTTGGGCGCTAAAATGAAATCGGTGGTCTTCATTTAAAATATGGTGAGCGCAAACTAGAAGATCAATGGTTATATTTCAAAATAAGACTTCCTCTTCTGAGTTCCTCCTTTGACATGCATGGGAACATCATAAATGTGTTGACTGCAGTTTAAAGGCTATTTTTAGCATTCTTTCAAGGTAGATTTTTTGTGGATTCAAAGGCACTATTTTTAAGAAGATTCCCTTCTATTTTTAAGACTACATCAGTCAGTCCCTCGTGGCCATTGAAGATTAAAAGTCATAGGCTTTATGACTGCAGGAGATGTGGCTTTTAAAGACTATTATTAGAAATTTCTAAAAAGGCAGGATGTTTGTGTTTTTAAAAGCATATTTTTTTAAGCAAAATTTTTTCTAATTTTAAGAGTTCATAGTGCTCTCGAAGCATTAAATGCTATAATGGAGAAGCTTTTTATTTTTTAATATGAAAGTTTTTTTTTGAGAAGTGATTATGGAAGCTTAAAAGTTTTTGTGGGGATCTCAATATATGTTAGAGAAAGATTATTCTTGCAGATTGAAGATTTAAGGAGGAGAGGAATACCAAAAGTTTTTTTGTTGATATTTTATTGCAGATGCTTTACAGGAATGATATATGATGCAGAAGATTTTTTTTTAAGGTGAATTTCAAATGGGAGAAGATGAACATATGTGTATTAGAGAAAAAGAAGAATTTGAATGATCTTGTAGAAAAGATGAATATGATTTTATTTTTGCAAGAAAATGGATTTATGCAAATAGGAGAAGAATGTGAAAAGACATTCTATTTTTTATTTAATGGTTTTGCAAGGGTATTGTAGATGGAATTGGTGTGTGAACCAATATGCAGTGATGAAGACACTTGTGTGAGATTCTTTTGAAGAGAAAATACAGATGAAACATGATATTTTGTTTGTAATTTGACAGATGTATGAGATCATGTTTTTGCAAGAATGAATAAAACACAGGTTGAAGACATTATGAAACAAACTTACAAATTGAACCATATCAAGTATGAAGACAATATGCAATTAATTGTGCAAAGATAATTTGAATCAAGTGAATTAATTTTGGCAGAGAATGAAATGCAGTATGATTGCAAAGAAAAATGCAGATTGAATTGAGTATGATTGCAAAGATATATCCAAATTCAGGGGCTTGTATTGAAACAGAAAAACCCTCTGTATTACTTGTATTGTTTTGAGATTGTATTATGTTGCCAGTGAGCTTTTATGTGCCAATGAGGCATGTATGGTCAGTGAGACCTCTTTGTAGCCAGTGAGGCTTGTATGGTCAGTGAGACCTGTTTGTAACTAGTGAGGTTCTTGATTAAGCTAGTGAAGCATTTCAGAGTGGTTTTTCTTCCCCTAGAGGGTTTTCCACTCATAAAAACCTGTGTCATGTCTTTTTCTTGTGGTTGATTATGTTGCACATATTTGATCATCTTTATTTAAGTTTTGCATATCATGATGAATATGTTCTTCAGTGAACTCCTTTGCACAACCCTTTTGAATCAAGTTTTGAAATGTTAAAAATTATACAACACTGATTCAGCCCCCCTCTCAATGTTGTATTATACTCCAACAAGTGGTATCAGAGCATAGGTTCCCTATAGAAGTCTAATCAGCTTGGGTAGGTCCTGTGTGTGGAGTACCATGGGTAAGTGCAAAAGAAATAGAGAAAAGAAAAATGTTGTCTCCTATTGATCAAATGGCATCATCTATATTAAACTCAGATGTTGATATACAATTAGTTGATAGAAATGTTTCTCAAGTTGAATTAGATATTAAATTGGAGAAAGAGTTTTCTGAAGTCTATTTCCTTGATGTGGTGTATTAGAATGTAAGTATATCTATCCTCTTTAGGGTATGGTGTTTGGATGTTAGTTGAGAATGGGTATTGTGTTTTCTCTCAATCACCTAATACTGCAAATAACAAAGAAGCTCTTGAATGTAATCATATGGCAAAGAAGGTTATTTTGTCTGGATTATCTAAAGATGTCTCTTGTAAATTTATGCATTGTGAAACATCTCAGGATGTGTGGAAGGAATTGACAAGAATCTATCAAGGTGATGATAAAGAAGAGGACAACTTGGTGTCTGAGAAGAGTGGCAATGATGGAAGTCATTCACATGAAGGAGATGAGGTCCAATTTGTTTCAGATGGAGGTAACATTATGAGTGATCATGATCAAGAATATGATGAACAAGAATGTGAGGTTGATATTGAAGGAGAGCTCATATGTGCTCTAAGTGAAATCAAGAAATACAAAAAGGAGAATCAGAGACTAGAGTTGTAGCTACAACACGAAAAAGAATTAAAAAACAAAGCACTTTCTGACCTTGAAGATGCTAGAAATCTGATTATAGATTTGAGGAATAAAGTAGGTGAATCAGATAAATTAATTATCAATCTAAAGATGGAGGTTGAGAAAGCTAAGGGAATAGCTGATATAAAAAAGTCTGAGTTGGAAGCTAAAATAGTTGAGTGTCAAAAGATTGAAGGAGAAATAGTTTCTTTAAGAAAAGATCTTGAGGGTGTTAGAAAGCAGGTGGAAAAGAATATGAAATTTGAAGAGAGCATAAGCAAGTTACATGAGATGCTAGGTAAACAAAAACAACACAGAGACACTACTAGACTTGGTTATGAAGGAGAGTGTTCCAAAGTCAGAGAGACTCCTAGAAAGAAAATTGATTTGAGTTATCATGTTGTTGGTCCTAAAGGCAAAAAGAAGTTTGAAGCTGAAATGAATACCAAAGATGAGTTTGTCAAAATGCATAATCAAAGAAGAAATTTCAGAAGAACTGCTTCAGTAAGACATGCATATGTGTATAGGTATAATTATTCATTTAATGGTTATTGTTATACCTATAATCATTTTGGACACAAAGCAGTTGATTGCAAAAGGAATACTAATCTTGTATGTTTCAAGTGCAATTCTCCTAGTCACAAGGCATATAGCTGCAAAATGTATGGAAGAAGTCATCAACTGATTTGAAAGGTGGGAAAAAGAAAATGGTTGAAAAGGTTTGGAAGAAGAAACCTGAACAGAAGAAAGAACCTCTAAAAGTTTGAAGAATAAAACAAAGCAAAGAAAAGACAGATCGTAAACTTGTTTATCTTGCACAAGTTACATCATCAGTTGCATAACAGATAGCATGAAGTAAGGGGGAGTTGTTCATGTCCTATCAATTACCCCTAAGAAGTTTCAGGAAGGAGATCATTTAATGTTTATATGATGATCTTATTTTGTTTATTATGTTTTTGGATTCATGACTGATAATGGTTGCTAAGATGCTATTCATATCAGTCTTGTGAAATGAAGTTCTTAATGGTGTTGATAACTATGTTGATCTTCAGTGTGTGATAGTGATATAGGTGAATAGTGGTTCATGTTGATAAGATGACCAGGGATTCAATGAACAAAGTGTTTGATGATGTTGAGTGACTTGGTTTATAAATGATCCTATTTATATCTTGTTCATATCATGGTGATACTTACAAAGCTTGAGTTGTCATGATGGTGCAATTAGTTTGTTGATGTGCAGATTTAATGGGCTAATTTGAATGATGATTAACAAGTCCTAAGATGAAAACCTAACTCTGAAAGACATGATCTTGGGTGTACTCAAGCAGTTCTCATCCGATGTTAGCATATGTTGGCTGAGGAAGCTGCAAATGGAAGAAGTCAATTCATAGAATATGTCTCTGCATTTGGTTTTGCAAAGGTTTGATAGTGATTCTGTATATATCAGATTTGACATTGTGTTGCAAAAAGTGTCATGTGTAAGAATAGGAAGATAGTCTTCATTCCTTTCAGGATGGTCTTCATTCTTTATCATGCCAAGAAGTGTCTGCAGGATTAGATTGGTTGCAGGTTGTTGCAGATTGATTGTCCATCTTGTAGTCACTATCATGGAAGTCTTGGCAAGGTCATCTCTTGTATGGTCATCATGTCTTCATGAGTTGTGAATAGTGTGATGAGTAGTCTTCATGTTGGTGTTTATCGGTGTTGAAGTGGTTATGATATTTTTGCATGAAGTTCAAGTTCATATATGTCACCCTTCATCTTGTCAAAATATGTGATCAGAAGATCTCAATGATGTCAGTTTTTCATTTTTATCTTCATATTGGTGTTGTGACAAGAAGTGGTTTTGTGCTGATAATATGGTATAGTCTATGGGCAGTTTATATCAGTGGTTTGATTCTTTGTTTGGTGTGTCTCACATAATGTCGCTCTCAGGTCCTGTGCTTTAGGGTGTATTTCTTAGATGTGTGCTTCATGGTGACTTGTTGCTCTCAAGTTGAAGAGTTGTTTCAAGAGCGAGTTAATTCATCCTTTGTGATTTGATGTCAAAAAGGGGGAGATAAAGAGAATGCATCATATAGTTTTGCCACCAATGACAAAGGGGGAGATTTATGGAAATTGATTGTCATTGATGTTAAAAAGGTGTTGAATTGATGATGCAAAGTTGTTATTAGAGAAATATTCATATGATCATTCATGATTGATTGGATTATGTGCCAGGATGTGTTTATCTCATTTGATATTAGATGTTGGTCAGGACATCAGGAGGTCAGTTCCTTGTGTTTTGTGTGTGGTCTTCATATGACAGGTATGATGCAATATCTATGTGTTTTGTGTTTGGTCTTCATGTTTATGATAAGATGCAAGGCAAAGAAGACACAAAGATTTTATATCATGAAGGTGTTGATCACCTTAGTGTTGGTAGTGGTTCTCATCATGTTGATATTCTTCATAATTCACTTAATAAGTTTCCTCATGCCAAAAGGTTGGTCTCATAAATTGATAGGATTGATGATTGATTGCATATGGTATGCAGGATGATGATAGTGATGTGCCTTGTCTTCATATGGTGATGGAGTTGTTAAAAGGAGTTGCAAAGGAGATCAAAGGGTATTTTGTCTTCCATCATGGTGTGTCTCAATGGTTTGATGTTTGATACTTAGGATGATGCAAATTGATGATGATTTCAGTTGTTGAATCATCTTGAAGTTGTTGATGTTTGGATGTGCTTCAGATATTCATGCAGATTATCCTCATGTCACTCAATATCAATGGTTATTCCTTTTTGAGTCTATATGGTTTCATGTTCTCCTCTTCATCTATCATGCTCTGCTTAGGGTGGCACTTAATTCATGCTATATTTCAAGATGGATATGGCAGTGATCAGCATGTATATCTTCATGTTCATGAGTTGTATTGATATCTCATTTTAGGTGTAATACATGTCTTATATCATGTGTCATAGAAGTGTTTAAATCTTCCTCTTGTTATGTTTTATGGTCCTCACAACATTCAATGATGTCTTAGCAATGTTGCATTTAGCAAGGAGATTATACTCTGTTTGAAGTCTTATGTTTTATTCCTCAAGACCTAAGCTTGAATAAACCCTAGAAAAGCCTGTCAAACCTAGAATACTATCTATGTTTCAAAACCTTATGCTTACCTCTTCCTACCCATCATCTTGCAAAGTTACTTTTGTTTTATGGTCCTCACAACATTCAATGATGTCTTAGCAATGTTGGATTTAGCAAGGAGGTTATACTCTGTTTGAAGTCTTATGTTTTATTCCTCAAGACCTAAGTTGAATAAACCCTAGAAAAGCCTCTCAAACCTAGAATACGATCTATGTTTCAAAACCTTATGCTTACCTCTTCCTACCCGTCATCTTGCAAAGTTACTTTTGTTATAATTAGATGTTGACCTTCTCTTATAGGTCATCCACTTAAGTATGACCTATTGAAGGGTCCTTAATACATATACTAACTGGGCCTCTTGATCTTTCAATCGATAGCATCGGTCTACATATATGTGCTTTGGGTGCTAAAATGAAATCGGTGGTCTTCATTTACAATATGGTGAGCACGAATTAGAAGATCAATGGTTATATTTCAAAATAAGACCTCCTCTCTCGAGTTCCTCCTTTGACGTGCATGGGAATGTCATAAATGTGTTGACTGCAGTTTTAAAGGCTATTTTTAGCATTCTTTCAAGGTAGATTTTTTGTGGATTCAAAGGCACTATTTTAAAGAAGATTCCCTTCTATTTTTAAGACTGCATCAGTCAGTCCCTTGTGCCAATGAAGATTAAAAGTCATAGGTTTTATGACTGCAGGAGATGTGGCTTTTAAAGACTTATTAGAAATTTCTAAAAAGTCAAGATGTTTGTGTTTTTAAAAGCATATTTTTTTAGGAGAATTATTTCTAATTTTAAGAGTTCATAGTGCTCTCGAAGCATTAAATGCTATAATAAAGAAGCTTTTTATTTTTTAATATGAAATTTTCTTTTTGAGAAGTGATTATGGAAGCTTAAAAGTTTTTGTGGGGATCTGAATATATGTTAGAGAAAGATTATTCTTGCATATTGAAGATTTAAGGAGAGGAATATCAAAAGTTTTTTTGTTGATATTTTATTGCAGGTGCTTTACAGGAATGATATATGATGCAGAAGATTTTTTTTAAAGGTGAATTTCAAATGGGAGAAGATGAACATATGTGTATCAAAGAAAAAAAGAATTTGAATGATCTTGTAGAAAAGATGAATATGATTTTATTTTTGCAGGAAAATGGATTTATGCAAATAGGAGAAGAATGTGAAAAGACATTCTATTTTTTATTTAATGGTTTTACAAGGGTATTGCAGATGGAATTGGTGTGTGAACCAATATGCAGTGATGAAGACACTTGTGTGAAGATTCTTTTGAAGAGAAAATATAGATGAAACATGATATTTTGTTTGTAATTTGACAGATGTATGAGATCATGTTTTTGCAGGAATGAATAAATCATAGGTTGAAGACATTATGAAACAAACTTACAGATTGAACCATATCAAGTATGAAGACAATATGCAATTAATTGTGCAAAGATAATCTGAATCAGGTGAATTAATTTTTGCAGTGAATGAAATGCAGTATGATTGCAAAGAAATATGCAAATTGAATTGAGTATGATTGCAAGGATATATGCAAATTCAGGGGCTTGTATTGAAACAGAGAAACCCTCTATATTACTTGTATTGTTTTGAGATTGTATTATGTTGCCAGTGGGTTTTTATTTGCCAGTGAGGCCTGTATGGTCATTGAGACCTCTTTGTAGCCAGTGAGGCTTGTATGGTCAGTGAGACCTATTTGTAACCAGTGAGGTTCTTGATTAAGCTAGTGAAGCATTTCAAAGTGGTTTTTCTTCCCCTAGATGGTTCTCCACTCATCAAAACCTGTGTCATGTCTTTTTCTTGTGGTTGATTATGTTGCACATATTTGATCATATTTATTTAAGTTTTTCATATCATGATGATTATGTTCTTCAGTGAACTCCTTTGCACAACCATTTTGAATTAAGTTTTGAAATGTTAAAAATTATACAACACTGATTCATCCCCCCTTCTCAGTGTTGTATTGTACTCCAACAACCTCAACAACTCCAAATTTCATTGATGTAGGTCTGGAAGAGAAGGCCATGGGGGTTAAATCTACCAATTGGACATCGACGAGCATAATAAGCTTCATTATCAATCACGTCTTGTCCATAAACCACAACTAGGGAGGTTTGGGAATAGGGAAAGAGTCAATCTTTAAAATGTGAAGAATGGTGAGGAGAAGGAATCCCTCACCCAACCATGGTTGCATGAGACAAACCATGACCCAAACCAATTACAACATCCAAAGTGTCTCCATTCGGTTCCTCACCACCAACAAAAACATGAATAGGAGAACCCACGTCATGGCCATAGGTAGCAAGATATTCAATAGCAACCCCAAAAACACCTCCAGAAGTAGTCATGTGGGAGCCAACAAGTGAATCAATTGGAATTGGAGACAACCATCACTGTCGATACCAACAACAACCACATTCCTACTAGAAGAGAGCGGTAGAAAAATCTCAACAAAATGCACTGATAGGGTTGCATAAATGGCAAGGAGAATAATTTTAAATTTTCTAGATTATTGGAATACTGATATGATTAAATGACATTTGTTGATCATTATAAAATTGTTATAAATATTGAAGGATACAATAATTATAATTGGGTTAATGTAGTATATTTATAATGGCACTCAAATGTTTTATTATTAAAAATGTTATAAAATTGCTAAGTAATTGGTCATGTCATTGGTCTTAGGACTATTAAGTTGTTTATTTAATTGAGTGTCAATGTCAAGGTGTTCACTAGGAGCTAAGTGCAATTTAAGGCATATAGTCCTAACATGAAATTCAAGCTTATAATGGTTTCACATCGTGGCTTATAATTAAGTGAACTAAATTTATAAAGATGGTGCAATATTTATTAAACCATCTAATAAGATTTTTACATCTAGGTCAAGGGAGGAGTGAAGTTACAAAAGGGAGGAGTTGAGTTATAAAGTAGTTGGAAAGTTACTTTAAAGTTAGTTTAATGCTCGAAGGTAGTTATAAAACTACTTGTGAAAAGTTATATAATTATATAAGAAAATTGAAGATGAATGAATAAAGGTTCTTCTCTTTTTCTTTTTGAAGGGCCTATAACTTCTCTATATCTTCATATTAAATTTCTATAATTTCGTAAATGTGAATGGAATATGCACATATATATTGTGTAAGAGGTAGTATTTAATTTAATGGGAATTTAATTATTCTTTCTTCACCAAAATTAAAATTATTTTACTTGTTATCCATGCCATAATTTCTAAATGCATGCAATCATTTTAGTTCTTGTTAAGATTTTATTATGATACTTTTAATGGTGGGGTTTGGATCACATGCATGCAATTATATTTCATAGGAAGATTGATCTTTCTAGGGTTTTCTCATATATTTCCTATTTATATACATTAGACAACCATTTTCATTTGCAAATTGTTTGTAAGAGGATAATATTTCATTCTCTATCTTTTTTGTGGGATTACTAGTTGGTTCTCTTTGTTTACTTCACTTTGGGTCTTCTACTTTTTATATCTTTCTCTTTTATTTTTATAGTTTTGTCTTTTTACACTTACTAGTTAAAAGTTAAAAATAGAAATTTATATCATATGAAAGAAGTTGCCCCTCTAAAATAGAGAGGGAATTCTTTTTTCCAAGTAATTTATCCAATTTCTTTCATTATTTTGTCCTCTATTAATCGGGCATGATTAGAAAAAATCCATAAAAGATTCAAAGAGAAAAATTTATGCTAAAAAGACTATATATCTCATCACAATTAAATTATGAGATTGGTGTACAAGATTTTTCATTAGCAACTGATTTTTTTGTATTTCAAAAATGTAAAAAACTTTAGAGGAAACCTATTTTTAAAAATATGAAGAATTATAGTCCAGTTCCATTGTGTAAGATTTTTTTGTGTAAGATTGTTTTTCTTAAATCTAAATGATTATTGGAATTTTATTGAAAAATAACTATATATATGATGGAATAGGGTCTATATATTACTTTAAAATAAAAATAATTTACAGTATATTAAAAAAGTTGGTGGCTTGGAATCAAAATCCAAAGCCCAACTAAATCATCAAACTAACCATAAAACACCATTAGGAGACAAAAGCGAGTCCAGGAGATGCAATTGCAATTATGAAAGAATTAAAAAACACTAAGCAACTAAAGAAATAAATCTTGCAACAAGTAAAGGATTCTCATCATTAGGTTCGGGTCCCTAGCAACCATTTGGAAGGTCTTGGTCATCTATAAGTTGCTCCAAACTAGTAGTATCCTATGAAGGTTGTTCAATAGATTGAGCATCTACACTCTCATGATGAGGAGAGATCACAAATGCCAAATGTGGATATTTACTATCTTGTCATAGAGGAGATCACCACCCATGCTACTAAGAAGATGTTAAGGAGGGATGACCACTTAGTGGAGTAAGAGACCAACCAGTGTGATCTATAGGAGGAGCCAGATCTCTCACAACTACCCTAGGAATGTTACCATGAGCTACCATTTTATCCTCTTCTTTGATCTCATGATACAGTTCATACTTCAGCATGGTGCAAGCACTCATATGCAAGCTAGGTAGAACCCTTTCCAAAATGTAAGGAGCATTACACCAATGATCAAGAATCACCTATAAAAGAGGTAGTTTTAGTGCCACTTTGTTGTCTTGGACTTGAATCTACAAAAGAACATAGGAAATGATAACTAAATTGTTATACAAAGAGAAATGGTCAACAAAAGAATTTAAGAAAAAAATTGAATTTCTCTCTTTCCAAATTGAGAATGAGATTTCCACTCAAAAATCATTGTAAATTGAGTGAACTTAGAAGGTAATTTTGGCTAATCTTCTAAGAGCACATTGTGCCAAGAAAAAGACTCAAGCCAAAAAGGTTTGAAGATATCATGAATCTAGACCTAGGCTACTTGGGCTCTTAGGAAAAACCAAAATATATGACTAAGGGTGTCTAAATGCCCATAAAATGGGAATTTGGAATTAGAAACCCCTAAGCACACTAGACAAGATCCCAATGATACATTTTGAAAAAGAACACACCAAACAAAATGAGCCAACTTAGGCTCAAGAAAGGCTAAACAAACTTTTTGAAACTTGTGACTTTAGGTTTACAATGGGATGAAGAGGACATCTCTCATTTAACTTTTGCATCATGGGCAAGTGGGAAGAGAGAAAAGAATATCCCTTGTCAGGAGTGTACTTATGAAAAGGAGTGGCAAGATACAGGGATGACCTTTAAGTGAACCAACATTCTCTTTATTGGCATCAATTAATATATTTTTCAATAGAAACCAAAAAAATAAATTTCTCGTAGTTGCCACTTGGCAATTTAAAGTTTCTAAAAGTATTTCTAGCAAGTGTTGCAAACTCTTAGGGAGGGGTACTATGAATTTGATTTTGGAAGATGTTGGTTGTTGATTTTTTCATTTGGGAACTATATATATTAGGAAAATATTATATATCCTCATTTTCCCTCACAAACAAGGAACATTTGCATCTACACCAAAGTGGGTGCAAAATGTAGAGGTGAAAAGTGCATCCCTTGCTTGTGCACTTTTCACTTCTTGTTTTACACCACTTTGCATAGTATCCTAAGTACATAATCCCAGCACATGATTTATCTGATTTGGTGCACTCGCTGACACTAGATTCAATCTTACACTAAAAAATACCATTTTACCTCTACTCAAATCAATCCCTTGTATCAATGTTTTGTCTACCTAAATCACAACTACCTAAGAAATCTTGATCCAATTTAAGGCCACGTGTGGCCTTGAACCTCTCAATCCAAATTTAAATTTTATTGTAACCCTAGGCTAACTCAATGCAATGTTACCATTTCTTGCCAACTCACATGCCAAAAAATTCAAGTCATGTGCCTAGGACTTGTATAAAAGGATAACCCCTAGGTCATTTCAATGATCATCATCTAGATGTAATAACAAAAATTACATGCCCTAAAACTTTGTTATTACATGTTTGTAGTCCATTTTAGCCTAGGCCCATTTGTGTGTGTTTTTGTCATATTATGACCCCTTTATCCCTATCCCAAACCATCCTTAGTCATCCATGTCCCCTTTCCCTTAATTGTCCCCATGTTGTTTAGAGTTCCTTTGTGTTCATTTATTTTAATTTATATCCCCTTTCCATGTCCTTACCCCCTCTTTAGTTTTCCATTATTTATTCCCCTTTTTCCTTTGTCAAATCATTAATGACGGGCTTAGCCTTATTCTATGTTAAAATCTCCACTCTATACATCTCAAAACCTACTTTGACAAGCTTAAAATTAATGTGACAACCCACCATAAGATGTCCCCATTCAAGCTTAAGATCTCCAAAAAAAATGAGTCTAATTCTCATCACTAACGATGCCCACAATTGGACACACAATAGGGTGGCCTTGACTTTTTATCCTCACTCCATCAAATTTAAATTAAAACTCATTAATTTATAGGGATTCCCACCTATTAAGTTTTATCCCCAAGTTCACTTAGCAAATTCTTTGAATCAAACAATATTTGCCTCATTTTTACATAGAAAAAGTGAAATTTTAAGTTGTCCATATCATTTTGACTACCCTTGCTCATAGAAAACACCCCAACATAGCTTCAAAAATTCCAAAAGTGAGCTATCCTCATGCGCAACCTCTAAAATAATTTTTATTAGGTCTTGGACAATGTTGCAACAAGATCTTCTTCACTAGGTGGCTGATTTCAAGAGTTTTCCATGGGTGAACAATTTCTATTTTGGGTTCTCCTTCACACCTCTTTGTGCAATCCATCCAATCAATCCTCATCTATTTTCATTTTCATTTGATTTTATTTTTCCATTTCCCTCCCTCCCTATCTCCATTGTTGAGCCATACATTTTATGTGTCTTTGTTTTCATCTGTGTTTCCTTCAATACGTCCATCAACCCACTTCCATTTTTTAAATTTTTAGACCTTATACCATCCCTCTTTACTACCACAAACATCTACCCCGTCATCATATTCTTTGGTTGTATTTTTTCATCACCCTTTGCCTTGCTTGTGGGAATGTACTTTCTTGTTTATCACCTTTAAGTGTTATTTGCCATTTTCATATCAAACTCTTCCATGGTGCTTCAGACTTGTGTTTTCTTCTTATCATTTTACTCCACTTCAAGACCCCATCAACCATTTTGTTTGTATTGTAACCTTGTTTCCAAAACCTCTCTCCTACCCCACTTGATTTGTAGTGTTTCCATTATCCATTGGCATAATCATAAAGGTTTTACTTATTTGTTCTTTGAGTATACTTGATTTCATTGCAAAGATTGGTTTATTAGCTTGTTTATTATCAACATGTTGATGTGGATTAAGCTTGAAAGCCTATAAGGGAACTAACGTAGGTAGACTCCCATTTGCCATTTATTTTGTAAGGTTTCCACTCACAAATTTGGTTTGCAAGCCAGTTACAAAGAACTCTGAAGACTTCACCCACCTTATATCAAAGAAAAGTTTTCTCTGTAGAATTGACTAATCCAATACCTTGGTTTGCTGCCCTTAATCCATTATAGAACAAGTTGCAAAAGGAAAGTGCCCCTTAAAAGTGATGAAGAATCTCTCTTGAGTGATAATTTGACAGTGTCAAGTCCACCCTAGGAGGTCAATGCCACCCTGTCGGTTGTCAAACAAGGTCAAGGTCACCTAGTAGGCCATTACTTTGATTTGAAACCCTAAACAGATGGTTTTTGAAATCTAGCTTTCTATTGCAAGCTAATATCAATCTTTGGGACTCACACATGATAAGAAATCAAACATTTATCAAGTGAAAATGGTTTGTTTCTTGCGTTTTGTCTATCTTTTTCTATCATTTAAGAACAAAAAGTTTGTCATTCATTTTGACACTCCCTTGCAAGTCATTGAGTTGAGATCTATTGGGACACTTCTATATGTTGTTATCAACCATCCTGACCAGCTTTAGGACTTGATCTTTTCATTTACCAAGTGAAATCATTTCATTATTCCAAGTTGCATTATTTGTTTCACTCATGTGTATAAGGCCTTGTAAGTTTGCATTAAAAAATTACATGTGCTCTACTATTCCCTAATAGATGTACATTCATAAGGAGCTTGGAATCTCTGTTAAGAGCCTTCCTGACAAGTTTTAGGGCCCCACCTACTTTCTAGATAAGGAAAACCTCTCTAGTCAATGTTATCACAGTGACTGTCAAGGGAGGTCAATGTTTTCATGTTGGTTATTAGGTCTTGGGCAGCCTTGACCCCCTTAATCATGAGGTTACCAAATTTTACATTAAACATTTGGAGGTGATTATGAGAATATTCCTATAAGGCCACTCCATTCCATAAGTGCATCTACACCCACTTTTGTAATGATCATGATTTTCATAGTTAGTCAATTTCCTGATTTGCTGATTTATACATCTTGTTTGTCCAATTTGAGCATAGTTTGTCTAATGTCCTATTAATTGTCAATCCCAACGCTAGTGATTGTGAATTAATGTTAGGCTACTTAGAGATAGTCTTAAGAAATATTAATTTGCACTTTGATTGCACACACAATCATGCTCTAGAAGAACCACTTTAAAAGGTTACAAATCACACTTTTTCCATCATAATTCAAAACCTTTTAAGGTACATTTTAATTCTTTCACTAGACAATGTAATAACCACACCTAGTTACTACTAAATTTATATTTTTACTATTCACTTCCCACTACAACTTACAACATTTAACTAAATATTATAACAACTTCATTCAATAATACAAAACTAACTAATGTGTAACCATCAATATTGATACACCAATACCATCTATTCAGATGAAAATTCGAGTATAATAGATAAACTTCTTGTACACATAAGGTCATAAGGGAACATCATCATGTTTGGTAAAAGTCATCACCTCTACATGTAATAAAAGCATGTACAACTCATTAGATAATATTCATAATGTAAAATAACTCATGAACCCTACATAGTCTGCACACATCTTTCTAATGAGTAATAAAGTTCCAAGTACATAAAAGGGGAAGTAGGTACATATAAATTCATCAATAAGACATCTATTGTTCTAAACAATTTCAAATCAGTTTTAGTACAATGTTCAATCTTATGTGATTGATACTTCATTCTTAATTTCCATCACTGAGCATGGACAATTCCTTAGAAAATCTACAAAAAGTTTCTAGGGCTAGTGGAATGGTGCAAGATAATCCTGCCATAGGAGTACACATCACCTACCCTCCCCTCCAACAAAATATAAGGTATTATCGAAGGAGTAACTATTGCCAATTTATCCAATTAACTGATGGGAAACCAAAAGCTCAACCCACAAAACTAATAGGACCTAACAAGCACATGATAGGTACACGACATAACGGAGTGAATGTGACCCTACTACGTTGATGAATCCCCCATACATTGATCACTAACAATTAAGCTTGTTCATAATAAATGTGAGCACCTAAAAAGTGGAAGGCTAAAGCATCCCATACTAATATTTCCTTTCTTTAAATTTTGGTTCACTACGACTAAGATGATGTGTCAAACATCCCATACTACTTGACATCATCCTTGGCATGGACATCATTGCTTAGTGCACACAAACATTTGTAATTCACAATTTATCATTTATGACACAATCCTACAACACACACTAGATATAGTTTACCATACCTTATTGGACCTTGAGTTGGGTGGATCCTAGCGACCATTGCTTGCATGCTACTAGCAAAAGCCTACCTATCCATAATATAGTGGTTAGCACCTAACATCTACCACTTGCGTGCTACTAGTGAGAATTGACAATACAATCAATCACTTCTTTATGCAGAGCACAATGGTGAACTTATGTCAATCTTAGAAGTTGTTGATAAGCTTATTTATTACTCCAAACATAGGTTTTAATAAGTAATAATAGCCTCGAGAAGAGTAGGACAAGATGCATTTTAAGAGAACTATTGTACTCTACCTATGCACACAGGGTCCTTGACTTGACCCTAGATGTGATGCCATAGAAAATTGCTCTTGTATCTATCTTGGTTCTAGTTATTTGTGTTATTCAAATAGTACACTAACCCATGATCTAATACATTGTTTTACAAGTTTCAAACAACCTAGATTGGTTGATCTTGTCAGAATACCACCTAGTCTAATTTAATGACCTATGCATAGTCTCTAGGATTCAAGTATTTAGTTTCACCAAACAATAAGGAAAGCATTTCGTCCACATATAAGTTCTTACCAACCAACCATATACATAAGCATTTTCAAACATGCAATTCATTTCACACCCTTACAATAATACACAAAAAGACTGCTATTGAGCCATTATTATTTATCATAATTAACTCCTAACTTAAGGTTTTCTGTGAATCCAAAAAGAGTATTTATATCAAATATTTTATTGCTTGTTTCTTGGGAGAGGTTTAATTAAAGAAACTTATCACCAATCTTTGAGTTCCAACTCCCTCAAATATGTGTTTCATTTTGTTATGAAATATGGCCTAATTAGTTTAGTTAAGTGAATTTGATCCACAAGCTTTTGAAATAAAATATTCTTAGAAATAGAGTAGTGAGGTTCATATAGGATAAAAATGGAACTTGATGCCTATGGTCCCCTAACTGACAAATCTTACGACCATCAAGATGATATTACTTAATTAACATCATCTTAACCACTTCTCTTATGACTCCATTTTATTATCCTATTATTAACCACTCATCAATACATTACATATCTTTAAAATAAATTATTTTACTCAATACCACTTTATAATCACACAATAATAATATACTCTAATCCCTATCATACTCTAATCCCTATTAGAAAATATAAATTCTAATTTCACAATATCACTTAACTCTAATTTAACACTCTAATATCATAATAATCACATATTTATTTTCTTGTTTGTTTATTCATATGATATTACACTTTGCATCTTGTTTTACTTCTCCCTTCTACTTCCTAACTTAACGAATCCAACTTTATCTTTACTTATTATTATGAATATCTAGAATATATTTTGTTTTCAATATTCTATCTCATTTATTACTATTAGGTTGTGAGAATTTATTTATTCAAAATAATTGTATTATTCTTATTTAATGATATTTAATTGTACAGTTTAATGAAGTAGTAAGATAAGTGGGTTTGAATTTGGGGAACTTCATGGTTAACCATATTTGAATAGGAATAGTATTTGAATGTGTAACCTCATGAAAGTCTCAATATTTAACCTCTATATACATTACCAAGATGCAATGAATGTCAAGTAGACCATTCATACTTATGAAAGATAAATTTATGTAAACTAGTACTCTTGAAATAGAGATCAATAAATTTAACTAAAAATTTAAACAATAAACATCATAATTACGCCTATAAACATTATATTTTATACATTTCACTATAAAAGCTTCAATTTTATTTTATTTTATTTTCTCCACAATGAAATTTAATTTATTGGTTTTTATTAGTACCTGCCTTGGTAGTACTATCTAGTGAATCTAGCAAGAGTAAACCAATCAAAACACAATATAAATTTTCTTGTCGGGCAAATTTGAATTAAATTTGAACTTTTCCTATGTGAACATGAGAAAATTTTAACAAAAAAATTTTGGAGAAATTATTTATGTCTATTGTTTCGCTCAAATAAAATGACCTCTATTTTGCATTGTCGAAGATACTACTTTTAGTGCAACAAACACCTAAAATTGAGGAGGTAATTCCAATTAGAAGGGAGGAGGTGGCAATGGTAACAAACAAACACCTAAAAATGAGGAGACAAATCTGGTTACAAGGGAGGAGGTGGCAATGGAAAGCAAATAATTTTTTAAATTTTTTTATGGGAATTTGGTTATGAAACAACTCATTTATGCTTATTAGAATGTTATATGATTATTATAATTATTATAATTATAAAATTATTTTAATATTTATATTATTATAATATATAATGATTTAATGTATTTGTCAGTTTTCTATAGTTTTTTTATTATTTTAGGTATAAAAATATTAAAAATAACTAACAAATTAATTTGCTTTTATTAATATTAATTTTATTATTTTATTCTCTTATGTTTGCTAAATATTAAAAATTAGTAACAAATTAATATATTATAATATTATTGTAATATTTATATTATAATTTATAATGATATAATTTATCTGTCACTATTCTATAGTTATTTTATTCTTTTATGTATAAAAATATAAAAATTACTAACAATTTTTTTAATTAATATTATTATTATATTGTATAATATTATATTGTTTTTGATAAAGATAAGCAGCTTAACTAGGGGTTGAACCTTTTACAAACAAGGCCCCAAGGCAGAACAAAAGGACATACAAAATAACACCACAACAACTAAGTTGTAAGAAACCAACAGCCAAAAGGTCCTGAACCAAAAGCAAGTCCAAACAGACCAGAGGTAGCAAACCAACAGCATAGGCCCAGCAACCTAGCTGGAGAACCAAACAACTACACAACACTAGAACTTGAACCAACAAATCTAACACCCTTGACCCTAAG
The DNA here is from genome assembly GCA_027924645.1 of Cunninghamia lanceolata. NCBI lineage: Eukaryota > Viridiplantae > Streptophyta > Pinopsida > Cupressales > Cupressaceae > Cunninghamia > Cunninghamia lanceolata. The sequence continues at coordinate 1,456,861 of BSBN01000223.1, read as the reverse complement.
GTGTGGAATAGCCACAGAATAAGGAAGACCTTTTTTCTTACGCTGAACCACCATCCAGGAGGGCTCAGAATCCAAATCAATAGATTGCAGAGAGAGGGTATCCTCCCCCAAAGCCACAACCACTAAGGATGCATGAAGACCTACAGTAGTCGCCAAAGCCAAAGACTCCTCATGCAGAGAAGCAGAGCCCGAAGAAGGCAAAACTGAAGCGGAAGAAACCAAAACAGAAAAAGAAGTCTTCCTGTTTGAAGCTGGCGAAGATGACAAGTGAGCAGAGGAATGATCAGAAGAGTCCAGAGAATGTGAGGGAGACAGAGTAGCAACCGTCACCACCCCCTCAAGAACAACCCCAACAGGGAGCTCCTCCTCCTTAGAGAACACATCCACCTAAGATGAACAGTCCTCTTCGGAAGCACTGATAGTCAATTGATCTGGGAGAGCATCTTTCCACCAAGTTGCAGCACCTTTGCAGCATGTGAGAGGACAACCCGAAGCCAAATGACTGGTAGCAAACCATCTTCTGCGTCTGAAAGGGATAACCTCGTAATCCAAAAGTTGTTTCCAGGGACTTTCCCCTACCATCAAAACCACATCTCCATGAAGAGGTTTGGAAATGTCAATATCCACTAGGATGTGAGCTATCGTGGAATGTCCCATGAAATAAGTAGTAGAATCAACCTTGAGGAAACGACCAATAGCATTGTTGATGCTCTCGTAGAAAGAATCCTCCCAAAACTGGAGTGAGAGATTTGGGAGATAGACCCAAATAGGTCTGATGTTAAGTGGCTTTGTAAGGGGATTAAAGGATAGAGTCTAGGGTTTGATGGATAGGGAATGCTCACCCCATAACCAAACCCTGCCATCGAGCACTAAGTCTCGCAGCTCTGAAGAGGCAAAAGTTACAATAAAGAATCCTCTAGCATAGGGAAACAACTCAATCTTACCTTCAACTAACGGCTTCGAAGACTCCATGACCCAATTGTGGAGATTGGGCAGAGAAGGCCAAAATCTATTGAATCTGCATGTTGCTCCTATATTGTGGTAGAAAACCTCATTTTCTGTGACCTCCAAGCCACACACAACATCAAATTCTTGGGCACAAGGGATAGGCCGAGAACCAAGTTGGGGGCGCGACTGAGCAGTTGTGCCAATCACAACAACAGAAAATGACTTTCGAGGGCCCCCAGGGGCCCGAGGCCCCGCTTCAGACCCACCAATACTGACATCCATGACAACAAGGTCGTGGGTCTCTCTATCTTCATTGTCTTTATTCACACGAGTAGCTCCAATAGCAGCAGTTGTGGGAACCACGTGCTCAACATCAGACCCACCCTACAGACCTGAGCCAATATCCAAATCCACAAGAAGTGGACCCCTTAGATCGGCAACAAGAGTAAGCCCCTTACGGTCCGCAGCAAATGCACTCCTGACCGTTGCAGACTCCTTCCGGTACACAAGCGAATTTGAATTATTCATCTCGCACTTTGTTCTACAACTAGTTGTGTAATATTATATTGTTATTTTCATATTAATTTATTAGTTTAATTTGTATTGAATAAAACAATATAATTCTTAATAATAATAAGAATAATAATGATATAATAATAATAATTTCATATTAATATGATAGTTTAATTTGTACTCAATAAAACAATATAATTCTTAATAATAATAATATTATTATTATTAATTATAATAATAATAATAACAATAATATTTCGACGAGAATATTGATTTTACTAAGAAATTAATATGTTTGATTAAATAATGAGTGACTAAATTAAAATATTATTGTGATATAAATGTTTATATATTATTATTATTATTATTAAGAGTGAGTAAGTTATGAAACAAGTAATTTTTGGTTATTAAAGGATTTTTTTTTTTTAAGTTAGACAAATATTATTTGTTTTATTCATATTATTTTACTCATATAAATCTATATTCTCTTCATAATATAACATTTTGATTTAATTTATATAATAAAAATTTATGGTACAAGTAAAAACAACCTTAAAATTATTAACTTTTATAGTTCGTTATTTAATCTTAAAATTATTAACTATTTTTAAGAAGGAAACAATTTATAGTTCGTTATTTTTTAGCAACCATTTTAAGGAGTAGTTATTTGCTTGGAGTTGGATTATTCAAAGCAATAAATGTATGAATGTTATTGTGAACATAGAAATAAGAGGTTTGTAATGTTTTTCTTATTACATTATTTTTTTATTTCAACTGATAACAAGTTAATAATATCTGTGTTATTATTTGCTTTAAATCATTCATGTTGGATAGGGGTTTGTGTTGTACTAAAAGACTCTCAAATGTAAACAATGTTGGATAGGGGTTTGTGTTGCACTAAAACACTCTTATGAACGATTTCCTATGTCTTGGCAGAAGATTAGTGCATCTCCTTATGAGAAACTTAGTCACATGTACTCTCTTCATCTTTAGTAGCCATATCTTATTATCGTATTCTTCTCATGAATTCTTGAATAATTATGTTTATTATTATATTATTATATAATATTATTATAATACTATAATATCAATTAACATAATATATCAAGTGTTATAATAAATATTAATAATATAATTATTATTATTATTAATATTATAACTACGTTGGTTTGACAAAAAGTAATTTGACAACATTACAAGGCAGGTACTCGCCACTACGTGGCACTTGTTCACTATTGTTTTATAACTATATTTTATTAGGGTTTTATCATATGAAATAAAAAATTGAGCAAAGTATATTTGACAAGCACATAAGTTAATTATATTTATTGGGGTTTTATCATATGAAATAAAAACGGAGCAAAATATATTCCACAAGCATAGAAGTTAATAAAATTTAATTTATTTCTTTTTACTCATTATTGTTTTATAAAAATAAAGTGTCCTAAACTAATATTTTATAACACTATTTTTTTTTAAGGTTGGGTTTTGTTTTTGCACAATCAATTAATATTATTTTATTTATTGTAGAATAATTTATTTTATAACTATATTTTATTAGGGTTTTATCATATAAAATAAAAAACCAAGTGGACAATCGTAAGTCCATTATATTTTATTCAATTAATATATTATTTTATTTAGGTAGAATAATTTATTTTATAACTATATTTTATTAGGGCATCCTTCAATTTTCTACACAATCAAATTTAATTTATTGGTTTACATATATTTTGAAAACAATAAACTCTTAATCTATATTAACAATGAAAAGGTTACTCAATAAAACCCTAGGCAAATATGAAATTAGCATACCTATCTTTAGTAAAATATATCTAAAATATACCAAGAGATTCTATTTTTGAATTACTTTATGACATATAAGTTGAATAAACGCTTAGGAAAGGATAACTCTCAATATATTTTATATATATTTTTCTAAAGATAAATATACTAGTATTTAATACACTGATAAAATTACCTCCTGTATCATTTTTTTTTTCCTAACCATTAAAATTGATGTTTCTACTTACCTCTGCTATGTCCATCCTTTCCTTTTTACTAGATTACACACCCACAGGTTTAAAATGGCGTTGCTATAAGTATTTTTGGGAATGATATAACAAATCGTTGGGCTTAAAGGAAAATATTACAACTATGAAGATAGAATGGAGGAGCAGCATGGTCTGGAACATTTTATTCTTTCACTGGTTTTGGAAGAATTTACAGCCTAAAAATATGCATTCGATCCCCTTTGCTGTTTTGGTTTGGTTTAAAGTTCCTTTGAGTTTATCGTTTATTTGCTAGAAGATATCGTAAGCTTAATTTCTAATATATTATTGATATGCAGAATGAAACGGCATGATTAGTGTTCTTTACATATGCAGATTTAAAACAGCGTGCTTAACATCTTTTTTATCATTCATATGCAGATTTAAAACAAATTTCGTAGTTCCTAACATATTTAACACTTACTCGTAGGAAATAATTTACATAGCTATTTAAACATTTATCTATTGCCTGTTTACATAACCTTTAAGAATACCACTCTATTGGTTTGGACAGCACATAAATGCCTGTTCCATCTATAGGGAGCGCATGCATAGAAATCAATGAAGTTAAACAATAGCATTAAAACCAAATCTTATACCTCTGGATCTGTGTCTTCACTCTCTGTACTCTGAACCTTCTGTCAATCCTGTCCTCTCTTGGTCTTTTGGGATTATTCTTAAATATCACCCATTTCAATGGTTAAAGATAAGTTTTGATTAATAAAAATAAAACAATTATTTATCACTTTTTAGTAGGGATGAAGTGTAAAATTGCTATTGACTATTTGATCTTTGAAAAGTGATATTTAAGTAGAGTAGTCCTCCACACCTTCAACCATTGTTCATTAATTTTTATTAAGTATTCTAAGATAAAAAGTAAATATATACTAATAAGAGAGATTAGGTGGCTAATAAGGTAAATCTATATAATTAATAATATACTAATAACAAATTTGGATTATTATAATAATATATTATAGTAATACAAATTCTTGTACTAAGTGTATATTAAACATTATAGTTAAGTTATCTTTTCCTGAAGGGGGTGTCTAGATTAAAACTAGTAGATAGAATAAAAATATTATAGCATATGAGAATATAGTAATACTTACAAACTCATGCTAATATCGATCCATGACATTACTATATACACAAGATATTACGAGATATTAGATTTGAAGTTTGGCAATAGCAAGCTTGTGACAAAATCCTAAAATTTCATATCATCTTGCACCATTCCTCGGTGTTTAAAGTAGTGCACCTCACAAAAGTTCAAACGAAATAGGGTTAGATTCTCAATTAGGTAGAATCTGGGCCCTACCTATATCTTGTGGTTGGGCGGTGCCCTCTACCTAAATAACTGGAGGGCGTGTTGGGGCCTCATCCTTATATCTATAGTTATCCAAGGAACACAGACCTATCTAGAGAACATCAACACATTTAATTCTAATCAATTATGAAATATATTGAAAATACAAATATCAATTTCCACACATACATACATGCGTGTACACAAATTACAAACATATTATTTTCATGTCACCACCCTAGTCCAAATTACCACAAGACTACAAGTGTTCTAAAAACATATTTTACTAGTATGTGATGGAGAATCCATCATTGACCACCGTCACTTAGGTAAAGGGTCACTCAATAGTCACACCTTTGTCAAAACTCTATCCTTGCATCAACCATCTTGTCTACATCAATTCCTTCATCAGCACATGTCAAAACCCTAATTATTGCACTCAGTTTACCACTTCAACATTTATTGCACTTCATCCATTACATCAAATCTCAAAAAGTCATTATTATTGTACCACGTCATCGTCGACTACTTTGCTTGGCATGTCTTCCAACTTGTTATAAATTGTTGAATCAATCAATGGGGTTTGACTACAATTGAATAAGTCTCAAAGACTTTTTATTGCCATATCAAATTCTAATGATCCTTCTTAGCACCACCAAGTTTTCCATTTGCAAGTGCAAATATAAGCAATCAACTTGTAGATGCTAAAACCTTAACTTGTTAGAGGTCAAGGCCATTCAAAATTTTGAAGGTCACCATTTCAACATATCAAATTCTAATGATCCTTCTTAGCACCACCAAGTTTTCCATTTGCAAGTGCAAATATAAGCAATCAACTTGTAGATGCTAAAACCTTAACTTGTTAGAGGTCAAGGCCATTCAAAATTTTGAAGGTCACCATTTCAAGTTCAAGACTACGCTTAGGAGGCTAAAAGTCACTCTTATGGAGTTAATTTGAGTCTTTGTACAATTCCACATTTTGTAGAGCACATTCATTAAAATCACTTGTTTTCAAACCAATCTTAGATTCCAAATATCAATCCCTTGTTACAATTATATTAATCTCTTTGAATCAAAGTGCACATTTATTCAAATCAGTTTTATTTCTTATTTTTGTTAATCCCAAATTCAAATATATACCTAAACTCCAACTCTAACTTAAATTAATTAAATTATTACATTATTGGTGGCATGGGAAATGGTGTTCACAATGCCCAAACCACAGATATCCCTGTTATTGTTTCCTCTTTGGTTCAAGTTGTTGGCACTACAAACAGCGATGGAGGGCACATTATGCCCAATCTGTGTGCTTTGTTTCTTGGTTTTTGTGGCATAGAGTCTGATTTTGGTGTGGGAGGAGTCAAGTGGACTATTTAGGGGGTGTAGAGGATGGTGTAGGCTACGCCTTTTGGGCAAGGTGTTTTTGGTGGTGCAAAGGGTGGTCCCCTCAGTCCTATGCAGTTGTTGCTAGCTCAAGGGTTCAAGCTCGCCCCTCTCTGAGTGGGAATTTTCAAACATTACCTTGTGCTCATTCATCCTCAGTTGTGGTGTTGCCAAGACGTTATTGAAAATGAAGAATTTTATCTTCACCATGGGGTGATATGTAGATTTAATAATTTGTGGCCTTCCCTCCCCAATCTACACAAATGGGTCCTGGATTCTTGGAAGCCCCTCGTGGAGGGCAAGATCGATCCCTTCCCTTGTGCAAGGGGATTCTTCTTTATAACTTTTGTGACCCCTAAGGAGACAGATTTAGTGTTGGACGATAGGATTTGGTTGCGGGGTGTCCATTCCCTCTAGATCAAACCATGGTCTATCTCTTTCAACCCACTCACCGAAACTCTGAATATCAGACCAATATAAATTAGGCTTCTGAATCTCCCTCTCTAATTTCAGGAAGATACTTGCTACGAGGCCATCAACAATGCAATTGGTTAGTTTATGAAGGTTGACTCCACTACATACATGGGACACTCTACATTTGCCCATATTCTGGTGGATATTGATCTTCAAACCTCTTCGTGGAGATATAGTTTTGATGGTGGGGGATAGACCTTGGACGCAACAACTAGACTATGAGGGCTTTCCCTTCAGATGTAGACACTGCTTTTTCTATTGGTCAACCGGCCTCCGTTTGTCCCTATTCTCGTTGAAAGGGCATGAGTATGTGGTGGAAGAATGCCCTTAATGATCATTTGACTATCAACAGTTCAAACTCTCCAATGGATGGATCTTCCTAGGAAGATTAGCCTTCTCAGGATTTTGTGTCCTCTCCCTCTGCAGCGGGACATGATTATCAAGGGATTCCCCTAGTGGTATGTGAGGCTACGACGAGCCCCACAACTCCTTCCAAGTCCTCTTCTTCTGACCGAGCTCTGTTTGCCCCTTAGTCGGTTGTTGCCCCCCCATGATGGGAGGTCCAATTTCCCCAACACTAGGTTTGTGTTCAGCTCAACCTACTTTCGGGTCTAGACCGACCCCTTCATTGCACAAGCTATCTATGGTTTCAACATCAATTGAGGATTCCCTCCTCTCCTCATTATGAAGATTTGGATTCGGAGTTGCATTGGACAATTGTTCAGTGAAGAAAGAAAGGCCTCCCGAAATCTGTTTCTATTTCCCATCCTCAAGCCAAGGGAGTCAAGTTAGCTAGATTGGGATTAGGCATCGTGTGATTTCCTAATATTTAGGTATTAGTTTTTGTTGCTCTATTTGTTTATATTGCAGTGAAGCTGCCCTTCTTGTGTTGTTTTGTTTGTCCCATATCTCATGGTACTCATACCATCTACCTTTTTGTTGTAAAAAGATTTGGGCCCTTTCAAAAACCTATCTTTATCAATATCAAAAACTTAAATATTTTGAAAAGATTATTTATCGTCTTCTACTCTTTATATTGATTATTTACTTTTGTTCTCTTTGGACGGACTCGTGAAAAAATGGATTTATAAGCAATTGCCCCTTTGTTTCATATCATACCTTGTTCCTTGATATAAGGAAACACAAAATATTTAACATTATTTTCTAGATATTTTGGGGTTTCACACTCTTACAATGGTAAGATTCATTACTTGATTTGCTTGGATATGTCTTCAATCTCACCTAAACCCAAAAAAAAAAAAAAGTCTTCGCAAACTATCACGGTAATCGATATGTAAATAGGCTACCTAAAACTTCATCTAGCATCAAATTCAAAATATTTCGAGTCCAAAATCAGCCTCAAGGCTGAATGTTTTGTAAAACAGTGAGGATACAATTTTTGAGATGAAGGTGAGTATCATTAGTTTATATCTTCAACCAATTATTAATCTTTATGGCAACTTGACCTGCACATTTAACTAGTCTTAAGGCTAAAATATAATTCAGGAGCATTGTGAACGAAGCAAGTCACCAAGCCACCTTTACCTATAACTTGTGCAACAACATGCCCTTAGTTTTTAAGTCAGGTTGTACCATTTTCTATCCAACTATTGAAGCCTAATATTAACACGACAATCCATTAAAATGGTATTGAAAACAATTTTTAAATAAAGTCAAACATTATATTTTTTTGTTAAGTGGATTTTGTTCATTGATAAAGTTGAATGACTTACAAAGAGCCCACCAAAAATAAAGTCTTACCGAATATAAAGGCTTGATGCCTTTAAAAGTTGAGGCCGCAATCATAACAGCAAATTTAGCGGAATGGATACCCCTCAGATCTTGCTCTAAGCCGAAAGAGACGATATTGTGTGCATCCAATCCCACTATTGCAAAAATGACATTGTAAGATGTTTCAAATCCTCCAATAAAAAATTAAACTAAAAGATATATACACACATCCAATGCCACTTTTTTATGTATCTTCCAATATAATTCTTTATTGGAGGATTTGAAACATTCCACAATATCATTTTGTAACAATGACATTTGATGCAATATTGCCTTCTTCAACTTAGAACCAAGGTCCTATATATATCTGAGAAAACTTCAATCAAATAGGCTAATTTGTAACAATTTAATTTATTATATAAATATATAGCCATAAGAAAACTCATGAATATTTGCAAGTCAACAATGAACTTTTCCTCTACAAATGTCCTGTTTGTGAGTTCCACGTCACAACTATTTGCATTTTCATAAATTATTGCTCCAGGAAAATTCTTCCTAACTTTTTAAAAACTTCAAGTTCTACTTTTAATTTCAACTCTGAAATGATTTCTGTTACTTATTCTCATCAAACCCTATTTTAAACTAAAACAAGCTATTAGCTGCATGGTGCTACCTTGAAAAGGATCGGTCACTTACACCTGCAACTTATCAAAACAAACTACTTCAACTTATCAAAACAAACAAATGACTTCTTTCGTATAAAAACAAAGCAGAAGAAACAAAGACATACAATATTCTGCTACTGAAAGATCCATCTTTTCAAGGAAAACATCTTGCCAACCAATATTTACTATCGTGTCAAAGAAAACATCTTACTCAGACAAGATCAAAGAAAATATCTAACCCAGCCCATTTGTACTGGAACTCTACTACTTAAAATCCCATCTTATTTTTTTTATAATTGTAAAACAGTAGAAAGACAAGCTGCTTGAGTTATACCATCGATCCAAAGATTTCACCAGTTAATTGCAACCCCAGAAAACAACTTACAAAAATTACAAGACAATATGGAAGATTCATGGTCTCACTATACTTCCAAAAGTGAATAACTCGTAAAAAAGAGACGGGTCCTCCCAAAAACAAATTTAATGCTCCTCTTACCACATCCACAACCTGTACACATCATTCTATACATAAGATACAGCATTCATTGCATAAGTGGCAACCCTGCTTTCTTCATGCAATTGGAATGCAAAAAATTCGTTTATATCACATCACTGGGACGAAATGGTCCACCATCTCAAACTTGCCTTTGCCCCTATGTATCTGATTTCCAATTGCCAAGGACCACATTTTGGTGGCAGTATACAACATAATTTACTTTGATTGTGGAAGGCAAGGTGGCATCCTTCAGGACTCATTAAACATTTTTTCTTCAAACTGCAACCTTTTATGTAGAAGTATAAGCTGTTCTTTGAACTCCAAAAAAAGGTTTTTTCTCCTTTTGGCCTTCTCAAAATCTTCCGTGCCTTTATGAATAACTAAAATTTTGCTAGGTGTACACTGCTTACGGTACTGCAACAGCAACAAACATTCAAGAATTCATCTCTATACAATTTAAATTATTTAATGTCAAGTAAAACTTTCACATCAAGTACAGGAAATCCTCAAGGCAAAAGTGAAGCTTTTGATAAATGATGATTGTATTCATGAGTAAATAAAAATACAAAAACTCCAGTTGGGGCTGCCATTCCAAAGCCATTAGATGGAGGACAAGTATTGCTAAAAGGTGATTACATAAGCAGAGTATACTAAGCGAGAAGCAGAGAGCTACATGGATGTATACAATGTAAAATTGGCTGTTATTTTATATCAGACCTGTGTATAAGTGTTTGAAAGTGATTTTCAGTGCTACTTCAGTGTTTTTGTGGCTTCTCCATCATCTACTACAGCTGTCCTTCACTTGGGTATGATTGCTTCTTGATCTTACATGATTCACAATGATATTACTTCATGAAAGGTGTTGCAGCAGTGTTTCAGATTCAGAACAGCAATAAAGTTATTTGCAGCTCATAATTATTGTCTTCTATTTCAATAGTTGCAATGATAAATAATTGTAAAACACTGGATGGCAGTACCACCAGTGCGTCTGCATAGTGTGCATATCATTCTGTAATCAACTGGACGGTTTACCACCAGTTCGTATAGCATATTGCATTTACAAACCCATTTTGGCATGGAACGAGCTTATTGACCATTTTGGTCTTGATACAAGCTTAGACATTCTGCCAGGGTTCATCTATACACACTGGGCCCACTGAATAAGTGGTTGATAGGTTGGCTTTGCTGCCTTGTGTTTGTTTCTGGTCGGCTTGCCACCTCGCATTCTATCTTTGCATTCAATCCGCTAGTTGTGTGATTCGACAGTGTATGCTCTCACCTTGCCCACCTTGGGATCTGGGTGATTAGAAAGTGTATCGGAGACTGCCTGTGCTTTGATTTCAGTTGAAATATTTTCGAAAAAACTAAGGTAGTTATTATAGCCAGCAACCAGAGAGAGGGAGAGAGGAGAATTGAGGTGTCCCTTGCCATGTTCATCAGCACTCTTGTATATAGCAAAGATAACAACAATTGCTATTCTCAGGAAGAGCACCATGATCAAGCTCCTATTGATAATGGCTCAACAATTGGGCAAATTTAGGAAGGTGTTTCACATCTATGAGGGTTCTGACACATCCAAAAAAAGAAAACCACTCTTCCCTCAGAACTGAGATGCTCAAGCACTGCTGCCTAAGATTAGTGTATCTTACCAATGTCACCATGGCAACTTGGTATGGTCATACTAATCTAATTATGAAATAGTATAAATATTTCGGAATATGACAGATGGTAGCGTAGATTGATCCAATACAAAAAATGCAATTGATTCTCCAAATACTAAACACAAAATACATAAAAATGAAAGAGCTTAGGAGCCTCAAAAAAATTAGTTGTTCATAAGGTACAATACCTGCTTAAGGTCTTGTAAATGAGGTACCAAGCTAAGTGGGTTTAATTGTGTGGAAAACTTCATAGTTAATGCACTTGAGTCAAAATAGTGCTTGGATAGGTAAGGTCCCAGGGAGTGCCAGTCACTAGGTGCAAGTCCCAGCAGTGACAACCGACACCATGCAATGGTTCATTTCACTAGTTTCAATCCCTCTCCTCCATCCCTGTGACCATCACCTGATGCGATGGGTATCAGATTGACTTTTCAAGCTCATGAGAAAGTTCTTGGGATACTAAACACAGGTTGATTCCGAAAAAACTATATCTGACAATGATGCACTATGGAAACACCAAATACACAAAAGTGAAGGTCCTATGATCCTGCTCATCTTTGGTCCTACGTGAGCCTACATCTATAGTGTAATGAAATTATTTGTACAGAAGAAAAATATAATAGGAAATAAGATGCAAATACTTGATAATAATAAGCCACTTCAAGAGGGCAACCTCCAAAAGTCTTCAATAAGAACAAAACTTGCAATACCATTCTTAACAACTACTCACTACCTCCCTACATATAGGCAACGTAGGAAATATTAGTACCCTAATCCCAATGTGGCCAACCTAGCTTACAATAATTGTACTTAGCTACTCATAAATGAGTCAATTAAAGATTATGTGAGCTATAGTTGGTTGTCACATATCCGAATACATCCTATAGGCTAAGAGTGAGCATGCCCCTCAGCTCCAAACCAAAGTCGTCCTTAACACTATCATGGGATGTTGTTGCAAGAATGCTTCAGCCTCCCAAGTTGCATCCTCACTAGGCAAACTCTTCCACTTGATCAAATACTCTGTAATCAACCTCGTCCACAGCCTCTTAGTACATGACTAGAGGATCACTTCAAGCTCCAAAACGATTCTGCTCTCTGCATCAAGCTCTAGTAACTCTATCTGGGATGAAATTTGTTGTCCAATGACTTTTTTCAAGTAAGAAATATGGAAGATTGGATGTGTTTTTGCAGATGCAGGTAACTCCAATTTGTAGGCCATGTTGCATCTTCAGTAGGCAAACTCTTTCCACTTGATTAGATATCTATAATCATCCTCATTTGCAACCTCTTAGTAAATGTCTAGAGGATTGCTTCAGGCTCCAAAATCATTCTACCTTACTCATCAAGCTTTGCTAACTCTATCTAGGATGAAATTCATTGTCCAATGACTTTCTTCAAGCAGGAAAAATGGAAGACTGGATGTATTTTTGCAAATGGACGTAACTCCAATTTGTAGGCCACACTTCCAATCTTCTGCAAGATTTGATAATGGCCATAATACATAGGTGAAAGCTTGTTATCATTCTTCTGTTATTTCAAGGACAGTTGCTTATATAGCTGCAATAGCACAAAAAGCCAATCTCCAACATTAAAATGTCTTTCACTACAATACTGGTCAGCTTGCTGCTTCATGCAGCCAAGTTCTCTATAAGACTACAGAGGACCTCTTGCTAGTGTTGAATGTGATCTTCGACTACTCGAACTTGTGGGTGTACCTTCAAGGATGAGGTGATGGAGGATGGATGATACCCATATAAAATGGAGATATTTTGGATGAGGATGGAAAGAAGTGTTATACCACCATTCTGTTAGTGTCAGCCATTGAACCCGTATCTCTTGTTTATCAAAAGAAAAACAATGTAGATAACCCTCCAAGCAATTTGTTGACCACCTTAGTTTACCTATCAGATTGGAGATGATAAGAACTACACACTAGCTATGTACCCAAACATGAGAATAACTCAATTCAAAAATTATTGGTAAATATAGGACCACGATCACTTACTATGATCTTTGGGGTCCCATGTAGCTTTTGAACAATCTCCATAAAAGTTGTAGCAATTGTACTTGCCACAAATGGATGTGAGAATGCACAAAAATGGGCATATTTGGTGAGTCAATCCATGACTTGGGCAATCCAATAATGTAATCCATGGAAACCTCCATACACTTACTAGGAATAGATAGGACCCAAGTTCTTAATTGTCTTGCCCTTTGTTTGTTGGCACACCATGCTTTCTACCACAAATTTGTGTACTTCCCCTTTGAGCCCTTCCCAAAAAAATCCTTCTTGATTTGATAAGTCTTCAAGAAGACTAAATACCCCGTACTAGAGAAGCATGGAGTTCCACAAAAACCTTATGCTTGACGGTTGAGTTCTTGCAAACGTACAACCTATCCTTATACCATACAGACTCCTCTTTCCACATGAATTTTCTAATATGTTTGGATCTTGTTGGAGCTTTTGAATGAGATTTTGTACATCTATGTCATTCTTCCATTCTAATCATGTCTCGTCCACCCAATCAGCCTGCAAAATGGACATGGCACACAATAATGCCTCTATGGACTTATCCCTCTTCAATAGTGCATCAACCACAACATTCTCCTTCCCTTTCTTGGAGATGATCTCAAAGTCGTATCCCAATATCTCATGACCCATTTTTGTTGTTCCTCTAATGACAACCATTGTTCTAAGAAGTATTTTAGACTATCATAATTTGTCTTTACTTTAAAGTGTCTTCCCATTAGATATGGTCTCCATTGTTTAACCGCATGAAGGCTAGCCATCATTTCCTTCTCATAAATGGGCTTCAACAAATACTTACCTTTGAGTCGGTCACTCTCAAATGCAATGGGCCTTCTTACTTGCATGAATATAACTCCTATACCATTCCCCAAAGCACCACATTCAACCATAAGGTTTTGGAAAAACTTGGAATAGTGAGAACAAGTGTGGTGTGTTGGTTCCCAAAATAACTTCAACCCAAAACCCTAAAACATTTCAAAATCACCTAGGACGGGGGTGTCATCAAGGTGATTGAAAGAGGTTCATCAACAGGTCAAGGTCGATTTTGGCCAACTGACAGGAGTGGGTAGACTCCCCTACACTTCGAGCTCAACTTAGACTCTAGAGGGACATTCCAAGGGGTATACCTTAATAGGTATTGAGTTCAAATCAGATGAACAACTAAAAACCAATGAACAACCAAACCCAAATCGTTGTCTTGGCCCCAAAACTGTCACTGAACCAAGAACAACTAGCTGTCACAAAACCCCTATATAGCTGATACAAACTATGTGAATGTTCATGCACAGGAGAGTTGATTTTTCCCCTAAACCACGAGTAAATATTTGTTTGATTTAAAGTAGTGTGAGATTGGTCTAATGGAGCCAAGACCGGTGCCTATCCAATTGGGCTACAGAGTCACAGTGGCAGAAAAGAGAACAACGGAAAGAAAACAAAGGAAATTTGATCTAAGCATGGGCTATATCAAATTGTAGGTTTTGTGTTTCAAACATACTTAATAATCCAGAAAAGAATGGCATGCATTCAAATGTAAAGAACAAATGACAATTACAAGGCTTGTAATATATTTATAATGCTGTCACATTTTCAAATGTCCAATACAAACTTATCAGCAAATGTGATAAGAGGAAAGACCTTAAATATATACAAACTATCATGGAGACATCTCTACACAGTCCCTACTGCACATTATCTTTCATTTGTTTCACCATCCCATTACTTCTCTGCAATTGGACATGACGTGATTTGGAGCCCTAGAAGTATTCTAAACCTGCACAGGCTCCTGCCACCAACAAAGAACCAAACCAAAATACATCTCAAAGATATGTATATATAGCATTTCTGACCACTGCAACAGTCATGGACATGGGAAAGTGTGGTCAACAAAGAAAACCAGTCGCTCATGCTGCAATAAATTCATTTCCGTGTCCTTGGAGCGCGCCCACATGACTTTGCCCTGAAAATCTATTGAAGAGTGTCTGCCCATGCCTTGGGTACAAGAAATTCAATGTAAAGGAGCTACATTGGCATAGGGGGGCAAGAAATCCGTTTTCCACAAGCAATTAGGCTCTGGAGAAGCATTAATTGCGACCAGGAAGGTCGCTGAGTAGTCTCGTCGCATCAAGAACAGTAGAAAGAGCCTGGAAGACGAAACAGGTCAGGCCCGAGTCGATCAAGCTTCCACCGATCGAGCCTTTGAAAGGTGAAGAAGGAAACACCGATCTCCAAAGTCTGAATGGGGCAATAGAGAAACCGGCAGGCTTAGAAGATCGGGCCTTCACCGTGCATCGTGCTTTTGAAAAGAAGAAATGCTCGATCCCCGACTCCGAAATACTTAGAGGAAATTATGAAGTTTGTCGAGGATAGAGCCTCGGACCTTACGCCTTCCACCTTCCAATAGAGAAGAGGGAGAAGAAAATTCCTACTTACCAAAGTCCAAGTGACTTAGTCATTTTAGAAATTCGGCGGACTTCGGCGATCGAGCCTTCCATCTATCACCTACCAAATGGAAAGAAAAAGACCGCAACCCCAGCCTCCAAGCTCCACAATACTTGGAAACCTTGAAATCGGCGGACTTCAGTCGTCGGGCCTTCTGCTTTCTGCCTTCAAAAAGGAAGAAAGAGAAGACCCTCCTCGCACGCCTTCGCCCAAAACACTTAGAAAGATTAAAGCTTGTCGAGCTTCGGACGCTGGGCCTTCCGCCTTTCGCCTTCCAAAAGAAAGAAAGAAGAAAAAGAACTCTCGCCTTCCGCTGCCCGCAACAATTAAGAGAATTTGGCTCCATCAGTCTTCAGACGCTAAGCCCTCTCCTTTCCATTTGCCCAAAAGAAAGCAGACCGCAACCCTAACCTCCGACGATCCACGATACTTAGAAAATTTTCCATAATCCTCGGCAATCCTCGGCGGTCGGGCCTTCCCGTGAACACATGCTCTGGAGAAGACGAAAGGCCGCAAGCCCGACCTCTGACGCACGAAACACTTAGGTGATTTTGCAAGAAACCACGAAAGATTTCAGAGCCGATAGACATGGCACAAAGGAAGACAGGAACCCGAAACTTCGAAAAAGGTAGAAAATACAAGGAAAAGACTTAGAATGTTGGGACTTAGTCATTTTTAGGGATTCTTCCTTGCATTTCAAAAGGCAAACAAATGGAAACCTTATGAAGGGAACCTATGGAAAATATCTCTGATCGGTTATAAATGATAGGTTCTACAACAAAGGCATAGAGTGGGATTCCTGATGGATTTGGGGCAAAATAGAGCAAGTTGGGAACTGGTTTTTTAGGTGTTAACACTGGCTCCCGTTGGGGACGTGTGGCAAACTTGGCACAACGAGAATCCAAAACATCTCCGGGCAGACCAAAAAGGCAAAAACAAACAGGGGGAAACAAACAAGACGTATTTACAAAACAACATACAGTCAAAGGCACGAGGGCAAAAGATAAAATTGACTGTATCCAAAAATTTTGAACACTGCAGGCCAACCTTGCAAAATATTGGTGAAGCTACTTGCCCCTATCGAAGACAAGCCTATTGAAGGAGCTAATCTCCCTCAATCCCTTGTTGCACAGATCACCCAACATCAGCAATAAAATCACCTTGCATGCACGCACATACAAACTACAGATATTCATACCATCATGCTAAAAATAGAAATGACCATCACCAGGACATGGCAGCCATAGATAATAGGGCTCATCATCATATTGACTCACATAGCAATACTCACCTTCAAGATCCTTGTTAGCATGATGCATATCTAAACCTGCATAAATATCAGCGTGAAGAAAAATATTAAGCTGAAATGCATTCCGTTCAAGTGTAGTCTCAAGCTGGGTTATGTCATATGACTGCTCAAATTCTTGCGACCCAACTGCACCACATATGCTAATGTATTCCTCCATGATTGAACCAGAGACCTAATTCAAATCCAATTCTGCACTATCAGCATACAGATTAGAAATTTGAGGCATTTCAAGTAAAGACTTACAATCTTCAAGTTGCCACTCTATTTTGTACTCCTTGACACACTCTATTGTGTAAAAACTGCTGCTAAGAAAATCACTCATAATTTTCTCCTCCTCATCCTCCACATCATTTGTAATTGTAGTAGTGCCTTCATGAAATATAGCTGAAGCATTATCCATATGAGAATGGAAGTGACCCTTGCATGGCTGAGACACGGTCTCACATACACCCGCATGCTCCTCATTCTCACAACCCTCACAAGCAAGGTCCTCAGCTTGAATCTCACTGGCAGCACCATCATTTATCTCTATAGCTCTATCATCCAGTACAACCAGATCTACATCATCCTTAGGCAAACAAGTGTCAAAGGCCTCAATGTCTTTACTTGGGATAAAAGAGGGCAAGACACAAAACAAGAGACCAGCCTCTTGTTCACTCTCAATATCATTTTCATGCATACACTCAGCATAACAAGCCTTAAGAACTGACAGAGTGAGCTCTTCATCACTGTGTACACACACCTCTTTGTCCACTTGGTGTCTACAGGTAGCTCGGTTATACTTATAATGAGGCACCTGATTCTCCCCTTTCTGAACTGATAGCTCTCCGAGTTGCTGCTCTTCAAACCCATTAAAATCTAAGTCACTTTCAAAAAGAGGATTATCCATGCAACAATGATAATCATGAATTATACCACCTGATGGATTTGCATGCTCTTCATAAAGGACATTGTGTCTTATTCTCATACCTTCATCATTATTTGCATCATCAATGTATATATGCTCTATATAATCAACTACGTGAGCTGAGTTATTCAATTTTTCATTTGCATACATACCTTCTTGGTGGTCCACAATACTACAAGAAGCAGCAGGGTCATTACTCTCTTTGCTAAATTGGGAACCATCATTGATTTTCTCATCTTTCATCATCCACTAATGACTGATCCAATTGAATGCAAGTGCAATCACTACTATTTTCATTTGAATCGTTGTCATACACTACACCAACACCTTCTTCTACCCTCCTGCACACACAATCATCACTTGACATTGTGCCTGGATCATTACATCATATGAAGCATCCACGTCCTTGCTGCCTACAACACCCTGTTAATTACCAGCCACCTCTGCATCTGAGGATAAAGATTTTGCAATCATATCCCTCTTAGTTCTCTCAACACAATCAATGAACAAGTACGTATGTTGCATGCTCATTAGATTGAACTCCTCTTGTATAGAACCTGAGCTTAAGGTAACATCATAAGCCCTCAGATACATGTCAATACAAATAGATAGATCAGGTCTGAAACTGTCTAGGACGTGGGATAGGGCAATTGCAAATCCATGGCTGAGCTCCATGCTAGACTCCCCCTCATGTCATCTAATATTTTCAAGTTTTTGGACAAGAACAACAAGGTCCAAACCACTTGCAAACTTTTCAAATGCAACCACTAAGTCATTTCAAAAGGCAAAGTGATGGTCAGGGAAACTAACAAGCCATATCCGTGCCACCCCACACAGAGATCTAACAAAAAATCTCATCCACATATCTTCATCTTCAAATCGAAATTTATCCATGAAATTTAAAATGCAAGAACATGTGCCTTCCCATCATAAACCTCACACCTGTCAAACAAAGGCATTTGATAATAGATTTTATTGGGCATGGACTGCTTTTCATAATTGACCCATGAGAGATCCAGCCGTTTGTATGTGGTTTCATTGGCAAGGGGATGAGGCCGAAAAATGAGCCACTGGCAACAACAAGAAGGGCATTGGATTGTGGCTTGGACTGACGTAGCCTAATTTGATTTTCTAATTCTTTTCCCTGTTGCAACAGAGACTCCAACAACGGCTTTTCTTTTTCAATTTCATACTGCAGCCTAGTTGACCCATTTTGATTATGCAAGGGTGCATATAGGTTTGGGTTGTATGAACAGCAAGGACCTTCGTCCTCATCATACTCATGGACGCTCTCTATCATAGTATCTAGGGCTTTCATCATATGATACATTTGAAAAAATTTCCCTATGGTAAACTTGTCCATTCCATTCAGCCATAGCTGATTACAAATCACTTGTGCAGGGATAAAGGAGAGCAAATAATACATGTTTCTTTACAGAGAAAGAAACCATGGTTCAAAGCTAGAAAAAAGAACATGTACCTTAACCAATTGTATTCTCTTTGAATCATGCACACAACAACACATTGTTTTCTTTGACAGCCGAGTTGCCACCTCACTGAATGAGGAAAACCCTTGAAGCGTGACAGATCTTCAAGGCCGCAAAATTGATTCTGGGTTCACGACTCACCAGCAGAATCTTCAATTTCTTTGAACCCTTAAATTGTCCCCGGCAACAACGCCAAAATGTTGGTTCCCAAAATAACTACAACCCAAAACCTGAAAACACTTCAAAATCACCTAGGCCAAGGGTGTCATCAAGGTGATTGAAAAAGGTTCATCAACAGGTCAAGGGCGATTTTAGCCAACTAACAGGAGTGGGTAGGCTCCCCTACACTTCAAGCTCAACTTAGACTCTAGAGGGGCATTCCAAGGGGTATGCCTTAACAGTTAAAAGGTATTGAGTTCAAACCAGATGAACAACTAAAAACCAATGAACAACCAAACCCAAATTGTTGTCTTGGCCCCAAAACTATCACTGAACCAAGAACAACTGGCTGTCACAAAACCCCTATATAGCTGATACAAGTTGTGCAAATGTTTATGCACAAGAGAGTTGGTATTTTCCCCTAAACCATTGGTAAATATTTGTTTGATTTAATGTAGTGTGAGATTGGTCTTGGAACCAAGACCGGTGCCTATCCAATTGGGCTACAAAGTCATAGTGGCAGAAAAGAGAACAATGGAAAGAAAATAAAGGAAATTTGATCTAAGCATGGGCTATATCAGATTGTAGGTTTTGTGTTTCAAGCATACTTAGTAATCTAGAAAAGAACTGCATGCATTCAAATGTAAAGAACAAATGACAATTACAAGGCTTGTAATATATTTATAATGCTGTCAAATTTTCAAATGTCCAATACAAACTTATCAGCAAATGTGATAAGAGGAAATACACTACATACATACAAACTACCATGGAGACATTCTCTACACAATCCCTACTACACATTATCTTTCATTTGTTTCACCATCCCATTACTTCTCTGCAACTGGCCATGGCGTGATTTGGAGCCCTAGAAGTATTCTGGACCTGCACAGGCTCCTACCACCAACAATGAACCAAACCAAAATACATCTCAAACATATGTATATATAGCATTTCTGACCACTACAACAGTCATTGACGTGGGAAAGTGTGGTCAACAAGGAAAACCAGTCACCCATGCTGCAATAAATTCATTTTTGTGTCCTTGGAGTGTGTCTACATGACTTTGCCCTGGAAATCTGCTGAAGAAGTGTGTTTGCCCATGCCTTGGGTATAAGAAATTCAATGCAAAAGAGCTACAGTGGCATAGGGGGGCGAGAAATCCATTTTCCATAAGCAATCATGCTCTGGAGAAGCATTAGTGGCAGCCAGGAAAGTCGTTGAGTAGTCTCGTCGTGTCAAGAACAAGAGAAAGAGTCGAGAAGACGAAACAGGTTGGGCCTCGATCGATCGGGCGTCCACCGATCGGGCCTTTGAAAGGTGAAGAAGGAAACCCCAATCTCCAAAGTCCAAAAGGGGCAATAGGGAAACCGTCAGGCTTCAGAGATCGAGCCTTCACCATGCATCGTGCTTTTGAAAGGAAGAAACGCTCGATCCCCGGCTCCGAAATACTTAGGAAATTATGAAGTTTGTCGGGGATTGAGCCTCGGACCTTACACCTTCCACCTTCCAACAGAGAAGAGGGAAAAGAAAATTCCCGCTTGTCGAAGTCCGAGTGACTTAGTCGTTTTAGAAATTCGGCGGATTTCAACGATCGGGCCTTCCATCTATCGCCTGCCAAATGGAAAGAAAAAGACCGCAACCCCAGCCTCCGAGCTCCACAATACTTAGAAACCTTGAAATCGGCGGACTTCAACCATCAGGCCTTCCGCTTTCTACCTTCAAAAAAGAAGAAAGAGAAGACACCCCCCACACGCCTTCGCCCGAAACACTTAGAAAAATTAAAGCTCGTCGGGCTTCAGATGCCGACCTTCCACCTTCCGACTTCCAAAAGAAAGAAAGAAGAAAAAGAACTCCCGCCTTCTGCCGCCCACAACACTTATAGGAGAATTTGCCTTCGACGGACTTCGGATGCTGGGCCCTCTCCTTTCCATCTACCCAAAGGGAGAAGGCAGACCGCAACCCCGACCTTAGACGATCCGCGATACTTAGAAAATTTTCCGTAACCCTTGGCGGACATCGACGATCGGGCCTTCCCGTGAACACATGCTCTGAAGAAGACAAAAGGCCGCAAGCCCGACCTCCGACGCCCGAAACACTTAGGCAATTTTGCAAGAAACCACGGCAGATTTCGGAGCCGATAGACATGGCACGATGGAAGACAGGAACCCGAAACTCCGAAAAATGTAGAAAATCCAAGGAAAAGACTTAGAATGTTGGGACTTAGTCATTTTTAGGGTTTCTTCCTTGCATTTCAAAAGGCAAACAGATGGAAACCTTATGAACGGAACCTATGGAAAATATCTCCGATTGGTTCTACAACAAAGGCACAGAGTGGGATTCCTAATGGATTTGGGGGAAAATAGAGCAAGTTGGGAACTGGTTTTTCAGGTGTCAACATGGTGCACATGGCTTCTTTCAGCTTCTCAAATGCTATGTTCGTTGCCTCATTCCAATGGAAGGAGTCCATCTTTAGTAAGGTTGTGAGTGGTGTTGCCATGCTGTTGTATTTTTTAACAAATTGGCAATAATAACTTGTAACCCTCAGAAGCCCTATAGCTTCTTGAGCGTTCTAGGCACCTTCTATTCTACCATGGCCTTGATTTTGTGAAGGTCCACCTTGATACCTTCTTATGATACAATGTGACCTAAGTCCTCCACTTCTTGGACTCCAAAAAGAACACTAGTAGGGCTAGGCATAAAGTTCATGTTATTCAAGAGTTCCAAAACTTGATGCACAATGCAAGTGTTTCTCCCATGGTCTGCTATATATTAAGATATCATCAAACAAACTAAGATAAAACTTTTGCAAAAATGCCCTAAAGACCAAGTTCATCAAACTTTGAAATGTAGGTGTATTTGTGAGACCAAAAAGCATCACCAAAAATTCATAGTGGCCCTCATGGGTTCTAAAAGTTGTCTTATGAATATCCTCATCTCGAATTTGGATTTGATGATACCTAGAGCAAAGATCAAGTTTAGTAAAATAAACACCACCATCTCACTCATCTAGCAAATCATCAATTAACGGAATTGGGAACTTATATCTTATGGTATACTTGTTGATTTCTCTACAGTTTGGACACATGCACCAAGTGTATCCTTCTTACGTACTATCACCATTGAAAAGGAACAAGCAATTTGACTTTGATAGATAATACTTGTTTCACACATTGTTGGCGTTTCAATTCGCACCTCTGGAATGCGATTTGGAAACGGACAGCTATGCACAAATAAACTACTCTCCTATTGGAAGGGGAGTTCCCTTTTTGCTGATGTTCGCTGAAAAGATAATAAAATAAAACTTCGCCTATCTTCTTTTTGATTCTCAGCTGCGAGCACAAGGTTATAAAACTCTAAACGTTGTAGAAGAGGTTTTTTCCTTTTTTAAAACTTCTACTACAACTAAGCATGGACTAATGACGCTTTCAATCTCCTGAGTAAATTCAAAGAAAAGGAAATTAAAAGTGAACAAGGAATGATTGTTTTAACAAAAACTTAAGCAATTTTCTCCCAAATATACATCACAAGACTTATAGTACTTTAATGATGAAAGCTGAAATGAAAGCTACAAAAGCCACACATCTGACGACGAAAACTTGATGAATCAAGATAGAAAATCAAAGCAAAATAGGCATGAGACTTCTATTCAATATCACAAAGTTGGTACAACTCCAGGACAGCAATGCTGCAGCAAAAGGCAAGCATACAAGTGATCAAACACCGGAGAACAGATTACACAAAGTGAACAGACACTTGGAATATCAAGATTTGTAAGCTAGAGTAGGCACAACAAATTTGCTATCACAATTACCATTACATACAATGGGCAAGGATGCCCTTATTTATACTAAAATCAAAGGAGTAGGTAACCCTAAAATCTCCTTGATTAACCCTAACTTGCCAACTCGCAAGCTTTATTACTATTCTAAGACAAAGATACAATAAACAAATGCTTTAAAGCGATTTGCTTTAAAGCAAACAAGATTCCAACTATCACAAAGTGATTTCTTTCTAAATATAGAATGGATGAGCTTAGGATGAAAGCAAATGCTTTAAAACAAAAAGCATCCGTTTTAAAGCTGCTTTCTTTCGAAATGCATCCTCATCAACATTCTTTCTTTTTGGTGATGTCATCCATTGATTTGCTGATTTCTTCTAAAAACAGATTTCAAGAGAAAAAGCTGGCACATGGGTTTTGTAGGCAATTCTGTTTCGAAGCAACCCAGATTGTCGAATTTTGAAAAAGCGGAGATTTTCCCAAAAAAGCAGGAAAAAAGCAGATTCCCGGAAAAAAGCAAAACTCCAATCTTCAAGAGGATGATATTCTGGATGGACCCATCTCAACGAAAACTAAAAAAGCTTCGGTACAATTTCTAAAAAACGATCCCCTCGAAAAAAGGACCCTGAAAAAGCGAGCCTCCCTTCTTCCTCAACCCGAAACTATGAAGAATGCTGAAAAAGCACTTCGTTTGGGTCTTTGAATCTTCGTGGAAAGAAAAATTAAAATCCTTCCTCTAGATGCACCCTGCAAAAATAATTGATAAAAGCGGCCAAAAGCTCGTCTTTATAAATCTTTAGGGCAAAAAAGCAGCTTTATTTGTGAAAGAATAAAACTTGGATCTCATCCATGAAGAAAGCAACTTTTAAAGCACAAATCCAAGTGGATGTCTTCGAATAGGAAGAATCCCTATTTTGTAGCTGCCTATGGCTTCGTATGCAAGATGACGAAAAATATCTTCTTTTGATGATGTCATCAAACACGCGAGTTGATAGAAGTGTTAGCCAATTTTTCTTCATTTTCAACACTTCTACACTCATTTTGACTTAAATATGGCATGTCTCCGACTTCAACAAGATGGTGAAATATCACCGTTGACTGAAAAAGCTGACTGATCCTGACATTTTGGATACCTATCAACTGAGATTCCATCCCTAGCCTCCGACTGATGATCTGGAATCGTTTGACCAAGTTTGACCTCTTAAAAACTATCAACGGGCGAAGATCAAGAAATAACTGCCAGAAAACACTGTCAAATCAGGAAAAATTCTAACTCTGGGCAAGTTGGGGCCCCAAGTCACCTGGGGCACCTGGATTCTCCAGCCTTAGCCATTTTTTCGAAAATTGCAACTTCAATTTTTTGATTTGTGTGCGCGTTCCGCTGGCTAAGGACCCCTGTTTGGTTGTCGATTTCTGTCAGCTGGGATAAAACTAAGTCTAATGATCTGGAAGACAAGCAGGCTTGATGAAAACTGAGCTGACTGTACTCTCTATCTGCCTCGAGAAACGCGCCAAACTGTCCAGCTCTGAACCAGACTTGGCTGACAAAAGGAGATTCACGTTTTTCGAGGAAAACTCAAAAATTTCGAAGTCTGATGAGTTTGGGCGCCCCAAGTCACCTGGGGCGCCTGGTTTGCCATGCCTTAGAATTTTTTTTGAAATTTTCAAATTTGATACCTTTTCTCGTTTTCCGTGCCGACAACCCCTGTTTGATCTTCGATTTCGGTTGTTCGGACGACTGTCGAGGCTGGACGAAGGGTGATCTGAGCAGTCTGAACATATCTATGATGAAATCCCGGCTTTGACTGACATTTGACCAAGTTTGACCCACTGGAAATAGGCTAACGGAAGCATTTTTGACGTTTCTCAAAAAACATGAAAAAAATCTAACACAGGAGAGGTTGGGCGCCCCAAGTCACTTGGGGTGCTTGGTTTCTCCACACTTAGCCATTTTTCTGATTTTCCAACCTTCATCTGCAACTTGCTCCGTTTTGCATGTCGTCAACTACTTCTCGATGTCGATTACGATGATTCGTCTATCAACTGCCATTGAGTGGTGAATGAATTGCATAGACTAGGTACATCTGATGAATTTTCCAGCTTTTCAAGATCTGATGATCAAAACGACTGCCTTTATGCCCCCCAAAACTGACCGACGGACACAGTTCTCGCATTTTCTCAAAAAACGCATAAAATTTCTATCTTTGGTGGGACTGGGCGCCCCAAGTCACCTAAGGCGCTTGAAATCTCCAGACTTAACCATTTTTTGTGATTTCCAGATTTTCATCTCACCTCAGATCCATCCTGCTTTGTTTTGCGCGCATCGTCGATTCGACGACTGTTCGTCAATTCTGCATCATTGGAATAGTGTTGAAAACTCGTCAACGAGCTCTGGCAGATGAACTTCCTCTGTTGACGACTTCCGAGCTCATGCTTCGCCTTCTGAAAAAGCAGAAAAGACCCAATAGGGAAAACTTGACCTTTTGAAGATTCCATCTGGACCGCGTTGATCATGAAGCAAAATCGACCAATGAGAATCAAGTGCGACCCCTGAGTCGAAGATTCTATTTTTAGAAAGTTTTGCCAACATCCATATCTCAAGAAACCCAGAAAACCTAATCTGATGTCTAAAAATAGAAATTTCTATTTTTAGAAATTTTGTTTTTTTGACTTTTTGACAAAAAATTTTCGAGACTTGTTCAAAATGCCTTAATGAAGCAAAAATTTTAATTGGGTACAACAATTGGCTCTATCTGGGGACCCTGTCGGATACTTACGGCATAGGAGAACCGAGAATCTCTGGACTTTTAAGCTTGGACCAGTGCCTTATCAGTTGGGTAATAGAGTCAGGTCACTTTCCTAATCACCTAGGACAAGACTTTTCCCTACATCACCTAAAACCGGACTTCCTAAAATCACCTAAAAAGTTGGAACTTTCCAGAACACAAAGAACACAACTGTCACATTACAAAAAGGGGAAAAACATTACAACATAACGATCACATTACAGAAAGGGGAAACACATTACGGGAACAAAAAGTGTTTCACGCGCTCTTTTTCCTGAGCGAGGATGAGATGAAATTAAGACTGTCACAAAGCCATCAATCGACTCAAAAAAGTAAGAACCATCTCTCTTTAGTTGTGAAGATTGTCTTGGTAACACAACTTTTCTTTCTCTGCAACATCTCCTCAAAGAGCCATGGTTCAGGAGGGTATTCACGTTCAGGCCACAAGAAGTTCCTGAGGAACTGGTTGATATGCCAGAGATCAAGTGGAGCATCTTCCTCTAAAGCAAGCAACCTCTGCAACAGGTGAAGGTACAGAACTTCCTTCTGAAGATATATAGGAAAGTCTTGTGGTCAAAGTATATCTGTGGGAATGGTTATCACCACATATTGAATATGCGTTTCATTTATATCTTGTACACACGCAACTTTATACTCAGTGAATACATCATCTTTCGGAAAAGGTGCAAGCTGCTCATACACAATTCTCATTACTGATTCTTGGCTTATAGGATCCACAACTGTCGTTGCCCATTTTTCCAGTGCTTCAGGAGCTTCTTATTCGTTGGTTGTGTTTTCGTCCATACACTCTCCAGAGTCTGATGAATCATCAAGATCTGAATACTAGAACTCTTGATCAATATCGATTACATCTTCACCTGACAGCTCACTTTCCCATTCATTACCTGGAATCTCATCATCCTCTGTAGAGTAATCTTCTTCAATACGGATATCCAGCATCGTTTCATCTTCAGCATTCATGTATCTTTCTTCTCCTGGTAAGTAAGTGGAATCAAAGAGAGATCCATCTGAGCTATATGCTTCCTCTTCTTCTTCTTGATCAATCTCACATACGGCGTATCTCACAAAACATTTGTCAAGGATTTCTGACTTTTCAATATCATCCTCTTCAGTGACCAAAACTGAATATTCCATGAACTCCTCTTCTCCATCAACCTCTTCATATGTTGCGTTCCACACTGGTTGCATAGTTTTAATAAAGTCTTTTTCTTGTACAGGTTCATAGACGGATTCAACATCATCCTCTTCACTAGTATGTATAAAAGATTCTTGACAGGTGAAGACGGGCTATATTGTAAAGAAAAATCTGCAGTATCTTCCGTTGAAGAATCACTTTCCCAGTGATGTAGAAAACAATCGATAATCTCCAATTCTTCCTCAGAATAAAGATCTTGCTCTTGCTCCAATTGCAATGCTTCTTTGGTCTCTCCTTTGGATGTTTCCGACACAAGTTCTTCAAACCAGCCTTCGAAAAACAAATCTGATTCATCATTATTTTGTTCTTGAGAAGATTGTCGCACTTCTTCCTCAAAGAAAGTTTGTAAGTTGTACATTTCTTCGGATTCTTCCTTTGATGCGTCAATCGCACAGACAACTTCCTGATTCTCTTCAGTTATTTCTGACAGCATAACATATGTACCAGGACCCGTCTCTTGATATAGCACTTGTGCTTGAGGATCCTGAGATTTCACCACCATGAACCGTGACTTGGTTTCGGGTTCTAATTTGAAACTTCCTTTCTTTAAAGGAATGGTCGCAGATGACCAATCCAATTGTATTTCTCCTCCAAGATCTTTGCAGAAGCTTCTGCTTAGCAACATCCCATAACTGGCTGGAATGTCGGCTACCAAGATAGTCATCATTATTTTCTTCTCTGGGCAAGCCGCCAACCGTACTTGAGCATCCTTCAATTGTCCAACCAACGGCACTGATTTAGACTCAAGCGAATAACACTTGTCATGCGTTTTGGTGCACGAGAGTCCCAAAGCACTCATCACCTGCAAAGGCATGACATTGTCCGAGGCTCCTGAATCAATGATACAATTGCTCAATTTATAGCCTCCTCTATACAGAGAGATATAGAAAGGCTTGGGCTTCTCTCCTGTTGGAACGGAAGATTCAAGCAATGTAGGTTGTACGACAGTCTCCTTCTTGACATACTTAACAATTCTATCCAGCTGATCTGGATGGTCCTGAAGATACTCTAGCTGAGAAATCTACACCTTTGTCTTCATCATGGAATACACTATATCAAAATTCGCCGAAGACAAATCTTGAGCAGCCTTGACATTTTCATGTGGTGGCTTAACATTGGAAGTGGAAGCCGCTTCCTTCCCCTTTTCTTTTGATCTTTGTTTATCCTCTTCTTCTTTCTGTGTTTTGAAATGCTGAGCACATGTAAACACTGGTGTCGAAAGATTTTCATGATTCACTGCAAGAGAATATTGACGAAAATCCTCTTGCTCTTCCTTTATTATAACGGGTTCGTTTTGGAAGTATCCCGTAGTAGAGTCGCCATCGAAGTTGTCCGTTTGTGATAAGACAATATTTGCACTTGGGGAAGGGACAATGTTTGAAATGGGTGCAGCATCAGCATATCCCATGATTTGATTCATTCTTAAATTTTTAGGACATGTGGCTCCAGTATGCGCATCTGTCTCATGAAAGCAACAAAACACTGCATTTTGAGCAGCATCAACTGCTTGTCTTGGTGGTGGTGCTGGCAACCTGGGCCTATAATTATTGAATGGCTGAAAATTGTTCCTCTTAAGCTGATATGGTTGCTGTTGTTAGTAATCATTTATGTTTAGGGTTTTAGGCTCGAGCTACTGGTGGTGCCTGCATAAGTATTCAGGTTTCAAGCATTTAGATATGCAGGCACCTTCCCAAAAATCCAAAAAACTCTACACTTTCGGCCTTTGCAATTGAAGAAATGCAAAAAGTCAGTTAAGGTGCAAGTGTCTTTGTATATACAAAGGTGTTTGTACATACATACAGGTCAAATGTACATTGGCGGGCTTGCAAAAGTCTCCATCGGCCTTCAAAAAATGGTGAAAAATGAGTTATATGCATTTTATATGCATATTGGGCTTTGAATGTGCATATACAAAGGGGAATCTTTCACAGATTCCCGGGAATATTCCCGCTTTGTATATCAGGTTGCATGTGGAGATACAAAGGAAAAATGTACAAGGGTGGCAGACATGCTTCTGCTATAGTGCGATGTACAAGTGGTCTTGTATATCGAGCTACATACAATGCCGCCAGCATGCATTTCAAACATACAAACAAATATACATTCAAGCGCACATACAAAGAAAAGATGCATTCCTAGAATATTCCGTCGTATATTCTGCAGTTGTATATGAGGGTTTGTATATTTGTGTTTGTATATTGGCACATACAAGGGTGCAAATATACATTTGCTGCAGTGCCGCAGGGGAGACACAAGTGATGGGGCCCACCAGTTGTATGTGCATTCGTTTGTATGTTTGCACATACAAGCCATTATACAATGAAGAAATATACATTCCGGACCCGAAGGAGAAATCAAATGCAGTTAATAATATTTTGGATCCGTAGCATGTATGTTGGGCGCTTGTATGTGCCAATGTACA
Organism: Cunninghamia lanceolata; assembly: GCA_027924645.1. Taxonomy (NCBI): domain Eukaryota; kingdom Viridiplantae; phylum Streptophyta; class Pinopsida; order Cupressales; family Cupressaceae; genus Cunninghamia; species Cunninghamia lanceolata. Next base: position 1,427,095 of record BSBN01000223.1, on the reverse strand, counting down.
TTCAAAAGATACAAGGGTTAAGATGCAAGCCGGATTTTAAAGCAACTTTAGCATGCCTCATTAAAATTTGAGATCCACCTTGTATGTATGAGGCAAATGTACATGACAATTTACAAGGAAATATGCAGGAAAAGAGGATACAAGTCGGACCCGAATTGATTTTCAATTTGTTCTAAACAGGTTTGGGGTCCGCCTTGTATATCAAACAGTTGTATATGCATTTTGCGTATACAAGGGATTTTTGAAGGGTGAACAGTGGCGATTGTATATGCATCCGTTCTTGCATATACAAGGGCGAAAAGGCAAAATTTAGAGAGCGAAAGGTCAGCGAGAGGCATGAAGTGCCTACGTGGCACAATATCATTGGCTGGCGGCTCTTCATGCATGTTTTGGGGCCATGGATCTCAGTGATAGGAGTGGATTGACGGCCTTGTTTTGAACCTGCAGCGATGGTTTTTTCTAAGCGTGTGCAGCCATTTTTGGGCGAGAAAAACTCCAATGACACGCCACTGAGGATCTGCGGATAGCTGAGCAATAATGGTGACATTTATAGGTTTTGGGTCGATGATTGACAGGTCAACCACCCGATTGATGAAAAAAATCCCTGGGCGGCAGTGCAAATCCCGAGTTCACCTGCTCATTCCTCTTTGTCTCTCTGCTGCATTTACTATTTCTGAGCGCCAATCTGAAGATGCATTGTATTTGGCGAATTCTTGAGTTGACCGTTGTAATTTTGCTGAGTACACAGTCCTGGTATAAAGGCCAAACTATGTTACTCATTGTTTAGGGGTTGAAGACCTAGGCGTTTTTGTGTAAATAGTGAAAAACAGGGCATCTCCTCGTTGTTTTTATCTCATTTTGGAGTTTGAGTTGCATCATGAATGTATTTTGCACGAATATTCAGTTTCATGTTGATATAGATGAAAAATGCTCTTATGCATGTGTTTATCTGTTTGTCTCCTTTGCTGCATGCATCTCCTTCTTTTGAATCTGGTTGCTAAGGGTTTCATAGATTCTAGGATACAGGGTTCTGTATCACATGCTTCATCTCTAACTTCCATTCAAGGAGTGGATTAAATTGTTTTAGGTTAAGTGTGGAGAAGGTTGTTTGTCAACAGGGATATCTGTAAGTAGAGGCAGTTAGATACCCATTCTTGGGTGATGTTTGTAAGGCATACATCAGCTCCAACCCCTTGAAACTTGAATGCTAGTTGCAAACCATCTGTTGTATACGTCTAGTTGACTCCTTGCCCTGAGATAGGCACCGGTCTGTTCTTGTGAAGTAGTTATGATCCAAAACCCCTGTCTTGCATCCAAACCATCAAATTCCAACCATTCCATTATTCCAACCTGTTAGTTGTAGGAGTAGGACTAGGAACCCCCTGCATACTCTCATCCTTAACCAGACAAATATGTCCATGAATGTTGCTAACCTTGTGATTTGTCATACAAATCTTGGTCCACACATGAGAGTATTCTGCCTATTGTTGTCAAGCTAAATCTATCAGTCATTGAGCTAGTCAATGTTACATCTTTAGTTATAGGGACACCCCCCTTGGTGCGGCAGAACCAGAAGTGAAGGGGAGGCAGCTCACGCAACCTCCCGTGTCTGTTGGCCGAATCTGCCTGTGCATTGGAACTGGCAAACCCTCTGCCAATTTGGGAAAAATAACCAACAGTTGTGGTTGGTATTGTTGCTGTGGTTGGTATTGTTGCTGTGGTGACTGATATGGTTGTTGCGCAGGTTGCCCCTGAGTAGGCAACTGTCTCTTCATGATAGTCACTTCATTTGCTACCTTATGTAGTAGTGGATCCGCAGAACTCTGTACAAGAGGCCTGATCGAATCCGTCTTCATCTTGCCAGAGGTAATCATGTCATCCTCTAACTTGATGGCATTTTCTTGTGCATTAGATAATTCTGTTTCATTAGCCGATCTCAAAAAGAAGGCTATCTCAGAAGGAAGAGCATTAATGAAACTACTCAACAGAATTTGTAGAGATGGATTAAGTGTATGAGAAAGGCGTGTAACCAGGCAATTAAACCTTCCCACAAACTCCCTCATTGGTTCATTGTTATCCATCTTTGAATTTGAGAGTTGGGCGAACAATCTGTGACCATCTTCGGCAAGCTTGAACCTTGCCAAGAATTTCTCGCTCATAGTTGCCCAACTTGTAATAATACCTAGTTCCAGATGATTGAACCAGTCGGCAGCATTTCCCACGAGAGTCTCAAAGAAGAGACGCACAGCAACATCTTCATGTGATACATGCAAAACAGCGCAAGCTGCTGTGAATGTAGAGATGTGTTCATCAGAATGTTGAGTTCCATCGCCATGGAACCGGGGAAAGTGCTTCCTTGACCCCTTTGGTAACTCATGATGTGCTTGCAGGGCCAAAGGTCCAATGATATTACCCCAAGGAAATGGGGGTGGTCGCCTCTGATTTGCATCATTGTAATTGTTGTTATTTGCATCACCCATCGCTCTAGGCTGGATTACTGGTTCTTCTTGAGGTTCTTCCTGCTTGGCTTCAGGAACTGTCTGAAACTCAGGAACTATGTTGGAGGTTTCTCCAACTTCTGCAGAATCAAGATCTTGGAAGAAATGATCCGTAGCACCGCCTTTTCCCCTTCTTGAATAAACCATGTGAGCCAGGATTATCTGCTGCCACGCGAGAGGTGGTAATACTAGTCTTCCTGTTGCAAGATCCACTTTGTGTTCTTCTTCGTCAAGGATAGCAACCACGTTTCTCCACTGATCAGGACTTTCCTTTTGTGCAAATATGAAACTCCTCAGGCTGCTAATGATGTCCATTTGCTCTCCTTCCACTCGTACAAGATTTGGTTTAATAACAGGTGGTGTAAGATTTGGTTGTTGAACTGGAGCAGAAGGACGCCAGAGAGTCATTCCCGTGACATAAGCCTAAGCTTGCTTTAAGTTTTATGCCTCGTGCCCCACGGTGGGCGCCAAAAAACTGTTGGTGTTTCAATTCGCACCTCTGGAATATGATTTGGAAACGAATAGCTATGCACAGATAAACTGCTCTCCTATTGGAAGGGGTTGTTCCCTTTTTGCTGATGTTCGCTAAAAAGATAATAAAATAAAACTTCGCCTATCTTCTTTTTGATTCTCAACTGTGAGCACAAGGTTATAAAACTCTAAACACTGCAAAAGAGGTTTTTTCCTTTTCTAAAACTTCTACTACAACTAAGCATGGACTAATGACGCTTTCAATCTCCTGAGTAAATTCAGAGCAAAGGAAATTAAAAGTGAACAAGGAATGATTGTTTTAACAAAAACTTAAGCAATTTTCTCCCAGATTTACATCACAAGACTTATAGTACTTTAATGATGAAAGCTACAAAAGCCACACATCTGACGATGAAAACTTGATGAATCGAGATAGAAAATCAGAGCAAAATAGGCATGAGACTTCTATTCAATATCACAAAGTTGGTACAACTCCAGGACAGCAATGCTGCAGCAAAACGCAGGCATACAGCAAGCGATCAAACACCGGAGAACAGATTACACAAAGTGAACAGACACTTGGAATATCAAGATTTGCAGGCTAGAGTAGGCACAGCAAATTTGCTATCACACTTACCATTACATACAATGGGCAAGGATGCCCTTATTTATACTAAAATCAAAAGAGTAGGGAACCCTAAAATCTCCTTGATTAACCCTAACTTGCCAACTCGCAAGCTTTATTACTATTCTAAGACAAAGATACAATAAACAAATGCTTTAAAGCGATTTGCTTTAAAGCAAAGAAGATTCCAACTATCACAAAGTGATTTCTTTCTAAATATAGAATGGATGAGCTTAGGATGAAAGCAAATGCTTTAAAACAAAAAGCATCCGTTTTAAAGCTGCTTTCTTTTGAAATGCATCCTCATCAACATTCTTTCTTTTTGGTGATGTCATCCATTGATTTGCTGATTTCTTCTAAAAACAGATTTCGAGAGAAAAAGATGGCACATGGGTTTTATAGGCAATTCTGTTTCGAAGCAACCCAGATTGTCGAATTTTGAAAAAGCGGAGATTTTCCCAAAAAAGCAGGAAAAAAGTAGATTCCTGGAATAAAACAAAACTCCAATCTTCAAGAGGATGATATTCTGGATGGACCCATCTCGACGAAAACTGAAAAAGCTTCGGTCCAATTTCTAAAAAACGATCCCCTCAAAAAAAGGACCCTGAAAAAGCAAGCCTCCCTGCTTCCTCAACCCGAAACTATGAAGAATGCTAAAAAAGCACTTCGTTTGGGTCTTTGAATCTTCGTGGAAAGAAAAATAAAAATCCTTCCTCTAGATGCAACCTGCAAAAATAATTAAGAAAAGCAGCCAAAAGCTCGTCTTTATAGATCTTTAGGGCGAAAAAACAACTTTATTTGTGAAAGAATAAAATTTGGATCTAATCCATGAAGAAAGCAACTTTTAAAGCACAAATCCAAGTGGATGTCTTCGAATAGGAAGAATCCCTATTTTGTAGCTGCCTATGGCTTCATGTGCAAGATGACGAAAAATTATCTTCTTTTGATGATGTCATCGAACACGCAAGTTGATAGAAGTGTTAGCCAATTTTTTTTCGTTTTCGACACTTCTACACTCGTTTTGACTTAAATATGGCATGTCTTCGACTTCAACAAGATGGCGAAATATCACCGTTGACTGATCCTGACATTTTGGATACCTATCAACTGAGATTCCATCCCTAGCCTCCGACTGATGATCTGGCATCGTTTGACCAAGTTTGACCTCTTAAAAACTATCAACGGGCGAAGATCAAGAAATAACTGCCAGAAAACACTGTCAAATCAGGAAAAATTCTAACTCTAGGCAAGTTGGGCGCCCCAAGTCACATGGGGCGCCTAGATTCTCCAGCCTTAAGACATTTTTTTGAAAATTGCAACTTCAATTTTTCAATTTGCATGCGCGTTCCGGTGGCTGAGGACCCCTGTTTGGCTGTCAATTTCTGTCAGCTGGGATAAAACTGATTCTGATGATCTGGCAGACAGGCAAGCCTGATGAAAACTAAGTTAATTGTACTCTATTTGCCTCGAGAAATGCACCAAAATGTCCAGCTCTAAACCGGACCGGGCTGACGGAGGGAGATTCACGTTTTTCAAGGAAAACTCAAAATTTTCTAAGTCTGATGAGATTGGGCACCCCAAGTCACCTAGGGCGCCTAGTTTTCCATGCCTTGAAATTTTTTTGAAAATTTCAAATTTTATACCTTTTCTCGTTTTCCGTGCCGACAACCCCTGTTTGATCTTTGATTTTGGTTGTTCGGACGACTGTCGAGGCGGGACGAAGGGTGATCTGAGCAGTCTGAACATATCTGTGATGAAATCCCGGCTTTGACTAACGTTTGACCAAGTTTAACCCACTGGAAACAAGCTGACGAAAGCATTTTTGACATTTCTCGAAAAACGTGAAAAAAAAATCTAACACGGGAAAGGTTGGGCGCCCCAAGTCACCTAAGGCGCTTGGTTTCTCCACACTTAGCCATTTTTCTGATTTTCCAACCTTCATCTACAACTTGCTCTGTTTTGCGTGCCATCAGCTGCTTCCCGCTGCTGATTACGACGATTCGTAGATCAACTGCCACTGAGTGTTGAATGAACTGCATAGACTGGATACATCTGATGAATTTTCCAGCTTTTCAGGATCTGATGATCAAAATGACTGCCTTTATGCCCCCCGAAACTGACCGACAAACACAGTTCTCACATTTTCTCAAAAAACGCGTAAAATTTCTCTCTGGTGGGCCCTGGGGCGCGCTTGAAATCTCCAGACTTAACCATTTTTTGTGATTTCCAGATTTTCATCTCACCTCGGATCCAACCTGCACCGTTTTACGTGCGTCGTCGAGTCGACGACTGTTCGTCGGTTCTGTGTCGTTGGAACAGCATTGAAAACTCGTCAACGAGCTCTGGCTGATGAACTTCCTCTGTTGACGACTTCCGAGCTCCTGCTTCACCTTCTAAAAAAGCAAAAATGACCCAATAGGGAAAACTTGACCTTTTGAAGATTCTATCTAGACCGCGCTGATTGTGAAGCAAAATCGACCAATGAGAATCAAGCGCAACCCCTGAGTCAGAGATTCTATTTTTAGAGAGTTTTGTCAGCATCCATATCTCAAGAAACCCAGAAAGCCTAATTTGACGTCTTTCTATTTTTAGAAATTTTGCTTTTTTGACTTTTTGACGAAAAATTTTCTAGACTTGTTCAAAATGCCTTAATGAAGCAAAAATTTTAATTGGGTACAACACACATCTCCTATACCATATTCCAATTTCACTTTTTTGCACATATAGCTACCTATAAAGTATAATGTTAAGTGGTTGGCTCCATGGTAGGAGCTGAATGGCATGATCATGATCTCTTTTGGGAGGCAATTCTTTTAGCATATCCCTAAAAAGTACTAAATTGCTATCTATAATTCCCTGCAAATATGGCAATGTAGGAAACTTTGACTATTGTATTGTGCTTCTAATGAAAATAATTGTGCCATTAACTCGTCCACACCCTTTTTAAGTATTTTTTGCATTTGGTGAGTACTTACCATCTATTGAGACTGTGCACACAACCCTCTCAATTCAAATGTCCTACTCTTTGAATGAAAACACATGAACAACTCTTGGAATTTCATCTTAATCATTCCAAAGGTAGTGAGCCATTGGACTCTCAAAACAATGTTTGTTTTGCCCATAGAAGTAACAAACAAAGGGCAATCTAGCTGATAGTCTCCCATGGTGAATTTAATACTATGGGAGTTCCCTAAACAATTGATTGTACCCCTATTTGATATCATGACCTGAAAATTTTGGAGCTGGGTAAACGAAACAATTCGATCGTGTTGCCAATTTTAGAGCTGGATTAACAATTCAATGAAGTTGTGAGTTACTTCTTGCGTCAATCAATATTGTCACCTTTTGTCTTTAGGAAATTCACTACCTTGAGGGTTTATGGTGTGCTAATACCTAAAACTGCATAGCAAAAGATAGTTGGTTGGGGATCTTCTAACTCTTCTAGCTCATCAACAACCTCTAATGCCTCTTCGTCATCCTCTTCTTCTTCATTGGCACCTTGAATGTAGAACAGCTTTTTTCCAGCACATTTATGTCCTCAATTGTATTTGCTATCACAGTTGAAACATAATCCTTTTGCCCTTTTTTCTTCAATTTGTTGGGGCATCAAGCTAGTAGGTGAAGGAAATGACAGTGCAAGGCTGCTACAGTCTTTGTTGCTAGTAAATGCCTACCTCTTGCTATAGACAAGAATTTTCCTCTCCCCTGCACACCATAATAATAGAATCAAATACATTAAGCAAATTGAACATGTGTACCTCCCAATGAATGTGGTCCTGTTGTGACGTTTTCACACATCGCCCCATTGCAAATGGGGACCCACCCTTTTTTTTTTTTGCTTTTGCTCGTCGTGGGGTGTTAGGCCAAGCTTCAAGTCATTGAGTCTTGGGCAGTATCAGGCAGTCGATCAAGTCTCCTCTACGAACTGGGAAGTGAGCCTCTCCGGAAACAAATCAAGTAAGTCAATCAACATGCAAATGAGGAATCACGGAAGGGTCAATTTGACAAACATGGTACAATGAAGAACACTGAGGTCGATCCCTAGGACTAGGAGTGATAAGATTGTGTTGAAACTGAAAACAAAGAAATGAAGGTTCAAAAATGGAAAAATTGGTTAAGTAAAATTTTAGCACAATTTCTAGGCACAGGTGGAAATTGCGCCATTTCTCCTGAAGGGCTTTAAAACATGAAATTTCATAATTTGTTTGCTAGGTATTGATTGATAGTTGGAAAATTTTGGCATTTCATGTAAAAAAATTGGGAAATATAATCATCATCATCAAAAAAAAAAAAAAAATGCAATTTCAAGTGATGTGAGGAAATTGCGCTAAAAGGAGCAAATTCTAGATAAGGGTGGAAGTTGCGCCAAATTGGGATTTCAATTTTAGCTCATTCCCATTATCAAATACTATGACTTGTGAATTTTCATCTTGCAGGTGTGTGAGAATCTGGAGGCGAGCTATGCATCCAAAGAAGAGGAGCATCCAAAGGATCGAGACATCATCGTGTTCACCATCATCCTGCTTCCAGAGAAGAACTTCATCGCCAAAGTGAGAGATGTCATCATCCATCTTGCAAGTTTTACCATCCGAGCATCCAGAAGATCATTTCCATGTTTGAGTTCAAGAGCCTTCCATTTCATGCACCAGAAGAAGATCGAGTGCAAACATTGTGAAGTCTAGTCTACTCCAAGAATACACACGCCCAAGTCATCTCCTCTACTTCAACAATCCAGAGCAAGAATCCTACATGAGCATCACAAAAAAAGAAAGACGAATGAACATAAGTATCAAGAAAATCCACAAATTACATCCAAAAATGTAAGGAATGCAAAGACGATGACCAGGTGGAAGAACAAGACAAGTTCCCAAATTCCATGTTTGAGGAGAAATAGTTCCAGAGAAGTGAAAATTCAAGTTTGAAGACTCGTCCAAGAAAGAAGATACAATTTGGGGATAGCATCAAGAAATCGGAAAAATATTGAAAATCAAGCAAATTTGCTCAAGAAATGTTGAGCCAGCGTCTATACATTTTCGATCAATCAAAGCTCGCCACGTCACTTGTCCATGTTCAATGTACCTGCAACAAGTTTCAAGCAAAAGAGGGCACCTATCTAGAAGATTCCTAGAGATTTCATAGTCATCCTTATCACCTTGGGAAGAATGCCTTCATTGCCTCTCTTTTTATGTACACAATTATGTTGGTTATATTTTCATTTACCAAAAATAGGCATATGTGCCTTGTCAAAATCTCGGCCATCAGTTTCACAAATCAATCTCGGCCATTCATTGTAATTTAGAAAACTATAAAAGGCTCATTCGCCTCATTTGTAATAGGAAGTTGCTATAGGGGGAGTTGTTGTAGGAGAGAGTAGAATAGCAAGTAGATTAGGAGTAGAGTAGAGGAAGCTCTTCGAAAGTTGTTGGAGAGAACTTGAAATTGTTGTAATCACTTCCAAGATTAATAAATTTCTCATTGAAGCCTAGTGACAATTGTGTTGTTTTGGAGCATTGCATGGTTTCTTATTTCTTGAAGATAATCTAAATGTGTTTCCAAGTAGAAGTAGAGTAGATTAGAAAGTTCATTGATATGTGAATGCATTGTGAGGATATTTGATGAATCCCTAGGTTCATACTTTTGATGGTTTGTCGCTGACAAGTCATTGTGCAAAGTTAGGTTGAACCTCAACTTATTACAATAGTTCGATTGTTGATGCTTGTTCAAGTTGCACCAGCTGAGGGTACTTGAATGTGTGTTTGCAATATGAAAATCCTTAGTCATCCTTGGGAGATTGCACTTGTTCTACGTAGTTGTTGAATTCATCATGGCGAAGTGGAGCTTGTTATGAAGGAATTTGTCTATCTTGGCATCGTTCATTGTCTCATTGTCCTTAGGAGTAGCATAGATTCTCTCTCAACCCTTATCTTTTTTTTTTATTTGTAATCGTGGTTATAACTCTTGCAATATCATCCAATTGTGGAATTAGGAGGTTTCCATCCATGAAAAGGAGTAATAAGTCGAGTGAGTGAAGAAGTAAATCTAGCATAAGTCCCTTTGTGTTAAGTGTTAACAACATATCACATCAAACTATTGAGTCTATCCATTGCAAATCACGAATAATGAACCTTGGAGTTGTCTCACTAGATCACATAGTTTAGCCTTTGAGAGACTTTGTTCAAGAAAGGATAGAATACCTTGGTATTTTATTCTGAGTTTGCATGTGCATAAAAAACACATCAACAGGGCCTTGGGGCCACCAAGAAATAGGTCATTCAAATTCTCATCTATAATCATCCCCACTCACAAGGATAGGTTTTGGAATTAACGAATATAATGCTTGACTAAACCTATTTGTCGTAGCTTTGCCAATTGACTTAAGTCTCTGTCATACTATTGTTATAGTGCGTCTGCAGCTCTTCATAAAAACCACCTAGGTGATGCTAAGAGTTTTTTCATCCTTTCAGCACATAACCATTGATAACAAATGAATTGCTTAGGTTCCAAATATAAGGAAGCCATTGTAAGCTTCTATCCACATGAGATCTAATGTACATTAAAAAATCCCCATGTGATTTATCCAAGTAAGTGGATCCTTGTCATCAAACTTACACATATCCATCTTCAGTAGCAAGTTTTAAAATCCAATATTAGTGCTATCCATGGGTTGAGGTTGTGCAACATTTGGATCTAGATCAAGTTGTTCTGTAGAACCAACACGGGGTTGTGGAGTTGATTATGAAACTAACATCTTACTGAAAGGGTTTGTGGGAATAGCCAATTGCCTACTGATGTTATCTAGATAGCCAATTGCCTCCCTTATCCAGTAGGCAAAACTTGTCATCCAATGAAGAAAACAATGTCTTAAGTCCCACCTTATCCGAGCTCAAACTCTGTATCATCTTCAATAGGAGTTTCCCCTAGTGTGTATGAATTCTTGCCCCAGCCTCTAGTTTGCAGCCCTATCATGCTAAGGCTTGACAATGCAATATTTCACCTTTGACCACATTTTGATTAGAAATTCTTGCAAATAATTTTCACAATAACTTACTCAAAACAAATGAATATATGCTGAAATTTTTACTTTAACTTACTTGAGTCCAATCCTCACTTTGGTGGAAAAATATCCAAGAAACTCGATGTTTTGCAACCTTAGAAGCGAATTTGGTAAAAACCCTAATTTTGTAATAACTTCTTCAAAAACACTTCAAATTACCTCAAAACTGAAATGTAGTTGCTTCAATGTGACCTTGATCAACACTCTAGATTTCAGAAAAACCATTGATACCAAATGAATTGCTTAGGTTCCAAATATAAGGAAGCCATTGTAGGCTTCTACCCACATGGGATCTAATGTACATAAAAAAATCCCCATGTGATTTATCCAAGTGGATCCTTGTCATCAAACTTACACATCCATCTTCAGTAGCAAGTTTTAAAATCCAGTATTAGTGCTAGCCATGGGTTGAGGTTGTGCAACATTTGGATCTAGATTGAGTAGTCCTATAGATCCACCACGGGGTTGTGGAGTTGATTATGAAACTAACATCTTACTGACAGAGTTTGTGAGAATAGCGAATTGCTTACTGATGTTATCTAGATAGCCAAATGCCTCCCTTATCCAATTGGCAAACCTTGTCATCCAATGAAGAAAGTAAAACAATGTCTTAAGTCCCATCTGATCCGAGCTTGAACACAGTATCATCTTCAATAGGAGTTTCCCCTAGTGTGTATGAATTCTTGCCCCAGCCTCTAGTTTGCAGCCCTGTCATGCTAAGGCTTGAAAATGCAAAATTGCACCTTTGAACAAATTTTAATTGGAAATTCTTGCAAATAATTTTCACAATAACTTACTCAAAACAAATGAATTTATGCTGAAATTTTTACTTTAACTTACTTGAGTCCAATCCTCACTTTGGTGAATAAATATCCAAGAAACTCAATGTTTTGCAACATTAGAAGCGAATCTGGGAAAAACCCTAATTTCGTAATAACTTCTTCAAAAACACTTCAAATTACCTCAAAACTGGAATGTAGTTGCTTCAATGTGACCTCGATCAACACTCTAGATTTCAGATAAAGAATTTGCAATAATGACAAAGATATGTGCTTGACAACACAACCTCCCAATCAGAAAAAAATTTGCATTGTTTCTTATCTTACAAGTGCCAAAAACTTGCTCTAATACCACTTGTAATGAAATTATTTGCACAAGAGAAGAATATAATAGGAGATAAGATGCAATAATTGATACTATAATAATAAGCCACTTCAAGGGGGCAACCTGAAAAAGACTTCAATAAAAACAGAACTTGCAATACCATGCTTAACAACTACTGACTACTTCCTATATATAGGCATCATTAGGCAACATTACTAACCTAATCCCAATAAGGCCAATCTAGCTTACAACAATTATACTTTGGGACTCATAAATGACTCAATTAATTATTATGTGAGTCAATATATTATAACATATCCCAATACATGCTATAGGCCAAAAGCATAGCATACAGCAGTAGCAATATCCCAAACACAAATGGAAAAAGGATGTATGGCTAGTATGGAATATTGCAGAACAGAAATGTATTCTGCAAGCAATCCAACATTGATGAATGAATTCCAAATCAAATGCATTTTAACTTGATTGATAAGGAAGGTAGGTGAGTGGGGTTGACGTGGTGGGGGAACAGCAAGTTGGGGGAAGAGAGAGAGAGAGAGAGAGAGATCACTTTGAATCAAACTGGGGTAAAATTAAACCAGAAACAAACCATATTTGAGGAAAAGAGCAGTTAGACATTCACAATAACCTTTGATTGTATATTGAATCCTTCAGAGATGCTACCAGTACCAAATACTCCATCATCTATATCAAGCACAACCCAGGGCCTGCAAAACATAGACAAAGTACTTAGGTCGTATTTCTTTTAGTAGTCAGACAATGCATTTGTCTTTTGACAACAAAACACTAACTCCGGTGCAACTAAAAACACTCATTCATATATGAAACTGTCATGCAATATAATACATTTACTGATTAGGAAATGATGTCCAGCAATTTTTAGAGAGAAGGCTTGTACAGCACAAACAGTGGAAGTTTCATTTATTAAATTTCAGGTTTTAATTCATACATCCAAATCAAAGAAGTTCCTGTACATGCCTCAGAAATAATAGACAATAATTTCAGGAGTTGTTTTCATCAAACTTTGTTGAATATCCTCAGACATTACAAGAAAATTCGTATGAACAAAGACAAGCACCAGACCAGCATTTTCTAGGTAGGAAATACTAGACTCAAAACAAGTGGTCCCTAATTTTAACTTGAAATGCAAAAAACATCAGTGCCATTACTAAGCTAGAATTGCATACCTTCCATTTGAAGACACAACAAAAACATTGTCATCTTGCAAACAGCCTAGTGCCTTCATCAAATTTGCACGATCTTGGAACCAAACAAAACCTCTTGTAAATTGTTCCAGTTTGAGGGTTGGTAAAATATAAACATGAACAACTTTGCAACCCATAGAAGTTATGACCTCCTTCACATCAAATGGGCTCACATCCTTTTCCAGATTATCTAAAACCAGAAATTCCGAGGAATAAAACTTTCTCTCCTCAGTTCTCACATCTCCAGAACAATGTCCACATCCAGCATCCTTGCAGCCACATCTAGATTCATTAAGGCCCATTTGAATCGTCGTGTTTGCTCTCTTGCTTGATAGCATTGGTGTCATACACTTCCCACAATGTTTGCAATTTGAATCCTTTAAGTCGCTGGTTCCCTCCCCATCATAAATTGACTCATCTTCTGAGAATACACTCACATCAGAAATGTGTAGCTCATTGCAACTGCACATTGAAGAATGAAAGAAATATTTGCAGTGAGCTGTGACACTGTTACCAAAGTATGTTCTGCATTGATCGTATGCTGGTAAACTTGACTGTCTAATGTTTGATTGAGAAGGCCTTGAATAAAGCTTCATGGAACTTGGGCTTGTCTTTTGGCATTCCTTATAAGTCAAATGTAAATTCCTTCGAAGATTGTGATCGGAATCAAAAAAGGATGTATCAGCAGAATCTAGATAAACTGAGGGATAAGAGTTACTCTTTTCTGAAACAGAATGACCATTGCAGTGGTGTTGAATAGCTGATACGTTCTTCTGACCTTCATAATTGCATCTAAAAATGGTTATTTTCTCATTTCTGCTTTGTACGTTCCTATGGCATTCGCATATACATGTGCAGTCCACCTCTATTTCATCAACTGTAGATAACTCTTTCTGTAACTGAGCATGATTATCACGTTGCTTATTTAAATTCTGACTTCCATAATCACATTTCTTCTTTGAAGGACTATAGTCATCTTCTTCATCAGATGAGATATTCACTACAGCAGGCAGCAATTCTGGTGATCCTATCTTATTTCTCTTAGGCTGGTTGTGCTTGTTCGCACCTATGACAATATGCACCTTGCTCCCAGTTTGGTCTGGATGATCGCTTGAGTCTTTAAAGCCATAAGAAGGGTTGTTTTGTGTGTTGATCTTGACATCTGATGTGGTCAAGCCACTGGATCTTAGAGCATTAATATCATTAGAGGCGTCACTTTGAAGTTGGAATAAGTGAGAACTTTTGTAAGATGAAATTTCACATGCATTGATTGGAACTTTCTGTGGTGACAACTCATTGTCTGAAAGTTGTTGAATAGGCTGTTTGTATTCTTGTATGACCTTTACATTTTTTTCTAGGTTCTCCGAATTCTGGCCTGTGAAGCCCTGTAAGTAGGCAGAGCAGGCAAAACGTTCCATTGTACTGTGGCTTCTGTTTTGTTTTAAGTGTGATGTTGCCAAATAGCTGGAATTGGAATTTTCAAAGCTATCTAAATCATCACCATGTTGTACTAATTTCTTTGAAGCTTTTACATTTACATCTGTCTGATTATAATCCTGAACTTGTCTTCCACTAGTGAACATCTCACTATTTTTTAGAGCCCACCGCTTGACATTGCCCCTAGAATAATGAAGGAAAACTTTTTTCCCAACACTGCCCTCCATAATTTTTTCATCCTTCTGATTCTCTTCCACAGTCAATTCTTCACTTTTTCTTCCACAATTGTACCCCTCATCCCAATTTTCCATAGCCGAGGATGATGAAAGCCTTCTCATACCACAATGAGCAGATAATGAATAATCTTCAGAATGTTTTCTCCCTTCTTTTCTGATATCAGCACTCAGATTACTGTTCATCTGATCTGCTTCTAATTCAACTGCCATTGAGTTAAGATCCAGACTAAGCTCTTGTTCATCAGATTGAACATGTTTTGAAAATTCCCTGATTACAGGGTGACTTTCAATGCTCCCTTTAGTCAACAAGCATATATTCTGACAAGGCACAGAGGTAATTCTATGTGCATTTGGGCCAGCTTTCCACAAAACCTTAAAAGTGCATGTGCACTGGTCTTCATCATCTATGGAACAATGCTCAGACTTGCAAACCTGTAACCATATATATTCTGTTATAATAAAGTCAACTACCTTATGAAAATGCTACGATACTATCAAAGAAACATGGAATAATACACCAAAAACAGAATATGATAAATAACATATTTGACACCCAAATGCATGCATGTCTTAGAATATCCTTTCCTGGGCTAGTTTTGCTTCATATTTGACAGTGAATTATACTTTTAGGGCAATAACTATGTTCCTCAAGTTTAGTCCAAAATAATTCCAAAATTTGTGTACAAGGGAGCCATAAGTATAGCACAGTAGCACGGGGAGTCAGAAAAAAGACAATGCACACTAATGACTGATTGTGCCAGAAAAGTTGGTACACAAGCACAAATGACACCTAGGCAAAACCACATACCCAAGACAACTTTGACTCTGCTAACAAAGTGCACCTATGCAACCCAAGAGGTTGGTTCCAACCACAAGTAACATAACATACCCAAGACCACTTTGACTTGTTAGCATTTTAATTTGTCACTTCCATGACAACACAAAAGGGAACAGTATGTACAGTATAACCGTTCTTCAAATTATGAGGGGAAGCTCCCTGAGACCTAACAAAACCTAAAACTAACAGAATTTACAACTAGCACTTGCACCCATAGGAGGTTCAAGGAATACGCTGATAGGAACAACCAAGACTTCAGAAAATTTTCCGGCGTGAATTTTTTTTTACGGCGTGAGACAATTCCGAGCACTATAATGCTCACATATAAAAGCCTATCAGCTAAATATGCACACTGTACAAATTATCCCTTGAGGTTTTGCACTAAATGTGAATATCTAACTGACTGTTTTTGCCCCAAATGCAGCATCAGACTGTCAACAGTCAAGACTACAGCGAGATTTTGTAATGTCCCCTTTTTGAGCGAGCATCAGATTTGGTAGTTTAGCCTATCATCGGGTTCTCGTAGGCTAATAATGGTGTTTAGAGAGCCAGTGTTGGTGTTCCTAGCTCCTCAGTTGGTAGTTGGTAGTTGTCAGTGGCAGTTTGGGTGCCTTGTGGCGTACTTACTATTTTTAGTAAGTTTGGGTTCGATGCCGGATCGGGATTTTCAGTGTTCGAGATGGAGCATCTCGTCGAGACCTTTCCGGCGAGCTATAGATCACTGAATTCCGAGTTCGTCTTGGTCTTTATTTTAAAGTCCGAAGTTATATAATATTTATTTGACGGGACTTTAATAAAATGTTAAGTTATGTGACTTTATGCTATAATGTTAAGTCATAACTTAAAAAGTGGTTCCCCTTGGAGATGGGTGCCCATGGGAGACATAAGAGGATAAATAATAAAATGAAATAAATAAAATAACTCCTCATTCTTGGGCATTGGGGAAATGAGAAATAAAAAGGCAAAAGTGAGCCTCATTTGTATATGCTTGGATTATTGATTTTCTTTCTTGTTGAGATATCCCCATGAGGGTTTTTGAAGCTTGGCTCCTGGGTCTGGAATTGTCTTGCTGAGACGAAAACCTCTGCAAGATAGGATTTTATCTTTGGCTTTGTGGACGAAAACCCACTTGGTCAATTCTTGGAAGCTTCATCCAGAGGCTTCAGTTGTGCATTCGCCGGAAATATTTTGGTGAAGATTTAGTGCCGGAAATGAACACTTTGATAGTATTTCAGTATGCAGCTGATAACAAGAATTTAATGGGCAGATTTATGCATTTTTGAAGTGGTTTTATGCTGCCAGAGACTTCCTTCAGCAGGCCGTACATTTTGTAGAGCTCTTGGTTGATGTTTTGGATGGTTTTTTGAGTTGTTCATCTCTTTTGGATCGCTCAGCATCAGCATTCATTAACAGTCCATTGTTGATGGTTTTGGAGGAGATTTCACTATTTTTTGTTGCTGATATACATTTCTAGTGAGGCCGTATAGCTGCAGCCAGGCATTTGACTCCAGAGGGGCTTGTGAAAGCCTTTGTGATACTATTTAGCTGAGTTTGGGTCGCCTCAAGCCTCCAATACTGTTGCAGATTATTGTATGACATTCTTTCATCCATTGTAAGCGTTTCGAGTGATTTTCTATAGCCTTGTAATGCTGGTCATCCGTCAGCACATGTATGAAGTTGCAAACAAACATATGGGTATGTACTTATAATTCATATTTGGCCATATTACTATCTGGGTGTTCATTATTTCATTGGTATCTCTTCTAGTTTTTCTGGGTTTTTAGTCTATGCTTTTTATTTCATGTATTCAATGCAAATATCAAACATGCAATATATTCAATGAAACCCTAAACTCAGAACAATCAGAAAAACAAAAATTGGCATCAAAATATATACACAACAGGGGTGTATATTACAATGGTATCAGAGCTGGTGTATCTTGCCAGCCTGTTGGGTTACTTCTCATTCATTGCAGATTTTCAAAGTGTGGAGCAAATTTCAGCCTGCGTGTGGGTGATCAGCACTTGCATGCGTGTTCAGTAATCTGGCAATTGAAAGATTTTTATCAGTGAATGTGAAATCATGGCAACTCTCTTGGACAACAATCTGTGTGACAAACTTTTTGATGTAAGTTTGAAGCTTAAATCGTTGCACTAGTCAGATAAAAGTTTTCTCAGCACTGTGGAAGAAGCTGAGAATTGTTTATCTAAAGTCCCTCAGTCACCTTCTCTTCTAATACAGTTGACTTTGGTCCGTTTAAAGACTTTGTTGTGTAAACCGGAGCTGCTGAAACATCCATTTAAGGATGTAAGATTGGCGGTTATCACATGCATCAGTGAAGTAATGAGAATTTCAGCTGAAGCACCCTATAAAGATGACTTAATGAAAGAGATTTTATAGCTGATTATTGAAAGTTTTCATGGCTTAGGTGATACTAGAAGCTTATCTTTCAAAAAGATTGCTAAGATGTTAGTAATGATGGCTTAGGTCAGGTCATGGGTCTTTTTGATCGATCTCAAATGTAATGATTTACTTCTTGAAATGTACCATTGTTTCTTTGATAAAATCAAAAAATATCATGCAGATGATGTTAAAGCAGCAATGCAAACTATCTTGTCTATGATTTTAGATGAAGATGATGATATCTCCAAGTTGTTATTATCTAATTTGCTAAGTATTTGGAGAAAAGAACAATTTGTTTCACCCGCAGCACATTGGTTATCAAATACATTGGTTCAGCACAGATTTGAGAAAATTAAACATCTCTCGGCAGAAGAAGAATGTATTACTTGTGGTTTACAGGTTACAAGGATGAGAAAGAATCAGTTGAGAAGAGAGCAACGTTGTTTCACATGCCAAGAAGCTTGGACATCTAGTCATAAATGTGGGAACAACAAAGAATGTGAAAGAGAAACTTCCACTTCTTGTTCATTGCAGCCAAATAATAATGAGAACAAAGAAGATGACAAAGATGAACCTGAGCCTTTTGTATGATGAAAACAAGATCATTAATCAAGAGACGTGAAGAAGAGCTTACTGATTTGAGAAAGACTACAACAGAAATTTGTGAAGTTGGGCCTCGCTTTGATGGTCTTGAAGATACTACTTTTGAGAATGAATTAAAAATGATTGATAGATTGCTAGAAGGTGACTTTGCAAGCAAGCCTGAGAGCATTGATACTGAAAGTCTTTAAGTCCTCAAAGGACCTAGGTGAAAAGTATGCGGATAAAGACTTTAAATCAGCGATGGGTGACAAATTTGATGCTGCCATAACCTTTGACCAGAGTAATGGGGATGATTCTAAGGATTGTTTGACAGATATGCATGCATCTATTTTGATAGGGGAGGTGTGCATTGATATTGGCAATTCAGCAACCTCTAGGATGTCAGTTGAGCCATCCCAAGAGATTCATAACAGCAGTACACTTGACGAGGATGTGTGTGAAGTTGATAGCACACATGATGATGCTTACCAATCGGTGAGTGATGATGATTCAGCCTCTTTCCATAGTGCAGATTTCAAATCAGAAAATTTGTGTGGAAACAATTTGTCAGTGGGGTCTAATCATTTAACAAGGCAATTGAAGGTGAATGAAGGCATGATGTAATGTCCCCTTCTAGCAAGTCCGAATTTTCTTAATCTTGCACATAATTTCAACTTGTAAAAGAGAACATTAGTAATCAATTCTTCTTATAATATCAACATATATCATTAATTCAATTATCCAATCCTTAAGTCCATTCATACTTAGGGTTGTCTATTATATGTTAATCTTATTCATTTTCAAACCTTAGTGGAGATGGGGTACTATCTCTTGTTAGGTTGCATGAATCATCCTCTGTGGGTAGTGCCTTTGTATGATGTAACACATGCCCATTCCACCTTAGGTCTTACTAAGTGCCCTTGTATGATGTAACACATGCCCATTCCACCGCAGGTCTTACTTATTGCCCTTGTATGATGTAGCATAGTCCATTCCACCGCAGGTCTTATCCATTGCCTAAGTATGATGTAACATGGTCCATTCCACCGCCGGTCTTATCTACCTTTCGATGTATTAATGCTACTTCTTCCTAACAAGTCTACCTCCAATCTCTCAATGTATTCTATGATCTTATATCATGGGTTTGTTTCTAAGGACCTTGCCTTCATTATATAAATCAAGTATGATAACTCTTTATTGGGGCTTAGTCCTAATGATGATGGATTCTCTAAGCATTTATAATCATGTTATTCATAGATGTTTTAGCTATCAATATCATGTTAGTTATTCGCTCCACCTTGACTATAACATGCTATCATATCATCTATATATATTTATATTTATAATTATAATAATATTTAATCACTAATATTGATATTTGTTAATAATATATTATTTATAATATCGCTTTCTTATATTACTCAATTTATTACTTAAATCTATATTTAAAATCATTCATATTATAATCACTTTAATTAATATCATTCCATATAAAAAATATAATGAAATAACTTATATATATTAATTTATTTCTTTCTTTGGGAATATAGGTGCAGCATACTTATCTTATTTTCCCCAACAATTAATATTCAATCCAGACTGATAAATTATTAATTTTATTTCTGCTTGCTTCATTGTATTTTGTTCCCCTTCTTGCTTCCTCCACTCTCAACCTTTATATTTTCCTAAATGGTCAATGACTATACCTTTTCACAAGGGTCATGTCTTTTTCTAATATAATTGCTGCTGCCAATTGTATTTATAATAGTTTGCAAGGCTATTAGTTTGCATAATATAATGTGATCGCTACTTTTTAGCCCTTTTTTATAAATATATTAGTTACTGTTGCCTTGACTGATTGTCTTAAAGGCAATCTAATATATTATATAATGTATGATTTATATTCATTTATATAAATATGTTTATTATATTATAATCATAATAATAATTAATATTAACATTTATATTTATTATCATATATTATTATTATATAAAAATAATATGCTATTTTAATATTTATATTTGTATTTGTATTGGTTATTTATAAATATAATATATCGGTTAATATTTAAAATATTTATAGATAATATCATATAACATTATATATTTATAATATTATATATATTTATTAATTGACTATGGCCGGGAGATTTAACATGACATTTTAAATATTTAATTTAAACAATGCCTTAATATCGGGACATGACACATGATTGCTGCAGCCATAGAACATTTTGATGTTGCTCAGTAGTTGTTGGTAAATTGTTGTTGGAAGACTCCAGAAACACATGAGCACTTTGATAGTGAACTTTCCCTCGCCGAGTTTCAGGCACTCCGAGATGCAGTTGGAGTAATGAAGAATAATTACCTACAGTTGTTATCTGATAGAGATCATCTTCTCATCCTTGATGGTATTTATCATGATGCTCTAAGGGGAAAGGAAGAAAAGGTTGATGAGCTCACCTATGAGCTTGAGGTCACCACAGACTCTTTGAAGAGCACTCAATCAGCCCTTCAAGAGTCAGAGCTACGGATAGATGAGCTTACCGTGGAGTTGAGTTTAGCACAGTCTTCAATCCAGTAGTTACAATTCCGATTTCTATGACGGTTACTAGTGATGAGCATACACCCACGGATAGTGGTAAGGAGTACTTTGTGAATGTGGCTACATCCATTACAGTTACAGATGCAGGGGACACAAATGGGATGGTTGTTTTGGATGGGTATAACAAGGAACAATATGTTGCACCAGGTATTCCTGAGGTTAGTCCCATTTCAGGTGATGTAGAACAGATGATCGATAGCTCTTGCAAAGAGTTGGTGGATTTCCCCGAGAGTTGTGTGACAGATCACCACACTACTCCATCTTATTCACAGGAGACATGCGGGGCATCTTTCAGTGGGGAGGTCGATTCTCATGTTGATTTGTTTCCCTCTCATGTTGATTTGTTTCCCTCTCTTGGAAGCAAATCAGAGATTGCATCCTATGCAGTTGATAGCGATCGACAGCTTACTAGACCGGGTTGGAGAGATCAACTGAAGGTTACCGAGGATAAGGTTGTTCAAACCTTAACTTGTATTGATAGTACCCACAAGTTTGTGGAGGGTCTCTTTTGGATGGCACAATTGGAGAAAAGGCAGATTGGGGTAGTAGCTGGCACATCTATATCTAATTTGTGAACTATCCAGTATGCCATGGAGTGGATTAAATCAGAATACCTCCAGTTGCTTTCAGATCAGGATTTTGCTATTAGGTATGCAGAGAGGACTTGCAGGTTATCTACCCAATTAGCCATTCAGGATCAGAGACATGAGCCATCTTTTGATTCGAATGATGAGAGTAATGAGGGTGTTCCCCAGGACTTTGATGGTCAGCGATTGACAGAGGTGGGAGAATTTTATCTTGACTGCTTAGTGAGGAGTGCTCATCATTTCTCCTTTAGTCCACACACGAATGACCTGATGATGCGAACATGTGGATTGGCTCGGGATTTATATCATTCATTGTGGGATGAAGGGTTGCCATCTACAGAAGATGGGACTAGGGCTGCAAGTACCCGACTCAGTTGTTTGCAGGGGATTTCTTGCAAAATCAGAGGTTGGATTACCATCGTGCTGATGTGTACCTGATAGCGTTTGCTACCACTAGGTCTCATTTGGAGACAGGGCTTCAGGGAGGTTGTAGTAGCAGTGGGCATGATGGCTTGGTTAGTTATCACATCCATGGGAGTTTCGCAGAGGTTGCAGGGAGATATTGTGTTGCGGAGGCTTCCAGATATTCTTGTCTTTTCATGGAGGATGGATGGGAGGTTCAGTTGTTTTGGGATCCAGGTGGTGACAAGTTTGGCACGACAGTTCAGTTGGATTCCGATGTGTTGCTTCACCACTCTCTACATGGTGAAGTTGATATCAGAGTAGTGCAGTGGAAGTCAGGGGATCTTATGCTTGGCAGACTTCCATTCTGGGGTTGGGATCCAAGGATATATTATTGGAGCCTCTACAGTTTGCTATGGTATCCTTCTTGTGCATCAGGATTCCAGACAGGATTTGATGATGAGTTTTACAGAATGTACAATGTGTGGTATGCATACAGGTTCATCATTGATTCACAGGTACACGAGCTGATTGTGATGCACAAATCCTGTGCGCAGGAGTTGGACAAATGGCATGATGTTTATCTTTGCGCAATTGTGTGTATGCTAATGTTGTTTGAGTTATTTGGTGACATATGGGTCATCCTACAGTTCTTTCCTTGGGCTTCTGAAGAAGTGATGTTTTCCTATTCAGTGATGATTGCTTGGGGACAAGCAATTTTAAGGAGGGCGGACTGTAATGTCCCCTTTTTAAGCAAGCATCAGATTTGGTGGTTTAGCCTATCATCGGGTTCTCGTAGGCTAATAATGGTGTTCAGAGAGCCAGTGTTGGTGTTGCTAGCTCCTCAGTTGGTAGTTGGCAGTGGTCAATGGCAGCTTGGGTGCCTTGTGGTGTACTTACTATTTTTAATAAGTTTGAGTTCAGTGTCGGGTCGGGATTTTTAGTGTTGGAGATGGAGCATCTCGTTGAGACCTTTCCGGCGAGCTATAGATCACTGAATTCCGAGTTCGTCTTGGTCTTTATTTTAAAGTCCGAAGTTATATAATATTTATTTGACAGGACTTTAATAAAATGTTAAGTTATGTGACTTTATAATACAATGTTAAGTCATAACTTAAAAAGTGGTTCCCCTAGGAGATGGGCACCCATGGGAGACATAAGAGGATAAATAATAAAATGAAATAAATAAAATAACTCCTCATTCTTGGGCGTTGGGGAAATAAGAGAAATAAAAAGGCAAAAATGAAGCCTCATTTGTATATGCTTGGATTATTGATTTTCTCTCTTGTTGAGATATCCCTGTGAGGGTTTTTGGAGCTTGGTTCCCAGGTCTGGAATTGTCTTGCTGAGACGAAAACCTCTGCAAGATAGGATTTTATCTTTGGCTTTGTGGACGAAAACCCACTTGGTCAATTCTTGGAGGCTTCATCCAGAGGCTTCAGTTGTGCATTTGCCAGAAATATTTTGGTGAAGATTTAGTGCCAGAAATGAACATTTTGATAGTATTTCAGTATGCAGCTGATAACAAGAATTTAATGGGCAGATTTATGCATTTTTGAAGTGGTTTTATGCTGCCAAAGACTTCCTTCAGCAGGCCGTACATTTTGTAGAGCTCTTGGTTGATGTTTTGGATGGTTTTTTGAGCTGTTCATCTCTTTTGGATCGCTCAGCATCAGCATTCATTAACAGTCCATTATTGATGGTTTTGGAGGAGATTTCACTGTTTTTTGTTGCTGATATACATTTCTAGTGAGGCCGTACAGCTGCAGCCAGGCGTTGGACTCCAAAGGGGTTTGTGAAAGCCTTTTGTGATACTATTTAGCTGAGTTTGGGTCGCCTCAAGCCTCCAATACTATTGCAGATTATTGTATGACATTCTTTCATCCATTGTAGGCGTTTGGAGTGATTTTCTATAGCCTTGTAATGCTGGTCATCCGTCAGCACATGTATGAAGTTGCAAACAACCATATGGGTATGTACTTATAATTCATATTTGGCCATAATACTATCTAGGTGTTCGTTATTTCATTGATATCTCTTCTAATTTTTCTGAGTTTTCAATCTATGCTCTTTATTTCATGTATTCAATGCAAATATCAAACATGCAATATATTCAATGAAACCCTAAACTCAGAACAATCAGAAAAACAAAAATTGGCTTCAAAATATATACACAACAGGGGTGTATATTACAGATTTTCAGATTTAAGGAGGGCTAACAACTTAAACACGAACAAACATAGCTTTACAGTTTATAGTTTATACCAATTAAAGTAGACTTGTATTTAGCTACAAACAAATATTTGATTGAATCACATTGACGGATATTAACTACTAGCTAGACTAGGGGCCAATGAATTAGCATCAATACAGGAAATGATTAAATGAATGAACATCACACAATTCCATGAGATAAATTGCTAAAGCAATACAAAAAGTTATTACCTTAATGAACAATGGTCATCAACACAAAGTTTAAATAAATTACTCAATTCAATTTACTTGATGGAAATACAAATGCAAGATGAATGATCTCCATATAAGCTTTCTGCAGCATAGGCTTTACATCAACTTACATACATTCATTCACTACACAAAACAAAGTCTTGCCTTCAATCTTTTGAATGAGATTTCTGCAACATGAGCCTGTACTCAACCGTCCTCCTATATTATGTGTTCCATCACACATATTTATAGCACTCAACAGCAATTTCTAAGATTAAATAATATTAAAATAATTGATTTAAAGCAATTCACTCATCCTCTTAGAAAGAGGAAACCAAACCTTCAAAATTGCCTGAAATAAACCCCTTTTCTGCTTTAAATCTGCTCTCCTTTTCATAGGTCAGTGGGATAAGATGCTACCACCTTTTTCCTGATTTTTGCTTTATTTCAGTTAAACCTGGATGCTGAATTCGCTTTTAGTCAACTTAACATGTCACACATTTCCACCAACACTGCTATCTTGGTCACCTTTTTTAGGAGGTGATCCCACTAAAATGGCCCATTTAAGTTTATGTCAACTTGAAATTATGTTAGAAGTGACTTTAGAAGTTCATTGCCACTTTGATCATCGGTTTTCATTGGCATTGCCATGAGGAAAGTGTGTAAATAACTTATGATTTAAAGTTGTTTTCATCTTGTAGCATTTTACTGCCACCATCACCACCTTGGTCACCTTTCTTTAGTGGCATCGCTACTAAGAATGTATGAATTTAACTTATGTTTTAAGGCTTGTTTTCAATTGGTCGCATTTTTCTACCACCATTGCCAACATTTTTGCCCTTTTAGAGTGGCACTGCCACTGAGAAAGCATGACTTGAGTGTTTTAATTGTCACACTTTCTAACCATCATTGCCAACTGAATCGCACCTTTAGAGTGGCATAGCCATGCCAAAAGTGTGATTTGAACTTAGATGTTTTTCCTCTTTGCCTTTGTTGCACTTTTCATCCATTACTGCCATTTGAGTCACTCTTTTCGGCTGGTTAAACCATTGAAAAGGTGTGACAACTTACCCATTGCCATTATAATGCTTTCCTTTGTAGTGTTGTCACTCACATTTGCTTGTTTGACAAAGTGCTGAAAAAACTTTGAAAATTATTCCATTCCATTGTCCTTGCCTTCCACCCTTCGTTGATTAACTGTCTTCTATTTCACTCTAGGAGTCTAGAGCCTTCAACCATTGAAAGTTTGACTAAGCATAGTTTGTTCTTCTTTATCCATGAATTATCTGCAGGCTTGAATTTTCACTATATGTGATGACAAGACAAGCATCCCATACTACTTGTTGTTATCACCGGCAAGGGCACAAATATAACAGCACACAACACATGAAGCCATTAATACACATGTACATAGTGATTGACTCACACATGCATAGTGACCAACTAACAATAGGAAGTGGATGCGACCCTACTACATGCATCTTCTCATTACCTAATTCACTAACACTTACCCTTTAAGTACATCCCAGCCAGAAAAAGGAATGTCGATGCATCCCATACCACACCATAGGTCCCATCCTTTTTCCCAATTCACTTCCAGCTATGATGACAAGCAAGCATCCCATGCTACTTGTAGTCATCACCAACTAAGGTGTAAGTGTAACAAAATACATCACATGAGGCCATTAATAAGATTTTCATAGCTTGTTGAACCTTTCGAATCGATAGACCATTGCATCTATCACCTCTATGCCACTAGCAAAAGTCAGTCCAACCTAATATGAGGCAGCTCATGGCATTTATCACCTGCATAGTACTGGTGAGAGCCAGCTAGGCCCTATCATACCATGGGTACCTCTGTGCTACTAGTGATAGACAACTAAACCATAAGATATGGAGGTTATCTTGTGACATCTATCACCTGCACAATACTCCTATATCATAACAACCAACTAAACTGCACCTGTATCATAACATGGATAGCTCCTAGCATCCTTCACCTTCATGCTACCGGTCGGCTAATCCTAAGATATGGTGGTCAGCACTTGGCATCCATCACTTGCACAGTATTGGTGACAGTCAGCTAACCGCACCTGTATCCAACTCAGCTCTAACATATGAGGTCATTAAATAGCAAGTACACATAATCAAGATATCACAAGGATTCACAAACACTAGGCAAATTGACCAAGTTACATACCACAGAGTGATCTATCAACCTATACACATGGTCCTCTAGGTCTTGGGGTCAAAATTACCAACACACAAGAAACACATTGGACCCACATGAGTTGGCTTCTATCTAGTCACATACACATAAACAACTACAAACTCATAAAGTATTCTCAAAGGCCATTCACTTCATTCAATTGTTACTTGGAATCACAGTGTTTACTAGACACAAATCAAACCCACAATAGTGTTTATTAGACAATATTCTAGTTCAAAGCACATTACATTTTTCTTATTACCAATCATAAAACTGAGCATATATTTATCCACCAAACAAATATAAAGGCAAAACACCATACTACGTAATACTAACTGTTAAATTGTCCACAATTGGCAAAACTCCATCCTAACTTAACACAGATCCGGACACATTAATTGGAAGGTGAGTTCACAACCATTTACTGCAAATTCCAGCTTTAAGTTGAAGCATACTGAAGAGAAGCACCTGATCAAATTTAGGAACAACCCCAAACCTTGGAGCTATTCCCTAAACATCTCCCCAATTGACTTGGGTCACAAGGGCATCCTTTGCCTAAGGACTACCTACATAACCACTTCCAAATGGGATCGAAGTCGCATGTAGTTCTCCTAGGATTTTAACTATCAAGACAAGAATTTGCACTTTCCCAAGTTAAGATAACCTATACAGATACTAGACACCACCATTTTGTCTCCTACATCAATAAAGTGTAGCCCAAGCAAGGATTCCCAACCTTAATAGATAGTTTCCCTAAAGAAACCAAGGACAAACTTAAAGAAGGTTGTGAAACAAAATCCAACTATAGATGATTTACTCAATGAATCAGTTCGATATTGATAAGATGTCACATTACCAAGAGAAAGGTTCCCGAACTACCTCTACTTACAATGGTCCCATTTATCAACCATCTTTATACTTAGTTGAGCATTAAAATATCCCCATCTTAAACAACATACCTTAGACCATAGTGTCTTATAACGACAAACTATCAAAACCAAATCCATACATAGAAATTAAACATAATAGCATAGTCAATATAAAATAAATCCAGTCATGTCAAAGCATAGGGTAGAAGCAATTAAAAATATCGTCACCATGCAACAATTGTGCAAAAGCCCCAGCATGGATCCAGGTGATGACCTACTATAATTTGATTCAATGAGATCAAGTATCATAGTCATATTATATCAAGACATCCTTCTTGATAGTGTTGAGAAAGTATGCCTCAAACTCATTGATGAAAA
Source organism: Cunninghamia lanceolata (assembly GCA_027924645.1). Classification (NCBI taxonomy): domain Eukaryota; kingdom Viridiplantae; phylum Streptophyta; class Pinopsida; order Cupressales; family Cupressaceae; genus Cunninghamia; species Cunninghamia lanceolata. The sequence goes on along the minus strand of BSBN01000223.1, from coordinate 1,399,126 downwards.
CCCAGTTCAACTCCCAGCAAGCTTAGACTTTCTAAAATGTTGCATCTATTCCTTTACCGCAATACCGCCGGGTTCATTTGATAGAGGTGCGGGTTGGCAGTGTGAACTGCCAACCCGCCTTTGATTGGCTTGTGTGGTAGAGCGCTTCATACCGCCACCCCGCGGAAGTGTATAAAGTGGTGTGTGGTGGTGCGATTCACACCACTACCCAGCGGCGGTCTGCTTGTGAACATGTGGTAGAGCGGTAGACACCGCCATACCGCGACAAACTATTTTGGACATAGCGGTGTAGCGATGGACGGTGAATGGAAAGGCTTGCAGGTGTGCGGGTCTTATCGCAGCCCCGTGATAGCTAGTGGAATGCGCTGGCGGTAGTGTGGTATACATCCCGCCACCCCGCGATGACTAGAAATGATTGCCTGCGGCAATGCGTTATACTTCGCAGCCCCACGTCGAACAGAAATTAAGTCTGCGGTGTTGCGGTGTATCCCGCAATCCCGCGAAGGCAAGGTCCTACAGCTTGTGGCAATGCGGTAACGACTTGAACCGACGGGTAATGGCAGACGGTTTGTAACGATTCGTCTGGTATGAAAGTTGAAGAGACATCACTTCTGTGAAGTCTGTAATATAACATAATGTAGTAGTGCATTAAATATGGATCGATGGTGTGTTGATCTGTGTGACTAGTATTGTAATGCTGCTAGATTCGATTTGGGAATTGACACTTGAAAGAGCATAGCTCTGTAACTTGTATGTAATTTATGTTTTACTGTAATACAAGTGATCTCTGCTTTGGTGTGTGGGTTTTTCTCCCGTAAGGGTTTTCCCATGTAAAATGATTTCCACCCAAACAAACACATATATAGAAGTAAGAGCATTTACTAGGCACACAAACTGTTTGACACAATTCCTCAAGGAAATGCAACCTCACACATACAGGATGCAAACTATTTGATAAAATGCCTAGAAGAAAAGTCATCTCATGGAATGCCTTGTTTGTAACGTATGTCCAAAATGTTTTGTTACAAAGGCTTTAGAAACTTTTGAGCAAATGCAATTGGCGGATGTAAGACCAAACTCCTCTAAAAATATCGACAACCTTATTAATAGCAAAACCCAATATTTCATATGCATAAATCAACCTAGAACATTTCTTTTCAGCCGCAAGAGTGTATAATTCAGAATTAAAGACTATTTTAGGAAAGCAATGGTGAAGGACAGTACTTAGCGCTAGGGTCGTTGAAGACATTTCTAACATAGGTGTTGAAATTTGCTCTACTGCCTCTACGTTGACATCTATAAAAACACAAGGCTGCACAATCTCTATTATAACCATGCTATATGCATTATTACTTCACAATGTTCATTGGTTCATGCCATACCATAGCTCTAGTCATTTCCCACGCCACCTCTATATTGAAATGCCAACATGTCTTCCACTCAAATCTTCCTATAGCTCTTGCGCTCTCCCAATTTGCTTACAGCATGTCAATGGAATAACAATTTCTTTCTAATCTACTCCCTCATTTGGCTCCTTCACCAACTCGAACCTCCCACTCCCAAAAGAGGGGGAATATACGAGGACAAGGATTATCGTTGCATATGCAGTGCACTACACCATAGCAACCCCTACAAACCCTTCCAGCTAGCTAGCCAAGATTGCAGCCACCATAGGCATCAGGCTTCATTTGATAGTGGGGGGAAGGGACGTGGGGAAAATGCTTGTAGTTCCTCCATAATACCTTCACTCTGCAAGAAGGTAAATTACCAGAGACCAAGACCGATATCAACGAAATCCCTCATTTATTTAGAATGGCCTTCCTTTTTCTATGTCATCCACCAAACATATGTCAAACACCTTTATGTGTTAATGGATGTCCATACCCTACTCCATAGCTCCTCACCAAACTTGTGTCCATCCAATTTAATTGTTAAAGGTCGCCCATGCTTCCCTTTTCATCGAAAGACCTCTTTTATTTTATTTTATTTATTATCATGTCTTCCTGCAACTACTCAATCAATTGTGCTACAAAATAAATGAAGTTTCTCCCTACACAATTCCTAGTGCCAAATTATTCAACACTATTTTTATTTTACTAACAGGTACCTAATTTTTAACCATTACTCCAACTACTCCCCGTTTGGCATGATTTGCCATCTCCACCTCCGTCGTCTTCTTGTTTGCTTACAACACGGATGTGACAACCTCCCAGATCTAATGACACAAACAAGCAACAATAACAAAAGCACAACTGATGATTGTAGAAATACAATATGACTGCTATTCGAATATGGATGCAAATGTATTTATAAGGATGCTCAAGAGTGAGCTACAAGTGAGTATATATAGGATACTCCAGCAAGAGATGTCATGTCCCCATATATCGATGAGTTGTAATTGACTCAATTATACAAATTAAAGATTAAATACAAATATAATATATGTTATATATTATATTAATATAGATATAAATATTAAATTAAATGTTATACAAATATAGATATGGAATATCTAAATATTATACTCTAATATATATTATTATATTTTATAATATAAATCTTGGCTGAGTAAGCAACCCATATAACAAGTATAAAGAGTGCGATTCCTTAAAACCAGACGCTACAAGGAAACCAACGATCCCATGTTCGGCTATCAATGGGAATGACTTTATGAAGGGAAAAATATGTATTCATTACCACTAATAACAACTATTATACAAGATGCCATTATTAATAAATAATCAGTGAAATTAATCAAACAGTCCGTTCCCTAAGGTGGCGACTCTTGGTTAAAAGCAACGAATCTAAGGTATATAAGAGGGGAGGAATCATAAATCATCAATCTTCCGATCAAGCAGCAACAACATACCCCCGTCGAGCAACTGGGAAATCACATCGTAGGAAATATAAAGATAATCATATCTGCAGCAGAGGCAACGAAGAGCATAGCCCGTCATAATACATAACATTCTATCAGTCAAGCAAGCAATATATATATAACCTGTGACATCATCATTAAGAATATAACGTTTAATCATTCAAATATAAAGTGTCGTTCCTCAGTAACATTGCAAGACTGAATAATTCATCAGCGATATACCATTCTGGGCATCAGCAAATAAGATTTCTTAACAGATTGGTTACCAATTAAATATCCTGGCAATCAACGTCCATTCCAGCAGGCTTGATTGAAGGGCAAATCAACTAAGGTATGACTCTAATGCTGAAATCATCTCATAGTATAATAAATATATGTTCCTCTCAGATTTAGAAATAATTATATTAATATGAAATAAATATGAGAAGGAATAAGGAAAACATAGATAGATAGCATAAAAATGATAATATATATAGTCATCTTAATATCATACCATAGAATTATCACATTAATGTAAACAAATGTTACTTTCTAAGGAAATAAGATATGTCTGTATAAATTTGTAAAGAGGATATGATATAAATAATTAAGTTTACTATTGAAGAATGAATGATGTTCATGGTAAGTAAAAGAAGGAATAGCCTATGAAACACTAAGTCATAAACATTGCTTATATAACGAATGTTATTCTTACAAGGTAGCAAGTTAGACAATTGTATCATTAATGACTAAGAACAAGTTCTTATAAGATAATCATGAAGAATAAGGGATGAGAAGTAGAGGCTCATGGTCAATCAACCAACACCCCTATATTGAGACAAAGGGGTAAGGGTAAGCAATATGCTGTAATCATGGTTGATGCCCGAGTTGGTCAAGAGCACCTTCCGGGCTAAAGACCAATAAATCCTTATCTCAAGTTGGTCTAGAGTACCCCTCTGAGATAAGTGCCCATTGTCTCGTGTTGGTCAAAAGGACCCCACCGGAACAATGGATAGACCCTTGTCTCGTGTTGGTCTAGAAGACCCCACTGGGACAAGGGATGGACCTTCGACTCGAGTCAGTCTAGAGTACCCCTCCGGGTCAAGGAATGGAATATGGAACCCATGATTGCTCCCTTATAAGCCCTCTCTCGTGGGAAAGTGGTTTAATGAACATGTAGACCCAAGTATGCCTCTCCCAAAGAATTCATGAGAAATGTGTAGTGGACATAGTGAAAAGTATAATGCATGTAGAGATTATGATTATAAGGCTTGATTTAAGATATCTTTGTGGTTGATATAGTTGAATAAGAAGAATTGAATTCTAAAGTTCTCTTTTACGAGTTGAAATTGTTCGCAAGGTTATGAAAATTTTGGCTTGCTAGAAGGGGACATTACAAGAGATGGAATGTACTGTTAATTTTTATGGATCAGAAATGAACAGTAAGCATAACAATAAGAAATAAACACAAAACAATGAACACAAAAATTTTATCCTAGGAAAACCCTTCTGCACAAGGGAGAAAAACCCAGTAAATCTCTACTAATTATATATATAATAATAATAAGATTCAGCACTGTAAGTAGTGCGAATTTCAAAGCAGTGATAGGTTTCCTCTTGAATAGCAAATCTCCTTCTTCTTGGTCGATAGAGAAAATTTGAATGAAATGAATGTGAATGAAGAGAGTTTCTCTCCTATATATTAATATATATATATACACATCCAGAAGTGAGTCTTATTAGCCGACCCAACATGTTTAACTTTTGTTTGAGACTAGGATGACTGGACCTGTAAATTACCTCCCGAAGCTACCAAGAAAACATCAACACTCCCTCTTAGCTGGGGAGGTATGCTCATCAGCAAGGACTTCTTCGTCATGGACTCTCTCAACATGACTTCCACAATTGCTACATCCAATTATGGGAAACACAACTCAATCTCAGAGATGTGTACTGTACAAGGGCTTTCACCTCATATTTCTCCATCTCGGAGAAATATATGATACAAGGGCTTTCACCTCATATTTCTCTGTCTCAAAGAAATATATGCTACAAGGGCTTTCACCTCATATTTCTCTATCTCAAAGAAATATACACTATAATAGATCTTAATGATGTTGAGATTCCCTCTCAGTAAGGGCGTCATTCTCCACCACACCAAGCTTGTCTCGGAAGTATGCAAACTTCACTCTGGAAAGAGGCTTGGTGAGGATATCAGCCGTCTGATCATCAGTGCCAATATACTGGAGCTGGATTGTTTTCCTTGGCACCATGTCTCTGATGTAATGGTACTTGATCTCCACATGCTTTGACCTTGTTGGAGTACAGGACAACACTGAGAGGGGGGTGAATCAGTGTTGTCTAATTTTTAAAATCTTTTGCACCTTTTAATTTACAGGATAAAGAGAGAGGAAGACATAAATAACACATATGCACAAGTATGATAATGAAAAGCATGAATCAGGATCTGTGAGTAAAACAATAGAAGACACACACATAGAGGCAAATCATAACACAAGGATTACTGGAGTGGAAAACCCTCATGGGGTAGAAAAACCACTCAAAAATTGCCTCGCTAGCTTATTCAAAACCTCACTGGTTACAAATGGGTCTCACTGACCAAGGAAGCTTCACTAGCTTTACAAAATGCCTCATTGACATACACTGTGCCTCACTGGCTGATACAAGTGTGCCTAAGGAAACAAATTAGTTCAGGGGGTTACCCTATTTCACTCCATCACAAAACCTTATTCCTCCTTTTGTCAATACATACTTCAAATACAACCTTTTCAATCAACAAAATCAAATCTCTTTTATCCTCTATGTTGAAGTCTCTAAACATTTGTATTTACATTGAAACATTACTCTTGAAACCTGTACAAAATGTATATTCTTCAAACACTCTTATTCACAGAAAATCTCATTTCAATTTGTGCCATTTAAAACCACAACACTCAACCTCATTTTTCAACACCTGCATATATATTAGATTTCAAACAATAAGACCTTTGATCTTCCATCTTCAAAACCTGTCTGCATTTTCATCATCTTCAAAAACCCATCCACCTGCAATAAGAAAGACATTTCAAATTCATTTTCTCTCTAATTCATTTTCCCTCTATGAAGAACCTGCAAAACCAAAAAGATCAAATTCATATTCTTTGTATGACCATTTCCATTCATAAAGAATTTGCAAAAATAAAATCATATTTCTCTGTTCATCTGCAAGAAGTCTTTTCACATTCTTTTTCCCATTTATCTTCATTTTCGTTTCTCATAAAAAATCCTCTACAAACACCAATCTGCAACAAATAATCTTCAATCTGAAAGATTATCATCTGCAAATAAAGTCTTCAAAGAATTTAATCAATCTGCTTTGATAATAATTCATTATCTCAGACCAACTCTTCAATCTCTTAATCTGCAAAAAAATATTTTCATCTTCTCTATTATGAATAATATCCATCATATAAAAACTTCAATGAATTAATCATTCTGTCCAAAAAAAATAAAACCTTTCGATCTTCGGACCCCACTCTTCATCTTATAAAGATAGAAAAAGAAGGCATTTAAAAAGCCTTTTAAACTTCACCCAATATGAAACATCACCCTTCTTATTATAAAATAATAAAAGCTCCTCCTTTATCTCTTCTGCCATGACATGTATTAAAAATAGAAAGGAATCTCTTTAAAAACTCACAAAAAGATCTAAAAAGCATCTTTAAAAATCCCCAAAATCTGCCTTGCAATCGAGCTAAAAATAGCCTTGACTGCAGTTAGAAGAAGATGACGTTCCCATGCACGTCAAAGTAGATGCTTGAAGGATGGAGGTCAAGTTTAAATATCGGCCTTCGATCTACCATCTCGTGCTCTCTTTATTTTAAATTTGAACCTTTGATATACTATTGGCGCCCATCGCAATTGGAAGCAGACCGGTGTCATCGATGATACTGGACAAGGGGCCGGTGACAGGATGTGTAACATACCCTTCAACAAGTCACTTTTAAGTGATTGTGACCTATGATAACAAGTCAACTTCATTTTATAACAAAAAGTGCTTATATGTGTGACGGACAGAGACTGTGTTAGGATTTAAGTATTTTAAACTTAATTCAAAACCTTTGATCACATTAATACATGTGATATCAAAGCCCATATAATATAATGCCTTTGAAATGATACTACTTTGTCATTATGTTAGAAACAGCATACCTGAGATGCAGAATATCAAACCATTGATATGCATAAAGAAGATAGACTTCAAACTGAGATTCGACTATTGTTATGACATGAAGGCTCTTCACTAAAACTATTCAAACTTCATACCTCTTATGAACTCATCAACATTCATCTCACTAACATCATACCATAAAGGTCCCTTGATGAAGACATGTATAAATGAAACATGATTGTGAACTAAAGCATGTCAAAGCATGTAAACTTTGTCATAAAGATCTTATGGAGACACAATCAAAATAATGATCCATAATACCAACATCAACACCTTTGTATATCAACAACATCACCTTTGTAGCAGACCCCTATCACTATATGTCATAAGCAAGCATCTTAAAGTAAAGGATCAAATGAGATGGAGATAGCATACCTCCTAGCACATGAGAACTACACACAAACTCCTTAATCATGACATCTCTAAAGACACCACACCACATGAAGGGCATACAATGAAATACAACATCTCCTGTGAAACATCTAATGACCAACCAAAGTCAAATACAACATCTAACAAACACTCACCAACTGTGAAAGAATATCAATAAGTCCAATGAAGATCATATGAAGCAATTCATCCTGATCCTAATCTAATTCCCATGTGAGTCACACAATTACCATATGAACTTATCTGTGATCTTTTATCTATGATCTCTTCATTCTTTTGACTACAACAACTTAACCTTCACATATGAAGCAACTTCATCAAGCATGTTCACAAAGTGAACTCTTGAAAGCATGATCCACATCCTGTCATATGAAGACCAATCTAACTTTCATTATGATGTATCTGCATCATCAACTCAACACCTTTTTGACATCAATGACAATCAATCTCCTTCAAACCTATCATGAAATACGGGATTCACTGAGAGCTTTACACAGCTCTGGTTATCATAGTGAATCAATGTCGGCTCTAATATTTGACCAAACAATCCTGCAAGAATCTTTTGAAGCCATACAGCTTCACGTGCTGCTACACATGCTGCAATGTACTCAGCCTCTGCTATGCTTAGAGCCACAGAGGTTTGTTTTTTGCTACACCAGGAAATCACGGCAGACCCCAAGCTGAAGCAACACCCGGAGGTGCTCTTTCTATTAGCCACACTCCCAGCCCAGTCAGAATCAGAATAGCCCTGCAATCTCAGATCCGCACTGGAAGCATACTTCAAGCCATATCCTACAATACCACGCAAGTATCTCAGTATGTGTTTTGCTACAACCAAATGTATTTGTCTTGGCTCACACATGAACTGGTTGAGAGCACTCACTGCAAAGCAGATGTCTGATCTGGTGTTGACCAGGAACATCAGTGATCCAATCAATTGTCTATACATGGAGGAATCTACTAAATCTGAATCAGAAGCTGAATCACTCAACTTCTTCAAATGTCTCCATCAGTGTAGCCATGGACTTACAGTCCATCATCCCAAATCTTTTCAGTACATCTATAGTGTATTTCCCTTGACTTAGAAAGATCCCATCAAGTTTCTACCATACTTCCAGTCCCAGGAAGTAATGCATAAGTCCAAGGTCCTTCATCTCAAACTCAGAAGCTAACTCTTTCTTACATTGGACAATGAGTTTCTCTGCTCCAGTGAGAAATAGATCATCAACGTAGAGAACCAAAATTAAAGCCTCACCACCAACAATCTTGAAATAAAGGTTGGAATCTGCATCATTTTTGGTGAATCCCAAGCTCATCAAATATCTATCAATCCTTTCGTACCATGCACGAGGTGCTTGTTTAAGACCGTACAAAGCCCTCTTCAATCTGCACACATGTGACTCCTTCCCATGAATCACAAAACCATCTGGCTGCTCCAGATAAACTTCTTCCTCAATCACACCATTTAGAAATGTAGTCCTTACACTCATTTGATGTATCTTCCAGCCTTTGGCAGAGGCAAGAGCAATAATCGTCCTGATGGAAGTGTATCAAGCAACAGGAGCAAATGTCTCCCCATAATCTATTCCCTCTTTCTAAGAGATCCTCTTGCCACAAATCTCACCTTTTGTTTCTCAATGCTGCCATCAGCTGCATGTTTGATTTTGTAGATCCATTTGGAAGTCACTATTGACTTCCCACCAGGTCTTGGAACAACATCCCATACATCATTTTTAATGATGGACTGATACTCTTCCGTCATAGCATCTCTCCATACCTGCTGGCTAGATGCCTCCTCATAATTGGAGGGCTCAAAATCAATGCTGTGACTCATCAATGCCACATAACCTAGAAACTTCTGAGGTCTTTTGCTTTCCCTAAAAGGGCCTCGTGGAGCTGCATATCTTGCATAGTTTGACAAGCCCACAAGGGCCTCTTTCCACCTACGGCAATGTCTATAGGTCCATCAGTTGGTTCTATAGGGTCAACTGGATCAATAGTCTCAGCTGGTTCGTCAGACTCCCTCTGAATGGGAGGAGTATAATTGAGTGATGAATCTGTATCCTTTGAAGCCTCCTGTTCCTCACTGTCTATCTCCATGTGATATCCTTTAGACCTCCTAAAAGCTATCTCTTCCTCAAAAGAGACATCTCGGCTAATCTCAATCTGTTTCTGCCTTGGGATGTATATTCTGTAAGCTTTTGAAGACTCCCTGTAGCCCACAAATATACCGTTCCTGCCTGAAAGGTTCCAATTTTGTTCTTTTATCCTTGGGCACATGAATATACACAGGACAGCCAAATATCCTTAAGTAACTAACCTCAGGTTTCACAGCTGTAAAGGCCTCCTCAAGGGTCATGTTTCCCAATATCTGATGAGGACTTCTGTTCTAAGCATATACTGCGGTTCTGGAAGCCTCAGCCCATAGGAAATTTGCAAATTCTGATCATGGATCATAGTCGTAGCTGCCTCTACTATAGATTTGTTCTTCCTTTCGGCAACTCCATTTTGTTGAGGGTTGTATGGAACACAGAACTCCCTCTTGATCCCTGCCTCAATGCAAAAATTATGAAATCCTCTGGAAGTGTACTCTCCTCCATTATCTGATCTCAGAACCTTAATCCTTCCCCTGGACATGTTCTTAGCTTGTGCCTTGAATTCTCGGAATCTATCAAGAACTTCCTCAGACTCCTTGGATTTCAAGAAGTAAATCCAAGTCTTCCGGGAATAATCATCAATGAAAGTCACATAGTACTAGAATCCACTCAATGACGCTACAAACATCGGTCCACACAAGTCTGAGTGAATAAGATCTAAGATCCCCTTGGATCTACTGTCGCTGCTATGAAAGGGACTCTTGGTATTCTTACCAAGTGCGCATCCTCTACAGATGCCATCATGCTCTATATTGAGCTTTGGAAGACCAGTGACAATCTTTTCCATGGTGGGAAGGGCTCTGTAATGTCAGTGAGCAAGTCTCCTGTGCCATAGTTCACTCAGACTAATAGAGCTGTGTAACAAAGCCTGAACTAGTTGAATTGACAATCTGTATAGGCTCTCCTGACAAATACCAATCACACGAGCTGAATTTATGCTGGAGTTCTTGGGCCATGCAAGAACCTTTCCTTCACAGAAGGCAACCTTGTACCCTTTGTCTTCCAAGGCTGAAATGGAGACAAGGTTCCTTTTGATCCCTGGTACGAACAGTACATTACTCAATTGAAGAGGGATACCTGAATCTAGCTGGAAGGAGGTGGCCCGAGCTCCCTTTACAGCATAACTGGCATCATCTCCAATTATAACCTGTAAATTAGACTCTTTCTCTACCAAGTCTGTAAGATGCTCTCTATAGCCAGTAATGTGACATAAAGCACCACTATCTATCAACCAAGTATTACTGTCAGTTGGTACATTGCTTGAAAGAGTAGAGATGAATAAGAATCCTTCTGAATCATCTTTTGGGTGTCTAGGCTTCTGAGATGTCTCTTCATCAATGTTTGCAGTAGAAGCATGTTGTTTTAATTTTAATTTACAATCTCGGGCATAGTATCCATACTTGTCACACCTGTAGCACTGAATATGAGAAAGATCCTTCTTTTTCTATTCTGGAATAGAATCTGCTTTCCAGTCTCTATTTCTCTTAAAGGTGCCTCTTTTCCCTTCTCTTCCTTTGCCTCTTTGTCCAGTATCATGTGCAGTAAGAACTTGACTTTCTTCATTATGGGAGTTTCGCCCATTTCCTCTTGCTGCCAGTCTAGTTTCTTCCTGAATACAGTCAGCCCATAGACAGTCAAACTTGGGCAACTTGGATCTCCCACTGATGCTCTGAATGAAAGGTTCCCAAGACTGGGGAAGACCATTTAGAGCCAATATAACAAGATCTCTATCTGTAACTGTATCCCCAACGGTGCTCAACTCATCTCTCAGATCAGAGATCTACATAAAGATTGAGATAACTGACTCTCCTCTAGCCATTCTTACATGATGGAGCTGTTGTCTCAGAGCGAGGGCTCTACTGGTATTGTTGATCTCATACAGTCCTTTTAGTGCATCAAACATTTCTTTAGCTGTCTTCAACTTGGAGATGATCGGTACTAGGTGATCCTTCATGGAGTCTATCATGATCTTTCTAGCCTTCGTACCATTTTTCTTCCACTGGATTTTCTCTAAGTCTTCTCAGGCATGATAGCTTCTACGAATTCTAGCAGATCATTTTCTTCTAGGGTAATGAGTACCCTATACTTCCATGAGTTGAAGTTTGAAGCCCCATCAAGTCTATCTTCTACCCTGACACCGATCACCATCTTCTTTTTTGAGTAATTGTCCTAAACAAGGACTTGTCTTTCACACAACTTGAAATTATGCTCAGTCAAATCTGATCAGCCTTTCTTTGAACAAGGCTCTGATACCATGTTAATTTTTATGGATCAGAAATGAACAGTAAGAAATAAACACAGAAATTTTATCCTGGGAAAACCCTTCTGCACAAGGGAGAAAAACCCAGTAAATCTCTATTGATTATATATATAATAATAATAAGACTCAGCACTGTAAGTAGTGCGAATTTCAGAGCAGTGATAGGTTTCCTTCTTGAATAGCGAATCTCCTTCTTGGTCAATAGAGAAAATTTGAATGAAATGAATGTGAATGAGGAGAGTCTCTCTCATATATATATATATATACACCCAAAAGTGAGTCTTCTTGGCCGACCCAGCATGTTTAACTTCTGTTTGAGACTAGGCCCAACTGGACCTGTAGCTTACCTCCCGAAGCTACCAAGAAAACATCAACATGTACAACCAATATAGGATAAAGGAGATGCAGTCACATGTGTAGTACCATCTCCACCAAACTAGGAAAGTACAAGTCATAAGTACAACCCACCTAAGTAGATACCTACCTATGTAAGTTTATCCTAGGTGCACACTAATGCAATAAAGTAATTATCTAAATGCAAAACAACTATTTCCAATCGTGTTCTATTTCGAAGTAATGGACGAGGGCCTACTTTAGGCCGCTTTAGTTAATTTTTATTTTATTAGTTGTTTAGATTAGATTTGCTTTAAAGTAGATTTCTTTTCGCTTTTTCTATAGCTTTTAAGGGTTGCTTTAAAACTTTGTTTTTTGAGTTAATTAATTATTATTCTAAATCCCTAAAACATATTCATTATAACCTATAAATAAGTGCCTTGGGTACAAGATATTCTTAATAGTAGATGATGCTACTCTTACACTACAAAAACGGTTGTTCAAGTTGGTTATTTGGTGTTTACATTTACTGTGTTGATAATTTCATCAAGTAAATTGAAAGTAGATTGTACTGAGTCAAGCTTTGTATTAATGACATCTGTCTACCTAAGTTGTGGCTTTGAACATAATTTAGCTATTTATTTCTTTAAGTCGTGCATTGTCTTTCTTCAGTCCTTGTTTGCACCGAATAGTTGATCTTTTTTTTAGCCATCCTAAGGGTATCGTTTGTGTGTTTAGATTAGTAGTTTATTTCCTTCAATACCTGAAAATCTCGTTTACATGCCACAACTGTTAACAATCTAGTGCATCTATTTGAAGCAAAAACATAGGCACGTAATCATTTTTATTTATGCAAAAACCCCTCATTGAATCTTGTATTGTGTGCATATTTGTATATCTTGTCTATAATTTTTAGTCTTGCGTCAGTTTAGTTTGGGTTTGGTTTAGATCTCAGGAAGCTTCCCCTCTGAATTTGAAGGGAGGTTTTAACTCATACACTATTCTATTTTGCATTGTCTTGCAAAAGACAAATTAAAACACTAACAAACTTGGCATGCTTCGGCTACAAACTCAACCAATGAAAAAATGTGTCAAAAAGTTAATAAAACCCTCTTGTTTTTATAATTAATTGTTGACTAATTGAGAGTGCAATTAGAAGGATCTACCGCCAATTGGACTGAATTCGGATAGGTACTTGTTTGGCTTTCTATTCTTTTTTCTTTCTTTTTCTAAATTTCAAATTCAAAAGAATGAAACCCATGCCATTATGCTGCTGAAATTTTCTTCTTTTTTCTCAATGTCTGAAATCTATAGTGTGCAATGAAGGCATCGACAAAAAGGAACTTGCACGGAAGCATGGCACACTAGATGTCATCAAAGACACTGTAATGATTTGAAGTCTTCCAATTGAAGATTGGAAGGATTACTAATTATATTTTTTCCTATGTCAAGATCAGTCTCTTATTACACAAGATAAACTATAGTAAGAAAGATAAAGAAAATGGCACATGAAGACAAAATGAGAATGGAAACAAAACAGGAACAAGACAAAAAAGCAAATAAGGACAAATTATAATAAAGACAAACATCAAATAGAAGGCAAGTAAGTGGGATCGAATTCCTCTTGAAGCGCCGATCCTATGAAAGAAATAAGATTAATTATCAAATAACAATTATGGAGAGGCACGATGACTCAAGGGACATATCCGTTCCATCTGTACCTATTCAGAGATTATTTAAGGAAGGATCGAGGGAGGCAAAGAGGCATCAAGGAATTCAGCATCATATCTTCTAACACAAATCAATTAACCCAGCCATCAAAGATCGATCAGCATCTGATTGAAGTTCTGCGCATACGTGGATCAAGGAATTCACAATTCTCTGTCTCTGCATTTAATACAGAGCATTGAACTTCTCTGGACTATATACTGAAATCAGATCGTACCATACAATTGCTGTATATTGCGAAGCTTTGTGGAACTCGTTATAACTACATCAGCGATAGAGATATGTGATCTGATCTTCTGATTTGTAGCAGATATTTAGCTTCTTATCTCCATAATCTGATAGAAATAAATCTTAAGCATGATGCATACACGAATGGAAAGACTTGTAATATGCAGTCCAGTATAGGATAGTAAATGAAATTAATTAATGAATACGTATAGAGGTGTCTTGGCATTTGGATTTATTTATGCAAAATAGAATATTTTTCATATCATAAATCTGATAAGAAAACAAAGAACCAAAATGCAATATTAAGGTAATGATTAAAATAGACAAATAGAATAACATGAGTATCGTATCCTTTATGATTAAAATGCTGAATTAGATAATTATAGTTTAAATGAATGAATTAAGGATAGATGGTTCTTTAATGTAATTAGTATGAAGTTAGAATCCTTTATGAATAAGGAATTGAATATTGGATCTGATCATCAGCATTGGAGTGTCCAAGTTATATATAATTGGATAAGGAATAAAATGGCTTATGGATCATGATCTTACAATGGTATTAAGAATAAAGGCATGAATTCCCAAGGGGTAGATACGAGACTTCCTTATTAACCACCTTACACTGAGAAGGTGAGGTAGATAGTTATGGTAGGTATTGATCAATCCATGGGAATGGGCCTTGATTGACGAATCAAGGATATTATGGGCCTTGGTTGACGAATCAAGGATATTGCTATGAACCCTCGATTTGAATATCGAAGCAATGGGCCTTAGTTGACGAGCTAAGGAATTATGGGCCTTAGTTGACGAACTAAGGAATAATGTTAATGGACCCATAGGATTGAGATGACATCACCTTCCTAACGAATCTTCTCTCACAAGGTGGGAGGTGAGGTTAATAAGAGGCCTAGGGATTATCTCACCCAAGGAGAATCATGAAGTATGGAAAAGTGGATTTGTGAAATGGCAAATAGTGTATGGTTATGTTTATGATTATCATTAAGATTAAGTGGCAATGGGAAATGGAAAACTAATGTGCTCTTTTACAAGTGGAAATTGTTTGCAAGGTTGCGAAAATTTTGGCTTGCAAGAAGGGGACATTATAGACACAATAACCTACAATTATTACAAATTTAATATGAGATGTGATATTAATCGATTGAAATCCATCTTGCTCAAATTGCTAGCATAGAGATGTCTAGTTGTGTAGCCAAGTGGAGGAGAAGTTAAAACAGAAATAAATGCCCTGATTTCTAGTTATGAAGAGAAGAAAACTGGAAGGAAGAGGACAAGGGAAGCAATTGCATTAGTGATGAATTCCACGGCCATCCCTAAATCATCTAGAGATTCTCTTATTGGTCAACGAATTCAGTGTTCCTCCACTCACACTTAAGAGAGTTCAAGCTGTCTAAATTCCCCACCTAATTTATTGTCAAAAGATTCTAGGCACACAACCTTTGCTTAAAGGTACTACTTGAAACTAGAAGAAGCACCAAAATGCAAGGATGTCAATTGCAAATTTTTGGTACTACAATCATATACCATTTAATGTGGCAAACGACAATACTGGTATGCATTGGTAAATTGTTGCTAGTGTAGGATTTAAGACACCAACTTTGTGTGATTTCAATGGCCCATTGTTAGAGGGCAAATAGTAGATCATAGGATGGTGGAAAAAGGTCTGCAACATTTTATCGGATGGGTGACAAATGGCAAGAACAAAACCCCAATAATTTTTTTGGTGACTCAAGTGGCACATCAGTGTTCTTTAAGACCATAGATGCCTCACACAAAGTCAAGAATCTTGACACCTTGTGCAATCTGTTGGAGGGAGCGATCAAGGAAATTGGGGTGGAGAATGTTGTCCAAATTATCACAAACAACGCAACTCCATATGTAGCCACAAGGAGAGTTATTTAGGAGGGATCCCACCATTTATTGGAGCCCTTGTGCTGCCCGTTGCCTTCATTTAATACTTGAGACATTGGAAAGATTGGATCGATCAAAAGTGTCGTTGAAGATGCTAAAAACATTAACAAATTTATCTACAACCATAATTAGGTGCTTAGTTTAATGAGTGAGCACATCAAAACCAAGGAGCTTGTGACATCAAGGGTGACACACTTTGCCACAAACTATATCACTTTGCAGACTACCTTCTCTCAAGCAAATGTTTGTGAGCGATGCATGGTTGGACTC
Source organism: Cunninghamia lanceolata (assembly GCA_027924645.1). Taxonomy (NCBI): domain Eukaryota; kingdom Viridiplantae; phylum Streptophyta; class Pinopsida; order Cupressales; family Cupressaceae; genus Cunninghamia; species Cunninghamia lanceolata. The sequence continues at coordinate 1,382,744 of BSBN01000223.1, read as the reverse complement.
TCCATATTCCAAAAGGCTGCAAGGAGAAAAGATCGTGAGGACAATTTTCATGAGGTGTTCACCAAGAATGCAAAGGAGATACTCAAGGTGAGTAACAAACTTAAGTTCTAGACGGAATTTTGAGTGTGTTATTTTCTTTTGTTTTTTTGTTATTGTTCTTTTAACTTTCTATTAATTTAAATTTAAATTTTCAAATTTTTTGGTGACAAAGCCTTTGCTCAAAGTTTTGTGTTGTAAGGATAAAATGATGATAGATTATCTCTGTGAGGCCATGGATAAGATCAAGTAGGCCATATTGCATTATCATGATGGGAACAAGAGAAACTATGAAATCACTTGGCATATCATTGATCATAGATAGACAAACCAACTCCACTAGCCAATACATGTCATGGCATACTACCTAAACCCCAATTTTTTTTCTTTGATTTTAAGGCTAATGATAACGTCATGATAGGCCTTATTACATGCATATAGAGAATGACACCAAAATGAAGACCTTAGAGACACAATTCTAGATGAGTTGAAGGTCTACGTGGTTGTGGATAGGAGGCTCTTTTCTTCATCTTTATGCATTCAAAGGAGGGCAATCCAGTAGATAAGTAAAGAAAATGAGTTCTTTAATCTCACACTTCTTTGAAAAATGCATCTTCTAGGCATCCCCATCCCTGTCACATTTCAGGAACATAGAGACGCCTCGAAAATGTCCCAAGGGTTGTCCCCAAGCCCTTGGTTGTGCTAGAAGATGCAAGGGAATGCTAGGGGATGTTTGGCAATCCCCAAGCACCTAGTGTTCGAATTTCAATCTCGATGATAAATTCCTAATGCTGGATAACATTAAATTAATTATACAAACCATTGAAATTAAACAGTAGAAACGATGAACATAAGTACAACACTTTACACCTATAACCTGCTTCACATTCCTTCAGGAACTTACAAGGCAACCTCCACAACTGATGTTACTAACAATTGCACAGAATTATTACATTGTACTGAGTTAATATTTTTTTTTATCTTGCCTCTACCTTTATACTATTCAACTAAAAACCTATTCTTCCAATAAAGCAATCTTATCTCTCAAAAAGAAAGCAAAAGAAAGCAATCTTATCTCACGCAGGAGATGACTTGGAAGATAAGTCTAAATCATTAGTGCTTTTGCACTTTATTTGACTTAATTAACTAGATAAAAAATTTCACTTTAATCACTAAAGTGAATTACAAAATAGAAATAACTCGAACTCCCTGCACGTTCACACTAAACCTGTGCAGAAGTTCCGAACTGGGCTAAAAACTCAACACCTAGTCGTGATGGGAGATGTGAGGGGGCATTTGGCCATCCCCGAGCACCTAGTTGTGATGGGAGATGCGTGGGGCCATTTGGCCATCCTAGGGATGCCTAGGGATCCCCTAACATTCCCCCCATTCCAAAAACTTAAGGTAAATGTGCCTCGAGGAAAATTAGACAAAATACGCCTAAATAATTTATTTGGTCAAATTGGCAAGGGATGGTAGAGTTTAGGGAAACAAGGCTTAAAAAATTTAGGTTCCTTTGGACCTAATTAATGTAAGATTTTGCCTATTATTCTTTCCTAGCAATTTATATCTTTTATCATTCATCAATCTCCTTCAAGCCAAATGGCCAATGCATCCATTAAGGTTTGCCAATAAGGGCTCCAAAAGAAAATAAAAAGTCTCGTCATTTTAAAAAATCAGCTATAAGGCGACCCAAAAGATGAAAAAAAATTAAATATAAATTGTAAGATAAATATAAATTTTGCAGATCTTCTTGCAGTTTCATCTCATTAGCAAAAAGAGAAAAATAAGGCATCTTCTTTTGTTAAGCATTTGCATAAAATCCATGATGGATTCATGATACTTATTGAAGACTCGAGCAAGATACAAGGAGCTTAACTATCCACAGTTTCAGGTCAGTGACAAAGTTGTCTCTATTTGATTTTAAACAACCAAAGATTTAGTTATCATCGGCATCATAAGCTCAGACCTATTCAGTATGGGACTTGTATTATTTTACAGTACATTGTAGAAAATGTTTTTGCTTGGATCTTCCTTCTTAGCTTGGCATACATGATGTTATGAATGGATCTAACTTAATCTTTATGAGCCACCACATTTGGAGCAAGAGGTTGTTACATCTCATCCTAGGGCTTCCAGATTTTCAGCCTCCTTTGGATGAGGATAGAATCCTTGATGTCCATTCACACACCAGTTGCCACAACTCAAGAACCACTTTTAGCACTTTCCTCATCTACAGCACAAATTGGGGGCAATTTCCTTCAAGCAAGGAGGAAATGACAAGAGATAATTACATGGGCTATAATGTCCCAAACTAATTTTTTTTATTTCGACAATTTCACAATGTCAATGCATGAACCTTCACACCTTTTGATCACCCAGATCCCCGAATGGGCAGAGTGAGCATATAGTGATTAGGTTATGAACAATATTAAATCACTAGGTTTGTTGGCAGCAAGCCACACAAGCTATAATGCATGCAATTACAAAATCTAAAGCTAATGATATGCTATATGCTAGTTCCAATGGCAAGCCTTATAGAACAATTACAAAATCTATAACAAATCTGGCGGAGAACCGCGCATATAATTGATACTTAAATATGGACGAACTAATTGAATATTGGCATTATAATATTTAGAAACCCAATATATCAATACTATTGCAAACAAAACGTAAGATGAATACTGTACTGTATGCTACAGCATATACTAGAAGGTACAGCGGCCAAAAATGCAACAATTAATCCAAATTAGATCATATGGCCTAAAAGGATAAAGGGGCAGCAGAAACTGCTACAACAAAAAATTCAAAAGGTACGATAGCTATCACAAAACCAAAATGTTGCAATTCATCCACAATGAGGTGCAGCCAATCTGAAAAGGTACAGCAGCCTTCACACATAACAATCCAACATTCTAACACTGTATGGCAACCAAAATATGATTAATATCCTCTTTCACAATGAAGCAACCAACATGGAAGTGGTACGGCAAGGAAATAAGGTGGTATGGCCCCAATGAGAAGCCTCCAAAATGCAGCAATCAAATTTGCTGCAAATGGAATGAGATTATATAATACCAAAAATCTAGAATCTTTCACACACCAAACATGGGAACTTTCAGCACAACACCCAAAATCTAGAAACAATACCAAACGACTGAAACTAGAAATACTTCTGCAAACTTTTAGCACACTTGTGATCTCTGAACGAAACCACCACGAAGGATTAGAGGGTTTTCAGCCTCGAATCCAAACACCTAGAGGGTTTTTGTCCTCAGCCCAGAAGATGAACAAATATTCAATCTCAAAGAAAAGGAGTTTTGATTTCATAAAATGGATGTTTTTTTCTGTGCCCAATCTCTCCTTTTATAACCTTTCTAATTTTAAAATCATTTTCCCACTTTATTTTGGAAGTGTCTAGAATATTGGCCCCTTTTTCTAGAAACACTTTTTAATATTGAACCTCTTATAATAATGTAATATACAACTCCAAAATTTTTTCCAAAATATAGAACAATGATAAACAATGTTAGCACAACTAAACTCCTCCGCACTTCTGATCACCAAGATCCCAAATCGGGCAAGGTGAGAGCATAATGTGCTTTAGATTACAAATTAAAACATTGTGCAAACAAGTAAACATTCATCTGCATATGCTGGCATCCACAAGTTGTGGGGATTCACCACTTTTAGTGGGTATGAGAGCAAGAAAGAAAAATTACAATGCCATCCACTTATTCAGTGGGAATACTCCACTTATGCAGTGGGTAGAAACAATAAAGGAAAGTTCATTTATCCACACTGGCGGTAAAACCATCCAGGGGTTACAATATGTTAGAATATGTTCTTTCCTTCCACACTGGCGGTAAACCATCCAGGGGTTATTAAATGATTGCAAAGGATTACAAAGAAACAATTACAATGATGCTCAGTATTCCCATGACTAGAATCTGTTAATATTACCTTTGTAGAATTGGGAAAGAGAGATCATACCATGCAAGACATACATAAATCCATTGCCAAAGAGAAACTGATTTGCTGCCAGACTGACTGAGAAGATAACAAACTATCATAATCAGATGATCACCAAGATGACAAACAATCCATCTTAAACCTCACACACCTTCTAAATCTGATCTTTCCTTTCAACTATCATAAGAATATACCACTGATCATCAATATATTCTGCAGATGACCTCAATGAAATACATGGATTAACTGTTTCTGAAAATTTCCCTGACAAGGACTATACAGCCCATAACTGTTAATGTGATCACCTCAAAATGATACTCAGTCCAAACTCTGCAAAAAAGCTCCCAAAACAAGCATCAAACCCCTCTAAACATATCACAAACATTGCAGGCTTAGAATGCTCAACATTAATTTCTATTGCTGATCGCCCATTACAAATTTGTATGGCCTGGAAGTACGGATTTTATCATAAATACTAATTCTGCATTGAAACCCTCAATAGAATATATTGGAAACAAGGATATACTACTGATAATAGCATCCAACCAGTCTTAAAACCAATAAACATCAACCATTATTTATTATAGCAAATCGGACCATCAAAGAGGTACGGACAGCAGAGGTACGGAATTCCCCAAAACTCTTCTAAGACTGCTCAAACATGTATAAAATACATCTGCATATAAACGTTTACTCATGCCAAAGGGTTTATTAACAATAGATGCACCAAACAAAAGCAATAAGTCCATGATCATTTTCGTTTCCCATGAAGGAATGGCACCATGTACGGCAGCTTTGGCACACCACAAAAATCTTATAATCTTTCTTTATTTCTCACACCAGAATTCATACAATCTCCACACAAACATAAACTAAAAAATACACAACATAAAACCCAAAGAAATCTTCAATTCTTTCTGGCTCAATGCAACTTCAAATTAGAATAATCCAAAACTCATGGAAGCACAAAGGCAAACTCTGCATAAGCTTGCTCCAGAAACAAGCTTCAATACAATGGTGATTCCTATATGAAATCACACCAAACCTCTAGAGGGTTTTCGTCCTCAAGGGCATTCTACAAGAGGGTTTTCGTCCTCAAGAGAAAATGGAAGAACACTCCAGTTCAATACGGCAGAATAACAATACAAATCCCAGCATGTCTAAACAATGAGCCCGATTCCTCTTTTTATAACTTTTTTGAGGGAAATAAAATATTATTTCCTTTATCCCTTCATATTTCTCCTCAAACAATATAAAATAATTCATTATGTGTGCACAACTTAAAGTCACCATTTTAATTAAAAGCTCTTTTTAGCTTTAAAGACCCTTTTATCAAAATAAAGGAAATATCTGCTTCGCAAGGCCCCAAAATGATACATCCATGATTTAAAACTTTTCTTCCTCTTTCCAACAAGCTATAACACTTAGATTTTTATTAATTATTTTCACCCCTAGGAGCTTAAGTGAAAATAATAATTAAAATAGCTCATTAAATAACACCATTTTGCGGAAAATCCCAAACACCCCCAAACTGCAAAATTAAGCATACCAACATACTCCATGATGTTTGGGAAGATGAATGATGCCTTCCAGACGACTTTCCAAAAATAGACGACTTCTCCAAGAATCTTGGAGAGCAAACCAGGAACCCGATCAAACATCAGGAAGCATCACAATGATCATAAGCACCATCTGAGCTCAAAGACATAACCAAATGCTCGGTAAAAATTGATCTGTGGCCACTCCAAGAACATTGGAGTTCTCCCCAACATGTCGGATAGCCACTAAGGGACTAGGAACAAGCCAAAAATGCCCATAATAAACAATGTGCCAAAAATGGAACATTACAAATAAGTTGTCCTTTTTATAATATTATAACGTAAAGTGACTAAGCCAACTTAAGTTATTTTTTTAAATGATTTCCCTTGCCTTACCCTTTAGCTTATGGGAAATAAAATAATAGACTCCCAATTGCTTATGTTTGAAAAGGGGAGATGACATGGGCCATACCAATCACATAGCCTATATAGCTCTATGTATCTACCTTCTTCTAGAATCTTATTGTACATGTATCTTCTCCTAAAAGCTTCATTTTCTCTTTTTGCTCTTAAAAACTTCCTTTTGTCTAGAAGCTCCTTTGAATACCCCTATACTATATAAATACCTATAACATTAGAGTCCTCGTATCATGTGATCCCCCTTGGTTTTCTCAACATTTCCTTATAACACTCTTCTTCTAGTACTCAACTTCTTGATCTTAGGATTGAACCTAAACCCACACCTAGGGCACACCCCCATGGGGTTCCCCATCACACCTAACTCTTCTACTACTAGGTTGGGCATCCTCCTAAAATTTATAACCACCAACTTTGTGTGTTGCCTAAATAGACTCTAGGTTATTCTCTTCAATTTACAATATTTATTATTGACTGCATGTTGGAGAGTTTGATTGCCTCTCACTTCTCATATATTCTTACCCATCCCACAATCTCAAAAGTTCCTTAAACTATTCTACAGGAGCTAAGTTGTCGGTCCTAGTATGAGTACACCAGTACAACAAATTTTTTAATCCCCCTAGGTATGGGTACAAGTTTATGTATGTATATGTATGTATTGTTTAAATATGTAGAACAAATGAAAACCCAAAAACTAGTGCAGAAAATAAATACAAATGATTAATGAAATCAAAATAGCATTACAGAGTTAGTCTCCAAGAGAGTAATGCAAATGCTCAAGAAACAAAATAGCATTAAGAAAACACAACATGAAGCTACAAGATTGCAAATACAAGCTAGGAGAGTGAGTATTTATAGACTAAGTTTGAGGGAGGAGGTGGCAAATACAACCAATAGGGAGTGAACACCCAAAGTACCTAAAAATAGTAAAGTGTAACTCCCATGGAAGATGTCGACACCTCACTCCACTCACACTAATATCCGCTTTATTAACCTATGGAAGCTTAAATAAAAGTGTAGGGAAAACTTAGACTAAGAAAATAAAAACCCACTAGGAAAACAAAAACCTACACTAACACCCCCCTCAAGCACAATTTAGGTGGGTGAAAAGATAGATCCCGACAAATGAAGCCTGAGGAGGTACCCATGTACATAGAGATCCCCCCAAAGAGAAGAAGCCTCTCCCCAAGAAAAGAGCGAATAGCCCCACCCCCCCAAATAGAGAGAGAAAAGACCCCCCAGAATAGAGAGAAAAAGGAAGGACTAAGAAGCCCCCAAAAGATGTGTTGGTAATAATTTATGTTTGGGGTATCATGCAAGCACCTTCCCAAAAAATCCAAAAATATTCTAAGTCTTTGGGCCTCCTCAGCATTTTTCAAACATCAGCATCATATTTTCTTTTGAGGTCATCATCATCATGCTTCAAGTCATCACCCTGATGTTTCTTGCGAGGGTCATATTTCATACCAACCTGATCTTTCGCCCGGGGTGATATCTTAACATCGGGTGATCTTAGTTAAGATCATCCTGATGTTGGTGCTGCAAAGTTTTCTAAGTATGACCCGATCTTCCGAGGGGTCATCATATTTGAATATCGGGTGATCTTTGTTAAGATCACCCTGATGTTATTTTATCACCTTATGTTCACTGGATCACCCTGATGCTGCTGACGTCATTCCTACGTCGGGGTGATATCCGCTTGTCTCGCAGCTTCATCATTTTCCAAGGAGGGGGGTGATGTTTCAAGTATCCGTCATATTCATAAGATCACCTCGATCTTACGGTGGAGCTACTGTGCACCCTCATGTTCCTACAGGGGGTGATACTCCGGAATATCAGGTCATCTTCCGAATATCACCCTTACTCCAAATATGACGATGACGTCATCAGGATATTCACCGGGGTGACATTTCGTATCGGGTGGACAAACATGAGGTTTGCCAATATAGGGGGTCTGGCTGACGGAGGACAATGATGAGGTTTATACTGGTGCCGTCGGGAGCAAAATCACCGACATCATATATGCTCACGGCCTAGTATATAAAGTATTGAGGAGGTTGCCGCGGGGTGCATGTGGGATAATTAGTTCCCACATATATTTGAAATATCAGGGTCATTTCTTGGCGGGAAAGTTTCAAAAGGCGTGATCTACTGTATTTCCCAAGGCTGTGGGTTGGTGCGCCATTAATGGCGGATGTTACAGGGTATGGGCGAAGATGTGGACGGATCTAGTACCCGATTGAAGATGTGAATCCCCAAGCGGCGGCGCAGGGCTCGAGAACCACTTCCTGTCTCCTATTCCACCTGCTGCATTCAAGATTGAGCGCCAATTTCTCATGACATGCTGTATCTAGCGGATAGTTTTGAAGCGCCATTGTACTGAATGATGTGTGCACCTTCCTGCTAAAAAAGGCAGACTGTGCTACCCATTCAATGTTGTTGAAGACCTGGGCATTTTTTGTGTAAATAACAAAAGACAGGGCATGATCTTGGTTGTTCTATCTCATTATGGAGTTTATGAGTTGCACGACGAATGTATTTTGCACATATGTTCAGTTTCATTATTGTTTTCTATGAAAAATGCTGTAATGCATGTGTTTACCTATCTGTCTCCTTTGCTGCATATCTTTCTTCTTCTGAATCTAGTTGCTAAGGGTTTCATAGATTCTAGGGTATAGATTTCTATACTACATGCTTGATCTGTAACTTCCATTCAAGGAATGGGTTAAACTGTTTTAGGTCACTGTGTGAAGAAGATTATATGTCTGCAGGGATATCTGTAAGTAGAGGCGGTTAGATACCCATTCTTGGGTGGTGTTTGTAAGGCAAGCATCAGCTCCAACCCCATGAAACTTGAATGCCAGTTGTAAACCATCTCTTGTATACATCTAGTTGACTCCTTGCCCTGAGATAGGCGCCGGTCTGCTCCTGGGTCAGTAGTTATGATCCAAAGCCCCTTGTCTTGCATCCAAAAAATCACTTCCACCCATTTCATAACTTCCACCTGTTAGTGTAGGAGTAGGATTAGGACCCCTGCATACTCTCATACCCAACCAGACACATATGTCCAAGAATGTTGCCAACCTTGTGATCTATCATGCAGATCTTGGTCCACACATGAGAGTATTCTGCCTGTTGCTGTCGAGCTAAATCATTATATCATTGGTCTAGTCATGGTCACATCTTAAAGTTATAGGGACACCCCCCTTGGTGCGGCAGAACCAGAAGTGAAGGGGAGGCAGCTCACGCAACCTCCTGTATCTGTTGGCCGAATCAACCTGTGCATTGGAGCTGGCAAACCCTCTGCAGATTTGGTAACCAACAGGATGAAGCCTCCCGCACCCCCAACAAAGCTCGCAAATGAAGATATTTGTTTTCTGTGAAGAGTTTGGCGAAAATGTTAGCAATTTGCTCGAAAGTCAAGCAGTAGCAGAGATCAATGACCTGTCCATACATAAACTCCCAAATATAGTCCACATGGACCTCAAAGTGCTTGGTACGCTAATGATGGATCAGTTCCGTGAGACCTGAATGGCACTCTAGTTGTCACAAATATGATTGATGGCCATTTGAATTGGATACCAAACACAGTGAGAATATATTGAACCCAATGGCCTTGGTGGCAACATTCACAGCCCCTCGACTCTCAACCTTAGTAGAAGATACAACAATAGCAAACTACTTTTTGCTCAACCAATAAACATGACTTGAACCAAGTGAGAAGTTGTAACCTGAAGTGGACATGAACCAAGTGAAAAGCAAGTACAATGTTTGGCACTTTATGATTAGTGTGTTTTACAATGCAAATATGAAAGTTTTAGAGTCTTATAGGGCCCAAAAGTGGCTAAAATATTGAAACTATAGCTCAAGTACAATACAAGATGAAGTGGAGAGCATTAGTGCAGAGTACGCAAAAAAATATGTACTCTAAAAAAAAGACCCAAAAAGGAGTTCATATGCCGAAAATATGGCCCTCAAAAGGTCTCAAAATGAGAACTGCGTAGCAAAATCTGCAAGAAACTTTATTTTCTAAAAAATGAAATGTCAAATCAAAAATCTAATTATACCACTGCAAAGAACACGAAATTCTAGCCCAACTCAAAAAAATTGCACCAAAAAAGGCCTTCGTATGGTTTAGAACATGCCTCTTGAAGTTGGCTTGTAAATTTGCAAAGTACAATGGAGAGGGGCAAAGGGCGCTACTGTTAGGTGGGCAGCAATCTTGCGGCAAAAGGGCTGAGACATCAACGAAGGTGGTGATTCGATAGTGCTCAATGGCGTTGTGGTGGCCACAGGGTGGCATGCAGGTGGCACAAGTGGCAGAGGCCAATGGCGTCGAGGTGGAACAACCACTCTAGTGACACTGGGCGGTGGTAGGCCGGCTGGGCCATGATGAACACCCTGTCCACTGAACAAGTCAAGCTTGTCCCAAATGGGGCACATGGGCCAAGATGGCTCTGCTCCAAAATACTTTAATTTTTTAAATTTTTTAAACAAAAAATAATATAGTACAACGCCAAGAAGGCGTACAGCTTTCCTGGTGAAGAAAATTTACCTCATAAAACACTTGAGCCAAAACTAGACATTTTATATCAAAATGGGGGTTTTAGGTCCTTCTAGACGCAATGGTAGGGTTCGTTTGGCCTTAAAATGCCCCGAATGAAAGTTGTTCACCTAATCCATGAACACAACCCTTGTTTGTAAATTGGTTTCTTAATCTTTCATTTCAATGAAACAAAGACCAATATTGACTTTCTCGAACCTTTCAGACACTGTGAAATAGCTGAAAATACTGTCAGGATTAACAAAAAAAACTGCAATCACCCAGATTTCAAGAAATACAAGTGCAAACCCCAAAGGTTGAAAAACTTTCCGTCAAACTTTTTAGATTCTTCAAATCATCCGAATATGCAAGAGAAGAGCATACTAAGTTTTTTAGGAAACCTGCATGCAAAATGATTAACCCCCCCAAATCTTGTTATCAGAATATATGAAAAATATATTATTGAATAATCAATACTTACAAGATAGAGCGAGTGCTCTATATAAAGAGATAACAAAGTCTGAAAATAGACTAAAGCAAAAAGCTATAGCTATAAAGCATAAAACAATCTTATCCTAGACTGAAACTAAAAATAGGAATAAACAACTAGACTTACAATTATTAAACTAAATATTACTTTAATACCCCCCCATAATGGTCAATGTACTAACTACACCAAGTTGCCTCTTAACTCTGGTCCACAAACACCTAAAATGAAGTACCAGGCAGAAGAGATGGCCTAAAAGGCATAGAAAGCAGACTCTTTCTGCTCAGTGTGTTCAGCAATATGGGCTGATTGAGTCAATTCTTCAGGCTTGGACTGTGCAGCAACCAAGCATTTCCTGCAATCCTTTTTCATATGGCCAAATTTATTGCAGTAATTACACTGGATGTCGTACTTCTTGGAAGGGACCTGAGACTGACCCTGACTGAATCGCTGAGAGGGTTGATTGGTGCCCTTATTCTACTGGAAGGACTTGGCAATAAATGCTTGCTCTGAGGAGGAGGAACTAGCACTGCTACCGAACTGCTGTCTCCATCAATCCAGTTGTAGAAGTTTGGCGCACAGATCTGAAAACTTTAGGGTAACATTAGTCGAAGTAATGTTAAGTGTCTCGATAAAGTGCTCGTAAGAGTGTGGTAGACTTTTCAGAGTGATAACTACCATATCTTCCTCATCCATGTCCATGTCCCAACCAATCGCCTCCAACTAATCACGGATGTCCTTGATTTTGGTGAGATGCTCCTCCAAAGACATCTGTTCATCCATCATGATCGAGAAAGGCATGTTCTTCAAAAAGAACACATGGCTCTTGTTGGACATTTCATGAAGATCCTTCAACAAATCCTAGATTTCTTTCGTAGATTTCCCAGACAGAACCTGAGGCAACTAATCATCAGTGACTGATAACTTGATAAGCATCACCGCTTCATGATTTTGCTCATCGAATTTATCCTGATCTTTACCCGCCATTTGAGGACGTAGATTTGCCCAGAACTAGCTAGTCAAGACGCCAATACTCAAAGATTGTCATCATTCGCTGCTTCCAGGTGTTCTAATTCTTGCCGTTGAACTTCTGAATGCTCTCCAACATGATGTTGGTCAAAGATGCCATACTTCACGTTTTTTGAGGCACGAAAAACGGATTATAAGCAGATGGCACAGATACTGAAGCAGATAGACGGCACAAACAGGGAAAATAGAACCTTTGCATGGGTACAGATTTCAAAAAACACAGAATAAGTCTGAAACACAGATATTGAGGCACAGATCTCGAGATAAATCTGAACACGAATTTCAAAACACGGATCTCGAGAGTACGGAAAGCATGAGCTCAAATAATTCGAACACGGATTTCGAGATAAAACGGAAAAAAATTCTTCATATCTATTGGGTGCTACCACGAACCTTGAACAGAATCTGCATCCTCCAATGAAGCCGTAGAAACTATGATCACAGAATTATATCAGCAACCATAGTCTCAAAGTAGAGAGACTACTGAAAATAATCAGCGATAAACAGAGATCACCGGTCCACCGTGTCAGAAGAAATTCAAAGAATTTCAATAGCAACCAATATCCAAGAGATTTTAGACAAGCACCGAAGCTGGAGATTGACTGAGCATAAAAACCCTACGGAAGAAGTCAACGCCTCACCCAGATGAACAAAAAAGGCAACTTCAGAGAGCTAAGCCCGCCCAAACAAATTGCGACTCTTAAAAAAAGACGCCTACAGAGCAAAAAGAAATGAGCCCTCCAAAAATCGTGGATTCAAGGAACGACTTCAACAGTCCATAGCAACTAGCGATAGACAAGCTGTAACCAGAAAATCGTAGATTGTTGAAGAAACGCGACTGCCACAAAGACTGACTGGCCAAGGATTTCTTCACACTTGTCTTCGGGTTCCAAGCAAATAGCGACCAGACTTATGAAAAGTCAATATCATAAGATTAAAACCAGAGACTGCTGACGATCACGAGTCATATAACGTGATTCCAATCGAGACTAGAGATATACCGCAGGCCACAAAACACAAGTCAATTAAAAACAATCACGCAAAAAAAAAAACTTCAAATCGCGAGCCAAAACGAGAATCACAGATGAGTGCCAACCATAGATCTTGAAAGAAGACGCCGAAATCCACAAAATCGCAGAGTTTCCCAAAAAACAAAAGCGACACCTAAAAATGCCACAGCAAACACGGCGACCACGGGTTGCAAAAAATGGTGCTTAAACAAATCTCCAAATGCAGTCACGAAAACACGCGACCAACAGAGATTCGTCTTTAAAAAGCAAGACCAGATAGAAAGGTCGATGCCTTAAAGCCAGACCCATACGTCGTACGGATGTACGGACAGGTGCAGGAGGGGAATGGCTCTAATACCATGTTATCAAAATATATGAAAAATATATTATTGAATAATCAATACTTACAAGATAGAGCGAGTGCTCTATATAAATAGACAACAAACTTGAAAAATATACTAAAGCAAAAAGCTATAGCTAATAAAGCATAAAACAATCTTAACCTAGACTGAAACTAAAAATAGGAATAAACAACTAGATTGACCATTATTAAACTAAATATTACTTTAATAAATCTCTCAAATATGGAAACTAAAGATCCACCCTAGCACCAAAACTCTAATACCATGTTAAAATTTGTAGAACAACTGAAAACCCAAAAACTAGTGCAAAAAATAGATACAATACAATTGTAAATACAGATGATTAATGAAATCAAAATTACATTACAAAGTTGGTCTCCAAGAGAGTAATGCAAATGCTCAAGAAGCAAAATAGCATTAGGAAAGCACAACAACATGAAGCTACAAGATTGCAAATACAAGCTAGGAGAGTGAGTATTTATAAACTATGTGAGAGGGAGGAGGTGGCAAATACGACCAATAGGGAGTGAACATCCAACACACCTAAAAATATAAAAACTAAAACTCCGATAGAAGATGTTGATACCTCACTCCACTCACATTAACACCCACTTTATTAACCTAAGCAAGCTTAAATAAAAGTGTAAGAAAAACCTAAAATAGGAAAATAAAAACCTACACTAACATATATATGTACATATACATATATAGATATATGTATATGTATATATAAAAACAGTAATACTCAATACAACTATAAACGACCTACCGCCATGAATTTTAACAGTTTATTATGATTTAAATGCAATCTGAACAAAATGTCACAAATTCATATAATTTCCATATCCAACATTTTATTGATCTTTGAATCAACAATTTCAGCATGGTAAGGATTTATCCATTATGGTCTCTTAACTCTCTTCCTAACTGATCATGCTCCCTCAATCGATTTACGAGGAAAGGCAAAAATTAGGATGTAAAAACATCATACACTTCTATTTTAGTTCAAAATGAAGCATATTGGCACTAATTCATAGTAGGGATGCAAAGTAAAGATGAGATCAGAAAAGTGAAAACACTAGTGATCTTGTAATGCACATTTCCAAACAAACGTAGACTAGAATAAGAAAATCTCATGCAAAGATTAAATGGGTTACTCTTTCAAGAAGTAATATAGAAAGAAACAAAAAGAATATTTCACCTTCAAATATGACCCGAAATCACCACTCATATGGAATAATAGAGAATAGTTCAATAAATATTAACAAAACGTGGATAAATTATGATATATTAAGATCAACGCACCAAAATAATTAATTATGCATGAACCTTCATTTGGGTTAGCTTAGGGTTTGCCCCAAGCACCCAAGGTATCTTATGCATCCTTCATAGGGTACCCGAGGTGCCTAGGGCGAACCCTAGGTGAACCCTAAGGTGTACCAGACCTGAACTGCGACCAAAACTGGTATGAGGCGCAATGCTGCAAAATCCAGTAACATAGACATTATTCCCATCATAGTTAACCTCTTACACCATAATCTCATGCCAACTAGAGGCAAATCACCTATGCACAAAGCCCAACAGCCATCTAGGCATGACTTAATCAATTGTCACGCAATCCAATGATGAATCACATGCCATGAGAACCAAATGGCTGCACTATTGAGGAAATTAAATGACATGATGCCCGTCAAACAAGCATTGAAATGTTGCCATGATTAAATATTAATCAGTATTCACAAGAGGTTGATCCAAGAGTTTGGCATATATACTTCTTCATAGCCAAATAATAAGCATAATGGTTGCCATTCATTTTAATTGTAGCGATAGGAATCTCGATAGTCAGTGTTTACTCACTCTTAACACCCTTTACTTACAAATTTAATGTTGCCTTTATTGACAAATGGAGTCCTCTCATTAGGTCTTCTGCTCCAGCTTTTTTGTAAGTTGCCTTGAAATGTAATAGCAAATAACAATATCTATAGTATCATCAATAATGCTTTTCAACTAACAACTTATGGGTTGCCCTTTAAAGGTGCAATCAATATTTAATTTGTAGAAGCTTCTGCTTAGGAATTTCCACTCTTTTTCTGCTCTCTCTTGGAACAATCGTTTTAGCAGGGTCTTATGCGTGATAAGTTTCCAGTGCCAAAGTGTCTTCTTATCTGAACTTGACAGGATTTCTATGTTAGGAGAGGAAATAGCATTAACCACTTCAGAGCTATGTTGCACGGAGACCCATCTCGAAGACTGGTACTCGTCTCCCCGTCTCGGAGACTTCTTGGGTACGTCTCCCTGCAAAGGGAGACTTCTGGTTGAGTCTCCCACACGTCTCCAAGTACCCTGCGTCAATAAAAAGGCGTCTCCATTTTTTTTTCTTTCTCTACCTTCCATTTTTTCAACTATTTTCTCACAAACTCAATGGATTCTTACTCCTACGGACTTCAAACCTCAATACTAGTGTCTACAGTAATATATATACATTAAGCTATATTAAATTGTTACAAGTAAGCTATAAGCCTATAAGTAATATATATACAGTAAGCTATATTAAATTGTTACAAGTAAGCTATAAACTTAAACTTTACCAGTTCTCTTGTTTTAAAAGTTCAATGTCATGATATTTTCAGTTTTAATGTTAGCATATTAATAAATTAATAAAATTATTAAATTATATTTTTTTTTAAAATGGTGTCTCCAAGTACCCCCGTCTCCTATTTTTCAAAAACAGACGTACCGGTACCGGTACCAGTCTCCCATACCAGCACCAGTACCAGTCTCGGTGCAACCTTGCTTCAGAGATATCTACTTCCAATATGAGCAAAATTCTACTAAAGATCATGTTCAATTCTACAAATATACTGTGGTTTTGTTCCTTCTAAAGTTGCCAAGGGATTATAGAAGGGGAATACTTCCATAAGGTTAAAACAGATTCACATCAGGAATAGGAATTCTATCCATCTAAGAGGGACTACAAATTCTGAGGACAAATCTAATTCTGATTCATTTTACTAAAAGCCCTGTCCAGAGATATTTATTTCCAATATGAGCAAAAATCTATTCAAGATCATGCTCAATTCTCCAAAAGTTCTGTTGTTCTGTTCCTTCCAAAGTTGCCAGGTGAGGATAGAGGGGGAATACTTCCATAATGTTTAAACAGATTCAGCTTTGGAATAGGAATTCCATTCTTCTAAGAGGGACAACAAATTCTGAAGACATTTTAATTTTGATTCATTTTACTGAAAGCCCATGTCCAGAATTTCCAAGCAATGTTATAGCAAATATGTAGATTACTATGTTGTAAAAAACCTTTACCTCTTATGACAAAATGAGGGGCCTTGAATACCCAACCAGTTTAATCTGCCCAAAGTCAGTATCTTATTTTTGGTGGCTAACTGGAGAATGGCATTGGATTTCATTAAGTACTCCTTTATTCAAATTCTCTTCTTGACAAAACTGTTCTGAAAATGACCTGGTAATGAAAGATAAAGCTTCATAGTGGTAAGTAAGGACAGTTGTCTCTTTGTCTGCCTTGCCTCAATGTTCCAACTTCCAGCCAGTCTCTTTCAGCCCCTTCCATTTTGTCTGAAACATTATTCTGTTCAAAAAGGCTTCAACATGATTCTTAACTCACGAATGTTATCTTCTCTTGAAGGCATATTTGAGGGCATTCAGTGCAGGAATTGATTTCTGAGTTATGTTGTCTGCTTACCTGTCTTCCCAAAATCTAGCATGGGGCTGTTTTGAATAGATTAGTGTTCCCTGCCTACCTGTCTTCCCAAAATTTAGCATGGAGCCTTTTCAAATACCCTAAGACACGTGCTTGCTAATTAAAATCTTGCAAGAGCTATTGAAACTTTGCATATGATATCTCATAACAAGTGAAAAAAAATCTTTCCTGGAATAATGCATGTCTCCAAGTAAAACACTAAAGCTAGTCTTTCTCCTTGAAAAATTGCCATATCAGTACCTAACAATTAATTGACCATTTCCAGATTCCTAAGCCCAACACTCCCAAATACTCAAGAAAGAAAATTTTCTTACAAGCTATCAAAGGAAATTTGTAATCCTGCAAAGTTCTTTGCCGAAAGAATGATCAAATAATACCTGAGATCTTCAAGATCTTCTTGGAACCTGTAGGATGGAGAAAAGGTAAATAGGAAGAACTTGTAACACTGGCTGGACCAGCTTCAATAAGACAAAAAAAATCTTTCTCCAAGGGGACAATTGGGTTTCAAGTTCCTCCACTAGATACTTCTTAAGAGAGGATCTACCTATGCTTGCAAACATAAGCAGCCCTAAGTATTTTGCCATGTAGGTGGTTGATTTCAAAGTAGAAACATTTGGCAAGCTGCCTTGTTTTCCTTGAGAAAACATTCAAAAGGAACTTACTTTCATAATCATTAATCAATTGTCACGAGGGCTTTTCTATCCTGTTTTGCATGATGTTCTTGAAAATTATAGCCTCTTTTATCAAAGTTATACCTTTGAGAATAATATCAACAACAAAATAATAAACAATAGAGGGAAGCATAATCAAAATTTGTTAACAGGGACGACCATATATGATGGGATGCTTCCTTGTATTGTTACCACCTTTAAGACCTGCTGAGGACATACCTTAGGTTCTTAAGATCAGCCAGAGATTTTGCCTTTGAGAATTAACACATTTTCTGTATGGGTGTGGGAGACTTGTCTTGGTCTGTCTTTGGTAGCTAGCTCAATGCATGCATTGAAGCTGTATCTCGGAATCTCCCTATCATCTACCATCTACCTTGGAGAGGGTCCCTCTAGTGGGTGAGGCACATGCATCTTGTTGGTCTCTCTTTTGGGCCTGTCATTTTTTTGGCAACACTCCTCAGGTTGTTGATGGCACTTTCTTTGCTTCTTGGAACATAAATGGACATGCATCTAGAGGCACAAAGTCAATCAATGCATAGGGTTAGAGGGGTGGGGGATGATGTCATGACCCGATATTTTCCAATTAAAGATTGGAAACCATTCATCACAAAAATTGTCTATTTAGAGGTGAAGATTAAATAATCCCAAGTCTAAAAGGCCAATTGGCATAAATGAACAACGAGACAAGAAGTAATGGCTATTCCCTGAAAGCATTCAAAATTTCTAAAGGCACCGATTTTGAAGTAACAAGCCACGCAAGCAAAGAAGTCATGATTAATGAGGAATCGTCAATTATATTCTAAAGGAAGTAATACGATGAAGGTGGCGTCGATGTGTTAAGAAGACTAAATAATGATAATCATAGATGGCGTCGATGATAATAGAAGATCAATATTCACATGAGAATCGCGATTTCCCAAAGAAAGAATATTACTCTCTTTAAAAGACATAATGATCATATTGCTAGGCAGGGCATCCATTTGTTAATGATAAAATATTGTTAAAGTAACAATAACAAAGAGACAAGATTCTAAGAGACGCCTCTTCTCATATTTGCGTCCCTCCAAGTCTTTAAAAAGGGACCTTGTGGCAAGCATCAAAGCATGGAACATTCATTCATTCAATTGCAGCATACAAAAGGAAAAGTTCCATCGTTCAATCATTTCTGCATTTTAGTTCAAATCAAGCAAGAAAAGATATCAGAAATATTTACAAGGGAAGGCATTAGAATTTCTCCTTCAGCACTCAGCAATATTAATTGGAATCAGATTTTATAATAATTACAAACTACATAAAGATAGAAATCTTCTCCATAAGCCAATCGACCATTAAGAACATTACAGCAGTCAATACAAAGGGAAGATATCAGCAGAGATACTCCATAGACCATTCCCACTAACATAATATTAAAGGTATGAGATATATTCTCTCTTTGCAAATGGTGCATATATATCTTATCATGATAATTCTGATTTTATTACAGCCATTCATGAACAATGTAAGTTATATTGCAATCATTCATAACAATGCAATCTATAGACAGTCATATGCAATTATACATATCAATATAGCTTCTATGCATTCATTCATAATAGGATATTAGCATCAATCATAAAATGCAAGAAGTAGGTTGAAAAGCATTACATAGATATCCAACATATATGATTGCCTATAATACTAATCATAAGAAGAATGGCTAAGAAAGGGATCATAGTTGCATAAATGAGTAAATAAGGATCACTAATAATTCTAACTCATTCTATGATGAATAATGTATTTATGGAATAACATTATAGTGCAATAAGCTAGCATAATTGGCTTATGACGGATCATGAATACCTAAGATAGATAAGGGCAATAGTGTTAATCCACCCGCCACTATGAGGAGTAAGGAAGATTAGGGGCGGGCGATCAACCAAGGATAGGTATGGGTTCATTGGTCTAGAGCACCCCTTCAAGCCCTTGTCTCAAGATGGTACCTTAGGAGGCAAGAGGCAGTCTTTTGATTCGAGTGGTCTAGAGAACTCCGAGTCAAAGGAAGGTCCTAGAGTGGCCTGGGTCTAGAGTACCCCTCGAAGGAAGAACGACCTATACCATTGGCATTGCACCCTAACAGATTCACTCTCATAAGATGGAGGTTTTGATTAACAAAGGCCCAAGTATATCTCTTCTAGGGAATCATGAAATGAATACAATCAATCTATGATAACAAATGGCTTATGTTTATAAATAATGACATGTGATTTTGAAAGAAGATTTGAATACTAATGTTCTCTTTGTAAGTTGAAATTGTTGCAAGGTCGCGAAAATTTTGGCTTGCTAGAAGGGGACATTACAGATGATTGGTCTGTAGGAGTTTAGGGCTTGAGCTGATAGGTGGCCATTTTAGTTCCTCGTATGGTTCTCTTCCACTCTTGAAGGGTGACTAGGGTGGTTTGGCTAGTGGGGGATGGCTTTGGTAGTCAGCGGGCTCAAATTTCTTATGAGCACCTTGGGAGTATGACAAGGATCTTTGGTAGTTTCTACATTCCCTAGCATGAGCACATGCAGGTTAGAATCCAGAATTTTGGAAGAGTGAAGGAAGCAGTTTCTGATTTAGGCAAGGGTCATATGTATATGGCAATGGTTTTGCTAGGAGATTGGAACACCCTCTTTGATAGGATGGAAAAATGGGCTTGGAGACTAAATTTGTTTGTGTTGCCACAGGTGGTGACTGATGCACCTTCAACTCTCACCTTGGTAGAGGTATAAGCACCCCAAGTCACATTCTATTGATCCAAAGGACCTTTGAACTCCAAACCAATGGAAGGGCAAGGCATATTAAGGGTTAAAACTAATGGCTCCTGTTTCTATATAGAGTGAGAGAGAGAGAGAGAGATCTGTAGGCAGAGAGCAGTACAATATATATATAGGTAAGAAAGTAGAATAGGGAGACTTGTAGGCAAAGAGCAGTACAATGTCTCTGGAATTGATTTGTTCCTTAGCCTTCTATCACTGGAGACATAGTCAGAACCCTTTCCTGCTACTGGTGTAAATGGCACAGAACGGTATGTAATTTCTAATAAGATTTGAAGGAGCTAAAAAAGGGAGCTGTTTCAAGTCTTATGTTTTGCCTTAACTGTTGTTATCTTTGCTGTTCTTTCTTCCCTTCTGTGTTACATAAGATGCATTGAATATTTTCTGTGTATTTTATGTTAATTTTCAGACCATGGTATATAGATTCTGCACTCAAAAATTTTAGTCTTAAAACTAGGTAACTTCAAACACAAAAACTTCAATCAAAACAATAATCTCTGACCATGTCAATCCACAAACACGTATTGCTGAAAATGTGTACTGTGAATACACAGTGTTGAACTCTCAATATTGCATCTATCTTCTATTAGAACTGAAAAGAAATACACTGCACTGAAATGAAATTTTAGAAAAGAGACTCTATATGCATCATGATTAAAATTAGAATATGTCCCCTTTAAGTAGACAAGTGCACTGTGAATCTAACTAAGAGAAACTAGACGATGTGTCAAGTAAAGCTCTGAAATAAGCTTACAACTCACTGGGGCGACACTCAGTTTGACTGAACAATCAACTAGTCTGACTAATCAATCGACCTAGTCTAACAACAAATAACTGCTAATCAAGGTAGTTGAGACTAAGTTACATCCAAATATCACTAAAGTCTCAAGTAGTTAAACCAGGCCCTAATCTCAGAAGTCTCCCTGCATAGCCGGGCCTTATTCTCCTATATAACTACATCCTCTCCATGCTGATCTCTCAGCTGCACACAGGTTTGGATCTGCTGCCATCAATGTTGTGCAACCACTATGAGAACACTAACTGAGCAACTCAAGATTAAAACTCTAACACTAACTCTTGCAAAAAAAGTGTTTTCCAATCCAAGTCTCTTCCTCAGCATCTCAAACTTCCGGCAACTAAAGCAAAAACCTCAACAAAATCAACTCCCTCTTTCTAAAAGGATCCTCTAGCAACTAAAGTAAGGGTCGCATCAAGGTCAACCCCCTCTTTCTGAGAAAATCCTTCAGCAATAAATTTGTCCTAGTACTCTTCAATACTACCATCAGTTGCATGCATGGAATAAATCAACGATTCCATGGTAGGTTTAGAAATGATGGACACTCCTCCATCATGGCATCTTACCATACCTAGTGAACTGGATCAAGTAGCCTGTAACGGCCACCATCTCGAAATCCTCTAGTCAAAACTTGACCAAGTTCAGAGTTGTATTTTCTAATGATTACTTGCTAACCATCAAACTCAATGATACACTGTAGACCTGTCATGCAAGAAATTGAAAGAAGATTCTTCATTAAACTAAGAACATACAAGACATCATCTAGCTCAAGAACATCACCTGAAGGCATGCAGAAAGAGACAGAACCCGATCCAGTAACTCAACAAATGGCATCATTGCCCAACTCCACCTATATGCCACCCTCTCATTCTTGAAATTTGGTGAATGCCTTCTTATTGAAGGTCATGTTTTTGGATGCTCCACTATCCCCATACCACCCCACACCAGAAACAGTGTTAGTCGATAGGCGTGACACCACAGAGAAAGTTGTTTCAAGTCTAGTTGCTAACTCATCCACTCTGGTTGAAGTTTTTGCACTCCCTGAAAGCTCTCATTGTTGTTGTTGCTTGGCTTTCTTCCCCTCAAGACACGAAGATGCATAGAAACCCATCTTGTGGCACTTGAAACACTTCTTGTGACTCAAGTCTTCTTTCTCCTAGTCTAACAAATTTAATTCCTCCTCTTTGCACTTTTGACCCTTCTTGAATCCTTTTTTCTTACCACACTTCCTCATCTTCTTGATGAGGACTAGGTTTTGACTCTCTTTTGCTCTATAGCTAAAATTGTCTCCAATCTAGTCTCCTCCTGGATGAAATCATCCCAAAGCTTCTAAAATGTGGGAAGCTTCTCCTAAACGCAGACACTTTAAACAAGTGAATCCTAAAATGGAGAGAACCCATCTATAGCTATGGGCAGCAACTCATCACCCTCCACCTTCACCCCAATGCCAGCAAGCTGATCTCAAAGCTCAATGATCTTCATGAGGTAACTGGCCCCTATGCTTGTATCACTCATGCATGCGGCACTAAGCTTGTTCTTTAACAGTATCTTGCGAGAAATGTTCACACTCTCTAGTAGAGAGTGATCAAGGCATCATACATCTCCTTTGTTGTCTTCTTATCTACACTTCAAGGGATCAAATGGTCCTTCACCGAATCTAGGATGATTCACTTCACCTTGGCCAATTTTTTCTTATGTTCGACCAACTAAATAGGGTCAGTAGGAGCTACCTTCATCTCCACCAGACTCCAAAGCTCAACCTCCTCCAGTAGCTTCTACAATCTAGACTTCCAACATGTAAAGTTGGAAGCGCCCTCTAAATGATCACTCTTTGAGACCGAGACTAATCATACTTGTAGCTCCTGGAACATGCTAAAAACAAACAAATCAGCTGGAAATAATTCAGATCAGCAGCCTACCACACTCCAATCACTAGAGCACTTAGGGCATCCCACCTTACAACCTCTCAAAGGTCCAAATCTCTTCAATCACTAAAAACTCTTGGGCATCATACTCACTAAAAAAAATCAGCCGTAGTTCTAATGAATGTTGGACAGTACATATTTCCTGGGAATATTTAATTAAGGAAGGAAGCAATTTCCCTAACTCTGATGAAGAAAGAATTTCATATCCATGAATGTCAGCCTCTGAAACTGATTAAAGAGACTATGGGTCGAGTGCCATTCCCAGATGGGGTGGTAAGGACCGTACAAAATTTAGAGGGTTTTTCAGGAATTGAGCGTGAGGATTCAGGACCCTATAGTAGTGAAGTGGATTTTTGACTCAATGCAAGCTGGGCATGAAATGGATAAGTTACCTTGCGAAGCTGACAGTTATGTCTTGGATAACTGCATTCTCCATGATTCGAGGTTACTTGTACCCAAGACAATGCATACTCATAGCAAGCCTTTGAGGGAAGCAAATCTTATGCCCACTGTGAGGTATTAAGCACCATCAAGAATGCTTGATTTTGTAAATTTCATAATTATCTTGAAGCATAGTTGCCAGGAAAATTCATTATAGCAGAGTGGACCACATCCCTGTCCCCATATCAGTACACCCATGTCTCCTGGTAGCTATGTCTTGAAGAATTGACTGGACTCCCTTAGTACCTGTTTGCAGTTTATAGAGCATAATCAGCAGGTAATCACAAGAGCCCTGGTATTTTCCTTGGACAAACCCTACATCCCTAGTAATGGGAGATGTAATTCTGGAGGAACTCCTGACATCTTTAATTTGGAAGGACAAATTTCTCTGCTCATAATTAGAGAAAGAATCTTGTTTTTGTTTTAGTTCGTTTGGTTCAGTTGAATTATAATGGTTTAGGGTCTGGTACGATCCTGTTTGGGCTCTGTCACTTTGTATGAAGCTCAACTTGAAATTTTGTTGGGATAGGAATTACAAATGTACTCTTTTACAGTCTCCATGATCCTTTGAGAGGAGCCAGATTTTGAAAAGCATTTTAGCATGCCCCTATTTGTTTGATTTATCATGTTGTCCATAAAGAAGATAGGAAATTTTGGGGCTATCTTTGATTTTTTTGCTAGTGCCATATAAGGAAGGGTCCGATAGAGGGGGCTACTGTTTCAATTTTTCTCCATGGTTCCATAAAATAATATCTGAAACAGGAAAAACTTTAATCTTCACCTTAAAAATGAGAACACTAGTTTTTTTCGATGGAAAATTTCTTTGGAGTTACATGGAGGCTTCTAGAGGATGCTGTCACTTCCATTTTTACTGCACATGTAACCCCATGAAAGTTTGAAACCCCTTTCATGGTAATACTGCAAATTTTAAAAATCTTCATCTGTTGATCCAGAGTGGCTACTTTTTAACCCGGTGGTCCTGTTTGGGGGCGCATTGCAGGCTTTTGTGCAGGAACTTATAAGAAAAATTAGAGCATTTTGCAGAAAATGGTCCAAGGTATATTAGAATCTATGCTCTGCTACATTATTTTTGGAATTTGCATCAATCACTACCACAAATGCTTCCAAACAAATTGCAGGGAAAATATCAGTTGCGGAAAAATGTTCCCTAAAATCTTTCACACGGATGCTGCAAACTTTAAGTCTCCCAAATCTGCTCCTGGCTGAAAATCTTCTTCCCAAGCGATCACACCCCTGCATTTTATGGCAACCATTACGAAACCACTTTAGAACCCCTGCCTAAGGATGGGGTCCCTTGAAGAGGGCTGAGGCCCTATTTTTAATGTACAGGAGATTCGTGGGAGATTAGCATTATGCAAACATGAATCTTCACCCAAAATTGAAAAAGCTATAGTGGCAATTTTTTTGGAGGAAAGCTTGTGATGCCCTGCAGATGGGGGCAGGAGGTGTACCATACCTTCAGAGGTGTTTTATGATAAGAGGAAGGAATTGAGCTGCTTCTAAAGAGGGGGCTATAAGTTTGTTGTACTTATACAGAATTTTTTTTTAATATTTTTTTAGCCAAATGTTAGCATTCACCTTGTTTAACTTTTTAAAAAACCTTTTCAAAAAAATGAAGCACCGGTCTGCTTATTCTGTTACTTAAAAAACATGCAAAACTTACTAGGGCTGTGGTCCCATGGAGGAGGGCTACCTAAATTTTCTGACGGAGCACTGTTGAGGAAATTTAGGAGCCTTTACAATCAGGTGGTCCCGTAGATTTTATGGAGGTAGCTAATACTAAAAAAATTTAATTGAGAATTTTTAGGAAACTGGTCGTCTTCCAAAAAAAAAGAAGCATCAGTCTGCTTATTCTGTTACTTAAAAAGTTGCAAAACTTACTTAAGGCTGTGGTCCCATGGAGAGGGGCTACTTAAGCTTTCTGAGGAGCTGCCAAGGAAATTTAAGAGGTGATCCCACGGATTTTATTCAGGTAGCTAAAACTAGAACATTTAGTCGAGAATTTTTAGGAACGGGTGATGTCCTGGATTTCATAGCACCAGTTAATTAAAAAAAATTAATTGAGAATTCAAAAGAAAAAAATGAAATGTCTTCTACCCTCGTCAAGTGGAACAAAAAAATCCTGTGAACTATAGGGGAAAGTTCCAGCTGCACCCTCCATACAGCAACTGAAATTCTGAGAGTTAAGAAGTAAAGGCTCCTATTTTCCAAGATAAAATTTCAATTTATCCTGTAGCAGTTTTTTCCTCATCTCATGGGACCTGTCCTCTTTAATTATAAACCCTGAAGCCCCCTGCATGGAACCGCTTATAACACCCATGGAACATTTTGTTGAAATTGGCGCCGGAATTCTCAGCATCACTGAGAAAATTGCTCGAGCACAACCATTAGATTTGAGCAGTCGCTGAAGAGAGGGAAATGGAGATTTGTAGCACCAATTCAGCTATTTATGAGAGAACATTTGCAAAATGGCAAGTTTCCTGTAGCATTTTTTTTCCTGAAAGTTTTCTCTTGCCAGTTTTCATTGCTGAATACCAAAACCCAATACACACAACCATAGAAAATTACGCTACGCTTCCATAAGACTATTCTCTTCAGTCCTACTAAAACCATGTGAGCACACATTTTATGAATTCCTAATCAACACGCACAACACTTAAAAAAATCTTTGGGAATTAAAATATGTGTCAAAAGAGCAGAGTCAGAGCAAAGAGACCTGTCACCTGTTTGACAATGCAATCAAAGAACTTAACGTCTTGGGCATCGGTGATAAATAATGCACAAATTTCCAAGCCCTCCTTCACCTGATCACAATGCTGGTCTTGAAGGTGCCTGCACGCCAACCGAAATCTAGAAATGCTACTCTTAAATTCTTCCATTGACAAAATCTCGTCATATTCGCAATCATCTCCAGCCTCGAGATAATGAACCACAAGCCCATTCCCTCTCCTTTCCACACTAACTAAATACCATGCATCGTCATGCTTGCACTGATACTCCAACTCTATACTCCCCTTCGCCATTATCACCCACAACTTAAAGCATCGCTCAGGTAAGCATAGATTAGACCTGGACTCTGAAAGCTGCTTTAATTGCTGAAATGCATCGGCACTATGTTATTTCACATCACAATTTAACTGAATACGTGGGAACAATAAAAACCCAGGCACAGCAATGCCTGTAAAGAGTTGCCTAAAGTTGGGCAAATTTCCTGTGATGAGCGTAAAAATACGGCAGCATAAACGTGTACATGTACGTAGCGTGTTTTGAAGAGCCTGTAGATCTGCTGACATGACACTGCATTTAACAATTTGACAAAAACTGCATCTACCTACCAAATAGATATGCTGTACAGACATTGGCGTCGCAGTTTTGTTTTCGATTTGTTGTTCTTTTTGAAGAAGTCCATTTGAGGATATTTGTGTAATGACGAAATTTGGGTAAAAAGACGCGAGGACCCTTACTTGAGTCTTCTGCTCCAAGGTAAATAGCAAGTAGGGCTCATCAAGACCATTAAAATTAGTATGTTGTTAGAGTAAAGATCAGTGATAATTTAGAAACTTTGGAAGAAAGATATAAAATCTTTTGGCGAATCTTTTAATTTCTATTTTTTAAATAATATTAATTTTATTAGTCAATTTTTTAAAATCACTTGAGTAGAAAAATAGGCAAATGCATTAACCACCATGGTGAATCTTTCCTTTTCAAAAAAAAAATTCCTATGAAAATATAAGGACACGAGGGTGAGTGACTGACTATTAGTTCCTTGCCTTTGCCAAATACTAATGCAATCATCTGATGCATTAATTCATTTCAATAGACCAATCAGTATTGAATATTAAATTCATTTGCCAAAATCTCTAACGTTGAAATTTAATTTTTTATTTATTGATTTACTAAATGCAATTTATCTATTGTGCTATTGGTCAATTGGGTAAACAGTAATGTGGAAAATAGAATTTTTTTATTTTTTAATTATATTAAAATTGATGACTCTAGTTGAAACTTTAAATCTTTCTTTTTGATCTGCCTTTCAAGTTGGCAAGTTCGTAGGTGATTACCGTACAGGGTTTAACGGAGATGAGTTGGTCGTGCATGCGACGGCGGAGATGGTTGTTGTGTTATCATTGGCTTGAATTTTAAGCTCTTAAGCTCAGATTTTTAGGAAGTTTGTTAACCATTTCTTCACCATTTTCTGAACTTTTTGTCTCAGATCGACGTGTGGAATGCTTGGATTCGCATTCTCTACATTTTTCTGATTTGATCGATGTGCGTTCTTGGCCGCAAAGGTCACACATGTGCAAAGAACGAAAAATCAAGGGTTTTAATATTTGAGAGTAGTATTTTGCAACTACAAAGGGTGAATCTACAATGGAGATCTTTTACTATGTTGTTTTTGCTTTTATGGCGACTGTTGTGGCAGCTTTGGAGCTCAGCAAGAACAGCAAAGATCGAATTTCTACTTCGGGGTCTCTCAATTCCTTCAAGAACAATTATCTTATGGTGTACAGTCTCATGATGGCTGGAGATTGTTGTAAGGACCTTATGTTTACTTCCTCTACAGCGAGTATGGATTTAACAAGGGAGAAATTGGACGACTCTTCATCGTGGGTTTTGGGTCATCTATGCTTTTTGGAACAATTGTTGGATCACTAGCTAATAAACAGGGTCGCAAGAGGGCTTGCATAACATACTACATAACTTACATTTTGTTGGCGTTTCAATTCGCACCTCTGGAATGTGATTTGGAAATGGACAGCTATGCACAGATAAACTGCTCTCCTATTGGAAGGGGAAGTTCCCTTTTTTGCTGATGTTTGTTGAAAAGATAATTAAATGAAACTTCGCCTATCTTCTTTTTGATTCTCAGCTACGAGCATAAGGTTATAAAACTCTAAACGCTGCATAAGAGGTTTTTTCCTTTTTTAAAACTTCTACTACAACTAAGTAAAGACTAACAACGTTTTTAATCTCTTGAGTAAATTCAGAGTAAAAAAAATTAAAAGTGAACAAAGAATGATTGTTAACACAAAAACTTAAGCAATTTTCTTCCAGATTAACATCACAAGACTAAAAGTACTTTAATGACGAAAGCTAAAATGAAAGCTACAAAAGCTACACATCTGATGATGATAACTTGATGAATTGAGATAGAATATCAGAGCAAAATAGGCATGAGACTTCTATTCAGTATCATAAAGTTGGCACAAGTCCAGGACAGCAATGCTACAGCAAAAGGCAGGCATATAGCAAGCGATCAAACACCGGAGAACAGATTACACAAAGTGAACAGACACTTGGAATATCAAGATTTGCAGGCTAGAATAGACACAGCAAATTTGCTATCACAATGACCATTACATACAATGGGCAAAGATGCCCTTATTTATACTAAAATCAAAGGAGTAGGGAACCCTAAAATCTCCTTGATTAACCCTAACTTGCCAACTCGCAAGCTTTATTACTATTCTAAGACAAAGATACAATAAACAAACGTTTTAAAGCGATTCGCTTTAAAGCAAAGAAGATTCTAACTATCACAAGGTGATTTCTTTTCTAAATATAGAATGGATGAGTTTAGGATGAAAGCAAATGCTTTTAAAACAAAAATCATATGTTTTAAAGCTGCTTTATTTTGAAATGCATCCTCATCATCATTCATGCTTTTTGGTGATGTCATCCGTTGATATTCTGGGAAATAATATCTTCTAAAAAGCGAGTGACTGCATCTCTGCAAAGAACACTGATACTCCCTAGAATGATATTCTGATTCTGTAACATTTCTTCACCATTGGCAACCATCTGAAAAAATTTGTGAACTTCACCCGCAGCCTTGTCGAATTTCATTGTCATTGCAACAAAACAACTCATCTTGCCGGCATTGATATCATCATTAAAATTGATGCGGACGAGAATCTGGAACTCTGCTTGCACTTCCCTGAGATCATACAGGGTACCATCTCCTCTTTCATACGAACACGGGATCTGAGAGACAAAAGATTTGACGAACTTGAGGATGTTGACTACCTTTTCTTTCCATTCTGTCAACTCTGAAATCATACTGTCATAAGTTTTTACTGTGAAAAAATATTGTGTTTTCCAAGTAGAAACTGTTTTCTTATCTTCAGCTGAATCAACAGAATCAAACGCGATCTTCCAGTCAGAGATAATGATCTCAAACACTAGTCTATTTTCTGCCATGGTCTACTGCAATCCCTGTATGCCTTGGCGTAAATCATGAGCGTTGTACTTCAATTGATAAAGCTCTAAAAGCACAACTCTCCCTTTGGTCACAAATTCTTCCACCCAACTGTTCATGTGCCTCCCATAAAGAACCAACTGACTAAAATGTAGTTGATCGGTTGGTGATTCAAGATTTGGTGGAAGAAGTAAATCAGCCTATGAAGTGCCATGGAAAAGGTTGGAAATGTACTGCCGCAGCTGTCGAACTTCAGCTTTGAGAGTTGTCTTGTCTTCTCCATCTTTCAACACCCTTTCTTTCAAATTATCCGCTGCAACCTCAAAGAGATTTACATCTATATGGCGGGTGCTTCTACCAAGGTTAGCTTTGACAACCATGAAGTCATCAACCTCGACATCATCAGCACTTCTATTTTCTGGCAGTGTTGCAGTTTCAAGAATTATTTCTCCCTTCGCATTCTTCTCAATGCAAACCTGCTTCTTTAGCTTCTTGTCTGGTGTGTCTTGGTAGACGCTTTTTAGCTCTGTTAAATCCATCTGATATGAGGGCTTTCTCCTCTTCCTCCCCAGAATGTTTTCAAGCCAGGATGAGCCATCCTCTCTTGGAAACTCAGTTCTAACATCATCAGCTCCTGATGAATCAATGTGTGCATCAAAGTTACGAACCAGCGAATCTGGCTCTAAATCTATGTGGATAGGAGAAGTGCTCAGTGAAGGAGGAGAAACATGATCTAAAGGTAACACTTCAACATGCGGTGTTGTTTCAACAGGAACTTCTGGTTCAACTGGTGGTTGTTCCTGCTGGACATGAGCTGGAGACTCATCCTTTTTCCTCTTTAACATAACCATTTTTGTTCCTTCTGGAAGAACACTCATAGCTTTTACCCTTCATTTTGGCTTGGAAGTGGAAGGCTATGATGGTTGCACAACTGGCGGCTCTGCTAACGAAATATCATCCTTCCGCTTAGTCTTCAAGAATATCAAAATGTTTTTAATCACTCGACTTGTTCTTTCTTCAATGGAAGTGCTCTCTTTTACTGACCAATTAACTAGTGGCAATGGTTGTTGCTCAATTTGGTCTCTAAAGTACGTGGGAAGTAGAACTTCACCACTCTCTATCAAACCCTCTATATCTTCTGATAGGATATCAGACATCTGTTGAAGAGTGAACCTGTTGTAACTACGTTTTTGCACTTCAAACTCATCAGCACAATTAGCCCAGAAGTCTTCAACCGCAAACTTGTGCGTACAATTATGACCAAGATGTGATGCATAAACACCACAAGGATCATATGAAGACCTCCTGTCGAAAAACTTAAGACCATATCTGGATGATTCATTACCGATTGCCTTGGTATCTACTCCAGATCTGCATCTATAAATATTCATCCCAAGTGGAAAATTGAAAGTTGTCTTGCGTCTGCGACGCAAAAATGTATGAACTTCATAGGCTTGCCTCAAAATTTTCATAAATGTTATTTCATCTGAAGGATATCGCGGCAACATGGCTGGCTCTCTTGAGAAGCCATATACTCTGATGTAGGACAAAGTAGGAAATTGGATAAACCAATCAACCCATTCTACCATTGCTATTCTAGCATCTGCTGAAAATTGTATATGAAACTTGTTGTCCATATCTCACACTGCATGCATCAAGAATGCATCATTCACTTGCATGTAATGTCGTTCAGCTTAGGAGATTTCTAACTTGCGGAAAATGATAATACACATGCTGAAGACCCAAAGTTCCGACAACATTCAACCCTCTGAATTGACCCTGAAAAGCCATCAAATACACAAGGTATGACATCATGTGGAATTCATGAGCCCTTTGAAAATCAATTATTTGTTGGTGGAGACTATCACTGATGAGTGTCGACCAATCATAGAATTCGGTTCCGTCAACAATCTGGGACATGATGTAAAACATCTAAGGCTGGAACTTGTTAGCATCTACTTGACCCGTGATCCGACTTAGCAGAGTAATCATTATTGCATGTTCCTCCTTGAATTCTCCACGTCCAACATTCTTTGGCATGACATTCTGATTCTCTTTTAACCACCTTTGACGAATCTTTTTTTGGTATTTTTCTTTATCATTGTCCCAAACCCTCTTGCATTCTTCCAGTGAAACAGTTAAATTTTCTCTCCAAATAGGTATTGTAAAACACTTCTCTATATCATTTGGCCTTAGGCTGCAGAGCACACGTCCATCTCTTGACTGGATTTCTCTTGTGACCGAAGTGTAATGCATCATGCAAGCAATTAAAAACTTGATACTTTGCACTGTGATGGGAAAGGATGTTGCTGCAAGCAAACCGGAGTGTCCTAGATTCCTGATAGCATTATTTCATGCATCCTCCAAAGAGTGTAAATTGATTACTGGAAGAACTTTATACAAGTCTGTTTCACAAGTTCTCAGGTAATCGTGAACCAATGTCATTTTGTGCCTAATTTGTGTTGGAGAGTACCGCATATTAAAAGATTTGAAAATTGACTATGAACATGCCTATGTCAGAAAAATCTTGGACAAATGGATGAAAATTACTTGCTAATTTTTAGAAAAAAACAAAGTGTGAGCAAAAAAGCTGGCACATGGGTTTTGTAGGTAATTCTGTTTCGAAGCAACTCAGATCGTTGGATTTTGAAAAAGCGGAGATTTTCCTAAAAAACAAGAAAAAAGTAGATTCCTGAAAAAAAAAAACTCCAATTTTCAAGAGGATAATAATCTGGATGGACCCATCTCGACGAAAACTGAAAAAGCTCCAGTCAAATTTTTGAAAAACGATCCCCTTGAAATAAGGAACCTGAAAAAGCAAGCCTCCCTGCTTTCTCAACCTGAAACTATGAAAAACGCTAAAAAGCACTTCATTTAGGTCTTCGAATCTTCATTGAAAGAAGAATAAAAATCTTTCCTCTGGATGCAACCTACAAAAGATAATGAAATAAAGAAGCCAAATGCTTGTCTTTATAAATCTTTAGGGCGAAAAAGCAGTTTTATTTGTGTGAGAATAAAACTTGGACCTCATCCATCAAGAAAGCAACTTTTAAAGCACAAATCCAAGTGGATGTCTTTGAATAGGAAGAATCCCTATTTTGGAGCTGCCCATGGCTTCATGTGCAAGATGACGAAAAAATCTTCTTTTGACGATGTCATCGAACACGTGAGTTGAAAGAAGTGCCAGCCAATTTTTCTTCGTTTTTGACACTTCAACACTCATTTTGACTCAAATATGGTCTGTCTCCGACTTCAACAAGGTGGTGAAATGTCATCGTTGATTGAAAAAGCTAACTGATCATAACATTTTGGAGACCTATCAATTGAGATTCTATTTCCAGCCTCTGTTTGACGATCTGGCATCGTTTGACCAAGTTTGACATCCTGAAAACTGCCAACGGGCGAAGATTGGGAACAAAATTTTTCATAAAACACTGTAGACACAAGAAAAATTCTAACACTGAGCAAGTTGGGCGCGCCAAGTCACCTGGGGCACCTAGTTTCACTAGACTTAGCCATTTTTTTAATTTTTGCAACTTCTTCAATTTTTTTATTTGCGTGCGCATTCCGGTGGCAAAGGACCCCTGTTTGGCTAACGATTTCTGTCAATTGGGATGAAACTAAGTTTGATGATCTGGTAGATAGGCAAGCCTGATGAAAATTGAGTTGACTGTACCTTCTGTTCACCTCAAAAAATGTGCCAAACTAACCAACTCTAAACCGGACCGGGCTGACGGAAGGAGATTCACTTTTTTCGAGAAAAACTTCAAAAATAAACTAAAGAAAAACTTTAAAAATAAACTAACTCTGAAGAGTTTGGGTGCCCCAAGTCACTTGAGGCACTTGGTTTGCCATGCCTTAGAAAATTTTCTGAAAAACTCAAAAATTGTACCCTTTCTCATTTTCCATGCCCACATCTCTTGTTTGATCTTCAATTTCAGTCGTTCTGATGACTGTCGAGGCAGGACGGAGGGTGATCTGAGCAATCTAAACATATCTGTGATGAAATCCTGGTTTTGACTGACTTTTGACCAAGTTTGACCAACCAAAAATAGGTTGACTGAAGCATTTTCGACGTTTCTCAGAAAATGTGAAAAAAACTAACATAGGAAAGGTTGGGCACCCCAAGTCACCTGGGGTGCCTGGTTTCACCAGACTTAGTCAAATTTATGATTTTCCAACCTCTCATTCCACCTTAGATCCATCTTGCATCATTTTTCGTGCATCGTCGAGTCGACGACTGTTTGTCGGTTCTATGTCATTGGAACAGCGTTGAAAACTTGTCAATGAGCTCTGACAGATGAACTTTTTCTGTTGATAACTTCAGAGCTCATGCTTCACCTTTTGAAAAAGCAGAAATGACCTAGTAGAGAAAACTTGGTCGTTTGAAGATTCCGTCTGAACCGCGCCGATTGTGAAGCAAAATCAACCAATGAGAATCAAGCGCGACACCTGAGTTTGAGATTCTATTTTTAGAAAATTTTTCCAGCATCCATATCTCAAGAAACCAAAAAAACCTAATCTGACGCCTATTTTTAGAAATTTTACTTTTTTGACTTTTTGACGAAAAATTTTCTAGACTTGTTCAAAATGCCTTAATGAAGCAAAAAAAATTATCGGGTACAACACATTTTAAGTTGTTTTACAAAGCATTCTTTTGAGTACAAAGTCTTGATGCTTGGCCATATACTAGGCATTGTCACATCTCTTCCATTTTCAGCTTTCGAGTCATGGCTTGTTGCTGAACATTTCAAGAGGGGTTTTGATCCACAGTGGCTATCGTTGACTTTCTCAAAAGCAATATTCCTAGGCAATGGTCTAGTTGCCATTGTGGCTGGACTGTTTGCTAATACCCTTGCCGACACTTTAGGTTTTGGTCCAGTTTCATGTCATACTCCCTATACTATGAACGCTCTATAAATGTCAACAATTGAGAGAATAATTTCTATTTCACTATATGACAATATATATGTAAATGTATGCATTAATATTTGTTACAATAATTACAAAGAAAAATTCATGACAAACAAATATATGTATACTAGATTATAAGTATAATATTTATAAGCATATATCTGTTTACAATATAAATGTAATAATAAATAAAATTTAAATATTGATGAGGGATCGGATCTCTCTAAGAGATGCCAATCCCACACAAAGAAACAGACACATTTAAAATAACACACATATTTAATTAGGCTGAAAGCTTCCCTTAGTGAGCAGCACTACCTCAAATACATAGACAAATGGTCCAGATTAAAATGACTACTATAGAATACATCTCAACCATTCATTCATTTGACAAAACTAATAAATGAAAAAAAATAAATAGTGCATCAAATCATTTATTATTTATATTCAACCTTATCTGCCAGACTCTTGGCTCTTGGTGTGTTTTTAACTGTAAAGTGTTTATGGGTGAAGCTTTTGACGGAGGATATTGCAGATTTCAAGCCAACTGTTTTCTGTCATATATTCAGGTTGAGAAAGCACTTATTAAGAGGTGCAAATATGAAAAGAAACAAGAATGTATCCAGGACAAAATGAAAAAAATGAGGAAAGTGTAGGATGTGGATTTTTTTACATCAATCTTCATGCGCTGAATTGACTTCTATTAACTTGCCAATTTTCCGCAGTAAATTTTGTAGATTAGTTATATTCTAAAAAGTTTTAAATAATAGTCTGAATGGAATTTTGTAAGTAAAAAATATTAAAAATTTTCTTACTTACTGGGATTTAAGTTAGATTTATTTTTAAAATATTAAAATTTTAATTAGGTTATTTGGTTTTTATGATGGTAAGGTTTAAATTTCTCAAGCACTTCTTTTACTTGAACACAAACAATAGGAAAAAATTACAAATAACAGATTAAAAGCACATTTTAGTTTTGAATGATGTGATCAATGAATATTTTAACCTTTTACATTGGTTAGGAACATTTATAACATTTATATTTTTAAAAATAAAAACAGAACAAAAAAACATGAGTGGCTTTTCTAAATGTAATACAAACAAAAAATCTTTAAAAAAATTAAAATTTTGTGTTTATAGTAATAGAATAGTTTTAAAGTAAAATTAAATAATTAAAAATTAAATTATGAAAAATAAAATTATATTTGATGGTTAAAATAATAGTTTGGGGATTGTGAAAAAAAAGAAAATACTACTTGTATATGTAAATAGTTAAAAAGGTAATTAATTTATATTTTTTTAAAAACCCTCAAACTTTTTTATCACTTGTAACATCTACCTTTTTAACTATTTACCTAGACTTGGTATTTTCTTCTTCTAATAAGAATACTTATTGAATTTTAATTTAGATTTTAAAAACTCTTAGATTAGTGTATACCTAGGTTTGAACAATATCATAATAGTAGTTCAATACAGGAATATTCCACTAATTTAAGAGCTTTTGACATCTAAATTAAAACTTAGTGGAATATTCCTTTATTGAACTACTATTATGATATTGTTCAAACCTAGATATACACTAATCTAAGAGTTTTTAAAATCTAAATTAAAACTCATAAGTATTCGTATTAGAAGAAGAAAATACCAAGTATAGATAAATAGTTAAAAAGGTAGGTGTTACAAGTGATATAAAAAAGTTTGAGGGTTTTTTTTAAAATATAAATTAATTACCTTTTTAACTATTTACATATACTTAGTATTTTTTATTTTTTTTCACAATCCCCAAACTATTATTTTAACCATCAAATATAATTTTATTTTTCATAATTTAATTTTTAGTTATTTAATTTTACTTTAGAACTATTCTATTACTATAAACACAAAATTTTAATTTTTTGTTCTGTTTTTATTTTTGAAAATATAAATGTTCCTAACCAATGTAAGGTTGTTTGAAATAAAGGTTAAAATATTCATTGATCACGTCATTCAAAACTAAAATGTGCTTTTAATCTGTTATTTGTAATTTTTTCCTATTGTTTGTGTTCAAGTAAAAAACGTGCTTGAGAAATTTAAACCTTACCATCATAAAAACCAAATAACCCAATTAAAATTTTAATATTTTAAAAATAAATCTAACTTAAATTCTAGTAAGGAAAATTTTAATATTTTTTACTTACAAAATTCCATTCAAACTATTATTTAAAACTTTTTAGAATATAACTAATCTACAAAATTTACTCGGAAGATTGGCAAGTTAACAGAAGTCAATTTAGCGCATGAGGATTGATGTAAATTTTATGCAATATATATATATATATATATAACAGAGATATGGAATAAATTTACCTTAGTAGGCATAAAAATCCACATCCTACACTTTCCTCACTTTTTCATTTTGTCCTGGATACATTCTTCTAGCGCTCAACTTGTTTTCTTTTCATATTTGCGTCTCTTAATAAGTACTTTCTCAACCTGAATATTGGAACACCACAGAAAACAGTTGGCTTCAACTCTACAATATCCTCCGTCAAAAGCTTCACGCCATAAACAATTTATAGTTAAAAACACACCAAGAGTCTGGCAGATAAGGTTGAATATAAATAATAAATGATTTTATGCACTATTTGGCTTTTTTCATTTATTAGTTTTGTCAAATGAATGAATGGTTGAGATGTATTCTACAGTAGTCCTTTTAATCTGGACCATTTGTCTATGTATTTGAGGTAGTGCTGCTCACTAAGGGAAGGCTTTCAGCTTAATAAAGAACAGATATCTATATATTAGAATGCATTAAATCGTAAAATATAGGGATAGAGAAAAGATTAGTTTATAGAATGAAAAAAATTAGTAAAATGGACATTAAGTATATAAGATGAAGGTTTTTACTAGGAATGTTAATTAATGTAAGAATAATAATAGTACAAGGAATTTATAAGTTTATAGTATGAATAAGAGAAGAAATGAAATTAGACTAATATAGATATCTAGTATGCATACCTCAATAAAGGAATGAATAATGGCATAAATATAAAGAGTTCCATATTGGGATATATGGCAATGGCATAAGTCAAATTTGGCATCATGGTTTATGAATATGATCTTAGAATGATCTTAATGTATATGGGCATGATTACCCAAGGGTTAGATAGGAGACCTTTTATTAAACCACCTAACACTAAGAAGGTGGGGTAGATAGTTATGGTAGGTATTGATCATTCCATGGGAATGGGCCTTGATTGATGAATCAAAGATATTATGGGCCTTGATTGACGAATCAAGAATATTGCTATGGACCTTTGATTTAAATATTGAAGGAATGGGCCTTAGTTGACGAACTAAGGAATTATGAGCCTTAGTTGATGAACTAAGGAATAATATAATGGACCCATAGGATTGAGATGACATCACCTACCTAATGAATCTTCTCTCACAAGGTGGAAGGTGAGGTTAATAAGAGGCCTAAGGATTATCTCACCCAAGGAGAATCATGATGTATGGAAAAATGGAATTATGAAATGGCAAATAGTATATGGTTATGTTTATGATTATCATCAAGATTAAAAGGAAATGAAAAATGGAATACTAATATTCTCTTATGGTAAGTTGAAATTGTTTGCATGGTTGTGAAAATTTTGGCTGACTAGAAGGGGACATTACATTTCACCATTTGATGTTGTAGCATGCTTCCTAGCTATAGGTATGGTAATTATATTCTCCACTTGGACAGAGAAATATGGAGATCCCTCAAAGAGCAAGGATTTACTTACTTAGTTTAAGGGTGTTTCCGTGGCCATTGCTTCAGACAAGAAGATTGCACTTCTGGGAACTATACAGTCATTATTTGAAGGTTCAATGTATACATTTGTGTTTCTTTCGACACCTGCTTTGAGCCCAAATGAGCAAGATATTCCTCATGGGTTCATATTTGCAACAATTATGCTGGCTTCAATGATGGGAAGTTCCCTGGCCTCTAGACTTATGGCCCGTCCAACACTCAAGGTGGAAAGCTACATGTAGATTGTATTCCTTGTCTCTGGAGTAGCCTTACTCCTTCCTATTGCAATGACTTTCTTCTTAGAGCCCAACATAGAAAAAGGTGGAAGCATTACACCAGGAGGACGTCTCCAGCTTCTTGGATTTTGTGTGTTTGAGGGCTGTGTAGGAATATTCTGGCCTTCAATTATGAAAATGCGATCACAATATATTCCAGAAGAGGCTAGGAGCATAATAATGAACTTTTTCAGCATTCCTTTGAATATTTTTGTGTGTTGTGCTTTATAATGTCAATGCCTTCCCAATCACAATCATGTTTGGCATGTGTTCAATTTTCCTCTTCATGGCCTTAGTCCTTCAGAGGCAACTCATGGGAGTTGCAGAGAGTCACAAGACTAGATCTCTAGATATGTGGGTTGGAACCAAGGAGCACGATACAGAGGGAGAGCCTCTTAACATGTAAAATCCTATGGAGATTCAAATAAGATGTTAAAGTATTTGCTTGGACCTGTTATGAGTAGTTAGTTTCCATGCAAATATTCATAGGGCGAGCAGTTAGTTTCCCTACAAAGTTCAAATATTCATATGATGAACAACTAGTTTCCCTGTAAATATTCATAGGACAAGCAATTAGTTAGTGGCCTATTTAGTCCTTTTGCTTCAGTATTTGATCACATACATTAATTGGTTGATTTACTCGTAAATTGGAGGAATGTGAAAAAATTAATCATCATATAACATCAGTATGGGAATATTAGTTTATTTGTCTAGCTGGTGGAGGTCTCATAGCAGAGTATTAATATTAGCATAATTATGTACCAATTACGGCTTTATTTGGAAGATTGTTATGAGTAGTCTTAGCCATGTACCAACTAGATCATATGCCTGCAAACTGGAAGCTATTCAAGCCAAATTGCTTAGAGCACTCCATTTACTTGGCTACTTTCTGATAGAGTCTAGAGCAGTGTCTTATAACTGCATTGATTTTTCAATTGCATTCAACACAATAATATGAAATTTCTTAATCTAACCTTTTCCGCTGTTGTCGCCATTGCCATTTTCTTCCTTCATGTAATCGTGTAATTCTCTTTGCAACTGTGTGCAAACTACAAAGAGGATGGCTTCTATTTCAAGAACTTTTCATCGAATAGCCATTAAATCTTCTATATCTCGAATGTTTCCTCTGCCAAAGAAGGTGCTTCATAGATTTTGTTTAAGTGGGTGTCAATTCAAAATCGCTTTCATGGTACCCAAATTGTTTGTTTCACTATAAAAATGTTGTTGGTTGCAGGGAGGATACAGGTTCTGCAAGGGACTCTATTTTTCTAGGGTTGTCACTGGTGGAACATGGGAAACAAGAATTTAGTCTACATGGTATCGGAGGCAAGGTCAGTACTTCATTTTTATTGTGACTGTTATTATTTGCCTATTGGGTTTGAATAGTGATTTGAATTTTTAGAATGATTTTAGTTTAGAAAGTTATACAGAGCCATTAGAATTTTATAGAATTGAGGGCTAGATAAATTTCACTTCTAAAAATACCCCATATCTCTCAAAACAAAACTGCCCTCTGAAAACTGGGGACTAATTGACTAAGAAATTGTAAAAGGAATGTAAGAGGGTCGTAAGTTCCTTTACTTTGCGGACATTACCTTCATATGGATACTGGTGTCTAGGAAAGCATACTAACATATCTTTAATGATAATGCTGGTTGGAGTAGTCCATTTCTGTGAATTTGATTATCATGCAGATTGCTATGAACCAATCCATAACAAACGATTATACGCTAGAATTGTCTGGATTCTCCAATGATAAATATGTTTAGTTTATATGACGTAGGAAATATATTGTCAATATTGGGTTTTGTAAAATTCTATTCAATGGTGGTGTTGTCAATTCTTAATTGTTAATTGTGATATATTTGTTATCAAATCTTTTTTTTAGTGTTCTTCACAAAAATCCTTCATGTTTTATTCATTTCTGGCACTATTTGAAGTAATTTATCATTTAGATGTTGTTTTCTGGAGAAAAAAATTTTGAAGCCTAGGTAATATATACGCATCATGCTTACCCAACCTTAACATTGCATCCAAATTCAATGGCACCCATAGTCCAAATTAATATATATTGTATATATACTCACATAAGTTTTCCTTTTCAATGGCACCCATTAACTAGGTAATACATACATTGATTATATGCCCACATAAATTTTACTTTCCAGTGGCACCCATTGTCTAGATAAACTCTTCATTTTTTGTATACCAACATAGGTTTTTCTTTTCCATTATCATTGGTGTATTCATTGTGTATATACCCACCAATTTTCTTTCATTGTCTGTTTACATACAATGAAATTACATAAATATGAGTTTTACTTTTCAATATAATCCTCTTAATGGTGAATCACATGAAAAACACCTACACAGTTATTGTTAGAAGCATCCTTCATCACTTACATGGACTATGGAAATATCATATGTATCATCCTTAATCCAGATGGTAGAAACAATGTGCATATACCCATGTCAGTTTTAGTTTGCTTTTAGGTGCCATCTATAGTCAGAGTAGGAAGTCTAAACCAGGAACTGGACTGTATTCAGAATCAATACATATAAATGTAAGATTGAGTTGCAAGAGAGTTGAATAGTGATGAATATGCATTAAGGAATTTGCCTGTTGTTTGGTGCAGATTTGAGCAAAAGTTTATCATCAAATCACATCAATCCTCATGTCCCTGCCATCTATGTTATAACACACAAAGAAGCCCAGGTGTTCACTTACAAACAACTTCAATTTGCTACAAACAATTTTAACCCTGCTAATGTTATTAGCAATGGAGGATTTGGGTTAGTGTACAGAAGTGTCCTGCCTGATGGCAGAATAGTGGCCATCAAACAACTTGATAGAGGTGAAAAGCAAGGAGAACATGAATTCAGAGTTGAAGTGTGCATTTTTGCCCTGAATTGGTGCCTTCAATTAAGGAGGGAGTGATTTTTTCTTTCTTTTCAAGCTGATAAAATTATACATTTGATCTTGCAACAGGTGGACCTTCTGAGCCGTTTGCATTCTCCCTATCTACTTGAGTTGATTGGCTACTGTGCAGATCAAGACCACCGTCTTCTTGTATATGAGTACATGTCTAATGGGAATTTGCAGGAACACCTTTACTCTAATGGTGAGTCCAAATTGTTTATTTATTCCAATGGTTGCTTACATGAACAAGCATAAAATCTCATTGAGGTCCACATACTTTGTTGTTACTGCAATAGTATTAAGCACTAGACTCTTTTGGGTGATTCACCAAAAACCAAACTTGACCTGTGGCAAAGTAGTTGAGTCATTATCTAGCACTCCTATGTACGTACACTTGCATAGTCCTTAAGGATTTCATCTTCTAAAAACTTACTTTTCCAAGATTGAAAAGTTCATGCAGTTGCACACAAAATATCATCTATTCCCAAACTAAGTCCAATGGTCTTATTGAAGATGATCTGAGCTTAGGCATGAATCTCATCTAATATGTTTGGAAACCTTTTAATGGATCTTCAAAATTCCTAGTCCAGTTTATCCCCTGCAAATTAGCCCAGCTATTGGTCTCTGCACCTTTGTTGGTTGATTGAAATTGTCTTTGATATGTCAATTGTGATAATTTAGAAAATATATTTACTTCAAAAAAGACAACCCAATAAGGATCCCATTCCAAATGAGTGCATGCTTGATTTAGTTTCTCTCAAATTTGAAGGCTACTTGCCCTACTAGAGATTTAGAGAAAATCCTCAGTGCTTAAATCAGTGTTTTTAATGTAAAAGGGTCTCATGAAGGTGGTTCTATTCTTTGTGCTTTTGATCTGTTTAAGGGTTCACATCCACATCATTTCGCTCATTAGGGTTTAATTTTCGCTCCCATGATGGAAAAACTCAGTTGCACTGCTTAGAAATTTCAAATTTGCAATTTAAACATATGGTTGTTGATTCGTGAGAGGTTCACCAGGCAATCCATCTTTATTAGATTGGGGAACGTGATTGAGAATAGCCTTGGATGCAGCTAAAGGTCTAGAATACCTTCATGAATAGGTCACTCCTCCAGTGATACACCATGATTTAAAGGCCATCAACATCCTACTTGATGAAAATTTCAAAGCTAAAGTGTCTGATTTTGGGTTGGCAAAACTTGGTTCAAACAAACTTAATGGTGAAATATCAACTCAGGTTCTAGGAACTACATGATATTGTGCCCCTGAGTAAGTTTCGTAACATTTACCAAAGAATATTTATTTTCAAAAGACAAGCACTAGATTGAGCAAGTTTACAAGCCATTGACCACATACTCAAAATCTATTACAGGTATAATTTGACAGGACACCTTACTATAAAATCAGATGTATACAATTTTGGTGTTGTGCTTCTAGAGCTTTTAATTGGTCATGTGTTTATGGATATGAAGAGACCTCCTAGACAAGATGTCCTTGTCTCTTGGGTATTTACTCTTCCCCTATTTTTATCCCCTGTATAATGTGCTTTATAGGACCAGATATTGTTTCAGTCCCAAAGGGCTTTTGGGAATTTAGCTTGTGAATTGGCACGGTTAGAGCAGTGCCAAAGGAATGATAGATTTAAAAGTTTTAGATACCTTCCCTTCACTGAAAAAAGCTTGAGGGCAGTTTCTGGACTTTGCACTTTGTAGAGGGGTACAGTGAGATGCCCACAAGCATATGTTTGACAGACTAGATTCTTCTGAAATCTGCAATCTCAATGCTGTGATACAAAAGTTATTAGCTTGAGTGGTCACTTCTAGAGTGGCAGTTTTTTGGTATACTTATGCCCGTTTTGAGTATTACAGGTATTTTGAAATAATTTTCCTAACCTTCTTATCCTAACAAATTCTGAATTGCCTTGTGAACTAATGCAATTAGTGCGCTCTGCAGGTTGTAGCCATTGCAACAATGTGTGTACAGTCAGAAGCAGATAATCGACCTCTTATGACCGATGTAGTTCAATCTCTTATTCCCCTTGACAGACAACACACTGGATCCAGAGTGACAAGCTCTCCCAACTTCTGCCATTATATGGTTACTGTCAAATCTTCCTGAATTGACAGTGGAAGCACAAAAATGATGCCTTGAACATCAGATTGAGCAACAATATTAAGAACTTTGGTTATTTTAATTTATGTTGATTTGCACTCCATGCATTTCCAATTGTTTAAAAACCAAGTATCCATTCT
This sequence comes from Cunninghamia lanceolata, assembly GCA_027924645.1. Classification (NCBI taxonomy): domain Eukaryota; kingdom Viridiplantae; phylum Streptophyta; class Pinopsida; order Cupressales; family Cupressaceae; genus Cunninghamia; species Cunninghamia lanceolata. Next base: position 1,338,634 of record BSBN01000223.1, on the reverse strand, counting down.
AACCAATCTGTGCAAAAGGCAGGAACCTGACGTAATGCGTCTCTTGTTTAAGGTGTAATCGTGTCTATAATTTCTTAATTCCTTAATATTTTAAATCAAACAATGAATATTTTAAATCGGCCTTAAATTCTTTTTCACCACACTGGTGATTTTATTTATAATCTAACGGTTTGGGTTCTATTATGTGGGCCAAAATATACCCGCAGAGCTCCAATGCCCATGGGGCTCGAAATTGCATTTGGGCATTGAGATCAATGGCCCAAATGCAATTTCAGGCCCATGAGCATTGGAGATTTGCAGGTACATTTTGGCCCACAATGGCCCAAATGCAATTTCGGGCCCCATGGGCATTGGAGCTCCGTGGGTACATTTTGGCCCACAAAATTTAACCCCAGGTCATAAAATTATAAATTGAGATCAACGGCCTAAATACAATTTTAGGCTCGATAGGCATTGGAGCTCCATGGGTACATTTTAACCCATGGAATGCAACCCTAGTCGTTAGATTATAAATAAAGTAAATAGAAAATTGGTGATATCGCCCTAAAGTAAACAATAATTATATAATATTATTAGTGAATTAATTTTATTTTCTACTATAACTTATAAAATTTAGGCAAATCTAATCTAATTAGGTATCGAATATTGTGGCAATTTTTTAAGTTTAAAAGTTTAATAAAATAAATGTTTCAGTGATTTAACCAGGACTAAAATAAAAATTTGTAAAAATATGGTGATTTAGGTTGCCTTAGATCTTGTACTATTAGCCAAATTTTGAATCCCTAATTTCAACTTGTTAGTGCCTGCATAAACATTCAGGTTTCAAGCATTTAAAGTATGCAGGCACCTTCCCAAAAAATCCAAAAATTTCTAAGTCTTTTGGCCTTTGCAGTTGAAAAGTGCAAAAAACTCTATTGTATGCATGTCACTTTGTATATACAAGGCTGTTTGTATATAAACGCAGGTCGAATGTGCATTGGCAGGTCAGAGATCTCAATCGGCCTTCAAAAATGGTGAAAAATCAGTTGTATGCATTTCGCAATGCATATCGAGCTTAAAAAAGTGCATATACATTGAGGAATCTTTCGCAGATTCTGAGAATATTTCCTGCTTGTATATCGGGTTGCATGTATATTTTGTGTTGTATGTTCAGACATACAATGGCTAGATACAAAGGAAAACATGCAAAGAAAATATACAAAGAGGTGCATGTGCATTCGCTACAGTGAAAGATACATTGGCCGATGCATGTGCAAGAAGAAACATGTACATTGAGAAGATACAAGAGGTCTTGTACATTCGGCGACATACAAATGCAGGAGATACATTTGGTCGGGTCTACCTCACATACAAGGCGGAATGTATATGCAATATACATTCGCTATGTGCAAAGTGAAAAGTGCAAGGGGCTGATATACAAAAGGTGGGGCCCACTAATTGCATGTTTTAGCGATTGTATGTTCACACATACAATCAAATATGCATTTGCAAATATACAACCCAGACCCGAAAGGTTATACATTCTGGTTGATAAAGGTTTTAGTTCCGGATTGTATGTTTTGTTTTGTATATCCGCATTGTATGTTTGCGATATACAAGGCATTGATACAAGGAAAAGGAGGTGCAACCCGGACACGAAGGAGAAATAAAATGCAGCGAATAAAATTTGAGGTCCGTGTGTTGTATAAAGTGCTTGTTAATGTCGATATACAAGCCGATGTGCAATGAAAAAGATACAAGCCAGATTTCAAGGCGATTGCAACTTGTTTCATAAAAATTTGAAATCTGCGGTATGTATATTGCATTTGTATATGCAATATACCAAGTGATAGATGCAAAAGGAGATACAAGGCGGAACCCGAAGGTGTTTTCAATTTGTTCTATAATAATTTGGGGTCCACGCCTTGTATGCATACAGTTGTATGTATATGCATTTGCTTTTGCATATACAAGGGATTTAAAGACGAAAAGGGCAAAATAAGAAAGGAAAAGTCAGCGATGGAAGCACAGGGTGCCTACGTGGCACAATTTCATTGGTTGGTGACTTTTCAAAGTGATTCAAGGCCGCAGATCTCAGCGATGGTGTTAGCACTCATTTTGACCTGGGGGTTGTTTTTTCATGTTTAGGGGGTTTCTTCATTTGAACCCTATGTCTTCTTGCCCATTTTCCTAAGTGTTGGACCTCCTCGGCATTTTTCAGCTACAGCATCATATTTTCTTCGAGGAGGAAGTCATCATCATCATGTTTGCTTCGATGGTGGTCAGCATCATCATGTTTTCTGTCGACCGGTTTCTCATCAGGATCATCATGTTTCAATATCGGGTGATGTTTGGATATCATCCTGATCCTGCTGATGAGCTACAGTGTGCCCTGATTTGCTTGCGGGGGTGATTTTTCAAGTATCCGGTGATCTTCCAATTATCACCTTGCCCTTTTATGATGATGATGTCACCCCGATCTTTTGAAGGGGTTATTCTCTGAGTTGTTCGACCTGACTTGTTTTTTCTTAAGGGTCGTCATCATCATCATCATATTTCCAGTTATCGCCGTGTTGCTTGAGAGGGTCATCATATTTTCTGCCTGCATGATATTTCGCCGGGGTGATATTTTTATCATCAGGTGATCTTGGTTATGATCATCCTGATGATGTTGTCGAAGAGTTCTAAGTATGACCCGATATTCACTGGGGTCATCATATTTTGAACGTCAGGATGATCTTAGTCAATATCATCCTGATGTTGTTGTATCACTTCATGTTCGTTGTTTTATCATCCTGATGATGCTGACGTCATTCTTATGTCAGGGTGATATCTATTTCTCTGCCTATCTGCATCATGATATTTCCGAAGGGAGATATCCGCCTGTCGGCTTCGTGCATTTTCTAGTGGGGGTGATCTTTTCAAATATCTGGCATATTCATCTATCACCCCGATCTTATAGTGGAGCTACAGTGCAGCATGATATTTGTGCATCAGGATGATATTTCCAAATATCCGGTTATCTTCCGAATATCATCCTGATGTCGATATGATGATGATGTCATCAAGGTCCGGGGGGGTCATATTTCTAACACTGATCATCTTGTGGAGATCCCCCGATATTTGCAAACATGATGATGACGTCATCCGGATATGAGGAGGTGCGCAGTAGGCAGATATGCTGATGACGTCAGCAGGATATGACGGTGACGTCATCAGGATGTTCATCGGCCAGACTTTTGGTATCGGCTAAGCAGGAGGATGTTCCTCCGATGGATCAGGTTGTGCCGATGAAGGCGATTATCATGCAGGTTATATTGCGATATGATGCTGATGTCAGGGTGATATTTCAAGCGACAGGATATCATGCTGTTGGAAGATGATGATGAAGTCTTATACTAGTGTCGTCAGGAGCAAAAGCACCGACATTATATGTGCTCGTGGCCTAGTATATAAGGTGTTGAAGAGGTCACCGCGGGGTGCATGTGGGATAATTGATATCCTGCATATTTGAAATATCATGACGATGAATCTTGGCGGGAAATGGTTGCGATGCACAGTTTGACGTTTTCCCGAGGCCGCGGGTTGGTGCGCCATTAATGGTGAAGGTTGCAGAGGTATGGGCGGATCTGGTACCCGATTGAAGGTGTACATCAGCGGACAGTGGCGCAGGGCTCGAGATTTCTTCCTGTCTCCTCCCCTACCTGCTGCATTCATGTTTGGGCGCCAACCTGGTGATGCGTTGAGCGCCATTTTTCTGATACTGTGTATCTGGCGAGATTTTTGGTCAACCATGTAATTAATTGCTGTGGTACACTACCTGGATGTTATAAGCAGGAAGTGTTACTCATTTTTTGGTTGTTGAAAGTTGAAGATTTTTAGCTCTGTAATTCAAAACAAGCTGATCTGGCTGCTCTGTACAGCTAAACCTGTGAGTCTATGTATCTCTTGTTGTATGTTTTGGCACGAACCCACTGATTTCATGATTAATCTTATATGAGAAATGCTATCTTAGCATGTGTTTTGTTAATTCTGTCTCCAGTATTGCATGTATTCTTCTTCTGAATCTGGATATTTGGGTAATGTTTAGATTCTAGAGCATAGAATTCCTATGTTGAATGTCTGATCTTTTAACTTCTGCTCAAGGGGTAGATTAAACTGTTTTCAGGTTGAACATTGGGAAGGGTATACTGCAGTAGGGATGCCATAAGTAGAGATAACTTAACACTCTGTATTGGGAGATATCTGTAAGGCAGGTATCACATATATCCCCCTGAAATCCAGTTTTAGCTGTTCATGTTGATCATTCACAGGTGTATGTCTACTGACTCCAGGCCCTGGATAGGCACCAATCTTGCTTTGTGTTTGTGTTACAACCATGTCCAGCTTTGCATCCAAACTTAAAATCCAAATCAAAATCTAAAACAACCATTAGGACATTAGAATTAGTTTTAGGATCCTCAGTCCTCTGTCTACAACTGCAAATAGGCCCAAAGCTAGCCCCTTTGCTCTTATCTTTCAGTTTTGGTCTACTTACAGGAGGACTTATCTGCTTTCTGTCAGCATCCCAGCCTTTGTATGCATATCTTCATGGATGTTGAGTAGGGAATACCCCCCTAGGTTTTGCAGAGCCTGAAGAAGAAGAGGAGATAAAATGCAGAGTCTATCTCCTACACTATTGGCCCCTGGCCCAGAGATCCTGTTGATCACTGATGGCTACCTTGTAGGGAAATCTGGGAATAAGCATCCAGTCTGGGAAAAAGTCAACAGATGGGAAGGAAATCGACGGCCAGTTTTAAACTTTCATGCAGCGAGGGTTTTTCTTTGTATATGCAGCTATTTTTTAAGCCGAAAAACCTTCAAAGGCACGCGACTACTGCATTTCAGAAGGTTGCATGTAGGTTGGCATTGATGGCAGAATTGCAGAGGCATGATCAATGGAGTGACAGGTTACCTACCAAATTTGTGGTGAAAATCTTCAGACGGCGGCACATCTTCCGATCTCACCTGCTCTCCCTCTTTTTTCTTTCTGCTGCATTGATTGATTTGGGCACCATTTTTGGTGCAGTGTATCTGGCAGAAATTTTGAATTGCCATGTAATTTTTTGCTGAGAGCACAACCTTGCTATAAAATGTAGATTGTGTCACTCATTTGTGGTTGTTGAAGACTTGGGCATTTTTGGGGGAAAAATAACGAAAGACAAAGCATTTTCCTGGCTATTTTATCTCTGTTGGAGTTTATGAGTTGTATTTGAGTGCACCTTGCACATATGTTCAGTTTCTTGTCATTTTATATAAAAAATGCATTATTGCATGTGTTTATCTGTCTGTCTCCATGTGTTGTATGCATTCTCTTCTTTTGAATCTGGTTGCTAAGGGTTTCTCAAATTCTAGGGTATGGATTTCTGTATCACATGCTTAATCTTTGACTTCCATTCAAGGAGTGGATTAAATTGTTTTAGGTTGAGTATGGAGAAGATTGTATGTCAGCTGGGATGTATGTAAGTAGAGACAATTAAATACTTATCCTTGGGTGGTGTTTGTAAGGCAAATACCAGTCCTAACCCCTTGAAATTTGAATGCCAGTTGCAAGCCACTCTCTTGTATACGTTTAGTTGACTCTTTGCCCTGAGATAGGCACTGGTCTGCTTCTAGATTAGTAGTTATGATCCAAAACCCCCTGTCTTGCATCCAAACATTAATACAAATCATTCCATTTTTCCAACCTGTTAGTTGTAGGAGTAGGAATAGGAACCCTGCATACTCTCATTTCCAACCAGTTAAATATGTCCAAGAATGTTGCCAAACTTGTGACCTATCATGAAAATCTTGGTCCAAACATGTGACCTATCATGAAAATCTTGGTCCAAACATGAGAGTATTCTGCCTGTTATTGAAAAGCTAAATCCTTATATCATTGGGTGAGTCAAAGCAAAACCTTTAGCTATAGGGGTACCCCTCGTGGTGCGACAGAACCAGAAGTGAAGCGGAGGCAGCTCACGCAACCTCCCGTATCTGTTGGCCGAATCTGCCTGTGCATTGGAGCTGGCAAACCCTCTACCGATTTGGGCACTAATAGAAATGGCGACTCCACTGGGGAACAAGAGTCAAATAGTGTGAAATCATTGTTGTGTATCTAGTTCTTTCATGTGAATATGGTGCTCTGCTGGTGGAATGAACTCAGAAAAATATTTGATGAGCTTTCAGTTGTTTAAAAAAAAATTGTATCCTCTTCGAAGAGGTGGCGACTCTGCAAAAACGTTCTCAATACACATGAAAGGCCGATGTATGTTGTTGTGATAAAAGATTTTCTGTTGAGGACTTCAGCATATAGATGAGAAAAGGTACTTGGTTTCTTCCCACTTGTATTTGTTGTTTTATTGCATAAGTTAGATGCCAAGGGGAAGCCTTAGGTCTTAGGCAGACATAAGATGTCTAAGATTGAAATTTATGTGAATCTAAGTATGTATTCACCCATACTCAGCCAAGAGGGGGATGAAGTGTTGTTTAAAAAAATTGAAGAGATAAAGAATAGGTTGATATCCTTAGAGGCTCAGCAGGCTCAGTTAAATAGTAATAGTAACCATGTTGTGTCTACCAGTCAGAATGCCAAACCTCTTGTCAACCCTTTTGATCATTTGTATGACCATATAGATTTGTCATGGGTCAATTATGAAGTTGAAAGTATGTCTGCTCATATTTACAATCAGATGCCTAGATTTAGTGGACACAGTGTGTGTGATGGTGGTGCACATATTCAAAAACTTTCACAACTTTATGGAGAAAAATTCATTTAGAGATGAGGATATGCGGATGAGGTTTTTTGTTAGATCCTTTGGAGCAAGAGCTAGAGATTGGTATTTGAGCTTTCCAAAGAGATCCTTTTCCTGTTGGGATGAACTTGTTGACTGTTTCAGAGAAGAATTTGCAAGAGAACTTGCTGATCTTGTTGCAAGATTGATGGAAATTAGAAGACAAGATGAAGAGCCCATTATTGATTTCAGTCATAGATTTGCAGTTGCCCTTTCACAAATCCCTGAAGACTTCAAACCTGATACTTCAACCTGCATTGGCATATATTTTGAAGCTTTTGAAGAGGGTTCTAATGCATTGTTGAAGGAATTCAATATAACGAGTGTGCAGATGGCATACAAATTTTTAGAAAATACAGAAAAAATAAGGAATGAGCACATACTAAGTTCCCTATCCACAGGCTTTGGTGTGAATAACAGTTGTGTGGTTGCAAATGACCAAGTGATCATGGCATCATTTGAAGACAAATGTGAAAATGAAAAGATTGAAGTTGACAATGCTGCTATACTTGAACATACTGCTGATAACAGTGCTCAACTAGATTGTTCACCAGTTGAGGATACCAAAGAAAGGATCAATGATGACTCCCACTTCAAGGTTGAGGAATTTGATTCTGAAAACAATGATGAGGTTATGGACAGCAATGAATACTTGTTTGAGTGGATTTGTGGAGATAATTGTGAGTATTGTGCACAAGATAGAGAAGAAATAAGCAAATGAAGGAGCAGTCCTATGTTTGAATCATTGCCTTTTATTCAGACACATGGAGATGATGAAGAGCAATCAAAGATTGAAACAAGTAGTAGTGTTGAGCATGATTGTTCTTTGTTTGATTATAGTTTTGTTTATGACACACAATCTGATACCCCTCCACAAAGAGAATTCATTGGTAATGAAAATGCATGTTCTGCTGCCCATGAACCAGTAGCATACTATAATGAAATTATAACACTTGGCTCAACCCTTTTTGATACATATAGTGAGGAGGATCTGTTTGAGTATGGTGAAAATCAAAGCATTATTATTAATGAGGATTTTGATTTTCACCTTGATGAAAGGGAGACTAACATATATCATGAAGGTTATTACAGAGAGTTGCCTGAATGTGATCCTTTCCTGCTTGGTTTAGCTGATGTTTGTTTGCATGATGTGCACAAATATGAATATGAAAGTTTCTTCTTTGATATGCTAGCTTATGATAAATTGAGGCCTGATGCTCCTATCTATATGGTGGTCTATGAGTGCTTTCAGTTTTCAGTCCAACTAGGAGATCATGTTGCAATGCATATTGCTGATATAGATGATGATAAGCTTTATATGCTATATGAATATGCATTGTTTGATAAATATATCATTCACATGTTGCTTGATGTTGATGTTTGCTTGCATAGGGTTGACAAAAGCAAGATAAATGAGATGTTTGAATATGCAAATGAAGGGGTTTGTTTGTGGCCAGACAATGGCAGCATCTTCAGGTCTAACCCAGTGAGATTAGAAGAAAATCAAGTGTTTGACAAAGGAAAATTCTAGTTTTTCCTTTTTGGTGGCCCTGGGCCACCAAGTAAATTTTTAAAATGTGTGATTTGTGATGTAGGTTGGTATGTGTTTGACTCTGTGCCCAATGGACAAGGGACTGGTCTGCATCCCAGAGTTCTATGGTTCTCGCCATGCCTACAAGAGGCATGCATCCCCAGTCGGAGCCAATGTTAGTGCCTGCATAAACATTCAGGTTTCAAGCATTTAAAGTATGCAGGCACCTTCCAAAAAAATCCAAAAATTTCTAAGTCTTTTGGCCTTTGCAGTTGAAAAGTGCAAAAAAATCTATTGTATGCATGTCACTTTGTATATACAAGGCTGTTTGTATATACATGCAGGTCAAATGTGCATTGGCGGGTCAAAGATCTCAATCGGCCTTCAAAAATGGTGAAAAATCAGTTGTATGCATTTCACAATGCATATCGGGCTTAAAAAAGGTGCATATACATTGAGGAATCTTTTGCAAATTCTGAGAATATTCCCTGCTTGTATATCAGGTTGCATGTATATTTTGTGTTGTATGTTCAGACATACAATGGCTAGATACAAAGGAAAACATGCAAAGAAAATATACAAAGAGGCGCATGTGCATTCGCTACAGTGAAAGATACATTGGCCGATGCATGTGCAAGAAGAAACATGTACATTGAGAAGATACAAGAGGTCTTGTACATTTGGCGACATACAAATGCAGGAGATACATTTGGTGGGGTCTACCTCACATACAAGGCGGAATGTATATGCAATATACATTCGCTATGTGCAAAGTGAAAAGTGCAAGGGGCCGATATACAAAAGGTGGGGCCCATTGATTGCATGTTTTAGAGATTGTATGTTCGCACATACAATCAAATATGCATTCGCAAATATACAACCCAGACCCGAAAGGTTATACATTCTGGTTGATAAAGGTTTTAGTTCCGGATTGTATGTTTTGTTTTGTATATCTACGTTGTATGTTTGCGATATACAAGGCATTGATACAAGGAAAAGGAGGTGCAACCCAAACACGAAGGAGAAATAAAATGCAACGAATAAAATTTGAGGTCCGTGGGTTGTATAAAGTGCTTGTATATGCCGATATACAAGCTAATGTGCAATAAAAAAGATACAAGCCGGATTTCAAGGCAATTGCAACTTGTTTCATAAAAATTTGAAATCCGTGACATGTATATTGCATTTGTATATGCAATATACCAAGCAATAGATGCAAAAGGAGATACAAGGTGGAACCCGAAGGTGTTTTCAATTTGTTCTATAATAATTTGGGGTCCGCGCCTTGTATGCATACAGTTGTATGTATATGCATTTTCTTTTGCATATACAAGGGATTTAAAGGTGAAAAGGGCAAAATAAGAAAGGAAAAGTCAGCGATGGAAGCACAGGGTGCCTACGTGGCACGATTTCATTGGTTGGTGACTTTTCAAAGTGATTTAAGGCCGCAGATCTTAGCGATGGGAAGGAAATCGACGGTCGGTTTTAAACTTTCATGCAACAAGGGTTTTTCTTTGTATATGCAGCTATTTTTTGAGTGGGAAAAGCTTCATAGGCACGCGACTGCTACATTTCAAAAGGCTGCGTGTCGGTTGGCATTGATGGCAAAATTACAGAGAGATGATCGGCGGAGTGACAGGTTACCTACCAAATTTGTGGCAAAAATCTTTTGATGGCGGCACATCTTCCGATCTCACCTACTCTCCCTCTTTTTTCTTTCTGTTGCATTGATTGATTTGGGCACCATTTTTGGTGTAGTGTATCTGGCAGAAATTTTGAATTGCCATGTAATTTTTTGCTGAGAGCACAACCTTGCTATATAATGTAGACTGTGTCACTCGTTTGTTGTTATTGAAGACTTGGGCATTTTTGGGGGAAAAATAATGAAAGACAAAGCATTTTCCTAGCTATTTTATCTCTGTTGGAGTTTATGAGTTGCATTTGAGTGCACCTTGCACATATGTTCAGTTTCTTGTCATTTTATATAAAAAATGCATTATTGCATGTGTTTATCTATTTGTCTCCATGTGTTGTATGCATTCTCTTCTTTTGAATCTGGTTGCTAAGGGTTTCTCAGATTCTAGGGTATGGATTTCTATATCACATGCTTAATCTTTGACTTCCATTCAAGGAGTGGATTAAATTGTTTTAGGTTGAGTATGGAGAAGATTGTATGTCAGCTGGGATGTATGTAAGTAGAGACAGTTAAATACTTATCCTTGGGTGGTGTTTGTAAGGCAAATACCAGTCCTAACCCCATGAAACTTGAATGCCAGTTGCAAGCCACTCTCTTGTATATGTCTAGTTGACCCTTTGCCCCGAGATAGGCATTGGTCTGCTTCTAGATTAGTAGTTATGATCCAAAACCCCCTTGTATTGCATCCAAACATTAATACAAATCATTCCATTTTTCCAACCTGTTAGTTGTAGGAGTAGGAATAGGAACCCTGCATACTCTCGTTTCCAACTAGTTAAAATATGTCCAAGAATGTTGCCAAACTTGTGACCTATCATGACAATCTTGGTCCAAACATGAGAGTATTCTCCCTGTTATTGAAAAGCTAAATCCTTCTATCATTGGGTGAGTCAAAGCAAAACCTTTAGCTATAGGGATACCCCCTTGGTGCGGCAAAACTAGAAGTGAAGGGGACGCAGCTCACGCAACCTCCCGTATCTGTTGGCCGAATCTACCTGTCATTGGAGCTGGCAAACCCTCTGCCGATTCGGGCACTAACACAACTATTAGCCAATTGGCAAATATTTGCCACTAAAAAAATCATTATAAAGGACTCCTACTTTTAAAGGATACACGAAGTTTGCAATTTGGAATGATGCGATAGGAATGACAAAGGTTACACTGGCATATTGATTTTAATAAGGGAAATCTTGGAAAAAACATTTAGTTGGAAAAAGAAGACACAAATAAGCAATACATTTGGTTTAAAAAATCAGAGAATGGAAGATACATAAGACTTAAGCTTGTTATTTTGCCCCACGAGTGTCAAAAACCTACAAAAAAGGGGGGGTTGGATGCCAAGAACCCATATGCAGCCCTAAAAAAGGATGTTGCATCTTATTCTTAGCAAAAGGAAGTGCTATTAGAAGATTTTGATGTGAGGACAACAAATGAACAAACTAGAATTTTATGCAACAAAGAGGATAACAATCCTATATGGCTTAACGAAGAGGAAAATTACCAAATGTCAAGATGTTCTATGGATAACATGGAGATTAATCATTTTGGTGAAGAATTACTTGCTCCATGTGGCACTTTTGATTTGATTATTTGCAATGGTATGGATAGGTGAAAGAAATCTAGAAATTATACATGCAAAACCTACTACAAAGCAAGTGTTGTTGATTATGCCATTTGCTCACAAAGCTTGACTAAAAGGATAACTGAGGTTGTGATTGAAGATCTCCTTAGGGATTTAAAATCAGACCATAGCCTAGTATGTATAATGTTATCTTGGCAAAAAAAAAAAAAATCAACATCATAATAAAGGGAAAACTTCTTTTAACCCAAGAAAATGGTGATATCTTCAAGGAAACACTAAGGCAATTGATGCAAAAGGGGAAAAAAAGATCATAAGGTCTCATAAGACATGAACTAACGAGTATAATTCAAGAGGTGCTTAAGAGTTGTAAAAGGGCAAAGAATAAGAAAAGAAGATATTAAATTATTTTCTAGCAAATGTTTGGTTTGATGAGGATTGCAAAGCTGCAAGGAGAGCTCTTAAAGAGCCGAGTAAAGAGAAGGTGAACAAAAATTTGAACAAGAAGATTATAAGTAAAAAATGAAGAGTTCATGAATGCAATAAGAGAAGAGCCAATATATCTAGAGAAGAATAGCCCAAAATTATTTTGACAGGAACTTCAACTAAGAAAAAAGCAAACCAAGAATAACATCACAACCACTCAATGGTTTGAATATGCAAAACAATTGTATGAGAAAGAGTCAGAGGTTGAGGTCTCCCCCACAATCAACATGACAATGAAATTATTCACTTTAAAAGAGGTTAAGGAAGGTATTAAGAAGTTAGGTGCATGTAAGGCTAGTGACATGGTTGAGCTTTAGGCTAAATACCTAAAATGAGGGACGAGAATCTTCACCCCTCTCATTGTGAAAATATTCAACATCATTCAACATGGGTTTCAAAGAGCTTGGACTACCAACATTGCAATACCTCTTTTTAAGAGTGGAGATTTTAACAATCCTTCCAACTATATGACCATCATGATCAATCCTTTATTTGCAAAGTTGTTTGAAAGCATGGTTGAGCATAGAATTAGCAAGTGGGCCAAAGAAAAAGAAAAGAGAGCAAAATGGCAAGTGGGTTTCAAACCAAAGCACTCAATAATAGATAATGGAATTACTTTGAGACATATCATTGAAAAAACTAGAATGAAAATTAGGAAGCGTATTGTTATTTTATTGACTTCAAGAAGGCTTTTGACACATTTCCTAGGACTAAGTTATGGTGTAGAATGAAGAATCTTGGTATCCTAGTGTAATTTAGACTGGTTGTCTATAAGCTCTATGAAGAAGTTTGGGTAAAAATAAGTCAAGCAAGCATTTCAAAAAGCTTTAGGAGCAACATTGGAGTTAAACAAGGATGCCTATTATCCCCTACTCTTTTTGGCTTATATATCAACAAACTTTAAAGAATGATTGAATTTGTAAGGTGGGGATGGTGATCTTCTAGGAGAGTATGTTGTAAGGCTTCTTTTGTATGCTGATAATCTTATTTTGATTGATAGGTCTACTCAAGGGTTGCAAGAGCACTTATTTGCACTTTAGCACTTTTGTGAAGAAGTGAGCATGCAAGTTAACACTAGCAAGACCAGGATCATGGTCTTCTCCCAACAAAAAAAATAGCTTGACTTTTATTTTGAAGAGAGTATTTTAGAAGAAGTAATAGAGTATAAATACCTTGGGATTGACTTGAGCAAAAAACTTAGTTGGGAAACTTACAAAAGGAAGAGAACTTTGGGAGGTTGGAGATTACTTTTTGCTCTTCAAAGTAGACACAAAGAGGTAGAATTATAAGATTGGAAAACCATTTAGATTCTATTTGGACTATTAGTAATAATGGTGGTGCTCTATGGGTGTGAATTATAGGCTAGCAACACTTCAGACTCAAAATGGAAGCAAGTAGAGAGAACCAAAAAACACGCGATCACAAGCAAATTCAAACTAAAATCTTCAGTCTCTTATGACATTTTTCTAGTTGAAACAAATGTAGTTCCTATTGAATCCATTGTTATGGTGTGCCTCCTAAGATATCTAAAAAAAATTAATTAGATCGAGGCAAATAGATGACCGAAGGTTGTCATTAATGATGTCTCAAGCAAGAGAAAGAAGTCCTAGATGAAACAAAACAACAAGTGGATGAACAAATGGCACATTCATCTTGAATCCATGCCCTAATAATAGCAAAGCAATAAAGGCATTTGTTATAGATAAATTCCATAAGTTTATGAAGGAAAAGGCATTAGGGAGAAAGAAAAAATATTACCTTGAGGTATTTAATTCCACTTCTAATCATCAATAAAAGGCATGTATAGGGGCTAATATCCCTTGGAAAGCAAAGACTCTCATAGCTCAATTAAGGACTAACTCACATTGTCTTCGATGTGAAATGGGTAGATGGAAAAGGCCAAAAGAGGTATGGAAAGAGAGGGTTTGTGTCTTTTGCATAGTTGGGTAGTGGAAACAAAAAAACACTTTATTTTGGAATGTAAAGCTTACAATGACATATAGGTCAAGTACACAAGTATTTTAGTGGCAACTTCATTACATGATCTATTCAACGAGGAGACAATTGAAAAAATGGGGGCATTCATTATCAAATTGAATAGCAGAAGATCAACAATTCAGAAAGCAAAAATAACAAGGTCTTTGTCCCATAGGCTATCTTTGGCCTCGTGGAAGTTAAAAATCTTCTATTCTATTCTATTATATCCATGTGCTTGTATTGAGTATAATATTTTAATACATGTACATAATGACAAATGTCACAATCTTGCATGAAGTTAGGTTTATTTTCTAAAATTTTAATAAATTTATTTTTATATACTTAGCCTTTATCTATTTACACATACATTTTTGTAAATGTGTTTTATCTTATTATTTATCATACTTATTTATGCACCTATTTTCATTTGGTTGTTAGTCACATGGACTTGATTGTTATGTCATTTGAGAACAAGTTCATGATCTTGGGGACCATTTTTTAATCATACTCATCTATGCACCTACCTCTATTTAGCCATTTGCCACCTGGACTTGATAGTCATCTCATTTGAGAACAAGTTCATGATCTTGGGGACCGTTTGTTTATCGTACTTATCTATGCACCTACCTCCATTTAGCCATTTTCCACTTGGACTTGACCATTATTCTATTTCATGACAACTCCATGATTGCAAGGGCTCCCTTTCTAATTTAAAATTCAAAATTTAAATTAGGTCAACTGGCCCACTTCACCTTTCTACCTTGAACCGACTAAACACATGTTTTGGAACAATTTAATGTTATGTATTATTATTTAAAGGCATTCAATACATTCGTTTTAATCATAAAAAGATCAATCAAGTATAATCAAGCAACCATTCATTATAGAGAGTATTAGAGTAATCAATAGCAATATTTGATTTGTGTAATCAAAAGAGTAAAGAATTTGAATACTTAGGCACTTGTCTACTATTTTGGATATTATTCAATTTCAAGGGATTGATAAAGGTGAAAAGCCCTTGTGATTTGGTCGTACAACAACTTAACAAAGGTATTTATCAATACTAACTAGCCAAAATTTTCATAAAAGGTAGAGCATAAGACTACATTCCAACCGAAGCTATAGAACAAAACCCTACAGATTTTCAAAACAACTCCAAAGCATAGGTACAAATATATGGCCATAAATTTGTCCCAAACCCATGAACTTATTCCCTAATAGGGCAATGATCCAGCAAAAAATCCCAAGCAACACCACTAACAAAAGGAACTATTTCTAGGTTTGATAGTAGACAAATTCCATAATCATATCTATTTGGATTCATCCATTGGTTATCTATCTAAGTACCACTATCCATCCTATTCAATTTCTAAAGCATATTGTTCCAAATTTCCAATTCTCGATCATATTTTGTTAACTTGGATTCATTGTGCTTATTTGATTGCATTTACCTAATTACCCTAGGCTAATCACTAAGGAATTTTTATTTTCCATTTTTTTAATTGAATATATATTACTAAGAAGTTCAGGTTACAATATAAGTTTTAGTCCCAAACAGGGCACCATCAGCAAGAAGGACAAAATGGCTTACAAAACCATTTTGCAAGCCTAATACAGTCTGCCAGCCATCACAGTCTGCCAGCCATCAAGGCATCACGTCAAAATGACAATAGCATATGATCTAGTATGAAGATAATATCAGCACTAAGATAGTCCACCGGAAACCATGGAAAACCACCAAAAACCAAAACCTGAGTACATGAAGATATTCAGCTACAACATTAAGGTTCCAACAGTACAAAGATTCCACATATTAAGGCATACCAACAACATTAAGGTTCAACATAAATTAGATGTTCCTGCCCTCACTGTACTTGTCCAACTCCCCAAAAGTACCTATAGGAGGATATGTTGTCATTATCTCTCACAAATTCCAATGTTGCATCAGACATAAGCTTAGCTTCCTCCCTTCTCTACTCCTCAATCATCTAGTCAAAAGTCATTCTTTTGTTGTATTTTTTCTAGAATTTCATATAATTTTTGAAAAATAGAGAATCCACCTTTCTTGCATCATGTGGCCAAAAGCTAGCAGTTATGATATCAGATCTTTTCAAAGTTGTTTCCCCTTCGTCCATTAGCTCAAGAAACTTTTCTTTAGTGACCTCAAGGATCATATTAACTTGCACAACAACCAAATGGAGGGTGAGTCTTCTAAAAGACTCTGTAAGGTGTCTCCTTGTGCCCTGGAAGTTGTCCTCATTTCTAAAATTCCAAATAATCTATAAAATCTCTATGGTCAAAACCAACCAAAAATGATTAAAACAAATGATTAAACCAAATCTCATGCCAAGAAATGTCATTCCTTCTATCCCAACCCCTTAAACCTGAGAAGAAACGAAACCAAATGTCTTTAGCAAATTCACATTAAAAAAAAGATGTTCAACAATTTCAACAGCAATACCTACATACCTTCCTAGCGGGATCTTCAAAAAAATGATTAGAACCAACAACAATTTTCTTTAAACAAATCAACCATCTAAAATAGGCTTTTATAGGTTCTTAAACATTGGACCAATAGGCTTTGAAAATCTTTGACCATTGTTTATTATCCAAATTCAGATTCCAGGCATTATTCACATGATTGGTAATATCCTAGGAGTAAGATAGGAGCCTATATACATTCTTAAAGAAGTAGTAACAAATAAGGTAGAACCATCGCACCATGTGACCGCATCTTCAACATCATGTTTAGAATATTGTTCCACAGGAAATGTCAAGACAGAACAAGCTTTTGCAACCATAGAGTAGGTTCTAAACTGTGATAGAGGCAACCCAAAAACATCACACAAGGATTGCCGAGCCACTAGTTGCCCATCCTTAATCACATCATTGAATTTTTTTATCCCTTTAAGGTACCATCTCTTGGCAAAGCAGCCTTTGTAAAGTACTAAAATTCCAAAACACATACATAACCGAAATTAAAGTTAAATTAAAAGTAAAAGTAAAGTATTGCAACTACACTATCAAGTAAGAGGAGATAGAATTACCATTTATTGTCAATACAAGATTTCATTCATAAATGTGATATATAATCAGGTTATAATTCATCTTTTTGAAGTACAATTATAGAGCTCCATGAAGTAATAAATGTATACAATTTTCAATAATGGCTTTATCGCCTTACAATTTATTTTGGTTTCAAGATGTAAGACAAAAGTTAGCATGAACAAGTAGAATCCAACACAGATCAATCCTCGACCACCATCGACCAACTGGTCATCTGCTGCATCAAGGACAAGAACATGGTTCAGGTGCTTTTCTACCCAACCATGAAGCATATGCTTCCTCGATATTCTTCAGACTTGAAGAATGCTTGACCCTGCTCGAAGGGCCTAGCAACATGTAAACAAGTGGCAGGGTGGAATCTGGTCCATGCCTATTAACCTACATGCATCCCTAACTTGAATGCAGCATCACATTAACAAGATATGGCAGAGAATAAAACACATAAAACTAGGCATACAATCCATTTGTTTCGATGGTACACACGTCTATTTCAACGTCAAATAATAACTTTGGCCAAAGTATAACCCGATTAACAGTGTGTAAATCTTGAAAAGAAGACCTAGTTCCCTGTGTTTCCCCATATTCGACACCTGTCCTGGAAGTTAACTTTTCCAAAAAGTACATAAACATAGTAAAACAAAAATAGCCATTCTCTTTTCAAAACACATTTTACGGCAAAAAAAAACTCATTTCACGCATGCAATAATACAAGAATAGATACTACGTTTTCGATGAAATTAGCAGCTATTTGTTTTCATATGAAGCTAGTTTTCTTATTCTGTAACATAGAGTGGTTTATATAATTATATCTGATTTGGTTCGTGAATTGATTTGTTTCTTCGTTGTTACAGTTTAAATTACAAAGTGTTTCGGTCATGAAGTAAAAATATATATTTCAACATGTATGCTATCGGATAGAAGGTACATATATAATTCTATGATTTAATAAATAATAATAAGATTATATCTATAATTATATAATGTACTCATGTATTTCGAGTATATGAAATAATAGATCCATTTAGTGTGTGAACTAATAAACCCACTTTAAAAGTGAACATGCAAAATTAATAATTATGTTGTATGATAAGATCATCTTTGTTTTTGAATAAGAACAAAATCATATGTGAATATATTAGTCTGGCTAAACTAAGGAATCTTTAATCGAAATGAAAACAAAATAAAAGTCTAGTTATCAATAATGAAACTGCTGTGAGAATAAATGGCGTATTCTAGAAATAAACATGATCCTTTGTTGTAATGACCTCGATGGTTTTGACAGGCCTTAAACCTCTAATGCCATGAATTTTTGGTCTCTTTTCTTCACTACTTATTCTTCATTTTTCACTCAGAATTAATACCCAGGGCCTAAGGTTTACTCATTGGTCATAGCACATGGTTGATCGAACCATGTATAAGTTAGTATAGGTTGAAAGATTGTGAGTTGTTTCATCATCCGATTCACATTGTTGTGCAAATTGGAATGACTCATATTGCTATGCAAAATGGAATAATTCTTATTACTGTGCAAAACTTAAGCGTCCAAGTGTTAGGAGGGTCGTTATATTGCACAAAAGGCATAGGAAAAGTTTTAAGGCCATCATATTGGTTTGAAAAGGCCGATTGATTCATATGGCACAACATATCAACGTATGATCAGGTTTTGTAGATTTAAGGGACCAAAGACAACCCAAACTTTTAGAAAAAACACATAGCCAACAAAATCTTCTATTATAATCTACTAGGCTGATAATGGGTAAGAGAAACGGGTGTGACATGACCATTTAAATCAAAGGAGAATGAATAAGTTATTTATACAGGTCGTTTGAAATAATGCTCTGGTCAGTTGTAAAGGGTGAAGGCCTTAGAAGAAAGTATAAGGCCAACTAGTATCCAAGGCAATACAGCTTAACAAGGTGTTGACTTTGACATGTTGGTTGTTGGTTGTCTTGTCATTGATGTCAAAATAGAGGACATGATATGTGATGCATGACAATATGTGATGTTAGGTTGCTTGTGATATGTTAGGTTGATTTGTGACTATGTGATGATAAGTCTTGTAGAGAATGGTCACCCTATATTGTTCAACCTTATATTGTTCATGTTGTTCATGAAGTGTTCATGTTGGATACTTGTAGAGAATGGTACTTGCAAAGAATGGTTACCATGGCTTAAAGGACTTCATGATAAGCTTGCAGAGGTTTGAAGGCTTGATCACATTTAGATGATTAGGGTTTGGAGGTCCTAGAAGCCCTAAGTGTCTATATCAAAACCCTAGGTCTAATACCTATCTAAACTATGCAATATCTTTATTCAATCATCGAGCACTTCTTCTATTTTCCTAGTGACTTTCTGCAGCAGGTGATAAGTGACTTAAGTCACAACTTATGTATGTTATGCCCGTGGGGAGACCGGCTCCTTTACCTAGTGTAATCGGGTGCCTCGATCAAGTCATATAACTTAAGCGCCAAAAGATAATCGAAGAGCCCCGATTAAATCTCATAAGGGCACGAAAAATAAGATCTAAAGATAGAATTTAAAGTTCTTTTTGAATGCCAACGGTCATCCACCTCGAAAAAGATTGACGGGCAGTTGTTTATATATAGCCCTTAAACTATTTTTTTTAACTTTGCTTTAATGCAAGAGGGCCAGGAAAATTCAGTGAGTGAAGTATGAGATGTTTTTAGTTGATTTGATCAGTGATTTGTGATAAGGAGGAATGTATCTACATGTGGATATGGAGATTGATAAATTTGGTGAAGGAAATCAGGGTGTTTGAAGAGCATGAAGTCTGTTGATAATTTTCATTGTATACAAAGGTTGTTTTCGATAGAATTGCTTGCAGTGTGTGAGGGAATGATTGTCTTTAGAGGATGAATGACTTTTGATTTGTTTATACTGATAGTGTTTGACAGTGGCTTGTGTATAAAGGAGATTGTGTTGTTTGAAAATAAGAGGAGATATAAGGTTTTGTGGTATAGAGAATCAGGGTAACCCCCTGAATTGTTTTCTTGTATCCAAGGTGATTGTTTTTGTAAGTGAGGCATCTATCTGCCAGTGAGGCATATGTGTATTAGTGAGATACCTATTGTACCTAGTGAAGGTGATTATTTTTTCTAGTGAACCACAATAAAGTGAAGGAATTTAAGAGTGGTTTTTTTATCCCTTTTAAGGGTTTTTCCACTCATCAAAACTTGTGTCATGGTTCGTGTTTGCATCTATCTGTATGCCCTAATGTTCATTCTTCTCATCATTGTTCTTGTGTATATGTGTTTAATGGAACCTTGAGGTCTCTTGTATTTTCTTTTTAGTGGATTAAAAGGTGCTAGAAGTTTTTAGTGATTATAGACCACTAATTCAACCCACCTCTCAGTGGTCTTGTACTCCAACAAGTGGTATCAGAGCCTTGGGTTCCTTGTTGAAAGTTTGATCAACTTAGGAGATCCTGTTGGTGGAGTACTTGTCATGGCCAATCAAGAAGGTTTTTCTACGTACAAAGCACCATTATTTGATGGTTCCAATTATGCCTTCTGGAAATTTAGATTGGAATCCTACTTGTCTTCCCTGGGTTATGATGTATGAACTGTAATAGAAAATGAGTATACAAAAACAAAACCTCCCTTAACTGTTGATGAAAAGAAGGCCTATGACAATAATGCTAAGGCCAAAAATGTAATTTGTTGTGGTTTGACTAATGAGATCCTTGTCAAAATTATGGATTGTAAGTCTGTTAAGGCTATTTGGGATAAGTTGTCCAATATTTATCAGGGAGATGAAAAATTTAAAGAAGCTAGGTTACAATCTTATAGAGCTAAGTTTGAAAGTCTTAAAATGAATGAAGATGAGAAGGTGGTTGATTACCTTCTAAGGGTTCAAGAGATTGTTAATGATATTCATGGTCTAAGTGAAACCTTAGAAGAAAAAGCAATTGTATACAAGGTCTTAAGGACTCTAACACCTAAATATGAATCCAAGGTGTTTGCTATAGAAGAGAGAGATATAAGTAAAGTGACCTTAGATGAACTTCATGGTACTTTTACTACTTTTGAGATGAGAGTTTGCAACGACACTTCTACAAGTAAGGAAGCTACTTTTAAGTCAGTCAAAAAGGAAAAGGAAATAAATTCTGATCCAAAGAAATTGAATGACCAAGAGTCCTCCTTTGTAAGCATATTGAAAAAGGGTCATCAGGAAAGTATAAGGGTAAGCTTCCATTTAAATGTTTTGAGTGTGGTAGGATAGGACACTTTGCTGCTAAATATCCTTACAAAGATTCTAATAGTGATGAAGAAGGAAATAAGAAACAAATCAAGAAGAAACAATTCAATCCTAAAAAGAAAAGTACCTTTAAAAAGAAGAAAAGTTTGTTTACAAAATATGCTGATATGATAGATAGTTGTTCAGAGGAGTCTCTTGAAGAAGGAGAGGAAACCTTGTTCATGGCAGTTATAAGTGAAAATCAAAATGATAGGTGTGAAGATCAATCTAAAAATGATGAAGTAGAGGTGGATCTTGAAGGTGAATTGAAGTGTGCTCTGGGTGAGATCAAGAGGCTTAAAAAGGAGGCAGTTGCTCAAAGAAATCAGTTTCAAAAGGATAATGAAATTTTGATTAGCAAAGTCATTGATTTTGAAAAACTAATTGTAGACCTAAAGTTGAAGCTTGAAAAGAGTAAAAGAGTTGTTGAAGTCACAAGCAAGGAGTTAGATTCCAAAGTAAAGGAATGTCATGCATTAGAGGCTGAAATTGTAGCTTTGAAAAGAAGACTTGACATGTGTAGCAGCACTGACAAACTAGAAGATCTCTTGGAAAAACAGGAGGGCTTCAAGGACAAAACTGGTCTAGGGTTTGAAGGACAATGCTCATATTCTAAGGGTCCTCAACATGCTGATATCATCATATCAAATTTCAAACGGAGGAATTCTTTCAAGTATAATTTGCATTTTCTTGGTTATTGTTTTCATTGTAACAAGTATGAACACAAATCAAATGAGTGCAGATTTGATTCTAGAAGAAGAGCAAACTTTTTGAGAAGGAATCCTTTTGAGTTCTTAAATAGGTTGAGATGCTTCAATTGCAATAACTTTGGGCACATGTCTAAATTTTGTAGACCTAACTTGGAAGTGCAACAGACTAGAATGAATGTTCTTTCCAAAATGTCTACTTCTAGTGCTGATAAGACAAAACTTGTTTGGAGACCTAAGATGATGAATAAGAATATTGAAGCTATGATTGTTCGAACTGCTTTTCATGCCAAGAAGAAAGAACAATGGGTTATAGAAAGTGGTTGTTCTAACCATATGACAAGAGATAAAAGCAAGTTTGTCAAGCTTGAAGACTACATAGAAGGTTCAGTTATGTTTGGTAACAATGTTTGCATTCTGATCAAAGGAAAAAGTACTATACTTCTAGATGATGAGATTCCATTACATGATGTATATTATGTTGAAGGCTTAAAACATAATCTATTGAGTGTAAGCCAGATTTGTGACAATGGATTCAATGTTTTATTTAATGCTCATGGTTGTGAAATTAAGAAAAAATCTAGAAAAGTAGTTGCAGCAAGGTTGAAAACAAGTGGAAATATCTATAATCTTCATGAGACTAAAAACAAAGATGCAGGTGACATATTTGCTTCATGGGTCAAGTTGAAGAAAGTTGGCTATGGCACAGGAGACTTGGTCGTGTAACTTTTGATAACCTTGAAAGGATCGGCAAAAATCAGAATGTAAGGAATATCCCTCACATCTCCAAGCCAAATAGCACCACTTGCAAAGAATGCCAATTTGGTAAGCAATCAAGGCCAGTTTTAAATCCAAAGTGTACTCTTCTTCTAAGCCTTTACAACTTGTTCATTCAGATTTGTGTGGTCCTACAAGGATAAAGGCTTTAGGAGGCGAAAGATATTTTATGCTCTTTATTGATGACTTTTCTAGAATGACCTGGGTGACCTTTTTGAAGCACAAGTCAAAAGCCTTTGATAGATTCAGGATCTTTAGGAAGATGGTTGAGAAGGAATCAGACTTCAAGATCAAATGTCTAAGGTCAAATAAGGGTGGAGAGTATACATCCAAGAAATTTGAAGAATATTGTGAGAATCACGGGATCAAACGACAATATCCAGCTCCTAGAACTTCACAACAGAATGCAATAGCTGAAAAGAAGAATAGGACTGTGAAGGAGATGGCAAGAACAGTACTCCATGATGCAAATCTGCCCAACACTTATTGGAAGGAAGCAGTCCATACAGCAGTATATACTCTAAATAGAGTACAATTGAGGGTAAAATCTAACCATACTCCTTATGAATTATGGTATGGCGGGTCAGCCAATGTTGGATACTTTAGAATTTTTGGTACTAAATGCTTCATTAAGAGAGATGATGATAATTTTTGAAGTTTTGAGTCTAGGAGTGATGAGGGCATATTTCTAGGCTACTCTACACATAGTAAAGCCTACAAATGTTTTAACAGGAGACTCAAAAAGGTAATAGAAAGTACTAATGTAAAGGTGGATGAAAGTTTGCAGCCATGTGTGCAGCAGATTCAAGACAAAGAAGAAGAAGGTCATCATTCAGAAAAGAGGTGGAAGTTCAAGTGCAAGAAGGAACTCTTGAAAAGCCTATGGAAACCATAACCAAAACCCCCTCAAAGACATTGTAAAGAGATCATTCACAAGAGCAAATCATTGGAGATAAAAATACTAGTGTTCAAACAAGGAGGAGACTTGCCATCACAACTGACCAAGCTCATGTATGTTTACTATCAAAAATAGAGCCAAAGACCTATGTGGAGGCTAGCAAGGATGAATCTTGAATTAAAGCCATGGAAGAGGATTTGAATCAAATAGAGAAGAACAAGACATGGGAGCTTGTTCCTAGACCTGAAGGTAAAAATGTTATTGGTGCAAAATGGGTTTTTAGGAACAAACTTGATGATAAGGGCAAAGTTGTTAGAAATAAAGCTAGACTTGTTTGTAAGGGTTACTCTCAAATTGAGGGAATTGATTTTGATGAAACTTTTGTACCTGTGGCTAGACTAGAAGCAATAAGAATGTTCTTAACATTTTTAATTTATAAAAATTTCAAGGTGTTTCAAATGGATGTCAAATCAACCTTTCTCAATGGTGATCTTAAGGAAGAGGTTTATATGGAACAACTTGAGGATTTTGAATGTAAAGATAAACCAGATCATGTGTATAGGTTGAAAAAGGCCTTGTATGGCTTGAAACAAGCCCCAAGAACATGGTACTACAGATTGGATAAGTACTTGCAAGAGCAAGGATTCACTAAAGGTGGAGTGGATAGAAACTTGTACTTTATTGCCAAAGTTGAGGATATCTTGGTTGTAGTGGTTTATGTTGATGACATCATTTTTGGAAGTAATAATGATAACATGTGTCATTATTTTCCTGACATTATGAAATTAGAATTTGAAATGTCTATACTTGGAGAATTGTCTTTCTTCCTTGGCTTATAGGTTTCTCAACTTGAAAAAGGGATTTTTATCTCACAAGTTAAGTATGCCAAAGAAATGCTTAAGAGATTTCAAATGGATGAATGTAATCTAGTTGGTACTCCTATGGAAACTAGGTGCAAGCTAAGAAAAAATGATGATTCACCTGAGGTAGAACAGTCCTTATTTAGATCCATGATAGGTAGCCTCTTATATCTAATAGCTTCTAGGCCTGATATCATGCAGGCAGTATGCTTGATGGCAAGGTTTCAATCATGTCCTAAACAATCTCACTTAAATGCAGTTAAAAGAATTTTTAGATACCTTAAAGGCACTCTTGATTTTGGATTGTGGTATCCTAGACACAGTGATTTCACTCTTCTTGCATATACTGATGCTGATTGGGCACGATCTACTAATGACAGATAGAGCACAAGTGGAGTAGCCTTCTTTCTTGGTGGTAGATTAGTGGCTTGGCATAGCAAGAAGCAAGATTGTGTTTCTTTATCCACTACTAAAGCTAAATATGTTGCAACATCTTCTTGTTGCACTAAGGTCCTTTGGATGGTTCAGTCACTTCAAGACATCAAAGTGGAGGTTTCTAAGCCTGTCTCTATTCTTTGTGACAATACTAGTTCCATTAATATTTCCAAGAACCCAGTCATGCATTTTAGGACCAAACATATCTCTATTAGATATCATTTCCTAAAAGAAAAAGTTCTTGCAAATGATGTGCTACTAGATTATGTTCATACTTCTGATCAAATTGCTGATATCTGTACAAAACCATTGCCTAAAGAAGTGTTTGAATCCCTAAGACAAAGGCTTGGGGTATTGTCACTCTTTGCTCTTCAATGATTTCATCATGATATTGGATTCAGGGGGAGTAATTGTGTGATTTCTTGAAGTCCTGAAGTCCAATCAAATATTTTGTGTTATTTTTGTTTTGTTTCATATGGGCTAATACAATGTTGGTTATAGCCTCATTTAGGTCTGACAGGCAATTGTTCTATGCAGTGGTGTGTTGGTTTGATTGACAACTCTGTCATCAGTATTTTATAACAGCAGTGAAATCTATTTTTTTAATCTTTGAAGTTTCAATAGACAAAATATCATGACAATAGCACTGTGTTTGGTTTATAGATGACAATGTTTTAAAGATTTACTAAGGATAGTATGGTTTGTCTACTTCATAACAATGGTTAGGGTGTAGCAATTTATAATGGTTCCTTCTTGTTAGCAGGTAGAAGACAAAGTCTTTGCAAGGTGACAGTCAGTGTATTTTTTTCATAAGCATTAGGGTGCAGCAGTGATAGTGGTTTCAATCCATGGTTTCATGTTATGATGATGACAGTTTGTTTGTCTCAGATGTATAGTTGGATAGTCATACATTGCATAGTGTATATCTTGTATTGTAGCATATTTGGTTCAGTACTGGGTACTTGGTTTTATACATTACAGCATATTAAATTGATCTTATCTCTATTGGGACAGTGGTTTCTCATCCTACAAGTTTCATTTCATGGAGGTAAAGGTGAAATAAGAGTGAAAAGTGCATAGCAAATATCTCAGGGGAAATCTAGATTGTTTATGCATATCTGACAGGGGGAGTAGCTATAAGTTCCTTTGTCATTTTTGTCAAAAAGGGGGAGAAGGTGAAAAGATGTTTTGACATCAATGCCAAACCAAAGGGGGAGTTTGTTGACTTTGTCATGTTGGTTGTTGGTTGTGTTGTCATTGATGTCAAAATAGAGGACATGATATGTGATGCAGGACAATATGTGATGTTAGGTTGCTTGTGATATGATTGTCATGTAGAGACATCAACTATGTGATGATAATTCTTATAGAGAATGGTCACCCTATATTGTTCAACCTTATATTGTTCATGTTGTTCATGAAGTGTTCATGTTGGATACTTGCAGAGAATGATACTTGTAGAGAATGGTTACCATGGCTTAAAGGACTTCATGATAAGCTTGTTGAGGTTTGAAGGTTTGATCAGATTCAGAAGATTAGTGTTTGGAGGTCATAGAAGCCATAAGTGTCTATATCAAAACCCTAGGTCTAATACCTATCTGAACTATGCATAAACTATGTAATATCTTCATTCAACTGTCGAGCACTTTTTTCTATTTTCCCAGTGACTTTCTATAGTAGGTGATAAGTGACTTAAGTCACAACTTATGTATGTTATGCCCGTGGGGAGACTGGCCCCTTTACCTAGTGTAATCGGGTGCCTCGGTCAAGTCATATAACTTAAGCGCCAAAAGATAATCGAAGAGCCTCGATTAAATCTCATAAGGGTGCAAAAAAGAAGATATAAAGATAAAATTTAAAGTGCTTTTTGAATGCCAATGGTCACCCATCTTGAAAAAGATTGACGGGCAGTTGTTTATATATAGCCCTTAAACTATTATTTTTTTAAAACTCTGCTTTAATGCAGGAGGGTCAGGAAAATTTAGTGAGTGAAGTATGAGTGTTTTTAGTCGATTTGATCATTGATTTGTGATAAGGAGGAATGTATCTACGTGTGGATATGCAGATTGGTAAATTTGGTGAAGGAATCAGGGTGTTTGAAGAGCATGAAGTCTGTTGATAATTTTCATTGTATACGGAGGTTGTTTTCAATAGAATTGCTTGTAGTGTGTGAGGGAATGATTATCTGCAGAGGATGAAAGAATTTTGATTTGTTTATACTAATAGTGTTTGACAGTGGCTTGTGTATAAAGGAGATTGTGTTGTTTGAAAACAAGAGGAGATATAAGGTTTTGTGGTATAGAGAATCAGGGTAACCCCCTGAATTTTTTTCTTGTATCCAAGGTGATTGTTTTTGCCAGTGAGGCATATGTGTATTAGTGAGCTACCTATTGTACCTAGTGAAGGTGATTATTTTTGCTAGTGAAGCAAAATAAAGTGAAGGAATTTAAGAGTGGTTTTTTATCCCTTTTAAGGGTTTTTCCACTCATCAAAACTTGTGTCATGGTTCATGTTTGTGTCTATCTGTATGCCCTAATGTTCATTCTTCCCATCATTGTTCTTATGTATATGTGTTTAATGAAACCTTGAGGTCTCTTGTATTTTCTTTTCAGTGGATTAAAAGGTGCTAGAAGTTTTTAGTGATTATAGACCACTGATTCACCCCCCTCTTAGTGGTCCTGTACTCCAACACAAGGAAACAAAGGGAGATCCAAATGAAATAAGACCGGTTTCAATAGATTTAACAAGCAAGTCGATCACAATGAAATAAGCATATTTTGGTAAAGAACAAGCAGGAGGCCGTGGAAATAACAAAGAGGCCATTTAAAATGATAATACCCAGCAGGCCATTGTAAAAATAAGGGCACAGAGATCGGTAGTTTTAATAAAGTAAAGGTTTAAAACAGAGATCCAATGATTTCATAAGGGAGAGAAGCTTAGTAGCAATTACACCTAACTGAGGTGAACTAGATACCACCGAGCATTTAGGAAAAAGACAAAGTCTGTTGTTCTAACATAAGGTTGCAGAAATTTAAACAAGATCTACAGGTGTTTACAAAAATAAGAAAAATGTAGAAGAAGATAGGCAAATTTATAAGTTTTGTCAAAACTAAATCAACAAAGATTTTATTTTCTTTAAACTAAAACACAGAAACACGTCCCCGAAGAGGAATACTTGTATACAAAGGAAATCTGATCCTCATTGTTGAAACTCCACCTTCTCCAATTCTCTCTCATGTGTTCCAGTATCCTTTTTCTTCGTGTGTTTTCTCTGAGTTTTTCTGCTGCATGATCAAAACTTTCCTCTATCTTCTTGCGTGCTACGTACTTTCCTTCTCTATTTTTTTATCCTCCCATCTCCGCCTCTAATAATGGCGTGATAATAAAATTAAAAAAAAACAAAGAGTCTTCATTGATTTGACTCCACGTGCATGACAATTTGGCATTTTTCTTCCATACAAATCTTCTCTTCTACTTAAACTTCCTTGCATGCTACACATGCTCTTTTCTTTTTTTATTAAAACAAAACTATAAATATATATTTTTATAGATTTTGTTTTATAAATAAGTATTTTATTTTTATAAATTGGCAATAAGATTTATTTATATTTGTATGCATACAAGGATAGACACATAATATATATATATATATATATATATAAACAAAGACAAGCTTATTTAAAATAACAGATCAGGCATCTAAATCATTCATATAACATTATCAAGAAAACAACAATCACATGTGTATGTATACCATGAGGAACATTAGACAATTAATCATCAAAGCAAGAAATATGATCTACATGAGTGTGTGATAGGGCACCAGACAAAGCCCATTCGATTGTTGATAAATGGCTAGGTCCCCTCTACCTGAAACATGTTCTTGCCTTCTACAAAACTTGCAGTCAATTCCACTCATTTTCCACAGTCAATAGGTTAGTTTTGTAAAAACATAGCCGAAGTGACATAAAGTAACTGAATCATAAGCTCAATATTGCATCATCATCATATTGATTTAAATTCAAGCATCATTAAATGGAGTCCAATAGTTTTCAATACATTCAACATAAATAAAATTAATCCCAACAGTCTAAGATGTGACAGCCTTAAATAAGAGCTAAAGGCCTACCATCCCAAAATAAGTTCCACCAAAGACATCTATATCCAACTATTTTCTTATCATTTTGGTTCCAAACAGGACAATCAATCAGAAGCTCTCTAG
Source organism: Cunninghamia lanceolata (assembly GCA_027924645.1). Classification (NCBI taxonomy): domain Eukaryota; kingdom Viridiplantae; phylum Streptophyta; class Pinopsida; order Cupressales; family Cupressaceae; genus Cunninghamia; species Cunninghamia lanceolata. The sequence goes on along the minus strand of BSBN01000223.1, from coordinate 1,309,352 downwards.
CAATTTCCCATGCCTTCCAAAATCTTTTTAAAACATTAGACCCACCAGGGGAGACATATAGTTTGCCATATAAAATATCATGTTTATGGAGACCAACCCATTGTTTGGCTTTCTTGGGCACAATTTGACTGATGTTATTTCTGACCAAGACCTTCCAAGGCTCCTCCCCCTCCAAGGAATTCACAATCCATTTGATAGAAAGAGCAATACCCCGAGTTCTTAATTCCTTTAACCCCATCCCACCAATTTATTTTCCTTTACAACACCAATCCCATTTCACAACTACTCTTTGCTTATTTCCTTTCCCATTATACTATAGGAATTTCCTTATGCACTTCTGAATTTCATTAAAGTGATAATTGTTGAAGAGCTAGACAAAAGAGTAATAAATACTATAGGAAGATAAAATCTTTTGGCAAATCTACAGTCTACCTGTCAAAGACAAGAATTGTCTATTCCACTTCAGTAGTTCTTTTTTTCGATTTTCTCATGAACCCATTCCCACATATTCTTCAGGGACGGATAAACAGAGAAAGGTATGCCCAAGTACCTAACCTGTTTATTGGCCCCCCCACTAGATATGATATTTATTGAACCAAGGAGTAGCAAATTTAGACTAGCTAAGCATATGAGATTTGTTCACATAAATTTGGCTCTTGAAGCCCTAGATCCACCATCTCGGAGGGAAGCCATTAAGAGGGCTAGAGGTATGAAGTTTTCAACGCCTTCCAAGCCCAAGTTTCAGGGTAAGCCTTTCTCTTCATTAAGAAAGGACTCGAGGAAGAACTTTCAGAAGGAATGGCCCAAGAGGACAACACTAGACATAGAAGCAAAGAATAAGCTAAGGAAGAAGTTGTGCTTCTCATGCAAAGAGCCTTGGGAGCTTGGTCACAGATGCCTTTGGAAAGGCAAAGCACACTACATTGATGTCACTTCTGACATTGATTATGATGAGGTCTAAGACACTACTTCGGAGAGTGATGATGAGGAGCAGTTGTTGGTGCTTGGTACTACAACAGATGACACGATACATGGTACTGTTGCTACATTGTCAGGAGCTCCTAAATATCATCCCTTTAGAGTGAGAGGAGTCCTGAAGGTATAGGGGGTCATGTGTTTGGTTGACAGCGGGGCCACTCATAACTTCATTGATGAGGGTTTGGTGGTGAAGAGAGGATTGCAGGCAGAGGATTTTCCTGGATTCAGTGTGATGGTTGTGGATGGATTCAAGATGAGTTGCACAAAAAAGATTCTGCAATTGAGTATCCAGATGGGTGACTACACGATCACCTCTATGCAGTTCGGATTGGTGATACTGATGTTGTTATGGGAATCCAATGGCTACAATCTCTCGGTAGATACATTTAGGATTTTTAGAAGATGGAGTTGGAGTTCATGTCAGATGGGAGGAAGGTAGTGTCAAGAGCTTTGGTGAATGGTGTGCCAAGGATAGTGATAGCGAAGAGGATGGAGACCTTGTTTAGACATGGTGATTTTGCATGGGCAGCCTAGTGTTTTATGTCTTCTAAGACTTCTTCTAGAAGTGACTAGTTGTATCATGTGGACATTCAGTCAGTGTTGGATAAGCACAACATGGTGTTTGGAGAGATTCCTCCTCGAAGACCTCTGGATCACAACTTTGAGCATGTGATAGAGTTAGAGGAGGGATCCAAGCCCGTCATCACTACTCCCTATTGTCATCCTAGGAGATTCAAGGAGGAGATAGAGAAGACGATTAAGAAGTTGTTGGATATGGGACACATCAGGCCTAGTTCTAGTCCCTTTGCTTCTTCGGTGGTCTTGGTAAGGAAGAAGGATGATATGATGAGTATGTGCATTGACTATTGTGCCCTGAGTAAGAAGACCATCAAGAACCAATATCCTATACCCAGGATCAATGAGCTACTAGATGAGTTGCATGGTGCACTTTACTTTTTGAAGATTGATCTTCACTCAGGGTACCATCAATTAGAGTTCGTGAGGAGGACATTCATAAGACAACATTCAGATGTCACTACGGCCACTATGAATTTTTGGTCATACCCTTTGGTCTTACTAATGCTCCCGCGACTTTCTAGTTTTGTATGAATCACATCTTCAACAGACAGTAGTGGAAGTTTGTTTTGGTATTCTTTGATGATATCTTGATATACAGTAAGAACTGGGAGGATCACCTCAGGCACATTGATGAGGTGTTGGGCATCATGGAGGCATAGTCCCTATTTGCTAAGGCTTCCAAATGTGGATTTGGAATGATAGAGATTCTCTATTTGGGACATGTGATTGGAGTTGGTGGAGTGAAGGTTCATTAGGAGAAGATACATGCTATTTTGGATTGGCCGCCATCAAAGAACATTTCAGATTCGAGCTCGGCTTCTTCGGGCTTTGCAGTTACTATAGGAGGTTTGTGAAGGGGTTTTCACAGCTGTCAGCAACTCTTACAGATCTCACTAAGAAGAGTGCATTCAAATGGTCAGATGAAGCTCAAGTGACATTTGATAGACTCAAGGAGGTAATGAGCACGTGCCCAGTTTTGGCACTTCCTAATTTCTCTCAAGCATTTTTTTTTGGAGTGCAATGCATCAAGTGAGGGATTGGAGCAATTCTCATGTAGAATAGACATCCCATAGCCTATAAGAGTAGGAAGTTGAGAGTTGTAGAGAGATTGTATTCCACCTATGATAAGGAGATTCTTGCCATCATGCATGCATTGGCAAAGTTCAAACAATACTTGGTGGGTGACAAGTTTATGGTAAGGACTAACCACAATAGTTTGAAATACTTTCTAGAGAAAAAGGATTTGAATGAGAGGCAACATAAATGGGTGAGAAAGATATAGGCGTATGATTTTGACATTAAGTATGTCAAGGGTAAGAATAATGTTTTTGTCAATGCTCTATCCAGGAGACTTACTCTTTGCTCTATGTTAGAGATTTCAGCTAATTGGAAGGCTCACCTTTTGGTTGAGTATTCCAAGAATTCTTTTGCATGCGAGCTCATGGACGACAAGATTTAGGATGACAGGTATACGGTGATTGATGATGTGATCTACTATAAGGATAGAATCTATTCGGTACCTGAGTCTAAGATGAGGGATAAGATTTTGAGGGTCCTTCATGATACTCCATTAGTAGGACATCCAGGGTTTTTCAAAACCTATAGGCAGGTGAGAGAGAGATTCTCATGGAAGGGTCTCAAGGATGATGTCTTGCAATATTTTCGTGAATGTATGACTTGTTAGTAGAACAAGTCAGAGCATACTTTCCCAATAGGTTTGCTTCAACCTTTGCCTATTCCAGAACAGAAGTGGGACAATATATCTATGGATTTCATTACAAGTCTTCTAAAGGTCCAAGGTAGAGTTTGCGTATTTGTGGTTGTTGATAGATTGAGTAAGTATGCACATTTCTTTGCAATTTCATCTTAGTATAAGAGACCTCAAGTTGCAGAGTTGTTCTTTATATAGGTGTTTAGACTCCATGGACTTCCTAATGGTGCAGGGCACCTAGGAGCACCTTAGTTCCTAAAATCACTTTGTTTGCATTTTTTTTTAAAGTTGTGGTTTTGATTGTAATAAGGCTTTAGCCATGAGTATATGGTCCTTTTTGTGTGGTCAAGATGATTGAGGTGACCCTATAAACCTCAATCATTCTTAGTCCACTTGGACCCTTGTTGAGGCAATTAGGCCTAGTAGGTCTAATGAAGCTTCTTTGAGTTTTTTTTATTGTCTTTATGTTTTTTCATATTTTAGGGAGTATGTTGGTCATTTGAGATCCATTACACAAGTTAAACCAATCGGTTTCTTTGTGTTACTGCAAAATGTCATAGTGACCAATGTTGTCAATGTTGAAAAATGACACATTTAGTCAGTTGCAACCCATTTTTGGAAGTTGAATCTATTTGGACAGTTGAAAACCAACTTAGGTCAAGTCATATTGCTGTCCTCTCACCCCAAAACGGAGGAAGAGATTTTGTATGCAATTTTGGGCACAAAAATCAAGAATTTGACTATTTTTCTGAAGAAAACATGTTTCTGTATGGACTGTATGGATTTTACAGGGTGCAAATGTACTTTTTCTGAAAGTACTTGGAGTTAGGGTTCCAATGCAACTAGTTTGAGGTCATGAAGTGGTCGGGATCAAAAGTTATTGATTTTTCTTTCAAAACAGGTTCAGAAACCCTGTTTTCTAGGGCAGCCATAGAAATTTGGCCCTAGAATGCATTCCCACTGGTGAAAACTCACAAAAACTAGTGAAATGTAGGCTAGGGGTATGTACTATAAGATTCCAAAAGCTTTTTGTCGGGAAATGCAGTCTTCTATTTTTAATGTGATGCCCTAGGTCAAATATCTCTATGTATTTGACTAAATTTATGCAATTTATTGTTGTATTTGACAAAACCCTGAGAGGATGAGTGAATGAATGGTGGATTTGAGTTGTTTGGGTATGGTAGAGTTATTCCAAGTTCCTGCCCCTGATCTATGCACCCAATTTTGAGCACTTGCTTTGTAACCTAGCCTAAATTGATCAATTAGGCCTAGAAGACCAAATGAGTGTTCTGGATTGCTGGAGTAGGGTTGGAATAGGAGACTTGGGAGTTTGATAGGGTTCCATAGAGGGTATCTAAAACCATCATTTGTTTGCCTAGTCCTTTGGGATTTTGTCATTTGGTGTGAACAAAACTAGTTTAGGAGGGCTAGTAGCCTCACTAGGCCTAGTCAAGGTTGGAGAGTTTTGGAAGTTTGATGATCAAACCAAGTGTTGGTAAGGTGTTTTCAGACTTGCATGAAGGTGTAGACATAGCCTTGAGAGTTAGACAAGAGCCTAAGTAACAAATCCTTCATTTACCCTTGAATGTGCCTTTGATTGTGTTGGATTGAAGAAGTGAAGTGGGTGGGCTAAGGAGAATGAACTTTCTTTGTGTTGTGCTTCCCTTGTGCCACTCTGCATCACCTAAGACCATTATCAGTGATCGAGATAGTAGATTTCTGTGTATTTTGGTAGGAGCTATTCAGACTAGCTGGTACGAAGTTGACCCCGAGCACTAGCTACCACTCTTAGACATATGGGCAAACATAGATTGTGAACAAATGGGTGGAAGGATATCTACGCAATTACATTGCGGGGCAACATAAGGCTTGGATTAGGTGGTTGTATATGCAAGAGCATTTCTATAATACCAGCTATCACATGTTGATTGGCATGACTCCTTTCAAAGCATTGTATGGCTATGACACTATGTCTTTTGTAGACTTAGCATTTGATGACAACAGAGCTCCCAGAGCTAGAGAGATGATGCAGGATAGTCAGGATATCCTTAAGGCACTTAAGGATAATCTTCACCATGCTCAGAATCAACTGAAGATGTATGCAGATAGGCACATGGTGGAGAGGACTTTTGAGGTTGTGACTTAGTTTTTTTGCGCCTTCAGCCATATAGATGGTCTACACTGAAGAGGAGTGGCACAGAGAAACTGAAACCTTGGTTCTATGGCCCCTACAGGATTGTGAGGAGAGTTGGAGAGGTTGCATATGAGTTGGAGTTGCCTGAGGGTAGCTGTAACATCCCGCTACGTAACCCCTGAAGGGTAAGAGCCAAAAGAAGACCGGAATATATTTTTTTGAATAGGAAGTGATAACATAGACATGAGACAGTTGCCAATTTGATAGATCAACAACATTCATGGCCAAGTATGGCCAAATGCGCAACCCAAAAGAGAGGACTAATTCACTCTTCAGAGGAAACATTAAAAAAATACGTTCATTTTAACACCAAATCAAATGTTCCTTATCCCATATCTAGTATGAACATGAATCCAAAAGCATCATAGAACAAGCGGATCCGATGCCCACACTAGAATCCGTAAACCAAATAGGAAACATCTCATTTCTTCTCATTAAATTCAATGATTACAACTTCTCTCTTAAGAGAGTACAATTACATAAAATAATATATAGTGCAATGGCATAGCCATGAGTATAATATACGATAACTGAATAAGTACAATAACTGGTAAAGAAACAGAGAGAGAACATCTCCAATCTGGTGCTCCAATAACATGTTTGCTAGTCCCCAATGGTGGTGGCAATGCCTCCCAACCATGTGGACTCATAAGAGACCACCCCACCATACTCGGAGATAGTCACAAGGCCCAAACATAAGAACAACAAAAAGGGGATACAAGATGGCCAAAACTCACATCAATCATAGAGTAGACACGGAGAACAATGCATACAACCAAAGTCATAACATAGAGGTACTCATCCAGGTCATAGGTCGGGTACTACTCACGATTAATAAGGTGCTAGATACTAGAGTGAGATCAAATGGAGTGTCATCATGCATGCTCAAAGGGATGGCACCACACGGAACCAAGTACTCCTCTCATGTAGATGAGGAGACTCAATCGTGCCCAAATCCATGCCTCGTAGACAGATGACTCAATACCCCGTAGATGGGTAGGCCTTCTCATTGCATCCTTAGCCTTTACAAGCACTTAAGGCCATGCACGAGGACTAATTATCTTATAAATGTTTTTACCCCAATGTTTTCATTTAGTTATCACTTATTAATGTAACTCTGCTACTAGTTCCCGTGGTAGCCACTTGCAAGCTCCGGACCCATAGAGAGCCACTCCATAAGACCACTCTAATTACCTAGACCTAAGCTCAACCCATCCATCCAGCAAATCAGGAAACGTGAAACAACCAAAACATAAGAAAGATAAACAAAACAACCTTCCCCGACATCCTTCACAACTAGATTCAATGATAATTTAAACATTTGCATATCACGAACTAGCTAGTAAACACATAATAAAATGAATCCAATCTCAAAGTATAGCAAGGAAAGGTATAAGCAACATAGAATTTTCTAAATTCATGATATTTATTAATGCTGCAAAATAAAGAGGAAAATAAATAAAATTCTCTGCCCTCATATGGAACCTGTGGGCAATTGCATTTGGTTTGATAAACGTACCCCATGGAATAACTGTTAGAGTTGTTAAAAACCTTCGAGTACGTGTTGATTGCCACACTGCAACAAAACTTGTCTCCAAGGTCGATTGTAGGACAAACTGTTGTGAAAGAGGTGAATTTCCACCATTTTAAACAACGACAATTTTCTTGTGGTTAATTATTGGTGATGCTAAATGAAGCAATCTGTAAACTAGGCTTGCACTATAATAATGTGCACCATGTTCATCAAAAACAGAATGGAAGGGGGGGATTCTATAAGATGTTGTAGTTGTAAGTGCCTTGGTAGACATGTTCACATAATGTGGAAGCCTAGAATAGGCACGTGAACTATTTGACAAAATCCTAGAAGGAGTCGCATAGACTACAATAATCACAAGATATGCACAAAATGGATTTGCTAACTTTAGAAACTTTTAGGCAAATGCAATTGGCAGGCATAAAGCCAAATTCCACAAAACCTTTGTTAACGTCTTGCCTGTGGCGAAATGGGAACTTTGGAATAGGTTATGGACATCCGTTAAAGCATAAAGGACAAAGGAATTTTGTGAGATATACTTGCGACTGCCTAGGTAGACACATATACAAAATGTGAAAGCATAGACAATGCATATGAACTGTTCAACAACATGCCCAGAGATTGCAACGACTGCAGGATATCATAAAAATGGATTTGTTGAATAGTGTACATAATTTTCCAACAAGGGCGACTGGCAGTTGGTTTTCAGAAATTTTAAAGACTTTTAGGCAAAAGCAATTGGTTGGCGTAAGGCCAAACCTCATAAAACTTGCCAATGCCCCTTGCAGATTAAACAAGGGCAGATATCATGCTGAATTCAAAACTATCATGTAAATACTGCCTCAACATAGTTCTTATATGGAGTTAAAAAAAAAAAGAGTACGGCAACCCAATTTTTGTATGACTTCTCTCATTATAAACTCAATAAGATCGAACCCTCATTACCCAGAATTTATAAACAGAAACCACATGATCATTCCTATGAAGCCTTCTAATCCAACAAATTAAAGAAAAGTTCTACATGTCAAAGAAATAAATTCAAGGAAAGAGGTAATGTAAATGTCTTGGGTTGGAATAAATTTGTGCAGATTTCCTTCAAACGCAACAACCAGATCATAGTTTTTGTGCTGGAAAGACAAAGAAATGAGGTAAATACATCTTAACCACTCGCACCTCACTTCAGCGAACCTCTAATCTTGCAAATCGATATGCTTGCCTGGGTTATTCGCCTTTCTCCTATGCTTTCTCCCTGCCTGCATTTTCTTCCCCTGTCTCCCGTTCTCTCTCGCTATTTTTTTCTTCTCTCAAACCCCGGGAGACTCCTAAATCTCATGCCTCCCAAAAACTACCAGTCCCCTTCCCTTTTACCATGGACTCCTCTCCTTCCTACCTGCCCCCGTAGATATTTTGCTACAACATTAAATGATTGTCAACCTCCCCCAAAGCCATCGCCTCCTTCAGAGATATTTCATACTGCCATAAATATTTCACCCCCTCCTCTTCCAAGAGCCATGACTACATGGCATGGTAAGTGTTAAAAAGAATAATATAAAAAAAAATGACTTTCTTATCTTCCTTCCACGCTACCCCTCAGGATATTTTGCAGAATTAACTCCCTCACCAACTCTCATCGCCAACGCAATAGGGGGTGTTACATCCTACCCCCTAGGACTAGGCTTACTCCTAGAAGCCTACAAATGCTAAGATGCAACCAAAGCACACACTAGACCATAAAACTCAATACAATCAATGGAAACCAAGGAGAAAAGCCTCAACCACCACATTGGCAAACTACACATGACCATAAGGGCAATCTAGACATTACCGTTAGGTAACCAGATGAAAAGACAACAACGTAGGAACATAGCACTAACAAGGTACAGTGAGCTAGGGTATAGGGAATAGTGCCTATGACTATCTCCAGTAACCACCATCGGGGATAATAAGAGTACGCTCAGGCTTGTGAATCTAGACAAAGTCAATACTTAGTACCTGCAACTCTCCAAGCACACGTCAAGGTACCTGTGCATATACATACATCAAATAGTCGAAGCAACATCAATCACGTAAGCATGAAATCCATCATAAGTAATAATAATGTCCACACCATATTAGTATCGAGATTGCACATTACCGGTGCCAATACAAAATAATAACAAGACACATAATCCAAAACAAAGTATACAGTCATCCAAGTCCATCAAGATAAGCAAAAAACATAATACAAACACAGGGGTCGTTACATCCCATAGAAACCTAAAAAAAGATATGGATAGAGGTCTCTCATCCTCGCTGCATCTTCCCAAGATGCTAAGGAATCACCATCAAGATCCCATTGGACCCTTACTTGCTCTATGTCCCAACCCCTGAAGGTCAACCTCTAATGCTGAAGGATGTGTACGGGTTCCAAAGAAAGATGCCCGTCTGCCTCGACTTGAATACTCAACCACTGAGCCTTGGTGCTCAGCCTGATGGTTATCAACCGTTGTAAAAACTCTATGTGATCTGCCAGCATCACCTACTGTAGGCTCTGAGGTAGCATGTCTCTGACTACCTCTAGCCACTGATCTCTGAGGACAATGAACAGCTATATGGCCATGCTGTCCATAAGCATAACAACCACCCCTACCAAAACCTTGGCCCAAAAAAGGTGCACGTGATTTCTGGGATCCACCACCCTTAGAACTCTATTGTTCACTTTGAAAACTCTGTGTTGGACCACTCTGCTGAGATTGAGTAGACCTATGCCTCTGTCGCTAACTGGATCTAGAAGGTGCAGACTGAGATCTAGACGGTCCATCTCCCTAAGACTATGTACCTTGAGCAACTGATCCTGAAGGAGGGGTACAACCAATCTGAACACCTACCTGACCACCAAAGCCTCTAGCCAAATTCTCCTTTATCAACCTCGCTTCTCCACAACGATCTCTAAGGTCTTCAGCTCAAACACATGGACACCACCACTAATACGGGCAATCAAGCCCCTGATGAAGTGCTGCACTAACATCAGCTCGTCATCAGAAATGCTAGCATATTTCTTAAGCTCAAAGAAGCAGTGCTCATATTGATCTACCATCATAGTTAACTGACAAATTTCATGGAACTCATCAACACGTCTCTGTCGGTAGTAGTCTGAAAGAAATCGTGCATTGAACCTCTCTAAGAATAGTCCCCACGACATGGAAATAATGTCTAGGTGAAGCTTTTGCTCCTCTACTTTCCACCATGTAGATGCAAAACCTCTGAGATGCATAATGACACATCGAGCTCTAGTATTGCTATTATAAGGGTGCATAGCGAAGCATCAATCGAGATCGATCAACCAAGTCTTTGCCTTGGTACCTATACCGGGACCATCAAAAGTAGGGGGATGAGCTCTAAGAAGATCCCTCATGTGACATGTAGCAACACTATCTCCATCCACCCTATCCCTCACAACAACTTCTCTCGAATGATCCAGACTACAGGAACGCTCACGCTCAGCTCTAGCATCCTGACCATCCTGACGAGAAGGGTGTGACTCTGCCTCATGAGATACCTCCTGACGAGGTCCTAGTGGGTCCATAATCTGTTGTAAAAGAGCTAAAACCTGAGAACCCCTGAGCCCTTCAGCTTGATTCTCAACACGCGGTTCCTCCCGACGCTCACCCTAATTGTTCTGATCGGCATTAAGCTAGGTGCTACGTCGAAGGACAGTGGCTATAACTCTAAGTCTACCCCTAGCTCTGCCCCTAGGAGGCATCCTAAAGGAACAAAGAACACATCAAAATAGATCATCACAAGGATGACCTATACACCATACTAAGGCATGAAAGCATAACAACAAGACTATAAAACAATATAACAAGCTCATGCCACACACGCAAAACACAGCATAACATAGAAGGCTCAAGTACGCGAGAGCTCCTAGTGTGTGAACATGGGCTCTGATACCAGATGTAACATCCCGCTACGTAGCCCCCGAAGGGTAAGAGCCAAAAGAGGACCAGAATATTTCTTTTTAATAGGAAGTGATAACATAGAAATGATACAGTTGCCGATTCGATAGAACGACAACATTCATGGCCAAGTATGGCTGAATGCGCAACCTGAAAGAGAGGACTAATTCACTCTCTAGAGGAAACATTAAAAAACTATGTTCATTTTAACACCAAATCAAATGTTCCTAATCCCATATCTAGTATGAACATGAATCCAAAAGCATCATAGAATAAGCGGATATGATACCCACACCGGAATCTGTAAACCAAATAGGAAACATCTCATTTCTTCTTATTAAATTTAATGATTACAACTTCTCTCTTAAGAGAGTACAATTACATAAAAGAATATATAGTGCAATGGCATAGTCATGAGTATAATATACAATAACTAAATAAGTACAATAATTGGTAAAGAAACGGAGAGAGAGAACATCTCCAATCTGGTGCTCCAATAACTTGTTTGCCGGTCCCCAATGGTGGTGGCAATGCCTCCCAACCATGTGGACTCATAAGAGACCAACCCACCATGCTCAGTGATAGTCACAAGGCCCAAACGGAAGAACAACAACAAGGGGATACAAGATGGGCAAAACTCACATCAATCATGGAGTAGACATGGAGAACAATGCATACAACCAAAGTCATAACATAGAGGTACTCAACCAGGTCATAGGTCAGGTACTACTCACGACTGCTAAGGTGCTAGATACTACAGTGAGATCAGATGGAGTGTAATCATGTGTGCTCAAAAGGATGGTACCACACTGAACCAAGTACTCCTCTCATACAAATGAGATTCAATCGTGCTCGAATCCACGCCCCGTAGACCGATGACTTGACGCCCCGCAAATGGATAGGCCTTCTTGTTGCATCCTTAGCCTTTGCAAGCACTTAAGGCCATGTACGAGGACTAATTATCTTATTAATGTTTTTACCCCAATGTTTTCATTTAGTTATCACTTATTAATGTAACTCTGCTACTAGTTCCCCTGGCAGCCACTTGCGGGCTCTAGGCCCATAGAGAGCTACTCCATAAGACCACTCTAATTACCCAGACCTAAGCTCAACCCATCCATCCCACAAATGAGGAAACATGAAACAACTAAAACATAAGAAAGAGAAACAAAACAACCTTCCCCGACATCCTTCACAACTAGATTCAATGATAATTTAAACATTCGCATATCGCGAACCAGCTAGTAAACACATAATAAAATGAATCCAATCTCAAAGTACAACAAGGAAAGGTATAAGCAACATAGAATTTTCTGAATTCATGACATTTATTAATGCTACAAAATAAAGAGGAAAATAAATAAAATTCTCTGCCCTCATATGGAAGCTATGGGCAATTGCATTTGGTTTGATAAACTTACCCCATGGAATAACTGTTAGCGTTGTTAAAAACCTTCGAGTACGTGTTGATTGCCACACTGCAACAAAACTTGTCTCCAAGGTTGATTGTAGGACAAATTGTTGTGAAAGAGGTGAATCATTTCCACCATTTTAAACAGGGACAGTTTTCTTGTGGTTAATTATTGGTGATGCTAAATGAAGCAATTTGTAAACTAGGCTTGCACTATAATAATGTGGACCATGTTAGATTTCCAACAATAATGAAGGCATATCCATAAAAAATAGAACGGAAGGGGGGGGGGGGATTTTGTAAGATGTTGTAGTTGTAAGTGCCCTGGTAGACATGTTCGAATAATGTGGAAGCCTAGAATAGGCACGTGAACTATTTGACAAAATCCTAGAAGGAGTGAGGTCGCATAGACTGCAATAATCACAAGATATGCACAAAATGGATTTATTGGCTTTAGAAACTTTTAGGCAAATGTAATTGGTAGGCGTAAAGCTAAATTCCACAACCTTTGTTAACGTCCTACTTGTGTCGAAATGGGAACTTTGGAATAGGTTATGGACATCCATTAAAGCATAAAGGATAGAGGAATTTTGTGAGATGTAGTTGCGACTGCCCAGCTAGACACGTATACAAAATGTGAAAGCATAGACAATGCATATGAACTATTCGACAACATACCCAGATATTGCAACGACTGTAGGATATCATAAAAATGGATTTGTTGAACAGTCTACAGAATTTTCCAACAAGGGCGACTGGCAGTTGGTTTTCAGAAATTTTAAAGACTTTCAAGCAAAAGCAATTGGTTGGCGTAAGGCCAAACCTCATAAAACTTGCCAATGCCCCTTATAGATTAAACAAGGGCAGATATCATGTTGAATTCAAAACTATCATGTAAATATTGCCCCAACACAATTCTTATATGGAGTTTTAAAAAAAATAGAGTATGGCAACTTAATTTTTGTATGACTGCTCTCATTATAAACTTAATAAGACCAAACCCTCATTACCCAGAATTTATAAACAGAAACCACACGATCATTCCTAGGAAACATTCTAATCCAATGAATTAAAGAAAACTTCTGCATGTAAAAGAAATAAATTCAAGGAAAGAGGCAATGTAAATGTCTTGCGTTGGAATAAATATGTGCAGATTTCCTTCAAACGCAACAACCAGATCATAGTTTTTTTGCTAGAAAGACAAAGAAATGAGGTAAATACCTCTTAACCACTCGCACCCCACTTCAGTGCACCTCTAATCTTGCAAATCAATATGCTTGCCTGGGTTATTCGCCTTTCTCCTACGCTTTCTCTCTGCCTGCGTTTTCTTCCCCTATCTCTCGTTCTCTCTTGCTATTTTTTTTCCTTCTCTCAAACCACAGGAGACTCCTAAATCTCTTGCCTCCCAAAAACCACTAGTCCCCTTCCCTTTTACCATTGACTCCTCTCCTTCCTACCTGCCCTCGTAGATATTTTGTTGCAACATTAAATGATTGCCAACCTCTCCCAAATCCATCGCCTCCTTTAGAGATATTTCATACTGCCATAAATATTTCACCCCCTCCTCTTCCAAGAGCCATGAGTACATGGCATGGTAAGTGTTAAAAAGAATAATATAAAAAAAAAATCTAACTTTCTTTTCTTCCTTCCACACTGCCCCTCAAGATATTTTGTAGAATTAACTCCCTCACCAATGCAGCAGGGGGTTGTTACATTATCCAAACTCATAATGTGTTTCATGTATCTCGCCTCAAAAGGGCAATTGGACAGCATATTACTTCTTCTCCAAAGCTTCCACCATTGGATGAGGAAGGGAAAGTGGTTCTTGTTCTTGATGCTATTCTGGATGTTAGGGAGCACAGATTGAGGAGTGGGGTGATTGAGTATTTGGTGAGATGGAAGGACTTGCCCATTAAGGATGCTATTTAGGAAGGAGAACAGATTTTGCAGCATCAAGATTTGCAATTGCTTGAGGGCAAGCAATTCTGGGAAGGGAGGACTGGAATGTCTCCTTTTTCTGAGTGATCACCCATTGGAGTCGACTAGCCTATTTTATTCTCATGGGCTAGGTCGAAGAAGCAAGGGAATATTTTGATTAGTTAAATAATATATTTGACTAATTTTATTAGTCTAACTAATGATGAGAAATGACTTTAGATATTTTTGTGAGCCTTAGGAAAAAATAAAATAAATCAAAATAATTTTCCTTTGAGGTGGATGACCTAGGAAAAGGTCAAAAAATGAAATAACATGTGCCAAAAAGGGTTCGCCTAGGGTGAGAAAAATAAAATAAAATAAAATGATTTAATTTTTGGCACCTATCATGAGGTCGACCAAGAATAGGGTCAACCCTATTTGGCGGAGGAAAAGATGGCTATAAATAAAGGAACTTTAGAGTCATTTCAGCATCCATTCATTATCATTTTCTTTATTGAGTTTTCTCATTTGGCTACAACATTTGTTGAGCAATTTTTCAAGCATGAAAACCCTTGTGAATATTGGTGAGTTGGAATAAAACCTATCTCATCTTGAGGTGGACTCATCACGGAGTTTAATTTGTACTTCATTTGAGATTTGGAGCTTGATTGCATATTTGGATTTTCATATCAGCATTGGAGCAACATCTTTGGTGGTTTTTTGTATTGCAATTGCATTAGGGTTTTACCCTCATTTGGAGTGCCACCTTTAGAGGAGGGCGATTTGGCTTCTGTGAGACGATTTCAACATTTGGAGGGTTTTGGAACCCTAGCCCTAACCATCACCATCATCCTTGCAAACACCGTGATTTAGGAGTGTTTGTTGTGCATCATTCTTCATCATTTGTTATGTACAAACCTATGTTTTAGGTTTGATTTGGACAACAACATTTCAGGCCATGTTTGATCATGTTTAAGCCCATGATTTGATGTAATTTCCAATCATCATATTTTGATTTGTAGCAACAGATTTATACTCAAAAAATCAAACTTTTGTGTCGCATTTGGATGGCTATATCTTTGGTATTTCATGGTGGAATTCATCTTAGATGTGATCATCATTTAGAAGCATTATTTGGCATTATTGGCACTTGTATATTCCCTACTATATTTATTTATAAATTAGAAATAAAAATCAAAATTCAGAAATTAGGGTTTGAGCCAAAAAAAATTAGAATTGTAGGGCAGATCCAGTTAGGGATTTTACACAAAGCCTAGACAACTTACACAAAATCATACCAAAAACTGAACACTCTTGATAATGAGTTAGAGAATATAGAAATTCAAGTTCCATGTGAAAAGTTTATTAGAATTGAAGGAATACAAAATTTTGTTATGGACATCCTTAATTCTGAAGTGTGTATCATAGATGAGAAGAGACACAAAAACCAAAAAATAAAGACGATCCTTATGTTCTCTGTATTTCATATTTCATATTGATTTCATAGATACTTCTCTATTGAAGTAGGATTGTTGACATGGGTTTTGATTGACAACAAGAGAGATTACATTCATTGATATTGGTGGGGTATTTCAACGTTGTCTTGTGCCTCAAGAATTTTGGGTTGGGACCTAATGACTTGCATGTTCAAAGAAAATCATATGTAGGATGTGAAGTTGAACTAAATTAGAGGTCATTAGTTTGCATTGCCTTTGTTTCTAATTAATATATCTATTTGTTGTATGTTTTGAATTCTTTTAGTCATTTGTCCACATCAATACTACTATTTCAAAGGGTTTAATATATGTAACATCATGTTAATTTTCTTTCTTACAAATTAAATCTATTTGTTATGTATTTGACAAATTCTCTTCATGCTCAACTTTTTCAAAATATTTTTTGAACATAATTTAAATGTAGTCCATAGCCCTAGACAACTAGAATTAAACTAAAGGGTTACCCTATTGCTTCAAGATTGAAGATAGTAAACAATTTATAGTTAGAAGGAATAGTATGTGTTTTACCTTATAAGTAATTCAAGAACCTCATCTAACACAAGTACCATATGACCTAATGATGCTTATGTTATTTTAGTGCTCTTATGCATATAACCTAAAATGTAGGCTTCCCATCATGAAGTAGAACAACTACCATATAAATTATGAAACTTCTTTTGTATAAGCATAGAATAATCTTGCACAATTGATTATTGAATGTTATGGCCTACTCTTAATATTAAATTGCCACTTTAACTACTGAACTTTCCAAAAGTAAATAATAGCAGAATAATTACACTTCACTAGGGAAAAAATGATAGATGTTGAGTTTCTAAAACTAAACAATAGAACATAGAACTTAAGTAAATCCTTTCAAAATCTTAGTTACTAAGAAATTGCATACTCCACATGTGATGCACTAACAATTTGTCATTCAAGTTGAAGGTAAATCTTATGATACTAACTAATGCCATCTCAAAATAATTCCTATTAAATGAATTAATTAAAATATACTTTTTGCTAAATACGATAATGCTTATATGATGCTAAATGATGCCACCCCAAAACATTTTTTGTTAAATAAATTAATTAAAATATACTTTTTATTAAATACAATATTATTTATTTTCATCATATCAATAAGGATAAGTTTATCTTGATATAAAAGTTTCTTACAAAACTATTTTCTTCATAAGCTCTATTGTCCTAAGATCCATTTAAATTTTATCGGCCATAATAATCAAATACTATTTAACACAAGGTTTATAGACTTCAAAATTTAACCATGTAAGAAGATTCAATAGATTAATTATCTTTAGGCAATGAGAAAAAAATCTTTAGTTTACAAAGATGACAAAGATTATTGCCAATGAATCTGACACCTTTGGTACAAGCTTTAGCATCAAGGTGCTACCTAATCTTTGAAATGGAGTAAGCATTATTTAAGTTCAAATTGTTGCTTGGAAAAATTGCTTTCCAATTTGTAAAATCACATGCCAGTACACCTTGTATAAATAAACAAAATCATTCATTCCTTACAATCTTTGAAACAAAAAAAAATGGAGAAATTTTTTGAATAAACCACAAAGCGAATTTCTTGTAGTTGAGTTTGAATTTAAGTTTTTGTTCTTGTTAAGAATAGAATTTGATCCTATTAGCATAGACAAAGTGAATTGTTAAAAAATCATGAAAGTGTAATGTCTATTGCATCTATAAGAACAACTTTATTCTTTTTAATTTATGGATAGTGACACTCCAAACTTACAATTGTAAAAGAATTTTATTATGTCATTTTATTAATAGGAAATTACTATAGTAATAATTTTGGGTCATTTATTTGATACATTTTAAATATTATGATCCTATTTATAAGAAAATATATTTAATTTAACTCCATACCATAGTCTACCTATTCTTCATCTAAGGAAATTAAAATTAAAATACAATGATGTGTAAACCTATATTTCTAAATTCAAAAACCAATTCAAATATATATATTTTTAATTTTGGTTATTTTTAAGTTTTTAAAAACAATTTCTATAAGTTTTTTACGAAATCACTTCTTCAAATATACCCTATGTAAGTAACATGAAGTGTCTAAATCTTTTTAAAAAGATGTATGTTAAACTACTTGGTAGGTACTTGCTAATGGTAGTGAAAAGTAAACAAAGATCTCCATGTAGCTTGTTGAGGGTTTGAAAGTTTTTAAACCTTTTGTCATATTTTGTACTTATAATTTAATCATAACCTAGATAGTTGTTGTGAAAAAGCAAGGCAGTACTATTTTATTAGAAAAATGCTATATGTTATTTTAGATGATATTATGCTCGGTGTTTTTAATTACAGAGCTTACATGTTTAGGTCCAAATCTAATTTGGCTCTTCTTTGAAATCTCTCTAGTGAGTGCTAATATCTCTATGTATACTTTTTTAGCTTTAGAAACATCAAATAGGATAGCATCTTTTGGGCTGCCACAACTTGCCATAGTATTACTAATTTACAAGTCTTGTCCCAAGGTGAAAAATAGTTTTCTATTATTGATCTATTTAAAATGAAAATATCACTTAACAAAATATTAACTTAAAAAAAAAACAATTTACTAATTTGGAAAAGGGTGGCCCTATTAACTTCAGTGCTTAAGACTAGTAAAGTTGTAGAGAAAGGTGATTAAATGGAGGTCTGAAAAGTCTCAGCATACTATAAGGGATAATGTTTTTAATGCTTTCATAGTAGAAACTCCTTCAACTAACCCACATAGTCATATCTTGTAGACAATCATTTAACTATAATTTAGATAAATTGTCACAATCCTCTAATTCAAGTTTGACTTGAAGTAGACTAGTAGAAGATAGTTTGCTATGAATGAGTGGTATAAAAGTCATTTATGTTGGGAAATCTTTCTATACAATCCCAACAAAATTGGTAGACCAAGTTATTGCCCATACACCTGACCATTCTAAAGCCCTCTCATTATTTGATAAAACCTTAGAAATAACTGCAGGCCCTAAATTTTGGGGCTTCAGAAATTATATAATTAAGACAATGGTTGTAGAGCACCTAGTAGGCTATAAGCTCTTGCAAGGATGGGATAGTATTTTAGGTACGTTGGTGGGGAAGAATTTTAAAATTCAAGACTATTACAAACTTGAAGAAATGATTATATTAGAAACTCCACAAAATAATAGTAAAAATTTGATGCAGTTGTTGTTGACAACAAAAGAGAAAAGAGTTTATGTCCAAAAAGAATAAATCGGTATGTAATTTCCCTGCTCCAATTTATTCTAAAGTAGAATCATATGCAAAAGAAAAGTGACAGTTGGTGATCTAAATAGAAATATTGTCTTCCTACTCATTTGAACACTGGAGATATCTCAAACCCAAATCTTATTCTTAATGAAATTTACAAAGAGATGCAAATTACAATTACAAACCATGCCTTGAAAGTTGAATGGGTTTGGGTTCCAATCACAATTGTTGATGAGGATATGTTGAAACAAAATTATAACAATTTCAAAGAAACTATGCCATGGGTAGTGATTTCATAGCCATGGTTGATGGATCAATCAACTATCTCAATTTTTTTCAAGGAAAGAATGGGCTTCTGTGAAATGCCTATACTTGTGTGCTTGGCTCCTTGGGGTCTTATTTTTTCCACAAATGTGATGCCCATGGTGGTGACATTGGGGTCAGAAGCATTGCCATTTCTTAATAATGACCATTCCTCACCCAATAATTCAAATGAACTGTATCTATTGTAGAGTCTGTTGGTTTTTTCCCAGACTGGATGCTTATTCCCAGATTTCCCTACAAGGTAGCCATCAGTGATCAACAGGATCTCTGGGCCAGGGGCCAACAGTGTAGGAGATAGACTCTGTATTTTATCTCCTCTTCTTCTTCAGGCTCTGCAAGACCTAGGGGGGTATTCCCTACTCAACATCCATGAGGATATGCATACAAAGGCTGGGATGCTGATAGAAAGCAGATAAGTCCTCCTGTAAGTAGACCAAAACTGAAAGATAAGAGCAAAGGGGCTAGCTTTGGGCCTATTTGCAGTTGTAGACAGAGGACTGAGGATCCTAAAACTAATTCTAATGTCCTAAAGATTGTTTTAGATTTAGATTTTGATTTTAAGTTTGGATGCAAAGCTGGACATGGTTGTAACACAAACACAAAGCAAGATTGGTGCCTATCCAGGGCCTGGAGTCAGTAGACATACACCTGTGAATGATCAGCATGAACAGCTAAAACTGGATTTCAAGGGGATATATGTGATACCTGCCTTACAGATATCTCCCAATACAGAGTGTTAAGTTATCTCTACTTATGGCATCCCTACTGCAGTATACCCTTCCCAATGTTTAACCTGAAAACAGTTTAATCCACCCTTCGAGCAGAAGTTAAGAGATCATACATTCAACACAGGAATTCTATGTTCTAGAGTCTCAAATATTGCTTAAATATCCAGACTCAGAAGAAAGATACATGCAATACTGGAGACAGAATTAACAAAACACATGCTAAGATAGCATTTCTCATATAAGATTAATCATAAAATCAGTGGGTTCATACCAAAACATACAACAAGAGATACATAGACTCACAGGTTAAGCTGTACAGAGCAACCAGATCAGCTTGTTTTGAATTACAGAGCCAAAAATCTTCAACTTTCAACAACCTTCAAATGAGCAACACAACCTGCTATATACAGCAAGGAAGGTTCCCAACATTAATTACATAGTTGACCAAAAAACCCGCCAGATACACAGTATCAGAAAAGTGGCGCTCAACGCATTGAATGCGGCAGGTAGAAGGGGGGACAGAAGAGGATCTTGAGCCATGAGCCGCCAGCCGTGGATGTACAACTTCAGTCAGGTACTGGATCCGTCCACGCCATCGCCCATACCTCTGCAACAATCGCCATTAATGGCGCACCAACCCGCGGCCTTGGGAAATGCAGAAAACTGTGCGTCGCAACCATTTCCTGCCAAGATACATCGTCATGATATTTGAAAATATGCAGGGTCGAATTATCCCACATGCACCCCGCAGTGACCTCTTTAACACTTTATATACTAGGTCATGAGCATATATGATGTCAGTGCTTTTGCTCCTGACGACACTAGTATAAGACTTCATCATCATTATCCTTCAGTAGCATGATATCCTGTCGCTTGAAATATCACCCTGACGTCAGCATCATATCGCAATATAACCTGCATGATAATCGCCTTCATCGGCACAACCTGATCCATCGGAGGAAGATCCTCCTGCTTAACCAATATCAAAAGTTTGGCCGATGAAAAATCCTGATGACGTCACCGTCATATCCTGTTGATGTCATAAGCATATCTGCCTACTCCGCACCTCCTCATATCTGGATGACGTCATCATCATGTTTGCAAATATCGGGGGATCTCCACAAGATGATCAGTGTTAGAAATATGACCCCCCCGGACCTTGATGACGTCATCATCATATCGACATCAGGATGATATTCGGAAGATAACCAGATATTTGGAAATATCATCCTGATGCACAAATATCATGCTGCACTGTAGCTTCACTATAAGATCGGGGTGATAGATGAATATGCCAGATATTTGAAAAGATCACCCCCCACTAGATAATGCACGAAGCCGACAGGCGGATATCTCCCTTCGGAAATATCATGATGCAGACAGGCAGAAAAGGGGATATCACCCTGACGTAAGAATGACGTCAGCATCATCAGGATGATAAAACAACGAACATGAAGTGATACAACAACATCAGGATGATATTGACTAAGATCATCCTGACGTTCAAAATATGATGACCACGATGAATATCGGGTCACGCTTAGAACTTTACAGCAACATCATCAGGATGATCTTAACAAAGATCACCCGATGTTAAAATATCACCCTGCGAAAGATCATGCAGGCAGAAAATATGATGACCCTCGCAAGCAACACGGCGATAACTGGAAATATGATGATGATGATGACGACCCTTAAGAAAAAACAAGTCGGGTCGAACAACTCAGAAAATAACCCCTTCAGAAGATCGAGGTGACATCATCATCATAAAAGGGCAAGGTGATATTTGGAAAATCACCAGATACTTGAAAAATCACCCCCGCAAGCAAATCAGGGCACACTGTAGCTTATCAGCAGGATCGGGATAATATCCAAACATCACCCGATATTGAAACATGATGATCCTGATGAAAAATCTGGTTGACAGAAAATCATGATGATGCTGACCCCTTCCCTTAGAATATCATGATGATGATGATCTTCTCCCCTTAAGAAAATATGATGCCGCAGCTGAGAAATGCCGAGGAGGTCCAACACTTAGGAAAATGGGCAAGAAGATATAGGGTTCAAATGAAGAAACCCCCTAAACATGAAAAATCAACCTCCAGGTCAAAATGAGTGCTAACAGAGTCTACCCCACTTGTGCTTCCTCTTTATAGATTTTAAGGTAAGTTGGATCAAGTTATATTTATCCAGCATCATGTTAAGAGTATAATGAGATGCTCTAAGAAATAATTAAACTTTTGTACTGCATAGGTTGTGTTTGCAGTACAAATAGGTGAGATGAATTTCTTGATCCAATTGGGTAATAATTATTAATTTATTTTATAGGAGGACAGTGACAAAAATTTGAGCAGGTATCACATGATTTGGTTATATGATGAAGATCTGAAGAAGGTTTTAGATTTCAACAAGAAGTTAAGCTGTGTAATAAAGCAAATGAGCACAAACTACATAATCTAGATAGTCTATGTGGGCAGTGAAAGCTTTCTGCTTGATATTAACACCAAACAAGAAGAAACATCGTTGCATAAACAAAAGTTACAAAACACTAGTGGCATTGCATGGTTGAGCCTGACCACGAGGACTATGAAAAGAGTTCAACACCACATATATTAGTTGGTGTATCTGATAGCATCTCACAAGGAAGAGAAGAATAAAAAATTAGAGTCTTTTCAAAAACTATTGCTAGCTCTTTTGTCTCTTGATTGCCTATCTAGAAGAAATGGTACGGTTTGGATGAAGGTGATTGATGGAACATATTTTCATAGGGAAAGGGGATCTAGTGGACCTTTTATCTAGTAATATTAACAACTCTATAAATTCAAGGATAAAACTAAGAAGTGGGGCATGAGAAGTGTATTCAAGTAAAACTAAAGGGGGAACCACCAATATAGTTGGTCCAAATTTGGGATGAAGTAGAACATAAGCAAAACAAACAAACATTTGAAGATGCATTCTGATTCATGGCACATCTATCATCACACCTCATAGAACAAATCTTAGCCAACGTGTATTGCTCCATGTGTTGTGTAGGAGACCTTGCCTATCATTGTGATAAGTGTGAATGTTTCATATGCCAAAAATAGGTAATATCCAGTGTTAAAAAATTAGGTAATATGGCTACAGATTGCAAGCACAAGTTCAACCAACCACCATGCAGACTCTTCATACTCATCTTGGTAATCTCACAAATCTTATCTTTAATAATGCCTACGCATTGTCCATAGTAAATAAAAACAACGTTGTTCTTTTTGAGTCCTAAGGCATATTGTCATGCAAAACCATTGAACAACAACAAGAAGTCTTTTAAGGTATCAACCCATTATTCTAAATAGTCCTTTTTGTGTCTGTTGATTACACCCTATTCAACACAAGTATTTAAACAAGTAGTTGTTCACACCTCTCACAAATAATCATCTTTCACCAGACGTAAATACAATAATTCATGAGCCATTAGATAGTGCTTAGAGCACCTTTTGGCACTTAAATACAATGCTTAAGATGAGGAGTAGAAAAAAGGTTTTGATTTTAGAAAAAAACATTAAAAAAAATATTTTTTTGCAATAAGTGATAGCAAACAAGGTGTAAGCACAAATAATTAAATTTATTTATTGGGAAGGCATCTAATGGGATCAATACCTCTAGCTCTTTCTTAGATGAGAGAATTCATTCAATGTAAGCCCTTTGAAATGTTTCAACTATTCACAAGACACAAATACCATCATTCATGAGCCAACAAACAGTGCTTATAGTGCACCTTCAACAATTAAATACAATGCTTAGGATGAAAAGCAACAAAACAATTTTGATTGTAGGAAAAACATAGATCAAGCTTATTTTTCAAACAAGAGATAATAAAGATATAAGCTCAAACAAATAACTAAACTTCTAGTAGACATAAATGAAGAAAAGATCGATGACATATACATTGAGGGTGGCCTTATTCATTTATGTTCAAACATCAAGTACACCATGTTATACATGCAATTAAAATCCATTATGCTATCATATGGTGCCAAGTTTTTGTCAGCATGTAGCTCACCCCTTTCTTTCTCCATTAAAATTAAAATGATTAATGAAAATTGTGAATATTATTGAAGACCAAATCTTTATGTCCATTTTCTCTAAATCTTGGGACTTGTTTCCTTTTGACTTGATTTGATTTTCAAAACCTTTCTACATGATCATGTCTATGATTCTAAGAATATGCTTAAAATATGAACTATAGAATAAAGAAATATATAAAGAAGGATTTTTAACATTATAATTAATTGTGAGTGCCAACTCATAGGCAATATTTATGGAATGTAATAAATGAAGGCTGGGCAAACATAACAGCAGGGTTTGAAACTTTAATTGTAATAAAAATAAAACAATTTTGTTGGTTCTTTATGTTGCACATATGATACCTAAGGTTGTGATGTGGTTGTCATTGATGTCAACACTTAGTTTGGACTGTCTGATATATTGTTGATGTTGAATGTAATGTGGTTGCTAAAGTTCATGGTTGGATGTCATGTTGAATGTAATGTGGTTGTTGAAGTTCATGGTTGGATGTCATGTTGGATGTAATGTGGTTGCTGAAGTTCATGTCTGGATGTCATGCCTCGGTCAATGTAGAGTTGAGTATGAAGTTATATTAAGATGGGAATTAGAAGAATCAAGAAGACATATTAAGATGGGAATTAGAAGCATCAAGAAGAGATATTAAGATGGGAATTAAAAGTACTGGTCTTCGGAAGTTGATGAAGTTTCCTGCTATAGGAAGCTGTCTGGGAGACTGCTTGGGAAAATGCTCTACATTCCTCCACATTTAAAGATATGGTCATGCAGTTCATAATCCAAAGTCAGTATGTTGTGAAGGTGTAATAACCAAGAGATAGAGTTTGTATACCTTCAGCAATAAAAGTTATGTGTGACAAAGTTCTGGTCTATGTTTTGACAGAGTAAAATGGTGATGAAGACTTGTTGGAATGATCCACACTCTTCCAGATGTGAAGATTTGTTAATACAATTTTGTGAACATGTTTGGAGAGGCTCAATGCATACTTTTGTAAAGTATCTAGTGATTTGGTGTACTGCAAGTAATGTTTAATCTTCTATGTGTACCTGCCAAGATGAAATAACCATTGTGCTACAAGCTTCATGTGTTCTTACTTAAGGGCGACCTATTTCAAATAGGTGTGACATGCGGATGTTATTCCTTGAAGAATGATGTTGTGAAAGATGTTTAGGACTGGACTAAGCATGTATTGGGATCTGGAAGGCATGTGTTTTCTTCTAGAGTAGCGTGTTGTTCATGATAGGGCTTGGCCTATGAATGTTTCATGTTGTGATCTCTGGGTGACTTGCAAAATGTAATATTCTTGTTGTATTGGCCGACTTGTAATGAAATCAATGTAATATCATGTATATATTGTGAACCTAGTTGATCTAGGTGGAGTATGATTGAAAAAATGGGAATATGAGTGTGTAAAGAGTAGAATATGAACATTAATCATGTGCGACTGAAGGAGAAAGAGACGAAGCAATAAGGGTTGTCCTGATTCATCTTGAAGATATCTTTTGGACATAATGAAAGTGAAGAGTGTGCCTAATTGATCCTATCATTAGAAGAAATAGAATTGCAATCATCAAAGGTGTGAGCTTCAATGTCAGTTTTCAAGCAGTAGAAGGACTATCATACTGTAATAATTTCTAAGTTTGTTCTCAGTTCAAGGAGTAGTTGCTTCCTTGGGAGTGACCATAAAACAAACTCTTCAGGGAGTAGTAGCTTCCTTGGGTTGTAGCCCTAAAATAAAGTTAGCAGGGAGTAGTTGCTTCCTTGGGTTGTAGCCCTAAAACAAAGTTGTGATTTTGAGCTTCATATATTGTGAGTTAATCCTCATCATGGTTTTTCCCTTCTTGGGTCCTTTAAACCATTACAGCTGCAACAACAACAATAATCTTGGTGGGGGGGCTAAAGCAACTATTGCCTCCCACCCACCCAGCCAGTCAGTAGTAGACTTTCCTTTTCTATAGTAGGGAAATCTCTCCTCTTTATATTTTGGGACCTAATGCTAATGGGGTATCTTATCTAATAATGAATCATCCGGTCAGAATCTCCAATCCGCCCAATCGCCCAGGGATACGTATATCTAGTGTCATGTGTTGATGTGCATTATGTTGATATTTCATGTTTATGTTAATGCTGTAATACTTAAGTTTTAATCTGCTCCAGAGAACTTGAAGTTGTTTAGATACTGTTTCACCCCCCCTCTCAATATCCTGGTGTGTTCAACACTTTAAAATAATGAATTAAAATTTAAGGTACAATAGAACCAAAAGAAGACATAAAATTGTATTTTCATTGAATATAGCCCAATAAAATATGAGAAAAATAACTAATGTGCTATTTATCAAAATATTAATATTAGAAAATAATGTTCTAACTTTTGTCATAGAAAAATATTTTCACCTCATTGTTTGCTTGACTTTAATTTTGAGTTCTATTGATTGAACTATAGATTCCCTACCATGGAAAGAACTAATAAGGTAATGTAAGGGGGTTTGACTACTTATCAAACTACAACTCACCCCTTCATCTTCAATTTAAAGGGATTTAAACTTTATAAAACATAGTGTCTTGTTGAATGCACAAGACAACTGAGAGGGGGGGGGGTGAATTAGTTGTATCAAAAATTTCAAACCCTTACAAACATTCAGATCCACATTAACCTTTAAACTTTTTATGATGTTTTAGCATGAAAAGCAAATAACAGAAACTGAATTGTAATAGCACCAAACACATGACAACACCAGATTTTACGTGGAAAACCCAAGAAGGGAAAAAACACAGTAGAATTAGCTCGCAATATAATTTAGTAGCAATACCAAATTACAAAAGGCTCACTACTCGAGGGCTCACTGCCCAAAAGAAAGAATGCTCACTGCAGGTGGACTCACTATCCAAGTGGACTCATTACCCATTGAGAAAGAAAGAGAGAAGAGAAGAGTGGCTCAATGCCAAGATTTGAACTGATATAATTACATCTAAACTATGCATGGAGTTCAGTTCCAATGAAGCTCAATATTCACCACAACACAAACAACACTGAAA
Source organism: Cunninghamia lanceolata (assembly GCA_027924645.1). Classification (NCBI taxonomy): domain Eukaryota; kingdom Viridiplantae; phylum Streptophyta; class Pinopsida; order Cupressales; family Cupressaceae; genus Cunninghamia; species Cunninghamia lanceolata. The sequence goes on along the minus strand of BSBN01000223.1, from coordinate 1,282,194 downwards.
AATAGTAGACACCTTATACTCATTGCATCTAGTAGCCTAACACATGAAAGCTCTTACTGCACTAATCAAATTTGCATCACAAACATCATATCCATCGAGCATCCCACATTCATGAATCCTTGACACTTATTTATACCATCGTTACCCTTGAAAACATTCTCCAAGGTTGGCAACACATCTTAACCCATAAAATTCAAATTAGGTATGGACCTAAACATTCTCATAGAGGAAAGGAATAAATACGCACATCACACCTTAGCATGAACCTAAATCCACTCTTACACACTTCATCAAGCTTTCACATTCACCAAAGCACATCCACAAATAGTTTAACCAACCAAGTCGGCCAAACTTGTGTTAACACCATGAACTTTTAAGAGCACACTTCCATAAAACCAAACGACGACATGTGGACCATACACCAAGCTTGAACATGATCTAGAAACATCCACAAACACCTGAAAACCCAACAAATTCCTTTGCAACATCTTTCACCTAAAGAAACTTCACACTGGAGCACTTAGAATACTCTGTCATCAATTGCAACTCAAGAAATGAACTTGCAGAGCACCAAACAACAATTGAAGAAGGATATAGACCTTATAAACATAAATATAGAACCATAAAGCTAGAAACAAATCTGCAGAGAAATGTGGAGCAAAATAGTTTCCCCCAAAAATCTTTGCACAACCCAGAAACACTGTCCATACATTGGTGAACAAAACTTTCTCTGCACGATGAACCGGAGCACAAAATCTAGAACATAGCGTCTCTGAACATGTCTGAATAACATATCCAAACCGCACAATCTAATATTCAATTAGGAGTAGATGTGGAGCAAAACTAGATCACAACTCTTTAAGCCAGAACACATCTTCAACACACTGTTTCCTTTTTTAATCAAATTTTCTCAAAAGCAACTTGGAAACCAACCAACAGAAGCATATTCTCAACATCTTCAGCACTTCTACAAAGCAATCAAATCACTTTTACATAGCAACTCAATCAAACAATAACAACCTCATTAGAAAATATAGTTGACACCAATGACAACACAAGCTTGTTGACATCAATGACAACACTGATTAGCACATATTTGTAACAATCTCCCCCTTTGTCATTGATGGCAACACATGATGTGAAAAACCATCAGGACACAACTTTGTACCAAACTTCTTTTCTTTCTTACCCTCCCCCTTTCTTTTACACATCTTTCTCTCTCTTATCACTGATTCTTTTCTTTTTCACATTGTTCTTTCTCCCCCTTTATTTTTCACATGAACACTCTCCCCCTTTGACATCAATGGAAAAGGGTGACCCAACTTTCCCTTTTTATGATACTACACATACTTGCACTGCTCACTCTACTCTGCAATATCTTTTTCTTTCACTGCTCTAAATACTCCCCCTTAGAAGTGCAAATCAAACTATATGAATTCTTACTCCCCTGACTGCAACAATCATCATGACCAATACCTGCTCCCCTTGAGAGGTAGCCTCCAAAATCAATCCAGAAAAGAATGAATCTTGAAATCCACTTGACTGATGCACCTCCTTATGCATCTAGTTCAAAGAAGGAGGGGCAATAACCCCTAACTTCTCCTGAAGATACTCAAATGTATCCTTAGGAAGATCCTTAGTGAATAGGTCAGCAACCTGATCCTTTGTAGGCACATACTCAAGTTTCACTTCATTCTTTGCAACCTTCTCTCCCAGAAAGTGATACCTAATTGAAATATGATTTGTCCTTGAATGCATCACCAAATTCTTTGAAATGTTAATAGCACTTGTATTATCACAGAAAATAGAAATTGGCTCATCATACACAACTTTGATATCCTTCAAGGTTTGTTTCATCCACAACACTTGTGTGCAGCAAGATGCTACTGTAATGTATTCTACCTCTGCAGTAGATAGAGATACTGAATCCTACTTCTTACTTAACCATGACACTACTCTGCCACCAAGAAAGAATGCTCCACCACTTGTACTTTTCCTGTCATCTACACAACCAGCCCAAACTACATCTGTATAAGCACTTAGAGAACAGTCATTATCTTTTGGATACCAAAAGCCATGATTTGGAGTGCCCTTTAAATATTTGAATATCCTCTTAACTATCATAACATGTGACTCTCTAGAATCTGCTTGAAATCTAGCCACAAGACAAACTGCATGCATAATTTCTGGTCTAGTAGCAATCAAATATAGTAATCATTGATTTGTACTTTCTCTGATCAGCCTTAGGAGATTCATCATTCTTGCTTAGCTTACAACAATTAACCATAGGAATACATATTGGTTTAGAGTCTTCCATCCCAAACTTCTTTAACATCTCTCTTACATACTTTGACTATGAAATGAAAATGCCCTTATCTGTCTGATTGATCTGCAACCCAAGGAAGAAGTTCATTTCTCCACACATTGACATCTCAAATTCTTTATGCATCTCATCTGCAAAACTCTTACACATACCTTCATTTCCTCCAAAGATTATATCATCTACATACACTTCCACAATCAGGATTTGATCTTCACTTACTTTGATGTACAAATTGCTATCTGTAGAGCCTTTATTGAATCCTTGCTATAATAAGTACATGTCTAACCTTACATACCAAGCTCTGGGAGCTTGCTTCAATCCATATAATGCCTTCTTCAACCTGCAAACCATATCTAGCTTATTTGACAACTGAAATCCTTCTAGTTGCTCTATGTACACTTCCTCTTCCAACTCACCATTCAAGAAAGCAAACTTCACATCCATTTGATATACATTGAAATCCTTATGTGCTACAAAACACAAAAACATCCTAATAGCCTCCATTCTTGCCATTGGAACATAAGTTTCCTCATAGTCTATTCCTTCCACTTGTGAGTAGCCTTTACACACAAGTCTTGCCTTGTTTCTTACCACTTCTCCATTCTCATTCAATTTGTTCTAGAATACCCACTTAGTTCTAATCACATTTTTGTTCTCTGGTCTTGGGACAAGTTCCCAAGTCTATTTTTTCTCAACCTGCATTAGTTCTTCTGCCATAGCCTTGATCTAATTCTCATCCTTGCATGCCTCAACCATTGTTTCAGGTTCAACTTTAGAAAGTAAACAAAGATTTACCTTTTCTTCAATAGCTCTGCTTCTTGTCAATACACCTTTGCTCTTATCACCAATGATCTGATCTTCAAAGTGATGCCTGTGCACATACTTGGGAGTTTTAGGGATACTTTTCAGAGCTTCTTGTTCTTTGTTGGTGTTTCAATTCGCACCTCTGGAATGCGATTTGGAAACGAACAGCTATGCACAGATAAACTGCTCTCCTATTGGAAGGGGGAGTTCCCTTTCTTGCTGATGTTCGCTGAAAAGATAACTTGAATGAAACTTCACCTATCTTATTTTTGATTCTCAGCTGGGAGCACAAGGTTATAAAACTCTAAACGCTGCAAAAGAAGTTTTTTCCCTTTTATAAAACTTCTACTACAACTAGCATAGACTAATGACGCTTTCAACCTCCTGAGTAAATTTAGAGCAAAGGAAGTTGAAAGTGAACGAGGAATGATTGTTAACACAAAAACTTAAGCAATTTTCCTCCAGATTTACATCACAAGACTAAAAGTACTTTAATGATGAAAGCTGAAAATGAAAGCTACAGAAGATACACATCTGACGACGATAACTTAATAAATCGATATAGAATATCAGAGCAAAGTAGGCATGAGACTTCTATTCAATATCACAAAGTTTAATACAACTCCAGGACAACAATACTGCAGCAAAAGGTAGGCATACAGTAAGTGATCAAACACTAGAGAACAATGAACACAAAGTGAACAAACACCTGGAATAACAATGTTTGCAGGCTAGAATAGGCACAACAAATTTGCTATCACAAAAGTCATTACAAACAATGGGCAATGATGCCCTTATTTATACTAAAATCAAAGGAGTAAGGAACCCTAAAATCTCCTTGATTAACCCTAACTTGCCAACTCGCAAGATTTATTACTATTCTAAGACAATGATACAATAAACAAATGTTTTAAAGCAAAGAAGATTCCAACTATCACAAAGTGATTTATTTCTAAATATAGAATGGATGAGCTTAGGATGAAAGCACATGCTTTAAAACAAAAAGCATATGTTTTAAAGCTGCTTTCTTTTGAAATGCATCCTCATCAACATTCTTGCTTTTTGGTGATGTCAGCCGTTGATATTCTTTTGCTGATTTCTTCTAAAAAAGCTGATTCTGAGCGAAAAAAGCTGGCACATGGGTTTTGTAGGCAATTCTATTTTGAAGCAACCCAGATCGTTAGATTTTGAAAAGGCGAGAAAAAAATAGTTTCCCCCAAAAAAGCACAACTCCCAATCTTCAAGAGGATAATAATTTGGATGGACCCATCTCGACGAAAACTGAAAAAGCTTTGGTCAGATTTCTAAAAAATGATCCCCTTGAAACAAGGACCTTGAAAAAGCAAGCCTCTCTTCTTCCTCAACCCGAATCTATGAAGAACACTGAAAAAACACTTGGTTTGGGTCTTCGAATCTTCGTTGAAAGAAAAATAAAATCTTTCCTCTGGATGCAACCTGCAAAAGATAATGAAATAAAGAACCCAAAAGCTTGTCTTTATAAATCTTTTGGTCGAAAAAGTAGCTTTATTTGTGAGAGAAGAAAACTTCACCTTCATCCATGAAGAAAGCATCTTTTAAAGCATAAATCCAAGTGGATGTCTTCGAATAGGAAGAATCCCTATTTTGTAGGAGCCTATGGCTTCATGTGCAAGATGACAAAAAATATCTTCTTTGATGATGTCATCGAACACGCGAGTTGAAAGAAGTGCTAACAAAATTTTCTTCATTTTCGACACTTCAACACTCGTTTTGACTCAAATATGGCCTGTCTCTGACTTTAACAAGGTGGAAAAATGTCATCATTAATTAAAAAAGCTGACTGATCTTGACATTTTGGAGATTGATCAACTGAGATTCCATCCCCTGCCTCCGTTCGACGATCTGACATCGTTTGACCAAGTTTGACCTCCCGGAAACTGCCAACGGGCGAAGATTGGTAACAAAGCATGTTAGAAAACATTGAAAACATAAAAATATTCTAACACTGCTCAAGTTGGGCGCCCCAAGCCTCCTAGGGCGCCTTGTTTCCCAACACTTAGCCATTTTTTCAATTTTTTCAATTTCTTGGTTTGCGTGCGCATTCCGAAGGCACATGACCCCTATTTGGCTGTCAATTTCTATCACCTGGGATGAAAATGGGTCTGATGATCTAGCAAATATGCAAGCTTGATAAAAATTGAGCTGATTGTACCTTCTGTTTGCCTCGAAAAATGTGCCAAACTGATCAACTCTGAACCAGACCGAGCTGCCGGAAGGAGATTCATGTTTTTTTTAGAAAATCATCAAAAATAAACTAACTCTGGAGAGTTTGGGTGCCCCAAGCCACCTGGGGCACCTGGTTTTCCATGCCTTAGAAAAATTTTGGAATTTTTCAATTTTTGCCGCAAATCTTGAATTTCACCAAAATTCGAAGGTCCTGTCTGACGTATATTTCAAAATATATTTAAGTATATGTTTGGATATACTTTAAATATTTTTAAATATACTTTTAGGATGTTTGAGATAGGTCTCAGATCCATGGGATTTGACATGCAGATTCTAGATTTTTGAGGATCCACTAGATTTCAGACTTAGTCAAATTTTCAGGGCTTCAGGATATCAGACTTAGTCAATTTCAGGATTCCACGGACAGGCATTAGGATGAGGGTAGATTGGATAGCCTGAGCATATTTGAGATGAATCTCTTGCTTTTATGGGCCTTTTGACTAAGTATGACCAACCGGGAAAGCGCTGTCAGAAGCATTATTGACGTTTCTCGAAAAACGTGAAAAAAATAACACATGAGAGTTTGGGCGGCCCAAGCCACCTGGGGCGGCTAGTTTCACCAGACTTAGTCAAATTTAGGATTTTTCAACATTTCATTTCACCTTGGATCCATCTTGCATCGTTTTGCATGCATCGTCGAGTTGACGACTGTTTGTTAGTTTTGCGTTGTTGGAACAGCATTGGAAACTTGTTGACGAGTTCCGGCAGGTGAAATTTTCTCTGTTGATGACTTTTAAGCTCGTGCTTCATCTTCTAAAAAAGCAAAAATGACCCAGTAGAGAAAACTTGGTCGTTTGAAGATTTCGTCTGAACCATGCCGATCGTGAAGCAAAATCGACCAATGAGAATCGAGCGCAATCCCTGATTTGGAGATTCTATTTTTAGAAACTTTCTATTTTTAGAAAGTTTTGCCAACATCCATATCTCAAGAAACCCAGAAAACCTAACTCGACGTCTATTTTTAGAAATTTTGCTTTTTTGACTTTTTGACAAAAAATTTTCTAGACTTGTGTCAAAATGCCTTAATGAAGCAAAAAATTTGGTTGGGTACAACATTCTTCAACCTGTACTTCCTTTTCTTTAGTTTCTTCTTTTCTTCTTGAAGACTCATCAGATTCATATCCATTCACTTATGAGTTCAACTGTAGATCCTCAAACACTTGCAATCAACATGAAACCTGCTCTGTACTGGAAACAACTATGTTCCGTCAAGCCGAACTTTTGTTACTCATTGTTGATCAAATTTTCTTGCACAACAAACTTCTTTATGGAGGAGAAGATCCTCTTGCAACATTACCAACCAAGCTAATCTGCACAACTCTACCTTTATCCTTTCGTGCTGAGACACCAACACCATTCCTTTGGCAGGGGAGAAAATATTTTCAATAAGCCTCCCCTTGAGCCAAAGCACTAATCTTAGTTCCCAGAGGGAACATCTACACCAGATGCTGGTACAGGATCATCCTTAATCTCTGTTACATCCTTCTTAATCCAAATCTTACTTATCTCCTTCTTTGTCTCTGCTAGATCAACCTTTTGTACTGGTTCATTCTTCTTTACTGGATTATCCTTCTCCATGCTTCTGCTTTTGCAGAACTTCGAGGTATGTCCAAGTCTATTGTAATTGTTGCACGCAACATTTATCTGACTAGTATTCCTTCCATTCATTCTGGATCTGCATTGGTTAGATTTATGCCCCAATTTCTTACATATATGACAGTAAGCACTGAAATATTTAACTATTCTATCCTTGCCATAGCCATTTCTTATTTGACTTTTGCACTCATTAGCTCTATGTCCAATCTTATTGCATGCAAAACACCTAATAGAGCTCTAACTCACTTTACTTCTACATATAATAGCTCTATGACCAACTTTATTGCATGTGAAGTATTGACCAAAGAAGGATAGAACATCTTGATTCCTTCTAGTTCTACATTCTATTGCTTTGTGTCCATACTTATTGCATAAATGACAAAAACCATTGATAAATGGATACCTTTGAGCATTTGGTTGTCTGATCGTAGGTCTTCTAGCTTTATTCTTTTGATTTCGGATCTACTTGTCATTGTTCCTCTAATTTGAAGTCTGACCTGATTTTAAACTTTCACCTTTTTCAAATCCTAAACCCTCTTTATCATTGGAGATTTTCTGACTTGCAATCATCTTATCAAGCCTTGTAGAACTTATCTTAAAATTTTCTTCATAATTCTTTGCCTTCTCCAGATTTGATTTCAGATTCACAACTTCTTGTACAAGCCTTATATATTCTTCAGACTTACCTCTCACCATTAAGTTCAGATATTCCTCAATCCTTGCTTTTTCTTCAACTTACACTTCCAGACCATTCATAGATTCAGTTACTAGCCTCAATTGTTCACTGGCTTCCTCGTTTCTTTCTTTGAACTTCTTGACTTGTTCTCTTAATTTTCTAATACATCCATCTACTTCTTTAACATTCTCCCTCAGATCTTTGATTTCTTCTTCAGTCCTCTCTAGGTCTTCAAGAGCAACCTTGAGTTCTTCACTATTGATAGACATGCATTCATCTTCTGAAGATCCATCAAATAGGGGAACATCCTTCTTGTGCACCATCCTAGATCTACCTCAAGCTGTTAAGATCTCTTCAAAGGAACCTGGCTTTGATACCAATTGTTGAATGCAAAAGACAACTGAGAGGGGGTGAATCAGTTGTATCAAAAATTTCAAACCCTCACAAACATTTAGATCCACATTAATCTTTAAACTTGTTATGATGTTTTAGCATGAAAAGTAAATAATAGAAACTGAATCATAACAGTACCAAACACATGACAACACCAGATTTTACGTGGAAAACCCAAGAAGGGAAAAACTGCGGTCAACATTAGCTCACAATATAATGTAGTAGCAATACCAAATTACAAAAGGCTCACTACCAAAGGGTTCACTCCTAGAAGAAAGAATGCTCAGTACAGGTGGACTCACTACTCACTGAGAAAGAAAGAGAGAAGAGAAGAGTGGCTCACTGCTAGGATTTGAACTGATATAATTGCATCTAACCTATGCATGTAGTTTAATTCCAATGAAGCTCAATATTCACCAGAATACAAACAACACCTTTGCAGCAACACTGAAAAATAGTAGACACCTTCTGCTCACTGCATCTAGTAGCCTAACACATGAAAGCTCTTACTGCACTGATCAAATTCACATCGCAAACATCATATCCATCGGACATCCCACATTCATGAATCATTGACACTTATTTATACCATCATTACCCTTGAAAACATTCTCCAAAGTCGGCAACACATCTTAACCCATAAAATTCAAATTAGGTTTGGACCTAAACATTCTCGTGGAGGAAAGGAATGAATGTGCACCACATCACACCTTAGCATGGACCTAAATCCACTCTCACACACTTCATCATGCTTCCACATTCACCAAAGCACTACCGCAAATAGTTTAACCAACCAAATCAACCAAACTTGTGTTAACACCATGAACTTTTAAGAGCACGCTTCCTCAAAACCAAATGACAACATGTGGACCATACACCAAGCTTGAACATGATCTAGAAACATCCACAAGCACCTGAAAAACCAACAAATTCCTTTGCAACATCTTTCACCTGAAGAAATTTCACACCAGAGCACTTAGAATACTTTGTCATCAACTGCAACTCAAGAAATGAACTTGGGGAGCACTAAACCACGAACCACTTGAACTAAAGAAGGATATAGGTCTACCTTATAAGCATAAATCCAGAACTGCAAAGCTAGAAACAAATCTACAGAGAAATGCGGAGCAAAATAGTTTCTCCCAAACACCTCTACACAATCTAGAAACACTGTACACACACTGGTGAACAAAACTTTCTCTGCACAACGAACCGAAGCACAAAATCAGGAACATAGTATCTCTAAGCACCTTTAAAAAACATATCCAAACCACACAATCAGATATTTAATTAGGAGTAAATGCAGAGCAAAACTTGATCACAACTCTGTAAGCCATAACACATCTTCAACACACTGTTTCCTTTATTAATCAAATTTTCTCAAAATCACTTGGAAACCAACCAACAGAAGCATATTCTCAACATCTTCAGCACCTCTACAAAGCAATCAAATCACTTTAACACAGCAACTCGATCAAACAACAATAACCTCATCAGAAGAGATAGTTGACACCAATGATAACACAAGCTTGTTGACATCAATGACAACACTAATTAGCACATACTTGCAACATGTCTAACTTAGGCCACTATTTAAAATTGGTAGAGCATATACACAGAAAACTAGATTAAAACATAAAATAATATATTGACTCCAGATTTCATACATTCAACTTGATATATCATTACAATGCAATATGGCTTTATAAAGACATCATTCTCCGGTAAACCAACTAGCCTATGAGAATAACTCCCAGAAAACTACCTTTTGTTTTATTTATATAAACTATAAACTAACTTATGATGTAATATAAATTCCAACATTCCCCCCTTATTACATCAATATAAACAAAAGATGGAATACTGCAAGGACTAGACACAACAACCCTTTTGGAAACTTTGGTGGATCAAGACTTACTCAATTATCCACCAATTCTCCTCACTTGCCTAGGAAACACCAAATCGGATTCCCTGACTGTCAAACCTACAAAATACTTGCGAATCGAGACATACTCAATTATTAAAACACCAATCGATTGTGAATTGAGAGTAACTTAATTATCCACAGTAACACAACCACCAACCAATTGTGAATCGAGACTAACTCAATTGTTCACAGTAACTCTCCTTCATTTGTGCATCGAGACTAACTCCATTATCCACAAATACACACCTGCAAAACTATGGATAAAGACATATTCAACTATCCATAGGTACCACTTATCAAGTCTGTGGATCGAGACATACTCAACATCCATGAACCAACAAATCAATGTCATGCCCCCCTTGCTCCATGAAGGGATTTAAGATGAAACTAGTGCTCCTCATGCAAGGTATCATCTCTAAGTGAGAAGCTAGCTCAAGATGATAAAAACTCCTCCTACCTTTGGTGCTTCTTACCTCCAATTATACATTCTTAATTCTTACAAAAGATATTCCTTCTCATTGTCATTGTGCAAAGAGTCTTGATCATGTATTGCAAAATCACATCTCTCTCCCTCGGTTTCAGTAGCAATCAAAACATTATTTGTTTTTAGCTTGCCACCAATAAGATTGTTTGCACATTGAATGCAATTTAATAGAATGTGTCCTCTTTGATTAGAATAGAAACATTTGAAAGTTTTATTCTTCCATGTTGAATTTCTGGACTTCTTTACAAATAAAGCAATTTCTTCAACAATTGAGTGATTTTTAGTGACTCTTTTCTCTTCATCAATAAAGGAAGATATCACATTTTCTAAGCTTGGATTCAGTTTATTTAAAGTAAATACCATATTGTCAAAACTTGAAGGCATACTACTTAATAAAATAGATTTGGCATCATCATCATCAATTGTAGATTTTATGCCAGCAAGTTGATTAAGAAGGGAATGAAATGTACTAATACGCTGAACAATACTTTCACCCTCTTTCATCTTTAGCCCTAAAAGCTTTTGTTTGAGTGTCATCTTGGAGCTTGAAGTTTGTAAGCCAAATAAAGAATTAAGACTATCTCATATTTATTTTGAAGTTTTTGAAAGATCAATATGGTGCAAATATGCATTAGACAACCCAAGACCAATCAATGTAATGGCTTTACAATCTTTTGCTACCCATTTTAATGATTCATTTGCATCTTGTGGTTTTTAATAGTTCCACTGGCAATATCCCACAAATCTTTTTCTATTAGAACTAGTTGCACTTTAACTTGCCATGTATGAATTCATGTCCTTCAAATTTAGCAAGAGCATATATGATTTCTCCATTAAAAAATTAATCTTATTACTCCAAAACATGCAAATTCAACAAAATGTCATACTTATTTCTCCTTAAAAATTCTTTTATATCTCTCTTAACATTTTTCTCAAATGTGATTAAAAATTTGCACAATACTTCTCTTGAAATGTATCATCCATTACTAAATTTCTTCACCGTGTGCTTATTTGACTTTGCAAATAAAAGCTTTCTAAGTTGCAATTAAAAGGAATATATCCATTCTTCTTGACCACAAAATAAGGTAATGTAAGGGGGTTTGACTACTTATCAAACTACAACTCACCCCTTGGTCTTCAATTTAAAGGGATTTAAACCTTAGAAAACATAGTGTCTAACTTAGGTCACTATTTAAAATTGATAGAGCATATACACAGAAAACTAGATTAAAACATAGAATAATATATTGACTTCTAATTTCATACATTCAACTTGATATATCATTACAATGCAATATGGCTTTATAAAGCCATCATTCTCCTGTAAACTGATGAGTTCCAGGAAGCACCTAGAATAATACATCTTTTTACTTCCCTTTTTCCATCCTTTTATCCTGTTGTCCTGGTAATTGCACCATATAGACTGATAAGATTTGTCTTAATTACACTAATGAGAGTTGAATTACTAAAGATCATTATTTTTTATGAATTGACTAATGTGCAGCAAACTAATGAAAATGTGTAGAAAAGTCTCTTTTTGCGTCCACAGATGCAGTTGTACGAGCAAAGGCAATTTTGAAGATCTCTAGAGTTGTTCCTAATAATCTCTGGAGCCGATATGGCAGATACTATACCAGACTCCAATGTTTTTCTAAAGGTGTTGGAGGTATTCTGGAGAACAGGGAGTAGGAAAGCAAGGGGTGAATCATCTCCGGAGCTATACAGGAAACAGGGATGCATCTCCGAAGCTACTAGCAACAACACACAGTCTCCAGAGTTGCTGGTGACAGTGCAGAGTCTCCGGCGCCACTGTCTATCTACATATCAGGAGCCAACTGTAGTGCTCTGGAGTCCACGCAACCAACACCAAAGGATCCGGCCAAGACTCCAATTGACTGCCAGGGATCTGATTCCCTTTTTATTTTGATTTTGCATGAGTTCTAAAAGACTTGATAAGACCTATATTTCAGGGCCTCGCTGCCCATTGTTATTTGAGTTAAGACTCTGGATTTAGTGGGACTTCTGTTCCACTAAAGCCTTTTTTAGTATTGCATGATTATACTCTTCAGTTAAATAGTTATATGTTTCAGTTAGGAATAAGAGATTGGTTGTATCTCAAAGATAAACTAATGGATAGAACAGTTAGTTCCAAGAAATATCATCGCTTGGACTAATATATGTTTAGATAGGAGCAGCAGAATAGATACAGATTATTTCTATTAGATTATTGTAATTTCCATTTCTTTTCAGATAGACATACTTTTGAATACAAGCGTACATTGATGAAATTAGACTGAAGGAAAGATCATGTTATTTCATTTCAATACTAAGTTCTTGCTTTAGTCTTCAGTTTTGAAGGTGTGGAGCAAGGGCCCACTCCCGCCATCAAGACAGGAGGCTAGTATTTATTGCTTCAGTTTGTTTGCAAAATTCATTAGAAGAATAGTTTCATTGCTTTCAGTAGATAGATCCATTTCTGCTAATAGTTTGCTTTCAGTAAATGCATTTTTCCAGCTTTGTATTAGAACAGGGTATTTTCCAGCAATCTACTGCGTTAGCATTTGTGTTTTCGGAATTTCATTTCATAGCAAATAACTCAGTAGCATTAATTCTTGAAACAGTAAAATCAGTAGGATTAGTTTGAGGACTATTGATTATGAAGTTCCTTATTGCAAACAGCTTAGGACACAGCCCTGGATTTGATACATGAAAACATGATTAAATGCCAAGGTACAACGACCCTTGTCATAAACCAACTAATCTATGGGAATAACTCCCAACAAACTACCTTTTGTTTTATTTATATAAACTATAAACTAACCTATGATGTAATATAAATTCCAACATTCGCCCTCTTATTACATCAATCTAAACAAAAGATGGAATACTGCAAGGACTGGACAGAACCACCCTTCTGGAAACTTTGATGGATCGAGACTTACTCAATTATCCACCAATTCTCCTTGCTCACCCAGGAAACACCAAATCGGATTCCCTGACTGTCAAACCTACATAATACTTGTGAATCAATACATACTCAATTATTAAAATACCAATCGATTGTGAATTAAGACTAACTCAATTATCAGTGAACATGGTTGTCCTTGAATGGCAAAGGCCATAATGTTCTCACGATGGAGATCCAAGTTTGAATCCCCCAAGTAACATGTGGTTTCTATGCGGCTTCTAAGTTGATTAAGTTGGTTAAGTGGATATGTTGATGGGGAGGAGGTCCCCCTTGTGACCTCCAACTCTTACGAAACAAAAAAAAAGACTAACTCAATTATCTATAGTAACACAACCACCAACCAATTGTGAATCGAGACTAACTCAATTATTTACAGTAACTCTCCTCTATATGTGGATCGAGACTAACTCCATTATCCACAAACACGCACCTGCAAAACTGTGGATCAAGACATATTCAACTATCCATAGGTACCATTCACGAAGTCTATGGATCAAGACATACTCAACATCCACAAACCAACAAATCATTGCCATGCCTCCCTTGCTCCATGAAGGGACTCGAGATAACACTGGTGCTTCTCATGCAAGGTATCATCTTTAAGCGAGAAGCTAGCTAAAGATGATAAAAACTCCTCCTACCTTTGGTGCCTCTTGCCTCCAATTATACCTTCTTAATTCTTAGAAAAGATATTCCTCCTCATTGTCATTGTGAGGAGAGTCTTGATCATGTATTGCAAAATCACATCTCTCTCCCTTGGTCTCAGTAGCAGTCAAAGCATTATTTGTTTTTAACTTGCCACCAATAAAATCGTTGGCACGTTGAATGCAATTTAATAGAATGTGTCCTCTTTGATTACAATATAAACATTTGAAAGTTTTATTCTTCCCTGTTGAATTTCTAGACTTCTTTACAAATAAAGCAATTTCTTTAACAATTGAGTGATTTTTAGTGACTCTTTTCTCTTCATCAATAAAGGAAGATATCACATTTTCTAAGCTTGGATTCAATTTGTTTAAAGCAAATACAATATTGTCAAATCTTGAAGGCATACTACTTAATAAAATAGATTTGGCATCATCATCATCAATTGTAGATTAAATGCCAGCAAGTTGATTAAGAAGGGAACGAAATGTACTAATATGCTGAACAATACTTTCACCCTCTTTCATCTTTAGCCCAAAAAGCTTTTGTTTGAGTGTCATCTTGGCGCTTGAAGTTTGTGAGCCAAATAAAGAATTAAGACTATCCCATATTTGTTTTGACATTTTTGAAAGATCAATATGGTGCAAATATGCATTAGACAACCCAAGACCAATCAATGTAGTGGCTTTACAATCTTTTGTTACCCATTTTAACGCTTCATCTACATCTTGCGCTTTTTAATAGTTTCACTAACAATATCCCACCGATCTTTTTCTATTAAAACTAGTTGCACTTTAACTTGCCATGTATGAAATTCATGTCCTTCAAATTTAGCAAGAGCATGTTGATGAGACTAGAAATATCTCATCTAAATTCATCTGTATTTTCTCTTAAAATTAGCATTAAAAGTGGATTTAAATGTTGTTTTACGAACTGTTAGCTTATTTAAAATATAATATAGATATATATTGGTTTGTTTCTTAGAAGTCTTTTGCAATTTAATTGCCAAAATTTTCTAATGTTTATTGGTAAAATAGAATGCAATATGTTTTAAAATGATGCAAAATTAGTCTTGAAGTATTCCAGCCTCTTTCAGCCAACCTTGAAGCATTCTAAAATCACTTTCGGAGCCAATTTTGAAAGTATTTCAGCTTGATTTTAGCCAAAGGTTTTTCAACTCATTTGGCTTGAACCATGGATTTGATATTCTCTCAACCTTTTATTTTCTAAAAAGTTGAAAATAAATTGTTTTGGGAAAATAATAAAAGTAGCAAAAATAAAGCCTTTTTCCCTTAAAAGGATATGGCTATGTTGTCACTCTGTAATGAGGGAATAAAGGATGTTGTTCCTTTAGCATAGGATTAGTAGACAGAATAAAGGAATTTGTTTCCTCTATAGAGAGAATAAAGGAATTTGTTTACTTTAGCATAGGAGTAGGAGAGATGTGTAGAGAATAAAGGGAGTTGTTCCTTTATCATAGGAATGGGAAAGACAAGTGTATTTATGCTTTCCACTAGTTTAGGGAGTTGGGTGAAGATCTTCAATGTATAAATAAACCTCTCAACTCTAAAGAAAGGAGTTGTTATTTTGGTAAATTTTTGGAATAAGAAAGATACAATAGTTTTAGAAGTAAATTTGTAATATTTTGTTGAAGAAATAAGATATATGGAGCATTGAGCACAAAATTGGGTGAATGATCTTGGTCCAATTCCAAGGGAGGAGCAAGTAAGTTACTCATCCTGAGGAAAATGACAACATTTAGTACTTGTTTGTATTATTTTAGTTTTATGCATTTCTATTTATTTTAAATGTATTAAATTAGATTTTAGTGCAAGAGCTATTTTATTTCTGTATTTTTAATTCATGGAAACATATTTTAAATTTATAGTTTTAATTTATGCAAGTGTGTTTAAAATTTGCATGTGTGATTTCATTAGATTAATTTAATTTTTCTTTTCTATTTTTTTTAGAAAGAACTGTTTATCAAAAAAAATCTTTAAGTTCCTAATGCATACAGCGTTTGGACACCACCCCAGATTGATAAATTAAATGAAGAGGATTGAACGATCCTCGTCACATGTATGATTTCTCCATTAAAAAATTAATCGTATTACTCCAAAACATGCAAATTCAACAAAATGTCATACTTATTTCTCCTTAAAAAATCTTGTATATCTCCCTTTAACATTTTTCTCAAATGTGATTAAAAATTTGCACAATAAGTTTCTCTTGAAATGTATCATCCATTACTAAATTTCTTTCTCGTGTACTTATTTGACTTTGCAAATAAAAGCTTTCTAACTTGCAATTAAAAGGAACGTATCCATTCTTCTTGACCACAAAATACTTAAATATTTCAAGAGGAAATTAAACTTACACTAAAACAAATCTTCACCTTTCTACATGCCTCCTTATGTCTTTCACGGCCTCAACGGTTTATGCTTCTACAACGCCTCTATAGATCTGAAATGCCTTCCTTTTTCTTATTCATCGTGTCAACGCTTCTACAGATCTGAAACGCCTTCCTCATCAACATTGATAAAGACAAATTTCCTCCTTTGAACGCAACTTTCATATTAATTTAGAAGTCAAATTTTCATTAGACTTTAGACGCCTTCCTTTTATCCTCCTCGCATTTGGTTTTGAACATGGGATGACTTCCAAACAAACAAATCTTTAAACACTTTTGTATGTTACGCCCAACAAATTCCACGCTTGGAATTTCCAAACCAGGCAACAACAAATTCTCATCTACTATTTAGATAACAACGCCTTACCATTTTCTCATAGGCACATTCTATTTTCCCATTGCAATGTCCAATTTTTCCGTTGTAGTGCTCATTTCTTCCTTGCACAAATTAGGCACCCATGTTGCTTCTACAACCACGTTGGAAGAAAGATGATTTGGGCAATATCATTATTTACACAACATAATGTAATTTCCGACATTGTGTCTTCTCTCACATCAAGCTTCTGAGACTTCAAAAGGCAGAAGCGAAGATTGTTGTGATACCATATTTAAAATTGGTAGAGCATATACATAGAAAACTAAATTAAAACATAGAATAATATATTGACTTTAGATTTCATGCATTCAACTTGATATATCATTACAATACAATATGGCTTTATAAATCCATTATTCTCTCGTAAACCAACCTACGGGAATAACTCCCAGCAAACTACCTTTTGTTTTATTTATATAAACTGTAAACTAACCTATGATGTAATATAAATTCCAACAACCACCATTACCAATACACGACTAACATGTGCATTCATCACACTGAAAATGTATTTTCTTAGTTTAAAGAGTGAAGATGCATGAATCTTTAAAAAGGCACCAAGAAATGAAATGAAACTACTCTTAGTTTAATGAGAAAATGTTTGGATCTTAAAAAAGCACTGAGACATGAACTAAGATTGCTCTTAATTTAATAAGTGAGATGCTTAGATCTTAAAAAAGGCATCAAGATATGAAATGAGACTATAGTGAGTTTAATGAGTGAAGATGTTTGGATCTTAAAAACCCAACCATGGTTCTATTCTTATTCTGAGATTTGGTCCACATAGGGTAAAGGACGTGTTTAAATCTTCATGTTGTAGCTCCAAATCCAATTTGAACACGTGGCAATTTGCTTGAAAAGACAAATTAATGAGATCAACTCTTTTGATTCCAAATTCATGAACATGTCTAAAAAAAATTTGTTTTTCTAGTTGTATTTATAATATCAGCATTCCACAAGAATGCGTCCCTTACCTTGTGAGGCTATCTTAGATGTTTTGGGGATGCAATCTACATCTCATTTTTCTTGTATTTATTTTGTATACCTTAAAAAATTCAAAAAAAAAAAGCACATAGGGTTTTTCTTATTTTATGGTGTAGAGTTATGGGTTTGTGAAATATCCCACATAGGATAATCGCTAAAATTCTAATTTTTAGAAGTCTAATTTTTATCTTGATTTCTGATTTTCTAAGTTTAACTCTAAACCATAAATTTATGATCTTCTGATTTTAGTTTCAGACCTGATCAAATACTTATAACAACCAATAACTTGTCAAATACATCATAATCATCATACCAAAATATGTGCCAAAACCCTAGATGAATTACACAATGAAATACACATGGATCCAATACCACAATGATACCAAAATGATCTAAAATTCAATCAGAAGTATGCTATTATAAATCAGAGGTATAGAGTCTTCAATTACATCAAATGCAATGGGCAATCATGCCAAACTATGCCCAACCAAAACCTACTATAAACCCTAGGGTTTATACATACCCTTTACATGCAATTTTGGCCTCCAAAAGATGAATTTGGACCTCCAAAGTGTGGCACTCAGACTTAGGGTTTGAAACCCTATGGTAATGCAAATTCAACACATCAAAATGGTTGATCCAAGTGGCGCTCAGGTCTGCAATGTTTTTTGATCCGTGAATGATGTCAAGATGCCAAAAAAGATGCAACAAAACCTCCAAAACCTCCTCCAAATGTAGGAGCTCCAATGGGATGATGAAACCCTAGCTAAATCACATCAAAGTGCCAATCAACAAGGCCGATGAAGGACTGGTCTGCTGCTGTGCCAAATCTGATTGCAATCTCCAAACCCTAGTAGCCAAATATCATCACAAATCACCTCAAAGATGAGGTCACTCCACTCCTAGAAGGTGGCACTCGAATCCTAGGGCCAAACCCTAGTCTAGTTGCCTTCAAAACTTGTCAAATGAAACCCTCTTCAAGTTTGATCTAAAAATCAGCTGTAGCAATCTGCTCTTCTTTATCAATGAACAACAATGAAGTGCAATTGTGAATTCTGTATGAATCCACTTCCAAGATAAGATTGGGTTTTCATCCAATCCACCTATTTCCACAAGGGTTCTCATCCTTGGAAAACAATAAAAACCAAGTTGCAGATCAACAAAGGAAAATACAAAGATATAATGCTCAATATGATTATGAAATGCCTCACAATACTTGTATATATACTTGAACTCCACCTTTATCCATATGCTAGCCGACCAAGACAAATTTCCATTATTTTATTATTTTTCTTTAAAGAGGGCTAACCTCCTTTATGACAACTTGGCCGACTAAAAACAAATTAAAGATTTATTATTATTTTTTTCATGACAAGGCTGACTAGGTAGTGTTTGGCCAACTTGTCCTCTTGGGTTGACTCAAAGGTATATTTTATTATTTTTTTAATTTAAACTTGGGCTGACTCAACAATAAAATATTATTATTTTATTTTTATTTTTTATCACCTTTTAACCCTCAAATGGGTCGTTTTCCTTCAATCAAAAATATTTAAATACCTTTAAATCCTCCAAAATTAATAATAAAATATATTAAGTCAAATCCCATGTTCACCATGCCATGGAAAAATAGTTGAGCCACTAAAAATATTCTTTCCATTCTCCAAGCTTTAAGTTTTTTGCCAAAATTCCATTCTCCAAGCTTAAAGTCACTTGAGCACAAAAAATGAGACATTACAAGTCCTCCCACCCCAAGATTGCTTGCCCTCAAGCAATCACATGTGACCAATCTGCATTAGTATCAACCGATACCCGGATCCCAAATCAATCTAGGCCTTTGGAGTGGTTTCACATGTACTATACCAAGCTACTCAATGTTTGCAAAAGGGATTTCATGCAACCTTCCTACCAAAAGTACCATGATCCTAGCCAATTTGTCAAATGTGTGCATTTCTCCATCATGCCTTTGCTATCCCATGCTGACAAAGACTGGAAAATCCACATAAATATCATCCCTTTGTATAACAATCACTTGAGAGTTATGATTATTATCAAATACCATCATGCTATCACATCCATCAACTATGAGGAGATAAAAATATCTCAAAGAGTTATCAACATCACACAACTCATCGATTCCTGTAGATCTCCCATGTATGTGAAGAGTACCCATCATAGGTGCAAGAAAATGTATAACAACTCCTCCTAGGTTGCTAATGTAGAACAGAACAACAGCCTCCCAACTGAAAATCAGACCTAAATGGATGCAATTAAAGCTACCATTCACGTATGATGATAGAATATCATTCATAAGCCATTCTCCCATGATGAAGAAGTGATCCAAATCACTCCTAAGCAACCAAATAGATGATGTCCTCCAAAAGTTCTAAAGGAAATCAATGTACCATGAAGTAGAGCATCCATTCCTAATCCATGCTTGAAGTAGAAACTCGTGAACTTGGGCTAGAACATCAATGTCTTCGAGCTCACATCCAAACCCTATGCCAAATCCAACTAAAATTCAAGTGTTAGTGTCTCAAAATTAAACATCATGGTAATTCTTCCATACCTTATGTTATAGATCAGCTGTCTCTCAAAGGCAATTGTCTCCATAGCATGTGTCACGAACCCTTGAAATAGGGCAGCATCCAGTTCTACCAAAGAATCATTATTGTGATGGGTTTGGACTTCATTATAAATTAACTCTTCATCTTTCTCATGGATGACCAAGGGCTGCTCCAAAACTGATTCATTTATGACTCCCTCTTCATGTGAAGACATGACACTAGTGGCTAATCCACAAAGTGTGTGTTTAACTACTCCATCATCCTCTATGACTTAAGCCTTCATTGGGCTCTCAAAGAGAGGTGACTGATGAACCTTATGATGCAAATTAGGTATACAAACAAAATTTTCTAAATCATACCTCTTTTCTTGCTCACCTAAATCCGCATGTCCTTTTTGTTTGTTTGCCTCAAGAAGCTTCTTCATGGCTTGGTCATCCTCTATGCATTCTTCCCTTGGAAGAAATAGAGGTCTAAGGTGCATCTCTCTTTTCTTCCTTGCTTGATCTAGCTGATTGCAATGCTCCTTGATCTCTTGTAGATGTTGTCTTGCTTGGGCAGCCAACAACTTTGCCTCCTTAGCCCTTTGTAACCATCCATCACACATGTCTTGAGTTTTCTTGACATCCTCTGCTATATGATGTATAAAATCAGACTTGTAGTGGCTTGAATCTTCAATACATTCCTTTTGCTCAACACCCAAATCGTGAGTGCCAACAATGGGAGACTCTTCTACCTTATTCTCTTCATGGGAAGTGGCTGCTATCTCATGAATGTGAGAAGAAATGGGACTGCTCTCATAAAATAGAGAATCAGACCTACTGTCATACCTTCTTTTGTTGTCCTCTATCTCCTCAATCATTTCTCCTTCCTTTGCCACGTGTTCTTCAAGTGTAGATCCGAAAGGTGACTCCCACTGAAAATCACATGCCTCAAGGTTGATCCTCTAGGCTATCATGTCATGATAATGTGAAGATAAGGGATTGTTGTTACACATCATAAAATCAATCCTTACCTTTTGCCTTTCTTACCTTCTAGCTCTTGGCTCCACCCTTGCTCTCTTCTTGTCCTTTCGATGCTTCATATATTGTTTGAAGGTAAGATCATTTCTAACCTTTTGTGGCACTGTATGGTACTCATCATAAACAACCATTACATCATCAATCATGTGTTTCCATTACTCAGAAATTTTTTGAATCACACACCCAAACAGGTTGGCAAGATCCAAGCTCTGATACCACTAAAATATCCCACATAGGATAATTGCTAAAATTATGATTTTTAGAAGTCCGATTTTTATCTTGATTTTTGATTTTCTGAGTTTAACTCTAAACCCTAAATTTTTGATCTTTTGATTTTAGTTTTAGACCTGATCAAATACTTATAACAGCCAATAACTTGTCAAATACATCATAATCATCATACCAAAATATGTGCCAAAACCCTAGATGAATTACACAATGAAATACACATGGATCCAATACCACAATGATACCAAAATGATGTGAAATTCAAATCAAAAGTATGTTGTCATAAATCAGAGATATAGAGTCTTCAATTACATCAAATGCAATGGGCAGTCATGCCAAACTATGCCCAACCATAACTTGCTATAAACCCTAAGGTTTATACATACCCTTTACATGCAATTTTGACCTCCAAAGGATGAATTTGGACCTCCAAAGTGGCTCTCAGACTTAGGGTTTGAAACCCTAGGGTAATGCAACTTCAACACACCAAAATGGCCGATCCAAGAGGTGCTCAGGTCTGCAATGTTTGTTGATCCGTGAATGATGTCAAGATGCCAAAAAAGATGCAACAAAACCTCCTCCAAATGTAGGTGCTCTAATGGGATGATGAAACCCTAGCTAAATCACATCAAAGCACCAATCAACAAGGCCAATGAAGGATTGATCTGCTGATGCGCCAAATCTGATTGCAATCTCCAAACCCTAGCAGCCAAATATCATCACAAATCGCCTCAAAGATGAGGTCACTCCACTCCTAGAAGGTGGCACTCAAATCCTAGGGCCAAACCCTAGTCTAGTTGCCTTCAAAACTTGCCAAATGAAACCCTCTTCAAGTCTGATCTGAAAATCAGATGTAGCAATCCGCTCTTCTTTATCAATGAACAACAATGAAGTGCAATTGTGAATTCCGTTTGAATCCACCTCCAAGATAAGATTGAGTTTTTGTTCAATCCACCTATTTCCACAACGGTTTTTGTCCTTGGAAAACAATGCAAACCAAGTTGCAGATCCACAAAGGAAAATACAAAGATATAATGCTCAATATGATGATGAAATGCCTCACAATACTTGTATATATACTTGAACTCCACCTTTATCCATATGCTAGCCGACCAAGACAAATTTCCATTATTTTATTATTTTTCTTTAAAGAGCGCTGACCTCCTTTATGACAACTTGGCTGACTAAAAACAAATTAAAGATTTGTTTTTATTTTTTTATGACAAGGCCGACTAGGTAATGTTTGGCCGACTTATCCTCTTTGGGCCAACTCAAAGGTATATTTTATTATTTTTTTAATTTAAACTTGGGCCGACTCAACAATAAAATATTATTATTTTATTTTATTTTATTTATCACCTTTTAACCCTCAAATGGGTTGTTTTCCTTCAATAAAAAATATTTAAATACCTTTGAATCCTCCAAAATTAATAATAAAATATATTAAGTCAAATCCCATGTTCGCCAAGGAAAAATAGTTGAGCCACTAAAAATCTTCTTTCCATTCTCCAAGCTTTAAGTTTTTGCCAAATTTCCATTCTCCAAGCTATAAGTTTTTGCAAATTTCCATTCTCCAAGCTTGAAGTCACTTGAGCTCAAAAAAAGGGACATTACAGATTGCAAGACCACCAAGCTCCTATTTGGGTTACTTGTCCCACTAGTGGTGTTGTATGGGTGTGAAGTATGGGCTAGTGTAACATTGAGTTTGAAATGGAGGCAAATAGAAAGAATCCAAAAACATCTAATCATAAACAATTTTAGAATTAAGTCTTCAGTTCCCTATGAAATTATCCTTGTAGAGACAAATACTTTCCCTCTGGAGGCAACCGCTATGACTAACTTATTATGTTACTGGAAAAAAATTAGAAAACTTGAAGATTGACAAGTGACCTAAGGTTGCAAGAGATGAAAAATTGCACAAAAGGAAAAACAAATGGATGAAACAAAAGAACAAATGGATGTGTAGTTGGGACATTAGCCTAAATAGATGTGCAATCCTTAACAAAGACATAAAATTGTGAATGAAAAGATTAGAGCAATAAAGTGGAGGAAAAAACAAGCAAGAAACAACAACATTGTATTATACAATTCAATCCGATTTACAAGCATTGTGAAAAAACATATAAGTGTTGAAATCAATAGAGGGAAAAGATCATCATTGCTCAACTAAGGACTAGCTCTCATAGACTCAAATGCGGGACAGACAAATGGACAACACCTGCAGAGTGGAAAGAGATGGTTTGTATTTTTTGCAGCACAGGGGCAATAGAAATGGAGGAACATTTCATCTTTGAACATCCAAGGTACATGGACATTTGGGCCAAATATGAGAAAACACTAAGAGTTGGTTCCATGGTAGAGATATTTGAGGAAAATAGATTAAAAGGGTTGGGAGGGCTGCTAACTTATATCAGCAAGAGGAGTAGCCTTCTAAAAGATGCCACCAATCCTACATATCTTTAAGTGGTTGAAACAACTACTATAATCAATAGTCCCATAGATTGAAATTGTTGGGTCTTGTAAATGTAATTAAAATCATTTCATTTCATTTATTTGGAGGAATACTTGAATTTTCTATAAAAAATGTGAAATAATGTCCTATCAACCAAATGCCAATAGCTGTTTTAAAACAAAACAAAATATATATTATAAAATAAAATAAGTTTAAAAAGCCATTTTAAAACATTTTTAAAATTTAAAAAGATAATATAACAATTATAAATCTATATTTAGAATTTGGCACTTATATTTTAAGTGTTGTATTCATTCAATTTACAATTATCAATGTTGAATGTTCATTGTGCAATGTTAATGTTATTTGAATTTAACATTGGCAAATGTTTGATAATTTAATACAATTGAAAAGCTATAAAATATTTTTTTTAATTTCTTTAATTTGCCATCCCCAACTATCTATCTCCCGTCTCCGAAATCTGGGGTGAAATATTTGCCTCAAAACATTGTTCCAAAATTCAGAAGAAACATAGGTAAACATGTACAGTTTGATTTCATGAATTAAGAGATTTTAGTTTTACATACGATGTTATATGAAATATAGTGGTATTGGGTCTGAATATGAACTGACAAAAATAAATAGCTTTTAACATCTAAGGATTTCAACTAGGAAATAAAATAAAGAGATTGTATAATCCTCCTTATATTAAAGGAGGGAAATGATGCTTTTAATCCAAGTTCAAGTGTCTAATATGTTTAACTTTAAATGGCGTCGATGAATTTAAAACTGGAGGCAAATCATCACATAATTAGCAATTTGAGAAATTCGCCACCTAAAAACTTCCGTGTCTCACTTTCAAGTTTGAAACCATTGCTTATATTAATTATAGTTCAAAGGTGTCAAGTTCTCGTATGTAGTTTATAGTTCAAAGGTGTCTAGTGCTCATATGTAGTCGTTTAGATCATAAAGAGCTCATTGGAAATTAAATCTTGATAAATGCAATGGTGTAACATTATAAGTGATGAGGTAGGTTCTAAGTTCCAAACAAATTTGGGGAATGAATACCCCTTAATCTTTGGCCATTAAAGAGAACTCTAATTATTCATGGATGTTTGATAGCTTCAATGGAAAAAAACTTATGGCCCAAAGGCATTGTATACTTGGCACTGTATCACCACCTTAATCTTCACAAGTAGTTCATAAGAGTCTTGTGGGGATCTGTTTTACATGTTGAGTGATGCAGTGGCATCCCGATCATCAATTTTGGGATTGCATTTTTTTTTCTGTTTTTGGCTTTGTGGTGTTGCTGAACCTCCTGATAGTATCTTGATTTTGGCTATTTCTGTCAACCACTGCTGTTATATTAAATTTCTATCCAAAGGTTGTATCCAGCTGGAGAAAGCATTAGAAGATTCTCAGTGGATGGACAAGATTAGACACAGCATTGAATTGCTATTAACATCTGCAAGTCAGGACATCGTGATTTCTATTTCTTCTGGCTGTATCTTTGCTATTTTGGGCATTTGGGCTCCTTGAAATAACAGTTTCATTTTCTGCATAGTTGTTGAAAGCCATTCTTGGCTTGGCATTATAAAAACTTGCTAATAAAAGTAACGGCTTAATTAAATCATGAATGCTGAAGCGTTTGAGGGCAAATTCGATGGTAGTTTGTGGCATGACAGCGACAGTTTTTATTTCTTCAACAATAGATATCATTGTGCAGGTCATGGTGGTCATCGTGGTACATCCCCAGTGGCAACAACTTCCTATTATTGTATACTTTTGCATGGATCCATTCGCATGGAGATAGAGGAGTCGACGTCTATAAAAAGAGGAGATCATCTATAGTAGAGGCGGATCGGGAGGGAGAAGGTCAATGATTGTGAATAGAGGGAAGCCGATCCTTGATAGATAAAGATGAGGCGAGTTTAAAAAAAAAAAAGAGAGATTGGATGGTGTAAGGGCCAATATTCCTGTTGACGCCGATATTCCTGTTGTGGCTGATAGGTAAATATGAGGAAGAATAGTGAGATGAAGAGTTGCGAGTTGTGTCTCTCTGCAAATTTAACCGGTTCTATGAGGCCGACTGTGTAGAGTCACCATACGATTTTGTAATAAACAACGATTAATATATATTTAGATAATCTCTTTTACATTAGTTCATGTCGTTCCTATTGTAATTTCTGTCTCTTTCATATTCCCTTCTTCCTGTCATTTTCTGTAGCATATGGTGATTGATTTATGTTGTGAAGTGTGCGGTGACTGCCAAGGCTCAGTTCCATCAAGTGGTATCAGAGCCCTAAAAGATCTGGGCAATAAAAGTTTGATGTGGGTTTTGATAGTTTGATGTTTTTAAGAAACCTAGAGTGTTATGTGTGTTTGGATAGTTAATGGGTTGTAGAAGAAACCTAGAGTCCCAAAATATCTAGGCAGTGAGCACTATGTGTGTTCCTAATTTTGATGGGTGTTGTGTATGAGTGTTATGGTCTAATGAATGTTGCAGAGGCGGAAGGTCACTAGCATGGTGGGAAATATGGACATGAGAATTGCTGATTAATACAGTAACAAGAAAGGAGAAGCACCAAAAGACTGGGCAGAGAGGAAAGAGAGAAGCCTTAGTTGAGGTGCAGAGGTGTTTTGTTGTGTGTGAACAGATCGCCGAATGAGAGGCAGTTTGCACTTGGAGATTGAATAAGAGAAATGGGTTTTTGTGTAAGAAAACCTGTGATAATCCCATATTGGAATAGATATTGGGATGAAGTAGAAAGAAGAAGGTACGGAGAGGGATTGGAAGAGATCTCGAGAAGAATGGAGATCTTGGAAAAGATTTATTTTCCTGACAAGGTTGTGACTGCACAAAGCAGACAAGGAGAGAAGAAGAAAGTTTTCATGGCTCCTGAGGAGACATCATGGTCTGTTGATTTATTTTCTAATGATTTGTTTGAAGTTGTGAATATAGGTGTGAAGAAGACTAAAGACAAGCCTTTGGAGGCAAAGAAAGAAAGGGCAAGAAGAGAGCCCATCAATGGAGTCAGAGATAAGAGCAAAAGAAGACAGATTGCAAGCCAGATTGCAACAATAGATGAGAAAAGACAGTTTGTACCTGAAGGTGGAAAGAAGGCTGATCAAGAAAAGAAGAAAGCCTGTGAAGAAAGGGAGTTGGCAAGACATGCAACAAAGAATATTTGCAAATTGGGGCAGCAAACCAATGACAAGGTAAAAGTTCATTTTGATTGTGTAAGTGGTAATGGAAATGTAGATGTGCAAGTTCAAAAGGAAAAGGGTAAATTAGTAGATCATGGGTATATAATCCCATCTTGGCAAAAGAAATCAATTGTTGATGTGCAACAAAGAGGAGTGGTTTGTATTAACTTTTGTGATAGAAAAATAACATCAAGGATAGAAGAAGTCGATAGCAAGAAAGCTAAGGATGTTGATGAGGACTGCGGACAGTTTGTAGATTTTCAGAAGTGTGAAGTTGATCCGGTTGATGTTCAAGGTAATTTTGAGTTCAATGCTATAGTTCATGTCGCTAAAAATGATAATGAAGATGAAAAGAAAACCATGTCTGCAAAAGAGGATGAGCAACTGGATGTGCAGAACAGTTCGAAGGCAAATTTGGAAGGTGAAAAGGTGATTACAATAGAGAAAGAAAGTGTAGAAGGTTCAATGAAAGAACCAGATGATGTAGAAGAGGCAAAAGACTTATTGTTACTTGATCACATTGCGGTCGTAAAGATTCCAGAGGTAATTTCATTTGCACAGAGCAAAGATAAGGTTTTATTTTCATTTGAGATGATGTCCGTAGATGATTATGATGATGAGTCAGCATGGTGGAGATTTGGAGTTGATAAGGAGAATCAAAGGTAGAAGCATGCACAGAGGGAAAGAAGCCGACAAATGCAGATAACAAAATTTCAAAGGCAACAATACAAGCGTGGAAGTGCAGAGTTAATGAATTGGAAAGTGAGGAAAAAGAAAAGAGGAATCATGGACCTCATGAGCAGGAGCTCATGAATTTTTTCTTCTTGGGGAGTCTGATGCAGTGGCATCCCGATCATCAATTTTGGGATTGCATTTTTTTTTTTCTGTTTTTGGCTTTGTGGTATTGCTGAACCTCCTGATAGTATCTTGATTTTGGCTATTTCTGTCAACCACTGTTGTTATATTAAATTTCTATCCAAAGGTTGTATCCAGCTGGAGAAAGCATTAGAAGATTCTCAGTGGATGGACAAGATTAGAAACAGCATTGAATTGCTATTAACATCTGCAAGTCAGGACATCGTGATTTCTATTTCTTCCGGCTGTATCTTTCCTATTTTGGGCATTTGGGCTCCTTGAAATAACAGTTTCATTTTTTGCATAGTTGTTGATAGCCATTCTTGGCTTGGCATTATACAAACTTGCTAATAAAAGTAACGGCTTAATTAAATCATGAATGCTGAAGCGTTTGAGGGCAAATTCTATGGTAGTTTGTGGCATGACAGCGACAGTTTTTATTTCTTCAACAATAGATATCATTGTGCAGGTCGTGGTGGTCATCGTGGTACATCCCCAGTGGCAACAACTTCCTATTATTGTATACTTTTGCATGGATCCATTCGCATGGAGATAGAGGAGTCGACGTCTATAAAAAGAGGAGATCATCTATAGTAGAGGCGGATCGGGAGGGAGAAGGTCAATGATTGTGAATAGAGGGAAGCCGATCCTTGATAGATAAAGATGAGGCGAGTTTTAAAAAAAAAAAAGAGAGATTGGATGGTGTAAGGGCCAATATTCCTGTTGACGCCGATATTCTTGTTGTGGCTGATAGGTAAATATGAGGGAGAATAGTGAGATGAAGAGTTGAGAGTTGTGTCTCTCTGCAAATTTAACCGGTTCTATGAGACCGACTGTGTAGAGTCACCATACGATTTTGTAATGAACAAACGATTAATATATATTTAGATAATCTCTTTTACATTAGTTCATGTCGTTCCTATTGTAATTTCTGTCTCTTTCATATTCCCTTCTTCCTGTCATTTTCTGTAGCATATGGTGATTGATTTATGTTGTGAAGTGTGCGGTGACTGCCATGGCTCAGTTCCATCATTGAGTTGCTGCTCATATGGGCCAGCGAGGAGTCAAACCTAGGACCTTCCATTTCCTGCTGAAGTGCTCTACCAACTGAGCTACTGGCCCCTTGTGGTCAATTCATGGTCGGTCCGGGTGTGGCTTATTTCCAACACCCCCTTAAGTCACACTTCAGGGGCTTGGGGCTCCTAGCCTGGTCCATATGAGCAGCAGCTCAACAATTGGTATCAGAGCCAAGCTAGAAGCCCCAAGCACCTGGGGTGTGGCTTAAGGGGGGGTGTTGGAAATAACCTACACCCATACTGATGATGGACCAGCTAGGAGTCGAACCTAGGACCTTCCATTTGCTGCTGGAATGCTCTACCAACTGAACTACTGGCCCCTTGTGGCCAGTCCATCATCGGTCCAGGTGTGGTTTATTTCCAACAATACACTAGCAAAATGAATTAGTGGACAAATCTTTTACTTCAACAAAAAAACACAGCTTGAACCACCTCTTTTAATTTTTCTTAGCCTAATAAGTAAAAATATTTAATCACAACATTGGACCTCAAGTATAAGATTGTCTGAGAGCATCTGATTATGCACGGTACACATGAATAAAATCTATAATAGGATAAAAGTTTAAAACTGAAAATTTTCAGCTCTAATTAAAATTTTCAATTGTTGGTCGACACATTTATATATTACAGCTCATGCCGGATTTAGAACAGTTCCCAGTGGTGATATTTCTATAGCATCCTTCAAGTAACAGTGATTGCTAGGTTCTCAACTACAATAGTAGTACAAACACCAATGACTTTATAAGTTCGCAATGATTTTCATCCTGCTATGGGGAATTATTTCATTACTGATTGTCTTCTCTTTTATATGTACTTGTTCATGAGGCTCTTCCACATACTGTAAAGTTATACATCTATCTCAGAGGCAGAAATATAAGTCAGTCTAACATGAAATGAGAACTCAATGGAAGCATCATTTAGAATATAAGTCATTCTTTGCTCCTAGGCAGAACTCCAGGCTGTTGGAATCCCCATGAAATTCCCCCATATCTTCAGATAGGAATTGCTTCCACTTTGACTTTTCAAACGAGCAAAGAGGAAACCCATGAGCATTGCAGTTGCGAGTGGAACATATATGAAGAGTGGCCCCCCAACAGCCAGTAATTCATGCCTCCCACAATATCTACCATAACATTTAGTTTTACCTATTGAGGAACCTAAATAGTACCTCAAATGGTAGCAATAACTCACAATTCTCTTATGGTTGTCATGAACTAAGTACATGGTTCTATATGGACCCTTCACAGCTTTAAATCTAGTTTGCTAATAATTTAAAATCACAGTATCTTCTTGAATGCTGATGCAGACAGGGATTTCACATTTCTAGTTACATGCTGGTTACATACTTGAAGGTATTTTAACAGCTTCTGGGGCTCTAGATGCACCTGAAGACACTGGCATGCCCACCAAAAATGTGACTCTTGAAACAGCCAAAACAGAGTTCTTAGGTAAAGTAGATGAATCTGTTCGT
Organism: Cunninghamia lanceolata; assembly: GCA_027924645.1. Lineage (NCBI taxonomy): Eukaryota > Viridiplantae > Streptophyta > Pinopsida > Cupressales > Cupressaceae > Cunninghamia > Cunninghamia lanceolata. The sequence goes on along the minus strand of BSBN01000223.1, from coordinate 1,251,471 downwards.
GAAGAAACATCTGATGCAGGAATTTTCCAGAATTTCACCTCCCATACCTGCCACATTGTTTCTATCAATACACTAAAGAAAAATGAAATCTTACTGAAAAATTAATTTGTATTAAGAATTTTTGAAAAAGAAATACAAAATTCAGTTTCCACACTCAATGAATGATTCCTATACAGGAAGTTTACACAATAAATTTTCTTAAGGAAACCTAATAGAGAAAATTCCTGTAACACAGGTTCTCCTGCAAAGGCAGTAACTAGTTACAATTATAATGATACAGAACTGATATGGCTCAAGCAATTATAGGAGCAAACTTGACAAAGGAAAATACATCTGAAGAGCTACACTGCTACATGATGTATTGACTTCAAAAAATGGTCCTCGCAGAGCACTCTATTTAAATATCATCCACTTTAATGGTCAACCAGTCAATAGCAATTTTACACCTCATTCACAAAAAAAAGTGGTAAATATTTGTCCTATTTTTATTGGTTAAAATTGATCATTGACTGTTGAAGTGGATGATATTTAAGAATAGCCCCCGCAGAGAGGTTAGAAAAACACCCAATACTCCTGCAGTTTAAGCAAATATGGCAGTTTCTAAGGCAGGGCCCCATGGAACACATTACATGTTATGGGTGATATTGAGAAGATCACTAAAGCAGGCATGCCTCAAGAATTCACGTAGAACTCTCAATACCATCTTTAACTTGACAGCATTGAATGTTATGTAGACCAGGGATAAAATTGTTTAGCATTCAACTTCAATCTCCAACTCCTTGTGCAGTGGACAGACTTGTCCCTATGGTCAGTTATTTATAGCTGGTACATTCTAGAAAGAGAGGAAGGGTAATTTGGGGTTTTTGCAGATGTAATATAGGGTGTCCAGGTTGCTAAAACTTCAATCTGATCTCTATTGCAGAAAATACTTCAAGGCTGTCTACCAGGAAAAGTAATTTGGGTTTTTTGCACAGGAAGCACCCGATTTGCCACAGACCACAGGCTGAAAGACTTTTATAGTTTATTGCAACAACTAACAACTGACGCGTTCAATCTTGAAAGCTCGAAGATGCTTAGTAAATGGCACCTTCACTATCCTAAAAAGCCAAATAATCAATAAGACAAGAAGTTGTCCTCATTAATATGAAGCTCACCATAATATCTGCACAATTTAGTATAGAACCTTGTCACATAAAACTCTGTTACACCTTTCTTTCTTTCTTGGCAATTATAGACACCTAGTGCTTATCCTATAGTAAATGCTAAATATACTTTCTTCTGCTACTGTGTTGCCTCAACATTTTTGAGGCCAATATACCTATGATTGTCTTTCTCATATGCATTATCCTTTTGTCCGTGGATACTGGTTATTCTCTAGAGCAAGGATCGGAAAATTAGGATGGAGAAAATGTGAGCTAACTTCTTTGTTATTTTTTGAAAAATCTAGGAACATATCAAGAGCTTCCTGAACATTAAGGTTAAAGATAAAGACACCCACCTGAACTCTTTTACCCACAGTAATAGGCTTGGCAGATGCGTAGACAGCCGTTCCCAAAGGAGCTGCCTTCAAATGGTTGATATTCAGCTCTATTCCAGCAATCCTCTTAAATCCAGAGGCCACGTGAGCTCCAATACTTGCTAGCCCTTCTGCTATAAGTGATGTCACGCCTCCATGCAGTACCTTGAAAGGCTGTTCATTTGGAATCATAATTCAGACTAATTCAGCTACAATCCGCGGATAAAGAAAATTGCAGGCAATCATTAGGCTCATTTTATCCGACAAGTGCATAATTCTATTCAAGCTCTTATGCAATCTTAAACCAACTGATCCAGAATAATTACGGGTATGCATTATATGAATTTAAACTTTAAATTAGACTTTCATTTGGTCACAATATGATGTGCTACAGTATGAACCATGTGCCATCAAGTCTGCGCCACCTGATATTATCTACCTATAAATAAACAAAAAAAATTACCATTTCAGTATTAATAACTAGACTCTGAAAGATCAAGTTACTTTATATGCATAAATCACACAAATTGAGTTAAATCCCTTACAAAAAGAAAATACTGGACAATCATTACACTCATTTGATCCCATAACTGGACCTTAAACCAACCAATCCAGAAATGTTATAGGCATGCACTACTTTAGACTTCTATTTGGTACCAATATGATGTCAAACAAAGAATTTGCAAAAATTGCTTCAGTTTGAACCGTGTGCCATAAGAAAATGCCCTCCATCAATCTGATATAATCAGCATATGAGCATAACTAAAATACTATAATTTCGTCTCCAAATGTTAGAGCATAAAATTACCCTATTCCCACATGGCTTATCAAGACTTAATACATAAATCAGTGCCTTTATGACTTCAAAATGCAACATACCCACATTACCTAATTAATCCATAGCCCAAAATACCAGTTTGCCACCACCAAATGAGAAAAGGACTCGAAATCAAAACTACCTGAAAAGTCTATATGCATTAGTTGCTATCTTTTCAATACAATTCAACTCTTGTGCCTCTGATTTAATCTGTCCAGAAGCAAAGAAAACTATCCACCCGCCCCTAAAATTCTGTCTCATATAAATTACAAACCTCATTTGCATAAATTTCTAACCTTTCAAATTCATTGTTTCCACACATTCTATACACAGAAAGCCTCCAAATCTTCAAAAAGCCAACACACATTGACCGGCTGTTCTTAAATATCATCACTTCAATAGTGAAAGGTTAATTTTAGCCAATAAAAATAGGACAAATATTTACCACTTTTTGTTGTGAATGATGTGTAAAATCCCTATTGATTGTTTGACCATTGAAATGGATGATATTTAAGTAGAGTGCACTTGACCTACAAAAACTATATGTATAAACTGCTGCCTAGTGGTCTCATCTTGACAGAATTCAATGCAATGCATTCTACTCACTCTAGCACTGCAAAGTACTTCACTTAATCACCAAATCTTCCAAACACCTATTACCCACCAACAATTTTTCATTTATTTTTGAACATGTATCTCAAGGTTGATTGGCAAGACTCCCAACATCGGTGGATTGGCAAGGTTTGGTTTTCTTTCCAGCTTGGCAAATAGGAAGATGAAAGGATGTCCCGGATTCACCTACTTAAATTTGGGTATAGCATTACAGCAAGCGAGATCAACCCACACACTTGACTGTACTTAAACTAAGGGGCATACATGACCGAAACCCCTCGGCATTCAAACCTGTGCCAACCCTACTCAAGCACAAAGGAGGCCTCCTACACAAACTTGTCTCCCCTTGGCCCTGAAGTAAAAAACAACCTTTTATTACATCAATTTTACAAAAGGATTAACTACAGCTTATTCACAAATAACAAAGATGTTGAATCAATACGCACATTACTTTCAGTCTATTACTGAGGCTCTTATAACTTAAGATGTGTCATCGAACTGCACTGGCGTTGCACATATATATCTCCACTGACCGTTTAACATTCCAAAAGCTCATTGCTTAAAACCCAAATCCAAAAGCTCATTTCTTACAAACCCAATTACTACCCATCAGCAAATATGATCCATAAATTGAGAAAAACTTAAGTAATAAGCATCCCGCCTGTAAATGTATTTATTGACAGAGAATGAGACACTAAAGTAATGAGAATCCCACCTGACAACAGCTTTCTGTGACAGTAAGGCAGCCTGAAACACAGTAGGGGGAGATCGAATCAACCTGAAATCCAAAGGGCCTAAGGACTAAATCAGGCGTTGGTGAACCCATCATCATGGCTTCTGGGATTTTGCATTGCAGATAATTCTGTGTAAAGGAATCCATTTTGACTTCTTTAACAACCCAAATTTCTTCGGGTTTTCCTCTAAAACCCACTTCTCCGATGACACTGAATGAAGGAAATAACTGTCAATACACTAAAAAATGTATTTCTTGAGGTATGATGACAGAGGATGGGATCGATGTCTCTGTAAAAACTGCAAACATGAAAGGTTGTTAAGCTGGAATGGACCGTTCAGTGGCTCTCTTGACCATCTAGACTTCCTATGTGCATGTGCTACATTCAATCAATTTCTTCGTTCGGTGCATCTCACCTAACCCGAACATTCTCGTTACCTTCCATGGGAAAATTTTCTTTTATATAAACAAGTACTTATTCTTTAATCTTTAAAGTTTCATTTTCATTCTGCACTGTAGAAATATATTTCACTGTTCTTTGTGCTAATTACCGGGCCCCGCAGTTGGCCGGATAAAAGTAACAGGCTATAGCAGACCAGAAACAACCCTCTAAGTATCTTAACCGTAGTTCACTTCCATTCTTGGACTGTATTATGCCTGAAATCTTACAAAGAGCCATTTACCCCGGTCCCAGTCCCCTGCAACAAAGCATATCAACAACGTGAAAGATAGAATCAAGGAATGTGATCCAAAACGTCTGTGCAAAAGAGTGATAACAATTGTTTCTAGAAGCTTATATTCATTACATGGACTATAAAAATATCATGTCTTTTAAGTGAATTAATCCTAACTCTTTATTATTATTGGTATTTGTCAATCAATTATATTTTTGTTTTTATTTATTTTATTATTAATAAAATAAAATAAAAATATCATTTTATGCCTATTTGGGTTCGTCTTCCAAATCTACCACTCCACTTATGGGTCGATTCATGCTTCAAAGCCATCGGTGATTCACTTGGTAACTTTTTGGCTACAGATAATGATTCTTTTGATTTTATGCACATAACCTTCATTCGCATGTTGGTGGATTTAGATACTTCAAAAGACCTTATGACAGATATTATTGCCAAAGTTTCATTTATATAAATAGTCGTATGTTCACTCACTCTTTTCTTGACTTGGAGACAACATTCTTATTAATCATTTATTTCCTTTATACATAACTCTCGTGGTCTTGCTTATACCACATTAGTCATAAAGACATATACCCTTATCTACTAGTCATTCTTGACAAGTCTAGGGTGAGAGCTTAGGTGACTGGTGTAAACATATATTGAGTCCCTCTTTGCATCCTTGCAATCATGGGTCTATGGCATCCCATCATCTATTCAATGGCTTGTTTACCTAATCCCGTGCTCATCCATAGTCATCTACACATACAAATATGACATTTAAGCCATATAGATTATAAAATAAAGGCTCTATATGTCTTAATAAATATTTGACTCATAATCTGTCGATAATAAGCTATAAATGCGTAATCATACGAATTAAATACTTCTCTTTATGTATATCAAAGAGAGAATTTCAAATATCACGATAGTCAAAATCTTGACTTTTTGTTGGCATAAAGAATATTTCTCAAGACATTCTTGTGGCTATTTTTAGCCTACGATGGGTAAAAGAATATTTCTCCACAGAACTAGAATGTAGATAAATCGGGACAATTCCATAATAGCAACTACAAATAACTCAAAATTTCTCCATATTTCTACTGAAATAACAATCTAATGTGAAGTATTTCTACACTATGACTTTGTCTTTTATACTAGATTTTTAAGCTTTCTAAAACACACTCACAATCCTCTTAATTCACGGCTAGTAAGAGAAGTATTCTTTTTAAATGACCTTCTCTTAGGTCCTATAAATTTGCTATTGACCCTTTCTAGGTTACTAAACCTAAGCTTGGTTTTCAATAAACAGGCTGTCTCTTATAAGATTTGGCTTATACTTTTCACCATCGGCCTCCATGTTGTAACACATTCAGCCTAAGTATAAAACACAATCGACGTGAGTTTATTACTCAGTCAACCTCTATGTAATATCACAGTCGGCCTCTTATATTATCACAATACTTGGCCTGAATATAGTAACACATTCGACCTACAACATGAACGATTGGTTATTGACTTATACCATCGACCATTTATCACATTACTCGGCTATCAAACTTAATCAATCAGCCTATAATCATAATACTCAGCCTTCAAACTTACTCAATCGACCTCTTAACATAATATACGGCCTTAAGACTTACTCAGTCAACCTCTTAACATAATACACAACCTTAAGACTTACTCAATCAGCCTCTTAACATAACATTTGGCCATATAACATTTTTACTTCCTAATAAACCATTATTAAATGGTTCTATTACCAGTCCTTAGACTGTTACCACCATTCCTAATTTGTTTTGATAAACAATAAGGTATATGCTACACTAAACATGGATATTCAACTCTCTAATCCTAAGATATCATGCACATAACATTTCCCTTAGGATACATATATATAAATACAAAGGATAAACATGTCTTTTGAGTCATTTGACTCTATCATAATCGAGATACCATACTTATAAATACAAGTTTAATCCTCAGTCAAGGATGAACATCAACAAAACCTCCGCATAAATCTTACTTGCAAATTCAAACAAATGAAAGGTTATATATATATATATATATATATATATATATATATATATATATATATATATATATATTCGGTGGTATATAATGAACTTAGCTATAATATGCTATAGGCAGCACACTATCAAGATCTTACGTCTTCATGTGTTCCTCTTTATTGTTCTCTTTCCTTCGAGCCTTTTCTAAAGTATTCCCTCTCTCTCCGTTCTCAAAAACACTCACTTCCTTCTTTCTAAAGCTGACCTCTCCAAGTTATGGGTGCATCATTAAAGCACCACTACACAACTCTCTCCATATCCTCGTGGCTCTCTCTACATGCAGAAGATAATGGAGAGTACGGAGCTATTGCTCCTTCCCCCACTCCCAAGCAACTAGGGAGTTTGCTAGAAGAAAAAAAATACTCTTTTTACCTTACCTAACATAATTATTAACTATAACAATAATAATAATAACTTTGTAAATAGACATAACATACTTATCTAATAGATGTCGATTTTGTGTACTTTAGAATACTAAATGTGTTCATCTGAAGTACAATTATCAACGGGGAATTCTCACAAGTTGACTAAAATCTTGACAACAAAATTAAACATGTTTAGTCGATTTATACACGTTGACTTGTCATCCAAAGACATAAACCAAGTTTCTATCAGACAATGAAAAGGATTTAACCTTCGTCTTAACGACGACATAGCTGACAAGAACAAACATGATCTCTCTCCTAAGTATATGTGTGTGTGTTTCCAAATGGCATAAGGATCATTGCATTCATGTGATCTAACATCCTCCATGGTGATACTCTCTCTCTTCATATCGGAGGGAAAACAACATTGTTCCTGCATCCACCTCGGTTACATGACGGTAGTTAGTCCATTTCATCATTTTAACCACATGTTCAATAATAATGTCATGAACAATTATTTCTTGCATATAAATTAATATAAAACAAATGCATTTCCCATCATTACTATAATCATAATATTTTCTCTAACTAACTATTTGTCTCCTCAAAAATAATGAAAATAAATACATTTGTTTTTTAAAACGAGGTGTGACACTTGGTTTCTAAACCTTTTCCTGCAAATCTATGATGTGTTGAAAGATCATAGTAAAAGTTCTATTTTTTTTTTGAGTTGAATAAAATTAAATTCTTTTTTCTATTTAATTTGATTCACATTTTTCTCTTTTTAGCATTTTATTTTTATTTTTAGAGTATTAAAACCCTACCCACAAAGCAAACAATTGTACAATTTATAAATATGGATTGTTGTACATGTTTTTTGGTGTGTTTAATTTATTTTAGTTTGGGTTTTCAATAAGGGCATCCTCACCCATTTTGAGGAGAAATTTTTATCCCAAAACTCTTGGAAATTGGTTTCACCAACAAGGATTATTCTTGATCCCCATATAATTAACAATATAGTTTTTAAGGTTTTTACATGTTCACTTACACTTCACATAATAATCTAATACAAGATAATACTAGATTTAGTTAATATACTTGACTAAATACAAATCATAGTCTAGTTAAAAAGTTTTTACAAGGTCATATCTAATTCTTAGACCTCCTTAAATGTTCATACTTGGTCATATACAAGTTACAAACCTATCTTAATGTTAAAATATATTTAAGGTCTTATGCAAGATCATTTACAATTCACAAAATAGTCAAATACCTATATATGTGATTAAACAAAGTTTACAAACTAGATTTAAGCTTAAACATGGCCATATATAGTTATGTTATCAAATTGTTTGTGTGGAGTGCGTAACACTCAGCCCTCCACAAACCATCCTTTGTGGGAGATAGAGGGGTATGCATATTCCTATTCATTAACATTATAACCAATAATAAATGATAAATAATTATTTGAATTCATTTGCAAAGATCTACAAACCCTTTGTATGAAGACAAAAAGGAGTAAACAAGCTTCTTAATGCTTTATTAGTCATTCCTCGTTGCTACCACTCTACACCATTTCGTGAAGAAATTAATTTCCTACTTGTATTCTCTATTCTTTCTACTACAAAGAATAAAACTTTCACATACCATTCCTATGCCCTCGTATTTCTCTTTCATCATACTTTTAATCTCCTCATTTCTTGAATTATCTTTTTGCTAATAAGTTTACTTGCCATTTAAAGTTATAAATCATCACCACACCATGAAAATAAAATCATTTAAGTCCTTTAAAGATTATGGTGGAGTGGTGTGACCGCTACCACACCACACCATTCTTGGTATAGTGGGGTGGATGGCAGTTGATTTATAAACTCTACTTTGGAATTTAGAAATCAATTCAAACATTTAATACTCTCCTACTTTCTTTGCAAATAAAAAGTTTTAAAAAATTTAAAGAAGTAATTATTGCGTTTTTAATAAAGCAAACATGAAAAACTCACAACATGCTAAGTTTGTCCTATAAGACCCCCGATGTGGAGAAGAAACTAGTTTTGGGAGTGGAAAAGTGCCTTGCTACCCTTCTTTATTACTCTACAAAGAGATAATTACAACAAGTGGAAAATCTGGCCTTTTACTTCTACTTATTTCTCCTACAAGAATAAAACATACAATAATTCCCAGATTCTCTAGCCATCAATGATCACAATGTTTCTACACAAACCTTATTTATTGATTTCCAATGCATAAATAAGTTTTTTAGAGCCTTGGGTGAAGATTAATAGTCACTAAATATTAAATTGATGCCTATATAGTTTGATTTATTAGTTTTATTATTGGTATGGTCATGGACACCAGAGCACCTATGTTGTGGTCTAGATTTTAGCACACCTGCATTATCATCTACTCAACCATGATATCATCTATTTTGGTATATTCTACAACACCATCAAACACTTGTCCTTGTTATTGAAACTTGTTTTCATATGTTTTCTATTACCTTTTTTTGTCATGCGCCCACAAAAGGTTAATGAGACATCAAATGAGAAAAGAGTTTTCCTATTCTCTCCTTGGAGTACCACTTGGCCTAGCTTACCTTATGATCTTTGAGTCCAATCTTCCAAGTTTCCTAAACTCTTTTCCTTATTTCCCTTGTTTTCCTTTCGAGTACCACATCCTCATGAAGTATGATACTTCATTCTACCCCCAAGTCTTCTAAGGATTTCAACACAAGTTGTTCTTTACCTTCATCTAGCATAGAGGGTTCATAAAGTTGCAAATACTCACAATTTACAACTAAACGTATCTTCATGAAAGGAGGAAGATCAATTTTAAATGCATTTTCACCTATGACCTCCAAAATTGTAAAGGTCCATACCTTAATGGCTTAATTTTTGTTGCTTGTCCTTGTATCTTTCCTTACCCAAAGAAAGGCAAACTTTATCTACCACTTTGAGTTTGTGCTCCTTTTTATGTTGATCATGTCTTTCTTTTTACATTTGATGTGTTCTTTTACCTTGAGTTGGATTTCTTTAATCCATTCAACAAATTTAGATGCTTTAGTCACCTCATTATCTTGCCCTACTTATTCATCTTGCTTATTAAAAGCTACATCAAGTGGACTAGAAAGCAATTATCCCAAACACACTTCAAATTGAGACTTGTTAGTAGAATAATGCAATGCTTTATTATATGCATGTTGAAGGTATGGAAGAGATTCATTCCATGTCTTGGGACACTTTCTGTTGTACCCCCTAATGAGCCATACCAACATTTTGTTGACCACCTCTATTTAGCCATCTATTTGTGGGTGAAAGGTTATTCTTTTCTTTAGCTTGGTGTCCATCATACTCCATAATGTAGACCAAAACTTACTAAAAGAACATGTATCCCTATCATAAATAATGGAATTAGAAAGCTCAAATGTACCTATACATTATTAAAGAATAATTTACCTACTTCTTTTCTTATGAAAATATTTTTACAATCCATTAGAATACACATTTTGCTAAACCAGACAACTACCACAAATAAGCAATCAAGCTCATGTCTACTCATGGGCAATCCCCTTACAAAATCCATATAAATACCTTTCCATGGTCTTGTAGAAATAGGCAAGGGCATATACGTTCCTTCTTTTATTGTTTTAGGTTTGCTAGTACAACATAATTTACAACTTCTAACAAACCTTTGTACTTCTTGTCACATGTTGGGCCAAAACACGTACCTTTACAAATGAGCCACTACTTTTCCTATGCCGAAGTGACGCACCACTTCGGAGATTTGCAACTCCCTCATTACAAGAAGCCCTTGTGCTCGAGGAACACACAATTTTCCTACCTTAAATAATAACCCATCTTGAACATATAAGTCTTTTTCACTTTTAACAATTTCCTAAGATAGAAGTTCTTTATATTTTTCACCAAAATCTTTATCATGTGCATATTATTCAACACAAGCCTCCTTTGTGAAGGGCCTCAAGTGAGTTACCATCGCCATTACTAAAATAGGTGGTCTAGATAACATATCTACCACAACATTATTATTCCCTTTTTATATTTGACTATCAAATGAAATTATTGAAGATAACCCATCCATCTTTAGTGTCTTTCTTGTTGTAATTTACTTTGTTCTTGCAAATATTGTAGAGGTTGATGATCAATATGCCTAATAATTTCTTTACCAAATAGATAGTGTCTCCATTTTATTAGTCTGAACTAGTGCATATAATTCTTTATCATAAGTTGCATAACTCATGATTGATGAAGTAAAAGACTCTGAATGATACCATATAATTTCTCCACCTTGAAGCAAGATGACGCTAATTGTATATTCATTAGCATCTATTTCTACCCCAAATGGCTTTTGTATGTTGATAGCACGAATTTGGAAATCATGCTCATGGTCCAATTCTTCTTATGGCTATCTTGCTAGTCACAACACCCAAATCCATTTACAGGAAACTCAATCTAAGAGACATGCAGAATAATGACAGGAACTCGAAGTATTTCCTCACTATGTTTGAATACAAAGATGACGGGAACTAAAATATTCAGATTGTAATCAAACATCATCAGAGATTCATAACAATAATAGGGGTAACGATTTAATCCTCACGAACAAATACCCAAATAACTAGAAGTAGGGAAATATGGATTCTTATTAATATATCAATCACTCAAGACAGCCAGTAAAACACAAACTCTCACTATTCTATTTCATCCCCAAAACATTACAAAATCCATCCTATGGGTTGCATCAAATGGTCTTCTCAAATGCACCAAACAAGAACTCTTTACAAATGACTACTCTAAAAAAACCTTCAGTCTCTTTGTCGATTCGTAATCTCCTCCACCCTTGACTACCCATTTCTTCTTCTAACTACCTATGGCCTGACTATCTACGGCCTTGCTTTTCCCATTAGCTTGCAGCCTCTATCTCTGTCCAAGGGCCATTCTCTCTTCTATTCGTCCTACTCTAGATATTTGGCCTTCAGCCTTCTTTTATAACAAGTCGGCTTCCTCCAACTTGTCAACCTCTTCCTTCTGGTAACTTCTTTTGTCCTCAACTGTCTGCCTGCATTTGATTAGTGCGCTTCCACCGCCCTTCTAGATTATTCTTCCTCGAATGTTTCATATTTCTCCTCTGTTGTCCACAGTGAGTGCATCTCCTTTTGTTTTCTCATGTTGATTCGTTTTCTACCTGATTCCTTTTCGGCTGCTAACGTTTCCTCTTCTCCTTCTGTACATTGTCTTGTAACCGTCTTCTTCCAGACCCCTTCATATTCTACATTGTCAAGCATTGTCAGTTTTGGGAAAAATAACGGTTGGCTGTTAGGAAGACTCAATGATTCGAGTTACTGTCACTCAGTGACAGGAAATCGTTATGCCAGACCGTAAGCGGCAGGAAATACTTGTTTACATGGCGACATGAGCTTCATTGCTACACTAGTGCGACAAGAATTTCCTTTCAATACTCAATTTACCTAGTGACAGGAGCTCACCTAGAATGATAGAAGACTAGGAATTTGCACAAAAGACAACGAAAAATGCAAACAAACCAAAACATCAAAAGAACAATTTAAAACCAAAAATTGTCTAAGTTTGACGCCCCTGCATCAAACTTCCCAGGGGACTAAGATCATGTGCTCCGGCACATGTGGTGATTCAACCAATGTAAATTGCCAACACTCTTCTTTCATTTCTTCCACAATGTTTCTGGCCCATATATCATATCCACCCCGCATAGTTGTTCACTGTTCCTTTATGCTCTTATAAATGCATCTTCATCTCCTTTCAAGCTGAAAATATTATAAATGAATGGACTCAATCCATATTTTATATTATCACCAACATTTACTACAGTTGTTCTTTTCATTCTGTCATCATACTCAACTTCACTACCCATATGTAAATTAAAACTATCAAATTGATGGAAACTATCTAGTTCCTCAATCTCCTTCACTTGGTCAATGTCATCAATAACTGTGATTGTTGCCTATACACCTGCACCTCCCATCTCATCAACCAAAAACCTTTCCAACCATTCTCCCTTCATAGTCAATTGCTGCAACAAATTATCTTCAGATTCACCTTCAAATTCATATCTCATGACATCCATCTCAAAATCTGCCCTGACTACTTCATTTTTTGCCTTTATTCCTGTGACAATTTCTATATCATTATTTTCAACCTTCCTCAAGGTATCCATTACTATCCCAAACATTCTTAAGCTTTCACTTTTTCCATTCCACTCTTCCTCTACAGCCCACTGTTATAACAACAAATCTTTATTGATTTTCTTATCCATATCACAACTCTCAACAACATTCTCAGCCTTTGTCTTCATCATTGTAATAACTTTTCTCTCATCACCACTACCTATTGTCCCATGCTTCAAATCTGCATTTTCCTCTTCCTTTTCTTTCTTAATCCGCTTGTCAAACAAAAGACCTCCACCTTTCCAAATACTTTCAATCCTTATTTCCTCAACCCTTGTGATGGTTGCAATATCACTCTTTACCTTTTCATGGTTCTCACTCTTCCATGCTACTATTGTTGCCTTGTTTTGTCTTACATCATGCTTATCCCACTTGAATTTATTTCCTCTTTTCTTGTCATATTTTCTTCTTCTCATGTCTTTCTCATTCCATAACTCCATTTAATATATTCATAAATGCCATCATCACCATCCATTCTTTTAATCAATCTCTCATCTTCAACTTCATCCATAAAATTAAAATCTTCACTATTCAACGCACCAACAACAATTTGCTTACCTTTTGTTTTACATGTATCCTCCTCCAACTTTCTCCAATCTACTTCATGCTCTTCCTTCTTTGGCATGACACGGTTCAATGCTTTTGTATCTTTATTGTCTCCTTCCTACTGCTGTAATTTCCTTGCATAATCATTTTGCTCTCTATCTTCATAGCTTAACAATGTTCCTCCACTTTTCTTAAACTTTTCCTTACAAGTTTCAGCTTGTTGCATGTGACAATCCTGCTGCAACCTTACCTTTTACTCCTTAATATCTTTCTTGTCTTCACATCTCCCATCCTCTTGAGAGGTCTTCTTTTCACCATAGGCGGTTGTGACAACTTCATTTACTGTTGTCCTACCTTTCACCATCCACTCTTTATTTCCTTTAGCTCTAGGTTACTGGCCTTTTATTGCTGTACTTATCCTCCATGATCCATGGTCTGATTGCTCCCTTAAAATACCTTCTTTACACTTTCTTTCTTGTCAATTTGTCCTCTCATCTTGTCTCCTCTTGTACTCAAACATGCCCCTCGTGCTTGGCATTTGTCTTCTGTTACAAACTACATCATAACCAACTTCTAATTTACAATTTCCATGTTGTCCATTAAGCCAACGTGGGACTATGTACCCCTATCCTTCTTTCTTTTCTCTATCAACTTGCATAATCATACTTTCAAATTCATTCTTATGAACAAAATCAATATTTGTACTCACAGGTACCTCTTCTTTGTCCTGCTGTCCACATTTGCTGCTATCTTTGTCTTCATTACTTGACAACTCATCTTCTTCATAGGCTTCCTCTCTTTCATCTACAACATCTTCTATGGCATCATAGAACTCCTTGGCTTCTTCCTCATCTTCTTTCTTTTGTTGGACATCTTTAGCATCCTTCTTTTCCTTGTTTACTAACTTTTTCGCTGCAACTTCTTCTTGCCATACTACGGTATCTTCTCTTCCAACCTCAACATTGGCGGTTGCTTTTCTTTCCTCATCTTCCCGCATCTTCAAGGCCTTGTTTTTGACCTTCGTCATACCTGTCCACACATATTTAAACATAGCATTAACAGATAAAACAAAGGACCACATTGTCCTCATAAGTGTCTCCTTCATGGACACTTCCCTCTTTCTTTTACTTTCTTCCTCTTGCACTTCTTTGGTGCTCTATTTCTCAACATTTCCTTTGTTCTCCTCAATGAGAACCTCTTTGACCTCTTTCGATCCATGTTTCTCTATAGGCAACGCTCTTTTACCCCAATCTTTCTAGAACCCTTCATCCTCTTGTCATTTCCTCTTAAGGCTTTTATACTCTGCCTTTTCCTCTCTTCAACAATCTCCTTCACATGCCATTTCACATTTCTCGTCATTGGCCATACCCAAAAGTATTATTGGCTTTCTTCTTCAAGCCATTTCTACCTTACAATCATGTATTCCTTTAAGTCTCTTCTCAACACTGCCAGTTCTCTTTCAAAATCTGCATCTTTCATCTTTCTGTCTTCTTTTCTTTTGGCTCTTTTTGTGAGACTCTCCTTCTCAAATTGCTTCTACATCCTTTTCCAGGCTAAGTTGCCTCACTTCGGTGATCTACTCAACACTCAGAATCTTTTGCGCTCTGATAGCACGAATTTGGAAATCATGTTCATGGTCCAATTCTTCTTATGGCTATCTTGCCATTCACAACACCCAAATCCATTTACAAGAAACTCAATCTAAGAGACATGCAGAATAATGACAGGAACTCAAAGTATTTCCTCACTATGTTTGAATACAAAAATGACAGGAACTAAAATATTCAGACTGTAATCAAACATCATCAAAGATTCACAACAATAATAGGGGTAAAGATTTAATCCTCACGAACAAATACCCAAATGACTAGAAATAGGGAAATACATATTCTTATTAATATATCAATCACTCAAGACAGCCAGTAAAACACAAACTCTCACTATTCTATTTCATCCCCAAAACATTACAAAATCCATCGAATGGTCGGCATCAAACGACCTTCTCAAATGCACCAAACAAGAACTCTTTACAAATGACTACTCTAAAAAAACTTTCAGTCTCTTTATTGATTCGTAATCTCCTCCACCCTTGACGGCTTATTTCTTCTTCTAATTGCTTGTGGCCTGACTATCTATGGCCTTGCTTTTCCCATTAGCTCGCAGCCTCTATCTTTGTCCAAGGGTCGTTCTCTCTTCTATTCGTCCTACTCCAGATATTTAGCCTTCGGCCTTCTTTTATAACAGGTCAGCTTCCTCTAGCTCGTCGGCCTCTTCCTTCTGGTAACTTCTTCCATCCTCAACCATTGGCGTGCATCTGATTAGTGTGCTTCCATTGCCCTTATATTATTCTTCCTCAAACATTTCATATTCCTCCTCTGTTGTCCATAGCAAATGCATCTCCTTTTGTTTTCTTCTATCGATTCATTTTCTGCCCGATTCCTTTTCAGCTGCTAACGTTTCCTCTTCTCCTTCTGACACTATCTTGTAATCATCTTCTTCCAAACCCCTTCATCTTCTACACTATCAAGCATTGTTGATTTTTGGGAAAATAATTGTTGGCCATTAGGAAGACTCAATGATTCGAGTTACTGTCACTCAGTGACAGGAAATCATTATGCCAGACTGTAAGCGGTAGGAAATACTTGTTTACATGGTGACAGGAGCTTCATTACTACACTAGCGTGACAGGAATTTCCTTTCAATACTCAATTTGCCCAATGACAGGAGCTCACCCAGAATGATAGAAGACTAGGAATTTGCACAAAAGACAACAAAAAATGCAAACAAACCAAAACATCAAAAGAACAATTTAAAACCACGAATTGTCTAAGCTCGATGCCTCTGCATCATATGTTAGGATGACACCCATTGGTTTACACAATGCAATCATTGACTAATACATTATGAGGGTTGATAAGATCCACATTGATAGATTCATCAGAAACTACCCTATAGGCATAAAAAAGATATGTAAAAGAGTTGATCAAGCAAACCCCAACAATAGTGTGTCCCACTTGTGGGTCATCCTGATTTTTTTCCTGAAATCATATATTTTTTAGAAAAATTAATGATTTAAGCCTAGAGGGATTCCATCTAAGGGAGTTTTATTCAAGGTGGTTAAATCAAACCCCTATTAGGATTAAGGTGCCATCAACCTTGTAAATCCTATGTAATTAATTACTCCTAATATTATTTTTAAATAACCCATAAGGGATGAAAGGTTTTACCAACAATGATCTTATTTCAGTTGTATGTTTATATCCGGTACACGACGCTCATTCATTCGCGACGGGGGATCGCGGGGGGTTTCCCCCTATGAGGGGTTCGGGGGTCGCGCGCCCGGCGGGGGTTTGGGGGCAGCGCCCTTGAAACCTCATTTTATTTATATTTTATCATTGTGAATCTGGATCGTTCGTCATTAGGTCACAGATCTGACGATCGATATTTTGTTAGTTATCTTGCCCTAGAAGGCAACCCCCTTTTATAAGGATATTTGTCCTACGTTTCTATAAGATTGGAGAGTAACAGGCGGTGCTAGATTGAAGACTGAAGGAGAGAGGAGTGCATGTATTGTAATCTCATATTTGAAGATAATACAACTTGGAGCCTCTTGGCTTAGTGGAGTTTTTTACCTGGAGGGGTTTTCTCCACGTTACATACCATGTTATGTGTTCAATTCTTAGTGCATGTTATTTCTGTGTAATGGGTTTTGATTTCTGTTGCAATCTCCATTGATTCTACATTGTTTAGAGGATAATAAGGTTTAAATCATATTTTCGTTGTGTGGTTTGCACCTTCATTTCTAACAACCCCCTTAAATCAAATCCCTTCGGTAGAACCCCCTAGGCTTAAATCAAACCCGCCAACAAAGTCTCCTTCACACCTATCAAAACACTAACAAAAAAATATTTTTCCTTCACCTTTTGGGAGATCAAATGAAGTTATTTGGAAATCTCATTTTATAAGTATATAGTCCTTAGTATTACCTTTCCAAAAATTATAATATGTATTATGTTTTCTTTAATATTATATTTTTTAAATTTTTTTATATTTAATGTAGGTCCATTACAAAAAAAAATGACTTATATTCAAGACACTAGGAAAAATAACAAACATTGTTAGAAAAATCTCAAAAAAATGCAGTACACTCCACATCGATGTCCTTGTTTAAATAAAAAAAGAAAAAAATAATTTATATATATGTGCTAAGAGAAATGCATTACAGAATGATACAAGTCTGAAATTTTTGTTAGTGTTAATTCAAAAATTAAATAATAAATAAAATACTTAACAAAAAATTACCAAAAAATATCAATGCACTAGACAACGTAGTTAATGATCTAATTGTAATAAACCATGGAAACATTTTATTTGTAGTGAAAGTTATGCATTATGGAATAGTGTCACTCAATAAAAAAATAGAAAAAAATAAAAATAAAAAATGATAGAAATAATTATTTAAAAAATTATACCTTGAATCTACATAAAAAAATTCACGACTCATTAGTTTACATCATCCTTAAAATCTTGACCATTTGTTCCCTATAATTGACACAAACTGAAAAATGTTGAAAAATGCTAATTTTGAGCATCCCACTTAAGCCAAAAAGTGGGACACTTTATTGTGGGTTCACCACTCACCTAATCTCGTCAAGTTATAAATCATTGTACACATTGCATTTCTAGAATTCAACATTCAAATACAACTTCTAGGTGTAAATAATGATAGATTCATCATCATCTTTCAAGCATCAAACACAAAGAGCATGAGACTACTCCGGTTGTATAATTAATCTATTTTATAGGTGTCACAGAGTGTTCTGACATAGTACAACCATCACTTTCAAAAAATATTAAGAGGGGTTCAACAACTTAGGATTTCATACACTAGTCTTTAAGACCTTAATTATCTCAATGCTCCAAATTCACCCATTTAGAGTTCATCCCAATAAAACACCAAAAAGGAGAATCTTACTATAAATCCCACTTCCTAGGCTTGGTACAAAAATACACCAACAAAACTTGTCTCATTAGGTAACAATGGAATTCAACTCAATCCATATTGCTAGATAAAATCACAAAACCTTTTACTAAATTAACTCTGGAAACCCTTCACTATAAAGGTCCTATTCAAGGTGAGGGTTTCATTTGTATTATCTACTTTCCTAGAATTTACATAGAGAATGAACAATATTAACATGACTTTACCTTTATTTGGCCATCACACCCCTTGTAAAATTCCAAAATCATCAAACTTCACATGGTACAAAGTAAGTCTTAGAAGTAGGTAATTGAAATATATAATTAATAGCTATGGTCTAAGCAACCTTAACTAGACCATGAAATCAAATTGTGAACTAATTGTGGGTTTAGTCTTTCAAACAGCTATTAAATCAACTAATAAGATTATTAGAGTGACAACAATAGATATAGGTTTATGATAAGACCAATTTCGTACCTTGATAGCCATGGCCAACACAATAGCTCATGTTTTAAACTAACATTAAAAAAGCTAAACCTTAATGATGGATTATAAACCCCAAGGTCTTAGGAAACCTAACCACATCATAATCTTAACAAGCTTTACAACCCAAAGTAATAACAAAACCATAATTATAGACCATTGGGTCAAAATACAGAGATTTCCACTAGTTGCTAGTGACAACCAAATGACAAATTAGCAATCTTTCAACATAAGGAATATTTTTGTTGCATAAAGAAAAAGAGAGAATTGGGCCAAAATATTTTACCTGTGCCATAAACAATAAATCCTTTACTATTGCGAGCTTTAGAGTCTTCAAGCTCCTTTTAGCTTTCATTATTCAAGACTAGAGATTCCACCCTTACTTAAGCTTTTAAAAGAAAATGAGTTCTTCAACACATTCTACAGAGCTTTCAATTTCATTCCCTTCCTAGGCACCTCTTTGTAACAAAATCTTATTCCCAAGACTCTTAGTCTCCAAATCCCATAGATATTCTTCAATGAAAGTCGAGAATAAACCCTTCTCCATAATTCCCAAATAAACTCAAAAAAATAGAAGGGATTAATGATTCAACAATCGTCAAGAATGAATTCCTTTACAAGCTTCAATAAAAACCAGTAATTATGAAAAACCAAATTCATTGATAAGTAGGAGGTATTTTTCTACAGTGTGTTAACTTATGATATTTACATTAGGAGTAAACTATGTATATTTTTTGAGTCAAACTCATTGACCCATATTTCATGAGTAGTGGTTCACACAAACCCATCTCTTATGAGAATTAATGGTCCACTTAGCACTCGTTGCATCTAGGTGATGCTCATAGGGGTAAAGCATCGAGACTTCTCGACTCGAGGTCACCCATCCTAGAACTACTCTGACTCAAGTGCACTTAACTATGGAGTTTTTCCTGAGATCAAGCCCACTTATCCTAGTACCTCATTTGTAAAAGGAACTCTATAATGAATGGTTCATAAGGCACAACACTTGCTCAAGGTTTTACAAATGGGGTAGCAAGATAAATGGGCTTGATCTTGAGAGAAACTCCATGGTTAAGCATGCTTGAGTCAGAGTAGTAGTAGGATGGGTGACCTCCCAGGAAGTCCTAAAGCTTCACCCCTATGAGCATCACCTAGATGCAATGATTTCTTAGTGGACCATTCATTCCCATGAAAGATGGGTTCGTGTGAACCATTACTCATGGAATATGGGTCAATGGGTTTGACTAAAAAAACTATGCAATTGAATCTTGAAATAAATATCATAAGTTGACATGCTGTAAAAAAATACCTCCTAATTATCAATTGATGAGCTAAAGAGGCTCTATAATGAATTTTTCATAAGGCACAATGCTTGCTAAAGGTTTTGAAAATGGGGTAGCAACCTAAGTGGGCTTAATCTTGGGGGAAACTCTATAGTTAAACATGCTTGAGTTGGAGTAGTACTGGGATGGGTGACCTCTTGGGAAGTCTTGATGCTTCACCCTTGTGCACATTACCTAGATGTAATAAGTGCTAAGTGGACCATTCATTCTCATGAGAGATGGGTTTTTGTGAACCACTACTCATGAAATATGGGTCAATGAGTTTGACTAAAAAACTACCTAGTTGAATCCTAATATAAATATCATAAGATGACACATTGTACAATAATACATCTTACTTATCACTTGATGAGCTAAAGGTGCTATGTAATGAATGGCTTGTAAGGCACGGCACTTGCTGAAGATTTTGCAAA
Source organism: Cunninghamia lanceolata (assembly GCA_027924645.1). NCBI lineage: Eukaryota > Viridiplantae > Streptophyta > Pinopsida > Cupressales > Cupressaceae > Cunninghamia > Cunninghamia lanceolata. The sequence continues at coordinate 1,230,696 of BSBN01000223.1, read as the reverse complement.
TGGGGTAGAAAGCTAAGTGGGCTTGATCTTGGGGGAAACTCCATTATTAAGCTCGAGTCAAAGTAGTATTGGGACAGGGGACCTCCTAGGAAGTCCTGATGCTTCACCCCTATGAGTATCACCTAGATGCAATGAGTTCTAAGTGGACCATTCATTCTCATGAGATATGGGCTAGTGTGAAGCACTATTCGTGAAATATGAGTTAATGAGTTTGACTCAAAAATTATGTAATTAAATCCTGATATAAATATCATAAATTAACATGCTGCAAAAACATACCTCCTACTTATCACTTGATGAGATAAAGGGGCTCTTTAATGAATGGTTCATAAGGCACAACACTTGCCTAAGGTTTTACAAACGGGGTAGCAAGCTAAGAGGGCTTATTATTGGGGGAAACTCCATGGTTAAGAGTTCTTGAGTTAAAGTAATACTTGGATGGGTTACCTGCTGGGAAGTCCTAATGCTTCACCCCTATGAGCATCACCTAGATGCAATGAATACTAAGTGGACCGTTCGTTCTCATGAGAGATGGGTTCATGTGAACCACTACTCATGAAATATAGGTCAGTGAGTTTGACTCAAAAACTATGTAGTTGAATCCTGATATAAATATCATAAACCAAAATCATTTCTAAAAGAATGAGTCCCCTTATATATTTCTATGAGGATAGAGATGTCATAATCTCTTATAATTTTACCTCAAGTTCCAAGCAATAATCCTCAAGATGCAATTAAAAAAACTATAACAAAAGACCAAGATTTATACATACATTTCAGCACAGCTTCACCACAAGGAGTCCATAGGAGAAGCTTTACAATCAACTGAAGAAAACTCTTTGAAAGACCAAGCCAACCATTGGTTTGCAAGACAAGTTTCACCAAACTCAAGGTCATTCAATGCATGGTAGGGAATTCAATGCCAAATGACTGCCATTAAATTTAGTCCCTCCAAAAACTTTTCCTACCAGTCTCCTATTAGTAGAAAATTCTTGAAAAATTAAAACACTGTATATAGTCTATAGTTGGTAGAAGTAATCTTTACACTATAGTGTCTTAGGGTTAAATTAAAAGCATTAAGATTAGAATTTGGGATTATGGTTAGGTTAGTGCCCCTAGGTTAGGATAATTTAACATAATAGTAACATAAGAACTACTAACCTTTAACAATCTAATGATTAACACATGTAGACATAATTAGAAGCAAAACTAGCACAATCTAGAACAATTGGTTCAAATCACAATAATATCAACTTGTAACATGACAACATGCTTACAACAATGAACAATGAATAACCAAAAAACATGACTACATCACAAGGTGTCATATCGTACCGAGGAGTCACTTAAATTAGTGTGCAAATGTTGTACCCAGGCCCATAAGAAGGCACCACAACATCACACACAATTTTAAAGACCTATACATGCAAATCTAACAAATCACCCATCAACAGTATTCATGGAACTAATAATACCACGAAATTAAATAACATCAATATAATCTAAAAATTAGTACTTGATTATTGTGAATAATAAAAAATTTCAATGCAAAATTATTAAATTCAAAACATAATTAATAATGTGTAGGGGAGGGTCATGACAAACTCTTAGATTGTCCTTAGATCCATTCAAAATGAATGAATGAATGTCTTTAAATACAACAAACCAACACACAAATCAACACAAGTGTGTGCTAGGTTATCTCAAAACAACTAGTAGGAGAAAAGTTAGTGGGATTTAATTTGAATTTGAATTTTAAAATCTTAGGGTTTAGATTCATGACTACCAAAATGACTCGGGTCTAATTTGCACTCGTGAATCTAATGCAAGGTGATGATTGGGGGATCCACGGATTAGGACCAATCTCTAGGGACAAGTGATATTGGGATCGATATGTGATGGTATGAGTTAAATTAACAAAAGAATATGTTATGTGTAGACTAGTCATTGCATTGAAGACACCCTAATCGAAGAAGGCTGAAAACATAAGGGAAAAGGGCATGGGTATGTAATTTTCACCATTATGATATTATGAAGGTTTTAAATGCCTCACAATAAATGAATATAGGTTAACTAAATAAATGCATACCATTAATCACTAATTAACCTATATAATAGAACTAGGGATAATCATTACCACAGATGTAAATAAATATGAAAAGCAAATAAAATAAATACATGGGTACTTAGCTCTAATTTTAATCATAATTATAAATCCAAATGTCAAGGATCCATTCACCAAGGTTCTATATTTTTTTTCTTTTGTCACTTACCCAAAAATCTAATTATCCAATGTTTGGGACTAGACTTATGACTTTAGAGGTGATCCCCAAAAGTGCATACCTAGTCTAATATGCACGAGTGATCTTATAACTTGTGCGAATGATCTAATAATTCATAAACTTTTAAACTTTGCTCACCTTGATCTCTAATGTTTAGTAATGCATAAGAATTGGTAGCGAGAATTTTCCAGATAGCTCGAGGTTTGTGTTCTCAAAGGTTAAACCCTTGGATGAATTGACTTTATGACTCTGAGTGAAGATTTGAAGACAACAAGTAAGTGTGCAACATACTTATGATGGCATGCTCTAATTAATGCTTTGATAATTCTACTATGATGCTCTCATAAATGCTTTATGAATCAAACCCTAGCATGCTCCTTTTTGATGTCCTAGATTCTTTCAAATGAATGAGGGAATACATTTAAATACAACAACCAAAACCACAAGTTAAAAAATGTGCACTAGGTCAACTCACAATAGCTAGTGAAACGGTCAACAATCGATAAATTTAAAATAAATTTTTTTAAGAGGAATGGAATCACTTAATTAGAATATTGACCCAAGTTAGGTTTGTACCTACAAATCTAATCCAAGATGGTGCATGATGAATTTGGGAATTAGGAATGAATCTATAGGGATCAATGACAATAAGGATAATGATATGAGCTAAATTTACACACATATGCTACTTGTAAGCTAATTATTATATTTAGGAGGTCCTAATCAGTCACAAGCCCAAAACATAGAGAAAAGGGCATGGGCATGTAATTTTCATTGCTTTAGATGTTAATGAATTTTGTCGAGTTAAATAAAATGGTTGCTCAATCAAGAATGAGTCACTCTTTATTATTATTTATATTGGCATATTTAAATTTCAATAATAATAACATATTCTTATAATGGAGAAATTTGCATATCCATGCCAATTTCCATTTAGTTTTGGGCCCATTTAATGGAAGGGCTTAATACAATTACATATTGACAAATTCCACACTCTTGTGTAAATTTGAGCTCACTCCCCAATCCTACACACATCCCCATTTACACATATTAAGTACTATATTATTTGTATCTATACATATTCTCATACATCTAACATTTATTATGCCTATTATTGCCCCCATGTCTTGGCATTCATTCTTTATATCGATTATAACATTTCCTTGTCCCAAGTCAAACATGTAGTGTGAGATTGATCCCACACCACACAAAATTAACCAAAAATTAAAAAATCCAAAATTCAAATATTTTCCAACACTTACCTAGTCCACTGGTTGTTATGAACTAACTTCACACACAATTGTGTAGTTTATTGTAATGTACTGGTATTTAAAGACATTCATTGGAGCATTAAAAGATGTCAAACAATCATTAAATAATCATTTGCATTTACAAGGAGCACTTATAGGAACACTTCGAGTTGGAGCTTTAAAAGTAGCAATACATTGCATTAGAATCAATTTCTAGACCACTTGCATACTTGCTTGCTATCTATCGATCTTTTTCATGATCATAAAGTTGATCCAATCAAGAGGGTTGACCTAGGAGAACTTGACCCTTGTGATCTAATGATCTCCCTGAGTTATTTTAAAATACTGCTAGTCCTTAATAGTTAGCAAGGAGTGGAGAATCCAATTAATCGAATAATAGAAGCGTATAGTGCGCTAGATCAAAACCACATGTTAAAGGTTAGATCCCCACAATGGGAGATTGATCCAATGTAATGCTCGCCCTATTGTTTTCCTAGTGTGCTTTCTGATTCATATGTGTTATGTTGTATTGAGTGGTTATTAGTGTATTATGTGATTCTAATGCTTTGACCCATTGCACCGAATTTGTTGATAAGGCCTATTGTACCATTAATGGGTTCTGAGGGTGTATTCTGGACGACCATCGAGGTGTTTCTGATGGGGTTTTGTATTGAATTTGGATTCTGACTATGGATTATGGGATGTATATGTTTTGCTTTTTGTGTGATAGATCATTGCAGTGTTTCAACTTCACTGTTTTCACTATATTGGTTATAGTTGTGATTATCATCTGGTTTAGCATTGTGAAATATTATTGATTATGCAACATGTTCATGGATCATGATAGTCATAGATGATTTACGGTAGATGTGATGATTTTATAACATGTTATGATTTACGCCACATTGGGTGGATTATGTTGCTTCGACTATTTTATGTGGAGCAGGTATGTCTGATGTTTGACCTAAGTGTGTAGGTACAATGTTATTTTCTCAATAGTGGTTATATTGGAGATGATCATCTTTAGGTAAAAACATGTGTGTTAACCTCTATCTCACTCAGTTTGAGTGTGAGATGAGTTTTGTGAATCCCTGTGTTAACTTGGATCAATATCGATGGCAATTCTAGATCATGCATGTTGTGGAAACCTGTGAAGTGTGAACAAGTCCTTTGCATGTGTTTCTTTTACCTTTTCACATTATATTTTAAATCATCTCAAAAAATGTGTTTTCCATGTTTTTGAAACAATTGAATGGTTTAGTTGAAGAGGATTAAATTTATCTCAACGGAAAAGTTTATTGTATTATTTTATGCTAGAGGAAGAAATTTAAAGTGATCTTAATTCTTTCTTCAAAAAATAATCTTTTTACCTTTGAAAAAGTGGAATTTGCATTATAAAAGAAATTGAATTTATTTATATGAGTGTTTGGATTTTTCAGAATTGGGTTAAATTATATTACAAATTCCTTATGAAAATAATTGCATTAATTATCTAGTTAAATTTCATATTGTTCAAAAGTATTTTTAAAAGAGTTAATTGGGAAAATTAGATAAAATAAAATAAGAAATTAGGGCCTTTTTGGTTGAAAAGGGAAATAGATTGATTTTTGGATTTCATTCTTTATTTTTGTTCCCTAAAAAACCTTCTTCTTGCTTGGTTGAAAAGAATTTTGTGTGGATTGAAAAAGGAAAAATTATTGCTTGTTTGGATTGAGGAATGGTTTGAAGATTGCTTGGTGGTGGATAGAATTGGCATAGCAAAATAATTGCTTTCAAAAAACTTCATTATTCTTGGTTTTCCAAGGATTGATTAGAAAGGTAATTTCTCCAATTTTCTATGTTTATAAATTTGTATACTCTTCTTTTACCATGACACTACATGTGGTTTGCTCATGGCTTCATTGAATAAAAAATGAGTTGTAGAAAATGATAGTTGTTGTTGTTTATTATATGAGTTTAAATTTTGAAAAAAACTTGCAATTACAAACAAAACTATGGCAAAATTTTATTGGAAACACCCATTTCAATTTGATTACATGAATGGAGTGTTGTTCATAATCGTGACAATGGGTTGTCATTATATTTTTGAGAAATCTTATATTTTGGAAAATGAAAACTATGCAGGGTTTCAAAGCAACCATTAATGGTGACATTGGGGTTTTATGGTTTTTTATGCATTTTGAAAAAAAAATAAATTACATTTTAGACCCAATTTAAATGAATTGAATTGTGAGATGAGTAGTCTCCATTACGATTTTGAAAATTGCATCTTTTGCATTGATGTCATGATTTTTATCGCCTTGTTTTCCACGTCATGCCCAATTTGTGAAATTGGTGAGGTGGATGTGTAGGAAGAGGTACAAGGTAAGAAAGGAGTGGCTCCCATCACGTACCACAATACAAATGGATCATTGGAAAATAGCGAGTGAGGAGTTTAAATAAGATTAATCTCATTGGGTAAAAAAATGTAATAATAAGATCTATTGCAAACGCGAACACTTTCCTAGATTCAGTTTCAGTTGTAAAGAGCATGTCATGACTCATGGAATTGGTGAGTGATGGAGTAGACCCCATGATTAGGTAGCTAACTAATCATATTCTATGAGGCCATCATGTCATCGTAATGGAACTCCTTGTCTTGATTATTATGTCTCTCTTCCTTGCTTACTGTCAAATTCGTATTCGATGTGATGTGACCCTACCATTTGCTTGTGCATTGAGATGCTTGATTCATGCTTATATGTGTATGTGTGAAGGTGTATGATTTGTGCCTTGTTTGGCTTGCATTGAAGGTATGGGAGTCTCCCTTGTGCTTGATTATTGAGATGGCATTCTTATATGCTTGTTGGCTCCTATGAGTCATTCATAAGTTCGTATGTATTTGATGGGTAATTGTGCCACATGTTACTTGTATGCATTTGATTGGTAGTTGTACCGCATGTTATATATGTTTTGTATGCTTTGAATAGTGTGTGTTGCCATGCACTCCTTAATTGCGTGAGTATGCTTGTACCCATTTCAACCATCTCCTAGGACAATGGGGTGGGCCTAAGGGTACCACATGGTTGGGTGGTGCTAAATCATTGTTGGGGACTAACAAGCTTAGAGGATGATCCTTGGAGAGCATGTTGGACTTGTGGTGTATTATGCACTTGTATCATTTAATTGTTGTAATTTGATAATCTTTGTAAAGTGGGTTCTTGAGACCATTGTAATAATTTTTTTAATGATGTTATAATGTATTTTATGATGTGGGTTATGACTCGTCCATGTTTAGAATGAAACCCTTTAAATGTAATAAATATTTGTTATCTTGTATTTTTCCATGTCTTAGCTTGTGAGGACGTTTGCATGATTTGTCAGAGTTACATGTTGTAATATTGATATTTAGCATGTTAGATTCAATTATTGTGATGTGGTAAATGATGATTATGGATGTGTTAGTATTGGATCGTATTCCGCTCACATAGGTGGCGAGGATCTTATCATGACTTTTAGCATGTGTTGACATGGGTGTCAAACATGCATGGTGTTTTGCAACACTTTGATCATATTGTTTATGTGGACAACGTTGGATCAATGCCTTTATTTATAATTTGTAACATTGAGCTAAGTGCTTAGTGTTGTTGGTTCATGCTGCTCTTTGGGTGTGTTGTTTCACTTCAAGTTGGTTCTCAATGGTAGCGTAGGGTGGATCATACCCCTGACTCATCTACCATTTCCTTCACATGTGGTTGTGTCCACGCGAGAGTAGTTTGTTGAATAGGTGTCTTGTGTCACTCTATCTTGTCTTAGTGAGTGTTCCACTTGGTGACCTCTCCTATTGAAGAGTGTGTCTGTTTTGTGCTTTTTCAGAGATTGACAAGTTTGGAGACCTCAGAATCATCTCTTGGAGCTTGTTTGTCTTCTATAGATTTGTAGGAGGCCTGGAGATGGATTCCTTGGTAGTAGAGTCCTTGTTTGACCTTGGGTCAAAGTCCTAAGTAGGCATTTTGAGGAAATTGTTTGTTCAGACACTATGGAAGGGCGATAATGCCAAAATTAGACACTAGCACTAGAATTGGACACTAGTGTGACACACTATAGTCCTCCTAAGGCACTAGAGTCCTCTAGGACATTGTAGTCACCTAGACTTCTCAGACGTCCATGGGACCTTAGACAATGAGCATTTCTTGACATTTCCTAATGGAACTTTGTATACATAAGTTGTTCCCCCTATTCTACCAAGTCTTTCTATGCTAACACTTCATTGATAGGTGTCTTGGTTTGGAAGTTATTCCCTCTTTTGTATTGAGAAGTGCCTTTGCATGAAATCGATTGGTGATCGTTCCTATTGGTCAAGGGCTTGTACCTCCTAGTTGAACCATCTCTTGGGTGAGATTTTCCCTTGTGTTAGGATGTCATTTTGCGTCATCATGGAATAGATTTGAGGTAGTTTTCATCCTTTTCCTACTCCATGTATTTGCAAGGAAGTGAGGTCGTGGACATGTGTTCGATCGTCATCACGAAGCGAGCTCCACCTCTCGCATGGTCAATGTGGCGACTTGTCACATGATGGGTGAAGTCTTCTGCTTGTGCCACCTTTCCTAGTGCAATGGTAATGTCTTCTTAGGTATTGTTATACTTGTTACAACACCTTGTGCGCTTGTAAGTGCAATGTGACATGTAATAGTCACACTTGCAAACGTAATTTTTGTTTGTTTGTTTGGTGTTTGTTCACTTAATGTCTTGGGTGAAAGCTTGGGGCATTACATCTAGATTCATAGAATTGACATGCACAAAACTTTGGGATAGTCTACACTTTGAGGTTGCCAATATTTTACAATTAGCAGGGAGTAGAGAATCCAACAAATCCAATAACAAAAGTATACAATTCACTAGATTAGGACCACATGTTAGAGGTTAGATTTGCACGATGCATGATTTATATAGATGTGTATAACTGACCTGCATAAAATTTCAATCTTACACAATTAACCTAGATAATAGAGCCAGCGTACTTAGCTCTAATTTTGATGTATAAATGTCTATCTAAATGTCAAGGATCCATTCATCAAAGTTCTAATTTTTTTAATATTTTGTCATTAACCCAAAAATCTAATTATGTGTTATCTGAGACTATACTTGTGACTTTGGAGGTGGTCCTCGTGAGTACAGACCTAGTCTAATATGCATGAGTGGTCTTGTAACTTGTGGGAATGATTTGATAATTCATAAACTTCTAAGCTTCACTCACCTTGACCTCTGATGTTTGTTGATGCATAAGAACTAGATATGGGAATTTGTTGGATAACTTAAGGTTTGTGTTCTCTTAGGTCAAACCCTTAGACGAATTGATTTTATGACTTTGAGTGAAGATTTGAAGACAAGTAAGTGTGCAACATACTTAGGATGACATGTTCCAATAAATGCTTTGATAATTCTACTATGATGCTCTCATAAATGCTCTACTAATCAAACCCTAGCATGCTCCTTTTTGATGACCTAGATTCTTTCAAATGAATGAGGGAATGCATTTAAATACAACCAAGAACACAAGTTAACAAAATGTGCACTAGGTTAACTCATAATAGCTAGCAAAATGGTTAATAATGGATAAACTTGAATTTTGAAACTTAAAAAGGAAAGGATCAAATGCTCGATCGTAGAGATAACTCGACTTATGTTCATACCCATGAATCTGAACTAGGATGGTGGATGATGAATTTAGGAATTTGGAATTAACTATAGGGATAAGTGACAACAAGGATAAGGTTATGAGTTGAATTTACACATGAATATGCTACTCGTACTTGCTAATTATTGCATTCAGGGCACTTTAATAAAAACAAGCCCAAAACATATGAGAAAAGGGCATGGATATATAATTTTCAGCATTTTAAATTTTTTTAATCCGTGAATTTGGCCAGAGGAGGCCATTCCCATATAAAAACTAAGAAGAAAATGGAAAATCCAGCTACTCTAGAGGAGGGCCATACTAATAATCTTTCAAGGTTTTCATATTAATACTACTAATTGTTTACATATGAGATGTATGCATAACAAAAAAACATAGAATTTGTATTATCTTAAAACTTATAACTATAGACTATCTATGCATCTATAACAGAGCTTCTATACTAAAGTAAATCACGCCTGTTGGACCTCCTCGCCTACCTCATCTTCACTAGAGCCGCCACTCTATGAGTCGATAGAAAATGACTAGTCTACTTCCTGCATCGAGGATACACCTGCCACCACTTTGAGGAATTCCAATCCCCATTTTGGCTTTTGTTTTCGTGCCTCCTCACAATGGACAATAGTTGCAATTACAAATGGTGCCCAGGGACCAATGTAATTGCTAAGAATCACTGGCTAGGTGCCATTACCAGTGAGAAAACCTAGGCCTAACATTGTATTGTCCAAAATCCCTTTCAACCCGGTGTGCCGCCCTGGTTTTATCAATGTCTTTGCTACTACCCTTTTGACATCCTTCAACTCACCCAAGTCATGAAGAACAACTACGAACATAAACGAAATACCTATGTTCACTTGATAATGATGGGAAGTTTACAAGAAGGTATCACCCAAGACCATTTGACAATGTGAAATACTATTATAGAGTTTGTTTTGAAAACCTTTTTTAGCCTAAAATCTAAAATTGCACCCATTAAAGGTATTTTCTTGTTCTTAGATTTGAGACATACAATGGCATCCATGGTTCTTAGCTTTTGCACATACGAGTATCAAGATTATTAAAACTCTTTGCAAAAGGGCACCAATAACTATCTTCATTTATGACTCAGCATGTTTTTGATGTACTTCTTCTCCTTCGAAATTGTTTCCCCATTGTGAATTAATGATTCATAATTCGAAAGCATGTTGTGTGCATGTGAGAATAGCCTCCAAATCTTGGGATATCTTCTACCATAGTCACTAAGAGTTTACACAATGATTACTCTCCAAGTTGATTGTTGTGTTGGCTAAATCGTCAACCTCTTTATTCCCTTCATGATAAACGTGGCATATTTTAAATTCTTGTAACTGATCAATAAGACATCAATAGAAATCGAGGATATTGTCAAGTTTCCAATTTTGAACAAATTTTCCTTATTGCATTCACTATTAATTGAAATTCACTTTCAAAGTGAACTTTGTTCAAACCAAGTGTTTTACAGGGGCAAAGCCCAAGCAATAATGCTTGGGCTTTGGCTTCATTGTTTGTTTCCATTGAAATTTTTTGAGTCATTGCACCAACTAAAGCTCCAAAGTGATTTCTAATTATACATCATGTCCTTGAAGGGTCGGGGTTGCCCTTTGCAGCTCCATCAAAATTGAGTTTATACAAATTCTCATTTGGCAGTTCCCATTTTATGTTTCTTCTATATTTTGAATTTGAAATTGGATAAACCCTAACCTTCACATAAACGAGAGGGATCACCAATCCAATCCATGATTTTTAAACTTAATTATCCCATGAGGTGAACACATGCTCTTTTTGAGTGATTGATTTCGGGTTGCATTATTTACTACTTCAACAATGGTTTCTTCTACTTTGTTTAGGAAAACATCAATGGCTATTTCTTTATTTTGAAATATTATTTTATTTATCTCTTTCCATAGTTCCCAGACCATTATTGAGGGGCAAACTATCCATAAGTTGGTGAACATCACCTTTTTGTGCAAAACAAGCCATGAAACAAAAAAGGAGTGGATGTCTTGGGGTAGAGGGCTTGACCAATTGAGTTTTCTCAATACAAACTTCCAACATGTTTCAACAAATTTTCATCTTAGGAATAGATGATCTACCATTTCTTTGCTTTCCTTACGCAACGTACATCTAGAAAGGCCACGTAAGCCAAGTATTTGCAATCCATCATCTGTCAGTATTCATGTGTGTAAGGCTACCCAGGTGAAAGTTCCAGCCTTGGGAAGACATTGTTTATTCCAACATAAATGAATGGGCCAGTCATCCATCAATGGAGTTGCCTCCTCAATATGGTATCCTATCTTGACATTATATCTTCTAGTCTTTACCCCACACCGTCGTATGCTATCTTCCCCATTTGAAAGAAAGATCTTCCTAACTGCCAACACACTCCTAAGGAATTCTTTCTGTGTCTTCAAAAAATTAATGTTATGAAAGGGTCTCCAATCCCATACAGACAAGCCATCCCGCTCTGTTAATGTTAAATAATCTCTGATGCGGATCCCCCACTCATTGCTCAAGGTTTCCCTTGCTTCTTTTAGATTTAGAAAATCCTTTAGGGTTGGGTATCCTTTCCATGAGTCCTCCCAAAACAATGTTTGTCGTCCATATTTCACTTTCCATGTGATATGCTTTATAATCAGATGTCTGCAGGAAAGAAGAAAGTTCCAAATAGCTAGCCCTTTCAGGAGATTGGTAGTGGTAAAATCCTCTTTGGTTCTATTGAATCAAAATATTTTATTTGTTAAATTCTAACCCACTTCAATTGAGTATTTGTGAACATGTTCCATACCAACTTATCTCCCAGAGCTATGTTGAGGGTTGCCCAATTTCAAAGGCCAACTCCACCAACACCTTTTGGGTTGTAAACTTTATCACACACAATCAAGGGGAATTTCTTTCCTTTTGATGTTCCTTTCCAAAAGAATTCTCACAGTTTTTGATTGACCATTTCATTGATTTTCTTTGGCATCCTTAAAACAAGATAGAGTATAGATGGGGATCGTTGAGATATCATCCTTTAAAATTAATATCCTACCTATCGTAGAAAGCCATTTTCCTTTCTGTAAAGACATCTTGGCATTATACTTTGTTAAAAGAGGTTCCCAAAGTATGAATTTGCTTGCACCGAAGAAAAGGGGACTCTGAGATACTTACTTGGAAGTGAACTCCTTTTGTATCCTAGAAGCTAAGCTACTTCTATTTGCTTCCAAACATCTGTGTTGATGAAGAAAACTTCAAACTCTCTCCAATTCATGTGTTGTCTTGAAGCTTTACAATAGCAGTCCAAAGTTGGTTTCATAACTCTAGCCTCTCATTTACATGCTACTCCAAACAAGAGTGTGTCATCAAAAAATTGTTGATGGGTAATTGGGTTAATACTTGGAGCAACTCTAATTCTCTTCCATTTCTGCATATTTGCCTCCTTTTGAATGAGTTTTTCGAGGGCTTCCTCCAGAGGACCTTGCCTAAGTCCTCTGGAGGAAGTGAAGAAACCTTAGGGGTTGTCATTGATAAGTAGTGAAAATCTTGGAGTAAAAATGCAACTTTGAATCCACTTAATCCACTCTTTGCAAAACCTGAATCTTTCCATGACATCAAGTAAGAACTGTCTATTCGCAAAATCATATGGTTTTCTGATATCTAGATTTAATATCATTCTCTCAACCTTGCTCTTTCTTACAATAAGAATAGCCTCATGTGCAATGACTCTCCCATCCAAAATCGATCTTCTTAAGGTGAAACTGCTTTGCTCCTTTGTTGTGATCTCTAGCAACAATACCTTCATTCTAATTACCATGGCTTTGGAAATAATATTGTAAACTTCATTGCATAAAGATATTGGGTGATAATCATCATAGATTCCACTATATTTTTCTTGGGTTCAATGCTATAAATGTGTTGTTGAAGTCTTTAAAAATTGTTTGCCTCTTTCTTGCCTCTTTTGTCACTGCCATCAAATCATTGCCATTTATCTTCCAGTGGCTTTGATAAAATCCTATTGAGAAACATCAGGACTAGGAGCCTTGTTTGGGGTCATCTGAAAGGCAACCAATTTTATTTCTTCCTCCAAGAAATGTTGTTTCAAAAATTCATTTTGTTCAGGTGTCACTAGACATGAGATATTATTTAAAGGAGATTCTTTAGCTTAGACATTTACAAAACCAAACTCATTCAAAATTTCCTTGAAATAATCAACTGTGACCTCAGAAATGTCATCTGCATTTTCCATTACTACTCCATCTTTGTTTTTGATTTTGGATATTTTGTTTTGGCATATTTTGATCTTGGTCAAATTGTGGAATAACTTAGTATTCAAATCCCTTTCTTTCAACCAACATTCTCTGGATTTTTGTCTCCAATAAATCTCCTCTTTGGCTAGGATTTCTACATATTTTCCTTTTAAAATTCTTTCTGCGTGGTATCTATTATGATCCATTCCATCTTTTATAACTTCTTCATTAAGAGAAACCAAGGATGATTCCACCTTCACTTTTTCTTCAAATATATTTTTGAAATGTGTTTTATTCCACCATTTTAACTGTTCCCAAATATAGCACAGTTTCTTAAAATATTGAAAAAGTTCAGTGCCTTTGATTTTTGGAGTTGTAGATCACCATTCATAAATCTTATTGGGAAGGTCTAGGTTAGGTAACCACATGTTCTCAATTTTGAATGGGTATCTAGGCGGAGAAGAGTTGGACATGAATCTAAGGAGTAGGGGAAAATGATTTGAGCCTATGTGAGGGAGGATCTGACATTCCTAGAGGAAAGGAATGGGAAACCAATTCCCATATAGGAAGAAGTGGTCCAATCTCTTAGCTATATTCGTGAATCCAAGCCTTCTATTTGTCTAGGTAAAGCTCCCATTTCTTGGAATAATGTCTTGGATATGATTGCGAGCTATGAAATGTTGAAAGTCCCCATTGTGTTCATGTCATCATGGATAAACCCCCCTTCTTCTTTGAGGCATCCTAGATAGCATTAAAATCACCCCCGAGAATGATGAGTTCATTGTTTAAAGATTGCATTAAATTTGTAAGTTGCCCCCATACTTCTTTCTTTTCTATGTATCTTGTAGCGCCATAAACATTGATTAGAATGAAATTTAAGTTCATGGATAGATGTTTAATTCTACATACGTGCCAGTATTGATTGTCTTGGATGAAATCTATATATATAGAATTGGAGTTCCATATTATTCCCAATCCCCTAGAGGCTCCTTTAGAATCCACAAAGATGCCTTGCCATGGATTCCATTTTCCAACTATTGCCTTAAGCTCCATTAGTCTCATCTTTGTTTGTTGGACCATTGTTATGTTGGGCTTAGACATAGCCAAAAGGCATTTGAAAATTTTGTTAGGGGCTTCCACGTTATGAGCTTCATGGCTTAGAGGGATGTTATGTCCCCTTTCCAAAAATAACACTTGCTATTTTTAGTAAGTTTCCCCTATCCAGAAATAGTAAGTTGAGACTAAAAGATAGCTTTGGGGAAAATAGTAATTATTTAATATTTTATTTGTTCTAGAGAAATTTCAAATATTAGGAGAAAATAAATTATATTTGATGCTCATGTAACTCCTTGGGTGTTGGATTTAGAAGGAATCTTGAGTGGTTGAAAAATAAAAGATTTGCATATCTTGTGAGTTGGCAAATTGGGTAGGTGGGAGTTATGAGTTTAATTATGGCATTGGAGGTTACATGCACTTCATGAAAGAGAATATTTCCCTTTGGGTCGTGAGTTTTCTATTTGGCACTTTAATTGCATGCTGGTGCCTTGAAAAATGCATTTTGAGTTGTCAAAAGATGCTTTTTAAGTGGTAGAATATGAAAGGCTAATTTAGAGATGTTTAATGCATTTTATGACTTTTATAAGTGCCAAAATTTGGGGGAAAATATTTGGACATGAATCCAAAGATGGTAGAAGTTTCTAGATGTTCAAGGAGCCTATAAGTATTGTTTATTTTGCATGCAGAGGGATTATTGCCATTTTCACTATTTTCTTGCAAAGCGGATGCTTGTGCAGCTTTAGTGGATAGGGAAACCATTGAAGATGGAGCTTGTGGCCGGCGGACATGAGTTCCCAACAATACAAGGGTGGTGTTCTTGGGTTGTTACAACAATCTCACTTTAGAGGTTGCATTGGAGCAAAAAGAATTCAACAGAGTAGAGTTATTGTGTGTTTACAGGGGTGGGTTTGCAGTGCATTTGTAGTGTGATTTTGGTGTTGTTTGTAGTGCTGTTAGTAATTGCTATTGTGTAGGGGTTTGTATGTTGTATGTGCTATTGTACATCATCATATACAACACCATATTTTAGCCATACTAAGTTGTGTGTCATTCTGTGGGTTTGGAGACATTACAGTGACTTATACATTGTATATTTCAGCATTTGGTGTAATGGGTTGTAGCTGAAATTGCATATTTTTTGTAGAAGTTTGTTGTTGTATTATTTTTATGTATCAGACTTGTACCCATGTGTTTACATCAGAAATTCATAATAAAAATGGTTTGGAGTGTTGTTGTGACAATTTGGAATTTCTATTGTGCAAACTAGTTAGTAGATTTTGGGTCTTGTAATGAATATTTGTGTTGTAAGTGCAAAAGTTATTTTCAGATTTTAGTTTTATATAAAAAATCAAATTGGGGACATTTCAAGGGAGGGGTTATCCCCTTCCCAGATCTCAACTTCATTTGACCCTTTGCCCTACTTGTAATCTCCAATTTTACCTTGTTGGGATTTCTACCCTGAAGGCTTTTTTCCCTTGTTCTTATTTTTTTAATCTTTGATCCAGTCTAGCTCAAGGTCCTTTCCTCTAAAATATCTAATTCATCTTTAGAGAAATCACTCTCCATTTCTAGCTTAGTGCTTGGCTCCGCTTCTACGACAAGGCTATTCTTTTAGATATCTCCGTCGCAACCAAAGATTGCCTGCTGAAAAATGGTGGGGCTTTGAGTGGTTTCCACCTCAGTTTGCAAGTATAATTCACTTTTTCTTTGGAGTTTTGATGATCCTTCGCCAATGGGAGGTTTATACCTTTTTTTTTTATTCACTTGAATGGGAATTCTTTTCATTACTTTCCTTTATCATTAGGGCACTAACTTGTTGTTTTTTCACTTCAATCTTGCCTATTGGTACCTCTTCTAAAGCCAATTTTGGAGCTGCATCCTCCTTATGCTCCTCCTTGTTTTGGGGTTTATTCCCAATCTAGCTACATTCTTCATAGGGATGGCCATATTGGTGATAGTTCCTACATTTTTGGGTGCCACTTCAATTTCCACCTTTTATCTCCAGATCCTAGATTATATCCTGATCTCTATCTCTGTTGGGAGTAGAGAATCCAGATCAATAGAAACACAGATTCGGGCGTACATACCGAATTCTCCCTCCTCAATTTGTTCATCTATCTTAATGAAGGTACCACTTAGATTTTTCACCAATCAACTTAAAAATTCTTGGATCCCAATATTTGGAGGGGAGATTATACAACCCAATCCACATTGGAGTGAAATAAGTTTTATGGGTTATAGGATTAAAGTTTGGAACCCATTCTTTAACAAAGAATCCCACCTTGTCCATCATGATTGGGGTAGAGTCAAGAATTTCTTTCTTTTTTCCAGGGAAGGACATTCCACCAAGAAGAATCCATTTGGAAAATATTTTACCCTAGTTTATTTTCCCCATTATTTCCTGCACTAGTTTTGCACCTTGACTTTTGAGGGTCAATCCCTTGTTCATTTAATGAACAAGGCACAGGTGCTCAATCGAGCTTAGGGCGAAGGAAATGCAACTTACTGAGGGTTTGAATTTGACTAATATATTGTTTTCTCTAGTGGTCGAGGAGAGTTCTTTGGGCTTCTAGATTTTCTTTATTCCTATGCATCTTCTTGGCTGGTACCATCCTTTTTTGTCCTCCTCCTTGCTGAAATTTCTTCTTGGGTTATGATCTTCATCGTGTCTTCGCGTTCAGGCACAATCATCTTTATTCCAATTATTCCTATTAGATCTTCCATAATTGTTATGTGGACTTATCGGGTAGGAATCCCTTTGTTTTTGGGAGAATTGGTTCTAATTTCTCTTTTCTTCTTCACCTTGTAGCCTTCAGTCCCTATTAAACTCATGCAATTGCAAACCATAATGCGATATTCCCTTTTTTGTTTTCTAAAGAAACACTGCCTCCTCACCTCGATCAAAAATTTGTTGTGAGACATTTTTCACATAACTTAAATCTTATTTTAGTTCTATTATCTGTCTAAACTCTTTTTCACCATTTTTATGCTGAAGGCGTTCCCTTTGGCAAAGAGAGGCATGGGGTGGAAGATCAACGACTTAGGGTGTACAAACAACAGGCAAGACGATTGAAATGATCTCGTCTATCCATGTGCTACTTCTTCATTGGTCCTTTGTATTCATTGAGTTGGAATTTTAGAGATTGATGTGTTTTGCTCGGATGAAGGCGTGACGCAGTGGGTGCAGAGTTAGACAAATGGATCAACCTCATAACCGCCTATGGATTAATCACTGTTTAATTTTTTAGGCATCATCCAAACTTTGTTCTTTATATCCACGTAATAAATCTTTCATATTATTCATGCAGTCATTCAATATTTATTACAAATTACATAGTTTTTTAATAATACAATACTATATAGTAAACTGTATAAAGTATTATTAATTTGAAATAATATTAATATGGTATAATATCTGTAACATATTATATTGTAATTATTTCATCGAATTTACTATTAATTTTAACCTAATATTATTATTATACATATTTCCACTCAAAATATTTATAGATATAATTAAATAAAATATTCTTGAAGAAAAAATATGAAAAAAATAGTTACATATTATATAATATCTCTATCATATTATACTATAATTATTACATCATTATTATTAGTTCCTAGGTAGGAATACTAATGCATTCATACAATTTTATTAGTTTTTATTCAATTATCCAATGGGATTGCAAAATTAAATTAGTTTAACTAACTTTTCTAATGTTTTTTGGTTTTCAATTTCTATTTTAATATAATAAAATGATTTTATTGATATTCTATTGGCTAATGGTGTCCAATAGTCTTATTATGATGACATCAACAATTGCATTCATAATTGTTTGAACTATATTGTACAAATCACTTCTATAGTCACATGACAAACAAATCAATATCAAATGAACAAAGTTATTGCATATGTGTTCGTTTACTATTATTTCATGGTGCATAGTGGGCTTTGTGGGGCCTCCACTTTTGCCTACTTTTTGACTAAAGGTTCATGATAAAACTATTCTTTCTATTTGTATTCAATATTTAACATTTATAATTTCTCCCTCTTTATTTGCTTTAAAATTCCATGTTGAATTTTTCTACTAATTCAATTGCTACCAATATTAGTTTTAACATAACTAACAAATCAAACATCTAACGACAGAAACCTGATGCAATGCGTCACTTGTTATTATTATTTGCTTACAAAAATATTTGTAGTTGTTACATCTCTAATTTTATAGTTATGTATTTTCCCAATTATACCATTAATAGTTAAAATTAAAATAACAATACATATAAATTTAAAATAATATAATATCGTTTTACATTATATAATATATATAATTATTACATTTAATTTATTATCTAATATTTTCCCAATTATAGTATTTATAGATAGTATTACAATATTAATAGATATAAAATTGAAACAATAGAGTAT
Source organism: Cunninghamia lanceolata (assembly GCA_027924645.1). Taxonomy (NCBI): domain Eukaryota; kingdom Viridiplantae; phylum Streptophyta; class Pinopsida; order Cupressales; family Cupressaceae; genus Cunninghamia; species Cunninghamia lanceolata. The sequence goes on along the minus strand of BSBN01000223.1, from coordinate 1,211,758 downwards.
AGTGTCTTTTCCAATTATGATATTCATAGATCTAATTAAAATATTAATGGATATAATTAAAACAATATTATAATTATCTAATTTCCCAATTATAATATTCATAGTACTGATTAAAATATTAATAGATATACTTAAAATATGTATACCTTCCATAAAAAAAATATACATATTTAAACATAATATTAAATTGTACTTCTAATAAATATTTAATAATCTTTATTGTGTATAATATAATATATATCAACAAGTATAAATATAACATAGATATATAATATATAATATTTAATATTTAATATAATTGTATTGATTGTTTATATAGTATATTTATATGATGTAAATTATTTAAAATTATAAAATAGTATATTTATAGTTTAATTGTATTTATTATTGTAGAGTATATTTTAAAATATATTTGTTATTTTATTATATATTAATTATATATATATATAATTTATATTATACTTATATTTATCATTAAATATAATATTCTATATGATACAAATTATTAAATACAAATATTATATATTATATATTTTTAATAAAGTGCTATTTAAATTAATTTATAACAAATATAACAGTTTAACTCACTTTCTCAATCTTAATTGTCAAGGTGTTGAATGGATTGCTGATGCATGTCAATTAAAAATAATTCAACATTACATTCAAACTATTACCATTGGTCTAGGAATTATCAAAGGTATAGCATTTGTTTCTCATTTATAAACAGTGTACCTTGCTCCTTTCACCACCTATTAACTCAATCTAAAATATAATGAAATAAATTAGATTGTCTCGCAAATGTATCTATGCACGAAGGGAGCAACAATATTGAGTAAAAAGACTTTTAAGGAGAATTGTGTAAATTCGTGTGAAGTTTGAAGTAACATACTGCATGATGTGCATTCCATGTCATGCTTAGAAAATATGAAGACATGGGATACCCAAAATCTTGTAACTTCCATATGCCAAACCAAGAGGCCATTACAAAATGGTCACTGTGACCTGGTGCAAGAATAGCATGAGACAAGGCATTTGTGTATCAATGGATGAGCCATCAAACCAATCAATGTGCAAATCCCTACAATACAATCCAAATGATATCAAAACACTATGCCAATGGTTATATTTATAAAATTTTGACATCACTCCACCTCTCTCTCTCTCTCTCTCTATCTTCCTCTCTTCCCCTATCTATAGCGATCTCCCTCTCTATTATTCTCTCTTCCTCTATCACTCTATCTCTCTTCTCTAGGATTTTCTCCCTCCCTCTCTTTGCCCCTCTCTCACTCTTTCACCATCTCTATCCCTCTCTATCTCTATACCTCTCTTCCTCTCTATCCCCACACACACGTGCACACACACACACACACACACCTCTCTCTCTCTCTCTCTCTCTCTCTCTCTCTCTCTCTCTCTCTCTCTCTCTCCATGTCTTCAAAATCGCTCTCATCTATTTTCCTCTCTATATATTTGCCTCTATTTTGTCTCCCTCTCCCAAGCACATGATACAATGCCTTGAGTGTAGCTCCTTGTTGGCGTTTCAATTCGCACCTCTGGAATGCAAGTTGGAAACAGACAACTATGCACAGATAAATTGCTCTCCTATTGGAAGGGGGAGTTCCCTTTTTGTTGATGTTCATTGAAAAGATAATTAAATTAAACTTTGCCTATCTTCTTTTTGATTCTCAGCTGCGAGCATAAGGTTATAAAACTCTAAATGCTGCAGAAGAGGTTTTTTCCTTTTTAAAACTTCTACTACAACTAGGCTTAAACTAATGATGCTTTTAATCTCCTAAGTAAATTCAGAGCAAAGGAAATTAAAAGTGGACAAGGAATGATTGTTTTAACACAAAAACTTAAGTAAATTTCTCCCAGATTTACATCACAAGACTCATAGTACTTTAATGATGAAAGCTGAAAAAGTTACAGAAGTCACACATCTGACGACAAAAATTTGATGATCCAAGATAGAATATCAGAGCAAAATAGGCATGAGATTTCTATTCCAACATCACAAAGTTAATACAACTCTAAGACAACAATACTGTAGCAAAAGACAGGCATACAACAAGCGATCAAACACTGGAGAACAAGTTACACAAAGTGAACAAACACTTGAAATAACAAAATCTGCAGGCTAGAATACGCACAACAAATTTGCTATCACAAAAGTAGCTCCTACAATGAATATAGAGTGAACAAACACTTGGAATAACAAGGTTTGCAGGCTAGAATAGGCACAACAAATTTGTTATCACCAAAAGTCGATCTACAATGAACACATAGTGAACAAACACTTGGAATAACAAGGTTTGTAGGCTAGAATAGGCACAACAAATTTGTTATCACCAAAAGTCAATTTACACTGGGCAAAGCTGCCCTTATTTATACTAAAATCAAAGGAGTAGGGAACCCTAAAATCTCCTTGATTAACCCTAACTTGCCAACTCGCAAGCTTTATTTCTATTCTAAGACAAATATACAACTAACAAACGCTTTAAGGCAATTTTCTTTAAAGCAAAGAAAACTCCAACTATTACAAAGTGAATTCTTTTTCTAAATATAGAATGGATGAGCTTAGGATGAAAGAAAATGCTTTAAAACAAAAAGCATCTGAATTAAAGCTTCTTTGTTTTGAAATGCATCCTCATCAACATTCTTGCTTTTTGGTGATGTCATCCATTGATATTCTAGGAAACAATATCTTCTAAAAAGTGAGTGAATGCATCTTTTCCAGGAACATTGATACTATCTAGAATGATATTTTGATTCTCTAACATTTCTTCATCGTTGGCAACCATCTGAAGAAATTCATGAACTTCGCCCATAGCCTTGTCAAACTTCACGGTCATTGCGGCAAAATGACCCATCTTGTCGGCATTGATATTGTCATTAAAATTGCTGCGGACGAGAGTTTGGAACTCTGCTTGCACTTCCCTGAGATCATACAGGGTACCATCTTCTTTTTCATATGAACACGGGATCTGAGAAACAAAAGATCTCACAAACTTGAGAACATTTACTACCTTTTCTTTCCATTCTGTTAACTCTGAAATTATACTGTCATAAGTTTTTACTATGAATAGATATTGCGCTTTCCAAGTAGAAACTATCTTCTTATCATCAGCTGAATCAATAGAATCAAGTGCTATCTTCAAGTTAGAGATAATGATTTCAAATACCGGTCTATTTTTTGCCATAGTCTGCTGCAACCCCTGGATGCCTTGGCATAAATCATGAGCGTTGTACTTCAATTGATAAAACTCTGAAAGTACAACTCTCTCTCTAGTCACAAATTCTTCCACCTAATTATTCATGTGCCTCCCATAGAGGACCAATTGACTGAATTGCCGTTGATCGGCTGGTGATTCATGATTCAGAGAAAGCAGTAAATCATTCTGTGATGTGCCATGGAAAAGGTTAGAAATATACTATCGCAACTGCCTAACTTCAGCCTTGAGAGCCGCTTTGTCTTCTCCATCTTTCAACACCCTTTCCTTCAAATTATCCACTGCAACCTCGAAGAGCTTTACATCTATATGCCGGGTACTCCTACCAAGGTTAGCTTTGACAACCTTGAAGTCATCAACCTCAATATCATCAGCACTTCTATCTTCTGGTGGTGTTGCAGTTTCAAGGTTTATTTCTCCGTTCATATTCTTTTCAATGCGAACCTACTTCTTCAGCTTCTTGTCTGGTGTGTCTTGGTAGCCGCTTTTAAGCTCTGTTAAATCTAACTGATATGAAGGCTTTATCCTCTTCCTTCCTAGAATGTTTTCAAGCTAGGATGAGCCATCCTCTCTTAGAAATTTGGTTCTAACCTCATCGGCTCCTAATAAACCAATGTGTGCATCAGAGTTACGAATAAGCGAATCTGGCTCTGAATCTATGTGGATAGGAGAAGTGCTTAGTGAAGAAGGAGGAGAGACATGATTTGAAGGTAATGCTTCAACACGCGGCGTTGGTTCAACAGGAAATTCTGATTCAACTGCTAGTTGTTCCTGTTGGACATGAGTTGGAGACTCATCCTTTTTCCTCTTTAACTTAGCCATTTTTGTTCCTTCTGGAAGAACACTCATAGCTTTAACCTTTTGTTTCAACTTGGAAGTGGAAGGCTTTGATGGTTGTACAACTGGTGGCTCTGCTATCGGAATATCATCCTTCCACTTATTCTTCAAAAATATCAAACTTATTTTAACCACTCGACTCATTCTTTCTTCAATGAAAGTTCTCTCTTTTATTGACCAATTAACTGGTGGCAATGGTTGTTGCTCAACTTGGTCCCTGAAATACGTGGGAAGTAGAACTTCACCATTTTCTATCAAACCTTTTACATCTTCCGACAAGATATCAGACATTTGCTGAAGAGTAAACCTGCTGTAACTGCATTCTCGCATTTCAAACTAATCAGTACAATTAGCCTAGAAGTCTTCAACTGCATACGTATCTGCACAAATTTGACCAAGATGTGATGTAAAAACACCATGAGGATCATATGAAGACCTCCTGTCAAAAAACTTAAGACCATACTTGGATGATTCATTACCAATTACCTTGGCATTTGCTCTAGATCTGCATTTGTATATACTCATCCCAATTAGAAAATTGAAAGATGCCTTGCATCTGCTACGCAAAAATGTATGAACTTCATAGGCTTGCCTCAAAAACTCCATAAATGCTATTTCATCTGTAGGATATCTCGGCAACATGGTTGGCTCTCCTGAGAAGCCATAGGCTCTGATGTAGGAAAAAATGGGAAACTGGATAAACCAATCAGCCCATTCTGCCACTATTCCAGCATTTGCTGAAAACTATATATGCAACTCATTATCCATATCTCGCACTGCATGCATCGGGAATACATCATTTACCAGCTTGTAATGTCGCTCAGCCTGAGAAATTTCTAATTGTGGGAAATGATGATAAACATGCTGAATACCTAGAGTTCCAACAACATTCAAACCTTTGAATTGACCCTAAAAAGCCATCAAATACACAAGGTATGACATCGTGTGGAATTCATGAGCCCTTTGAAAATCAAGTATTTGTTGGTGGATACTATCACTAATGAGTGCTGACCAGTCATGGAATTCGGTTCCATCAACAATCTGGGACATGATTTAAAACATCCAAGGCTGAAACTTGTTAGCATCTACTTGACCCGTGATACGGCTTAGCAGAGTAATCATTATTGCATGTTCCTCCTTGAACTCTCCACGTCCAACGTTCTTTGGCATGACGTTTTGCTTTTCTTTCAACCACCTCTGACCAATCTTTTTTTGGTATTTTTCTTTATCATTTTTCCAAACCCTCTTACATTCTTCAATTGAAATAGTTAAGTTTTCTCTCTAGACTGGTATTGTAAAACACTTCTCAATGTCGTTCGGCCTCAGGCTACAGAGCACACGTCCATCTCTTGATTGGATTTCTTTTGTGACCGAATTGTAATGCGTCATGCAAGTAATTACAAATTTGATACTTTGCATTGTGATGGGAAATGATGCTGCTGCAAGCAAACTGGAGTGTCCTACATTCTTGATAACATTATTTCCTGGATCCTCCAAAGAATGTAAATTGATTACTGAAAGTACTTTATGCAAGTTTGTCTCACAAGTTCTCAGGTAATCGTGAACCAATGCCATTTTGGGCCTGATTTGTGTTGGAGAGTATTACATATTGAAAGATTCGAAAATTGATTGTGAACACGCCTATGTCAGAAAAATCTTGGACAAATAGAAAAAAATAGAGTGTGAGCAAAAAAGCTGGCACATGGGTTTTGTAGGCAATTCCGTTTTGAAGCAACCCAGATTGTCAGATTTTGAAAAAGCGGAGACTTTCCTGAAAAAACAACAAAAAAATAAATTCCTAAAAAAAAAGCAAAACTCCCAATCTTCAAGAGGATGATATTTTGGATGGATTCATCTCAATAAAAACTGAAAAAGTTTCGGTCCAATTTCTGAAAAATGATCCCCTAGAAAAAGGACCTTGAAAAAGCATGCCTCCTTGCTTCCTCAACCCGAAACTATGAAGAACGCTGAAAAAACACTTCGTTTGAGCCTTCGAATCTTCGTTGAAAGAAAAATATGAATCCTTCCTCTAGATGCAACCTGCAAAAGATAATGAAATAAAGAAGCCCTATGCTTGTCTTTATAGATCTTTAGGGTGAAAAAGCAGCTTTATTTGTGAAAGAATAAAACTTGGATCTCATCCATGAAGAAAACAACTTTTAAAGCACAAATCCAAGTGGATGTCTTCGAATAGGAAGAATCCCTATTTTGTAGCTGCCTATGGCTTCATGTGTAAGATGACGAAAAATATTTTCTTTTGATGATGTCATAGAACACGCGAGTTCACAAGAAGTGTTAGCCAATTTTCTTTCGTTTTCGACACTTCTGCACTCGTTTTGACTCAAGTATGGTTTATCTCTGACTTCAACAAGATGGAAAAATATCGTTGACTAAAAAAGCTGACTGATCCTGACATTTTGGAGACCTACCAACTGAGATTCCATCCCTAGCCTCAGACTGACGGTCTGGCATCGTTCAACTGTGAATCTGACCTCTTAAAACGACCACCAGGCGAAGATTGGGAACAAAGGCTATCAGAAAGCACTACATACCATGAAAAATTCTATCTCTGGTGAATCTGGGTGCCCCTATCCTCCAGGGGCGCCTGGATTCTCCAGCCTTAACCATTTTTCCAAAAAAAATCAACTTTTTCAACTTTTGGATCTGCGTGTGTGTTCCAGTGGCTGTGGACCCCTGTTTGGCTATCAATTTCTATCTTTTGGGACAAAACTGAGTCTGATGATCTGGCAGATAGGCAGGCCTAGTGAAAACTAAGCTGACTATACTCTCTATCTGCCTCAAGAAATGTGTCAAACTAATTTGCTCTGAATTGGACTAGGCTGACGGAGGGAGATTCATGTTTTTCAGAAAAAAACTCAAAAATAATCTAACTTTGGTGGGTTTGGGTGCCCCAAGCCTCTTAGGGCGCTTGGTTTTATGTGCTTTAGATTTTTTTAGAAAAAAATAATTTTCATGCCATTTCTCATTTTCCGTGCCAACAACCTCTGTTTGATCTTCATTTTCGGCCGTCCAGGTGACTACCGAGGTAGGACAGGGGATGATCTGAGTAGCCTAAACATATCTATGATGAAATGCCAGCTTTTATTGACGTTTGACTTAGTTTGACCAACTAGGAACGAGCTAAGGAAGGCATTTTTGACGTTTCTTGAAAAAAGTAAAAAAAACTAACACTGGACAGGTTGGGTGCACCTAGCCTCCAGGGGCGCTTGGTTTCTTCAGACTTAACCATTTTCTTGATTTTCAACTCTTGCTTGCAACTTGCTCTGTTTTGCGTGCGGACAACTGCTTCCTGATGTCAATTTCGACAATTCGTCGATCAACTGCCACTAGATAGTGAATGAACTGGGTCGCCTAGGTACATCTGACGAGTTTCCCAGCTTTTCAGAGCCTGATGATCAAAATTACTGCTTTTACGCCCACCAGAATGGATTGACGGACACACTTCTCGTATTTTCTTAAAAAATGCATAAAATTTCTAACACTGGTGGGACAGGGCGCCCCAAGCCTCTTGGGGCACCTAAAATTTTCAGACTTAGCCAATTTTTATGATTTCTATATTTTCTCCTCACCTTGGATCCATCCTGCTCCGTTTTGCGTGCTTCGTCAAGTCGACAATTGTTCATCGGTTCTACGTTGTTTGAACAACGTTGAAAACATGAAGACGAGCTCTAGTAGATGAACTTCCTCCATTGACGACTTCAGAGCTCATGCTTCACCTTTTGAAAAAGTAGAAATGAACCAGTAGAGAAAACTTGACCTTTTGCAGATTCCGTCTAGACCACGCTGATCGTGAAACAAAATCGACCAATGAGAATCAAGCGCAACACTTGAGTCAGAGATTCTATTTTTAGAAAGTTTTGCCAGCATCCGTATCTCGAGAAACCCAGAAAACCTAATTTGACGTCTATTTTTAGAAATTTTGCTTTTTGACTTTTTGACAAAAATTTTTCTAGACTTGTTCAAAATGCCTTAATGAAGCAAAAAAATTTGATTGGGTACAACACTCCCCATGGACACATGCTCTGTTTGGATTGTTAGCATGGAATGATTGATGAAAATTTAGTCTTTCTTTTCTCTATCCATATTTCCCTCTCTCTCTCTCTCTCTCTCTCTCTCTCTCTCGCTTTAAATCTCTTTCTTTATTCCTCTATTAATCTCCCTCTCTTTATATCTCTACCTCTCCCTCTTTATCTCTCTCTCCCTCTCTATATCTCTATCACTATACATCTATATATCTTTGTCTCCCTCTCTACCTTTATCCTCTCTATTTCTCTTTCTCTATCCCCTTCTCTCTTCCTCTATCTTTATTTCACTCTTCACCCCCCTCTATATCTTTAGTATATCTTCTGTATAACCCACAGTCATCGACTATGGAGTTTAAATCCATACAAACCTCCTCGAAATCAACATTATTTTTTTTTATCTTTTTTCATGGACGGTGTTTATCTATATCAATCTTTGCTTCTCTAGATATCTCTTTCATATAATTAGAATAATAATAATGTCCATAATCTTCAATACTTGCACTCTCTTTGTCTCTTCTCTCTATCTTTCTCTATCTGTTCCACTCTCTATCTAATTCTGTGTCTATTTTAAATTACTCTCTCTCTCTCTCTCTCTCTCTCTCTCTCTCTCTCTCTCTCTCTCTCTCTCTCTCTCTCTCTCTCTCCATATATATATTTCCCCCATTCTCTAAATTTTCCCTCTTTGTCACTTTTCATTTCTCCCTCTTGAGTTCTTTGAGGAAAAAAGAAAACTTAAATGCTTATTCATTCATATAAGTTGAAGTATTTAATGTAAGGTGGATAAGAGCATATATTTGTAATCCTTTTTGTGTCCATTCTGAATCCTTAATCATTGTCCATCCATTTTGTTTTCCCTATTTTCTCTATAATGCTCTCACTTCATGTCTTCTACCACTAATTAATTTTATCTACATGTTATCTCGGCGTACCCATTGCACACTAAGGTGCGATTGCTAGTAGATATTAATGACTTCTATCAAGTTGAATAAAATGGTTGATCAATCAATATTGAGTCATTCTTTGTTATTATTTATATTGGTATATTTAAATTTAAATGATAATAACATATTCTTGAAATGTTGAAATTTGCATACCCATGCCAATTTTCATTTAGCTTTGGGCCCATTTAATGGAGGGGCTTAATACAATTACATGTAGACAAATGACACTCTTGTACAAAGTTGTGCTTATTTCCCAATCCTACGCACATCCCCATTTACACAAATTCAACCTTAACTTATTTGTATCCCACACATCTAACTTTTATTATGCCTATTATTGCCCCCATGTCTAGACATTCCTTCTTTATATTGATATTAACATTCCCTTGTCTTAGGTCAATCATGTGATGCATGATCAAATTTACCAAAAATTCAAAAATCCAAATTTAAAATCTTTGCGAACTCTTTAACTGTTACGAATAGACTCGATTTATTGTTATGTATTGATATTTAAAGACATTCATTTGAGCATTACACGACCTCAAACATTCATTAAATAATCATTTGCATTTACAAGGAGCACTTATAAGAACACTTCGATTTTGATTTTTTTGGAACAATACTTCGCATTAGAATCAACATTTAGATCACTTGCATACATGCATGTGTTTGTTGATCATCATTACGACTGTGAAGCTAATCCACTCAAGGGGTTGACCTAGGAGAACCTGCCCCTTGTGATCCAACAATCTCCTCAAAGTATTTTTAAATATCACCAGTCCTTAATAGTTAGGAAAGAGTAGAGAATCCAACAAATTGGTTAGTAGAAGCATACATTGCAACAGATTAAGACATGTCAAAAGTTAGATCCGCACGGCGCATGATTGATCCAAAGCCGCAACATTGACCTCCATAGAACTTTGGGATAGTTTGCACTCTAAGGTCGCTAGTCCTTAACACTTAGCAAGGATTAGAGCATCCAAAGAATTGGATAGTAGAAGTGTACAATGCACCAGATCATGACCACATATCAAAGGTCAGATCTGCATGATGTGTGATTGATCTCGAGTTCCATAATCAACCTGTACAAGATTTCAGACCTACATAGAATTCAAGGACAGTCTACACTCCAAGGCGATTCATTACTAACACTAAAGTGAATAGACTTTACATGTCATTAGCTTTCACATTTCTTTTTCAAATTTTGAAACCAAATACACACATCTTTTTACATTTAATTTTCTATATAAACATTTATTATTCAATTATCATATTTGATTTATATACATTAATCTTTCTTCTAAACACATCTTTTTCATGATGATAAAATCATGGTGAGGAAAAAACTTGCACACAGTTACATCATATGAAAACTACAATCACATCATGAAAACTACTATCATTATTGTGGAAATTTGATGTCTATTATACATTAAACTTCGGGAAAAATGCATTTTCCTTGACAATTCTATAAAACAATCCTTTTCAAATAAAAACACTCCCGACTATAAAATTAACTCTTTAACTAGCATAGGTCCTTTCCCTAGTACGAGACCGTGCTTGAAATAGTATAAAATATTCCGTGCCATTGTCGTTGCATGGGAGATGTTAGTCTTCGAAGTGAAACGTATGCAAGATGCGGACGGGCGGGCCCGCCTGAATTTAAATTCATAAATTATTTGTCCACTCTGGAAAATCGAAGGCACGAGGAGTCCAGGCATGTAAGGTGAAGATTCATTGCTGAGAATTTGGAGTGCTTAGATTTCATCTAGCTTGGAGTTTTTTTGGAGAAGGATGAGACAACTGTGTGTCAGATGAGAGCTTATCATCAACAGTTAATGGCAGGAGAAGTGGGCTCCTAATTGAGGTACAACTTTCGTGCGTTTTACGTTACTGGAGCCGTCGGATTCTACTCCGGCCGGTACAAAACCCAAATTCCCCTCCTTGTTCCGATTTTTTCCGGTTTACCTCATCCTGTGAAAGACGGTTTGAGTTTGTTTCGTAACGGCGGCCCTTTCGACTTAATTCTGTCGAGAATTCAGCGCGATTGGACGGCGTGGTGTGTTGGATCTGTTCGATCATCGCTGGCTCCGCCATCCATGCTTTGACCTATTTAAATTTGTAAGTTATTATGTTTTTCAACGCCAATGCGATGAAATTACAATTAATGCTTTTAGTTCGTTACCTCGAGATTTTTCCTTTTGCTTCTGTCGAGGTTTCTTACATTCAGTGATTGGGGAATGTGGCCAGGATCAATGAAAAATTTCCCTAAAGTCTTTTACTTGATGAATTTTATTTATTTTAGCAAGTTGTTGTAAGTGCTGCCTTGTTCTCGAGGCTATTCCTACGCATCCTTGCTAATGGTGACTAAACCCTAGCTTCTCTGCCACCTTTCCCAATTAGCATAGATACTATCGAAAGATGTGGAAAGAGATTAATTTTGAGGCAGTTATTTAATATAGATGTGTGGAAATTGATATTTCCAATATCTTTGAAATAGATGTCTTCAAGATATTTATACTAATTCATTAAATTTTTTGTTTACCACTCTTACAATTGTAAGTATGCTCACAAAGATAACTATTATTTAATTATTAATTTGAGGTGTGAATGATGGTCAAATTATTATCCACTCACTCCATTACAATCTCTCTTATTGCCGTTGTAATTATGCTGCTGCACATAATTCACATGAAGCAAGACC